>OX438869.1:7130000-8380000 GCA_949315895.1 Anania crocealis
GAACTTTTTGTTACTGGCTGAATTTTTTTAAATTAGGATTTTTACATGTAAGGACACACTTCTAAAACATTAAAAATAAAGGAAAAATACCTTCGCGTCCGACACGGGCCAGCGAAACATTAGAAGCAATCAAATGTGTTACGATCTTTCACCAGTCATTTGTTTTATTTTAGTCAACTTTGGAAATCAAATGGAATCTGCGTGCCTAACACGCATTAATTAAGAAGTCGTTTAGGTAGTTGGATTATTACGATGTTAGATAAAATTAGTTCTATTTTTTTAAAGTAACAGCAACTTGTTACCTAAATTTATACTAACTTAATGTTTAATGCTTAACTTCCTAAAAAAATTAAGTTTACTTTCCCATAATACCATTCGCGACTTAACCTCGACTATTTTTGTTTCTTCGTTAGTATGTATAGGGTTTCCTTAGAAAATTCACTATCCTTAATACTGTTCCCGGAATTCCTGTCTCGACTCAATGCTAACCCTTCCGCTAATCCGGGCTATAATGAACCGAGCGTGACCCTTACCTACATATTAAATACTGCTAGCGCAGCTTCGGCCCCTTGTAAGACGGGTAAACTAAAAAGAATTCTTTGATTTAGGTACTATTATCACGTTAGCTGATGGTCGGTTAGAGATGATTCAAATATATTGGTTTCTAGAATGTACGATACTTTACTGTAAAATAAAAGATTTATTTAACATTTTATTTTGTTTCAACCCGATGTTTTTATTATGCTTTATTTTTTTAGCTGAAGTTCGTCTACAGGAAGATAATGTTAATTAAAGTTTTTAACCCCCCACCCATTCCACCAGCCAATATTTAAAAAAGACCGTTTTCTGAACTGATTCACCCGACCGGAAATTGAACCCAAGACCCTTGCGTAGTAAGCGGAAAACTGCAGCACTACTACCAATCGGGTATAAATCACTGAAAGTTAATTGTGTATTCACGAGCAAATTACTAGCTCGTTATGCTCGCACTGCAAAGCGAGCCTCAACAAAATGCATTTATTATCAATCTATACAAGTCGGGAATTTTTGTATGTGTCCCTTCAGCCGGTGCATCACAATCATCGCCCTGCGCCGTTCTATATTGACAGTACGTGTCCCGAATGCGGGATCGTTTTCCGGGATTTTGTAGCTATTTTTATTTGGAATCGATCGTTTTCGGACAGCCGGGTCGATTGGACCCCGCGCAGTGAAGGGTTGCCCGACCGTGTAATTGGCTGGTTACAATTCATTATTGTTTAGGTATCGTGATTTTTCGGTATTTCTCACTATAGGCGCGGTGTGATTTAAATGGTAATCAAGTGATTTTTGGCTAGGTGAAATTGTAGGTGGCGTCACAGGAGTAGCAGCACAAGTAGCACCGGCACAATGACGGGCAGCAGCGTCTTCCGCCATTGGTTGAACTGCAATCGCCAAACCACCGGCCAAGCGTGGCGATTATGGCAAATCCTCCTTTTGGAGAGGCCTATGAAAAATTAAGTTTTCGATGCTGTGGTAACTTGAATTTAATGATGGAGTGTTTGCTTTGCAGTGGGATGACTTAGACTGTTAGTCTTAATAACGCTAAAATTTTATGCATAAATAAATTGTATAAAAATTCCCTGAAGAAAGTACAACGTTAAAAGAAATACAGCCAAAGTAAAAAGTACTTTCATCGATAGCATTCAAGTAAACTTTAGCCCCCAAAAATAACATAGTTCCGTGGCGTTGATTGCGAACCCCTGGGGTCGCCACTTGACCGGCACCTAATGAAGAATTACCTCCCTTCTGGTCTTCGAGGGCTGTCGGTTCATTGCCACTTTTTTCAAACTAAATTGCGGGTACTGTAGTGCCTTTCACTTGAATGGATAAACAGTAGGTAGTGCTTAGTGATTGCATGCTAGGGGAATCTATAAAGAGGTCATAATATAGGAGTTTAGCAATTAAATTATTGGGTACTAGCTGTAGCCCGCGACTTCGTCCGCGTCAATTTCTGTTATTATGATCGCGATTAATATCAATATTTTTTCCCGTTTTTGCAACATTTTTCACTGATGCTTCGCTCCTATTGGTCGCAGCGTGATGTTATATAGCCTAAAGCCTTCCTCAATAAATGGACTATCCAACACAAAAATAATTTTTCAATTCGAACCAGTACTTCCGGAGATTAGCGCGTTCAAACAAACAAACAAACAAACAAACAAACAAACTCTTCAGCTTTATAATATTAGTATAGATATAGATTATTTTTAAAACAAAACATGTAAAAAATTTATGTGGATATATTAATGAACGCTAAACCGGCAAATATAAATTATTAGGGTTCCGTACCCAAAGGGTAAAAACGGAACCCTATTACTAAGACTTCGCCGTCTGTCCGTCTGTCTGTCACCAACAAATTATGTATTTCTGTTGCCGCAATAACAAGAAATAAATATTTAAGGGGGGCTCCCATACAACAAACGTGATTTTTGCCCTTTTTTGCTCGGTATCAATAATGGCAACAGGTAGGCACTACATTATCCAAATTTATGTACCACCTACTGTTGTTTAGTCCGACTCGCACTTGGCCGGTCTTTTAATACCTTCTCACTCCCAAAATAACTCTTTGAAAAACACCTATGCTGTTTGTATTGGATCAGTTTAAGATGAATAGATCTATAATTTCTACTAAAACGTAGTCTACTAAAAATGGGTACCGATAGGCTAAAACTAAAAATAGCAATAAATACATTTGATCACCAAAACAAATGCTGGTCTACCCTCCCTTGGCATTAGTGCGAGTTTTATTTAATTTCGCCCTGTGAAAACACCCCCGGTAAATGTTGGCACTGTCCGAGATGGACAAATACGCCCAAATTATTGCTTTCTTTACCTCTAAATACAGATATTCAGACTGCCCTGCAGATGTGCTTGGTTGTCACACCGAAGCAAATGACCAGAGTAAAAGTACTTATAACAAAAAAATGCAGTTATAAATATTTAAGACATGCCACACTGGGCCACACAGAGCCATCTAGTCCCAAATTAAGGTACTATTAAGTACCCTGTCGTATGGGGTACTAGACAACCGATAAACTTACTTATATACTTTTTTTTTTTTTGTAAATACATATAATACATAGAAAACACCCAGACCAGTACAAACAGACATGTTCATGCACACAAATATTTGTAGGTACTGTGCGGGGATCGAACCCGCGACCCATGGCTCAGAAGCAGCGTTATCTACCGCTGATCCAAATGGTCGTCATTAGGGTAGTTAGGGATTAATTTCCCGCCTGAGACATTATTTTTCAAGTTTCAGTACTGATATATATATAGTTGCAATTAAGTTGCTAATATATCATAAAAATTAAAATCTAAAAAGTTCTGTATGTTGCTATTGTACTCGTAAGTAACGATCTAACGATATATCACTGCATTATTTATTATACTTACAGCTGTAGGTAGGTACTTCATATCTGAAGGCCCTGTAATTAAGGTTTTTTACTTATTTATTTTTTAGTCACCTCTATAGACATACAATTTTACATCGTGGTTTTTATAATGAATTAAAAAAAGAACACAAACAAAATGTTAAATTGTATAAGAGGCGGCCACAATACTTCCGAAAGTTAGACAAATAAAAAAATGATTTAATAACTTTTTTTTTTCAATTATGTAGGTACGTTGTAGCTAGGTTGAAAAGAGGCACACCTAATTCTGTATTATGTAAGATTTAAGCATTTAAATATTTTATTGCCATTTAATATGATAGCGATTTTTAATGTCTCGATCCGGTGTGACACACAGTCAAGCATTTAGTCGATATCAAATCGCGCGGCCACAGCGGTTCGTTAAGTGCCCGGTGTGGGGGTGCCTTATTAAATTTGGCCGACCAGTCTGTACGTTGCATTTCCAAGACTTTGTAAGAAAACTAGCTGTTACCCGCGACATTGTACGCATGGAATTTAGAATTTAAACCGAACATATTTTCCGGATAAAAATGCGATGTGGGCTGTAATCCGGCTCTGTCGCAAAATCAGTTCTGTCCTATAAATACTGATCTTATTTTAAATTCCCCCCTGCTTTTCATCTTTGTACGTCATGTGGATCTTGATATTTCGTGAGCATTTGCTTTTCAGGTACTTTGCTATTATTGTAGTTGTTATAATAACTTAATCATCATCATTTTAAATTGGTACCTACCAGGCACATACAAAATTTAAATTATTAATAGACCAAAAATATAACCTCTCTTATACCGTCTGACTGCAAACTCGACATTTGAAAAGATTTCCAACTAGCTGATACCCACGACCTCATTTGCATACTCTTCACTTTACTACAGAAACGTATTGTAGACATTGAAGCAAGGAAGTACTATCTAAACATGGATATACGATTCCTTGAATAAAAATGTCGACTACTTTTAGTAGGACTCAATCCCAAAACCTTTCGCTTACCGGGCGACTGCTCTAACTATTAAACTTACCAAGACGTTGAGATAGGTCCTGTGTTCGAGTCCCACATAAGCCAGTCGATTTTTTTATCAATGGAATATGATTGTACTCTACACTATCAGTGAATTGTTTAAAAAGTATTTTGTAGCAACAGTGTAAAAAAAAACCTTGGAATCTAGTTACATACAAAATGACTGGCATTGATCTTCATAAAGTCGATGGTAACAGCAAACTTCATGAAGTTCCGTAAATGCCTCAACAAATTACCTTTGTAATGACGAGCCGACTTAAGGGTGCAGCCACAGGATGTAACGAGAAAATTATACGGAGACTTAGCGGCCTTAATAAAAATTTGTTCGTCGGAGTAAAACTAATGGTCTCATTGGAAGCGGTAAGTCGAGATATTGTCTAGGGTAGGCGCATTTTTGGATGTAAGAATGGGAGAACATTAAAAGTTGTGTTTTGAAAGGGGTCAGAGAAATCGAAGAAGGGAGACAACTTTACAAGGTGTAAGGTTGAACGGTAGACATATTTCTAAGGGTTGTTCTTTTATAAAATATAAACAGCTTTTACTATGTGGCCCACAGTGAAATTTAGGAAAAATATCCTCTGTGTCAGATTGAACTCCCAAGAACCGCTATCAAACTGTATGGAAAAGTTAGACTTATTTTTTTTTATTCACCATAGGACCATATTTTACCAGATTTTTTTACAATGGAATAACATAAGGATCATGATAAAGGAGATTTATCCCATAATTGTCTTCACCTACTCTTTTTAACATATATGTTAATGGGCTGATTGAGGAGCTCAATAACGCTGGGGTGGGTTGTTCGGTAGACGGCTGTTATGTTAACAACATTAGTTATGCCGATGACATGGTGTTGCTGAGCCCCTCAATCAACGGGCTTAAGATATTGCTAGCAATATGTGAAAGGTATGCTGTGGCCCATGGACTCAAGTACAATGTTACAAAAAGTGAGATCTTAGTTTTTAAATCTGGCAACAAAACTTATTCAGTGCCACCAGTAACGTTGAGTGGGCATCCTCTTAAGATTGTTACAAAATTTAAATACTTGGGTCATTGGGTCACGGACAACCTAAAGGATGATATAGACATGGAAAGGGAGCGCAGGGCGCTTTCGGTAAGGAGTAATTTGCTGTCACGGAGGTTTGCACGTTGTTCTCGCGAGGTAAAAATCACTCTTTTCAAAACATACTGCCAAACTTTATACACGTGCAACCTCTGGATCAATCACACCAAAAAGACCTTTAGTGCTCTGCGCGTCCAATATAATAATGCCTTCAGAGGGTTGTTGGGGTTGCCCTGGCACTGCAGTGCTTCAGGGATGTTCGCAGAGTGGAACACTGATGGTTTCGGAGCGGTGCTGCGCAAGCGAGTCGCTTCACTCTGGAAAAGAGTGCAGGGCAGCACCAATACTCTTCTGAAGGTTATTGCTGAGAGAATGGACAATCCTATACAAAAGTTTTGGATGTCCTTACATGTATATAGTAATGAAAACTTTAAATTCTATTAATTTTTCTTTTATCTTTTTGTATTATTTTTAAGAATTGTATGTGTTATTTTATTTTTTAAGATGAGTAGTTGTAAGTTAGTTGTAATTAGTTATAATATGGATTAATATCTGAAAAATAAATTTGATTTGATTTGATTTGATTTGATTTGATTTGAACACGGCAGACCAATTTACAATGTATGAAATCACATGATTAACAAATCATAGCTATCGTCTGTTTTTTTTTCATAAGTATTAATCGTGTATCTCGTAACCTAATTCTGAAGTCCTCGAAGACGAAGTCACGGTCAAAAACTAGTAATCTATGTAAAAGTTTAAATTCAATGGGACTGTCAGCTGATTCAAAAATGTACCTTACCATCAGCATCCTATTACTTTTATGGTGTCATAACAACTACACTGTGTGAACCATAGTGAGAACTATGAAAAAGTAGTTTTAAAAACTTATTTGCTGCTGCGATCTCGTTGGACATTTTACACAGATAATAAAATAACAAAAGTTCACATGGCCGCAGATTTAGGTTGCCATATTTAACTCGCGAGATGGCGCGATAGCACAGGCGTGTTCTTTATAACGTTTTAATTCAACAACCGAGTGCACCTTTGATATGCCGACTACGCCGGCATTGCGGCATAGGGTATCCAAGAAGCTCCGAGGATTTGATATTATTGCTATTTTCATACAACATAAAGTCAACAAACATGCTTATAAATATAAAGGACCATTGCTAGGTCAATTAATGGACGATGAGGCTTTCGATAATTCATTCATAAAGATGAAGAATTTATGATTTATAGTATTTATAAACACCATCAGAAGTAGTAGAAATGATTTTCGATCAACGTTTTTTTCGGAGCATTCAAAACGGCTTTTGGGCGATATTCGCATGTGATTTTAGTAAGTACCGCAAAAGCTCAAAATGGCTGAATCTGGTGCTAATATGTAGTATGATTCTTCGGGACCAAAACCAAAATATAAATAATGGAAATCGCAAATAAACGCTTGTAGACTTTTTGGGGGGAGTTGTCCCCATTTTAATTGTGTCTGGAAAAAAAAGTCTACAAGCGGATATGACGTTCAATTACAATTTATAGGGGTGTCTAAACGTACTGAAGATTTGTTGATCCGACAAACGCTTTTACCGACAAAATAATTAAAATTTAAAATCTAAATTCGGCACATTGTTCCGTAGTGAAGCATTTACCAATGAAAAGCATTTTATTTCTTTAGATAGCTAATATGAAATATTGAACTTAGTCCCCAGCTCAAAACCGTCAAGTTAATGAGGTGCATTGGTTGGGACGGCACTGAATTCACTTCTTTACTAAATAACAAACTTCCTTACTAAATAAGCGCGCACAGAATATTTTGGTGCGTTTTACCTTAGTTGCATTATACAGGGTGAAATTTTAACCACTTTCCAAAATTTTTATAGGCATTCGGTATCGTATTAAGAGCCCATTTATGAAGTAAAAAATGTAAATAAAGCTGTCACCAGAAAATATTTTTCGCAATTTAGTTTTCAATTTTTACGGTCCTAGGCCTGATAAGGTGTAAAGGGTAAATCAAAAACGTATTAATAGTATCGTAATGAATAAATGAGATGCGAATCGCGTAAAAAAAGTGTTGCTAGGCGACTGTATCAAAAATTTTAGATTTTTTGCGGACTTTTTCTAAGTGCTTTATCTTGAAATTTTTGTACTGGGCAATACCAAAAGAAAAAATACGTCATTTGTTTTTTGTCTCGTAGATTGATATATTAAAATTTGGAAGGTGGTTAAAATTTCACCCTGTATTTCTAAGTGACAATTTATTAATGGACTTCGTATCTAGTACCTACTCACATCTCATCGATGGTTTCTATTGAAACCATTGCCGTGGCTGATCTGAAAAATTATGTAACTCCCAATCGAAAGTGACACGGTACATGTCATACAAGTCCACAATTCGGCGCGCGCGCAAGGACAGTCAAACATCGTGACGGAGAGTCGTGACGTCGGACATGCAAACAGACAGACGTGGAAACACGAACGCAATGTTATTTACGATTTTATAACGCGATGAAACAGCGTTTCTCACGATAATGTGACGTCATGAGCACGAGTGTGACAGTCATAGACATAGAAATATAAAATATCTATGGTGACAGTCCGTTTTATTTGTAATTAAGGCGAACGCTATCTGATTATGAAGTTTTAGAGTTCAGTTATCGTTATTCGGAATAACGGAAAATCTGATAATTTTTAAATCAAGCATTATGAAAAAAAATACTGTATTTTTTTAAAAATCTGCAACTAAGTATCAACAATCTCATCAACAACTATATACAGGGTGATTTCAGATACATTCGACAAAACTGATAACCAAACAATTTGTAAAGTTAACCAAAAATCGGAAGATTTTAAAAATAATAATATTTCTTTTAATCAAACTTGCAATCATAATACCTAAATACATTACTTATGAAATGACTTCAAAAGAAACAAAATAAAGCCTACTTTTGTTCGCGTATCTACGCGTTGTGTGTGCGCTTAAACGTTCCGTGCAGTCTATGGTAACCTACAGTTTCGTTCAAAATGCGTGAGTCTGTCGATAAAATTTTAGTATTCATTCCTTTTCCTTTTTAAATATTTTTCTGTTCTGGGAAACCTGTGATGTACTTAAATAGAAAATCATCTTAAATTTGTCGACTGATTTCAAATTCACCTGTAGATAGTTACGTAGAAGACCACGCGGTTATAACTTGAAAAGTATCTCTGTTTTTAAGAGGAAACACTACAGGCGAGAGAATTGAAAAATAGGTATTTGTAAAATCTATTGCTGTCGCGCAGTGCCAAACGCATTCACCGCAGAGTGATAGAGACAACTGCTTCTTGGACCGAAAATACCTACTAAAAACACACCAAATCAACGTTTCGTAGTCCCCCGATTACTTTTCCAAACATAGACCGATTTAAATATTTTTTTCATTAAAAATTAAAGAAAAGCTTTGGCCGTGTTCGAATGTTTTCCTTTTTTTATAAAATTTCGCCAAATTTGTTTTCTGGATGTTTGAACACAGCGGAAAATCTGGCGAATTTTTTCGATTTTTGAGGGCTCATATCTTTCTTATTAATTAATTTATGAAAAAACAGAAAACATAGAAACATGCTAATAGTGGCCATAGATTTTTATGGTAAAAATTATCGCTCGACTGGCATTATCCCGGGAGGAAACAGGGGATTACGTTTGTATAGAAATCGGCCGTGGTGTTTCTTCTTAAGATCCGCATGTAAAAAATTTCTGCATAGTATCTATTGGTATTGCGTCCTAATTTCTTAGGTTTCATTCGTTGCTGTGTCATCATGGCTTACGAAGTCTTTAGGTGATTCATTCTTTACCAACTTCACAGTTTCAATGTTTTGTAATTTAAATGTGTCCACAAGTACACAAATGAAAACGTTAAATCCTGATCCCCGCTACTGTGCCAGTTCGATCAGTCATGCGATAGTATCGCGCGGCGTCGGGTTTCGTGCGCGCGCGCAGACTGCTTTATACGACGGCTAGCTTCCCTCTTCATATGAATGGGATGATTTAATGATTTTATTTTCTTGTTGACTACGAACGGCAAGCGTGAAAGCTTATACATTATTAAAAAAAACACTTGCTTTAAATTGACATCTTAGACCAATGGAGAACAAAGAAAAGAAATGGAAACTATTTTAGGCTTGCATATAATTAGGCTTGAAATGAGCTACCGGTTCGGAAGTAAAACATGTACTACACTTTGGTATTTGTTGTTAAGAGATAAATAAATACAATGTATATTACGCAAATAAAATAAAATATAAATTTATTATATTTTATTTGCGTAATATACCTAAGTACATTGTCTTTATCTAAGGCTTTCATAAGAAAGCCTTAAAGTAAGGCAAACTCGGTTAGATTATAAAAAATTGACATGACTCTACCTTTTCCTTAGTTATAAGTTAAAACCATTATTTAATAAAATACGATATTTAATTTTAATCTTTACTCGTCATACAAGCACCTAACATTAAGGGCTCACTTTTAATGTTATCTATGTCAGGATGTTTATATCTACTGAACCATGCTTGTCACTTCATTTGCATTGAACATCCTTGCATATTAGGATCATGGTTTACAATGCAGATAAACTTGTTTACCTAACAATTAGGTACGAAAATATTCGAATACGTAGGTAGTAGGTACAGTGAGCAGAAAGCCTTTGGAAGACGCAATAAGGAACTGTTCGATATTTCCTCATTGTTCAAGCTATCTCTTTGTATATCAAATTGGTTAAAGACGAGTGAATATGTCACAAACAGTACTGCCTTACTTTATGAAGTTCTAAAACAAAATATTTTTTTTGTTTGTCCTAATAGTATATTAAAGCCTATATTTAGCCCTGTTGATCATTAATGATTTGTACAGTTACAAAACAAGCTATTCTTTAAATTTAAATTAAAGACTCATTTTATTTTTGTCCGTTACCACTCAAATGTTTAATGTGTATATTTGTGTCGTTTCTTTGTTCCAGGTGCCCAGAGCAGGCGAACGTCGGCAGGTCTAGCGATGGAGCTGTTCGAGCAGCATCAGGGCACGCACATACTCCAGGTAAAGTCTTCATCTCTTTCTCTCTCTCTCTCCCTGTCTTTCTAAACCAAACCACGCCAGGTATACCAGCGATATTCCTTTTCAACCCACTCAAAGACCTGAACTGCAATCAGCCCTTTTCTAGAACAAATAACGAAAGCGGATATAATATGATCATACCAAATATGAACGTCCCATTGGCCTAGGGGTTTAAGTACCAAGCCAAGATCTCGGCCTCTCGGGGTTCTTTGATCCCCATCGATTTGACCCAAACCTAGATCCTTAAGACCCAAAGGACTATCCCTGAGAACTACCCGACACCAGCACTGTGAATCTATGAACGCTAGAACAGTTTCCTTTCATTGTTCGCGATTTAAATGTTGATGCCATAGCTCATTTGAAACAGCTATCAACATCTAACTTATCTATTTACGTAACCAGTACTTATTTAAATAGTCAACTTTTACGTAAATTAATTTCCACTTATGACTCCTTACCAATCACTCAATGTGTTGTTAAGAATACTGAGAGATTACATACCTTACCATTTTTCATCTTGCTGTTTGCCCTGTTTATAGTCAGAGTAAGATTCAATAAGTGTAGCATTCGGCTCACTACATCCCTTTACTCGAGATAGGCTTCCCCTCAATTTTCAAGAGTTCATTAGCTCTGAGTTTTTGTTTATGTTTTCAATAAAAAATGCTTTAATACCTAAGTAAGTATTCTCTTTATCTATCCCAAGTAAGTACTAATTATCAAAACAATGTTTGTCATGTTTTCCATTGAGCCAAATTCTCGGCTGTTTTTTGTATCCTTTGACAATAGGGTCGTAGGGTACGTAGGTATGTCACCTACAGAATGCTCTATTGTTAGGTTTTTGGAGGCACCCTATGCTCTGTCACAGTCTCTACTCTAGAAAATTCTCATCTCCATTTACAATGAAGATCATAGGTTGTCTTTTTAGGTACATACCTATTACATTTTTTGGCCATAGTTACACATTCGAGGGCACTTAAATATCCCAGTCTCTCATAACAAAACCAGTACCTAAGTTTTTAAGAATTTTTGAAATTCAAACTCTCTGTACTCCAAACTCTTAACTCAAGTAAACAAACCATTGTCGCGTCACCACAATCCGAGAGGCTCACTAAATTCAAGAGTCACTGTGACATTGAAACTACAATCAAATGTGTTTACTTTCATCGTGCCGACAAAAACCCGGAGCGGCCGAACTTGACTTTTGCATTGCGCAATAGCGACCGACTTAACGCTTTTTATTACAAAACCCCACAATAGCATACATACAATAGAACACTGCGACATATAAATACATTTGCGACACCCCAATTTAATATTTCACAGGTTTCACTAAATTTCATAACAAAAATTAATCGAACACACATTTTCTGGGGCATTGATAGGGTTAACCGATAAAAAAAATCTATTATACTGTCATTCGATCACGTAAATTATCATTTGTGCAATTGGTCTGTGTCATTATGTTGTGGGTGCTGCGGTTT
The DNA here is from genome assembly GCA_949315895.1 of Anania crocealis. Taxonomy (NCBI): domain Eukaryota; kingdom Metazoa; phylum Arthropoda; class Insecta; order Lepidoptera; family Crambidae; genus Anania; species Anania crocealis. The sequence goes on from OX438869.1 coordinate 7,142,098, forward strand.
TCTATTCCGAACTGAAAATGGCGGGTACGTGATTCCTTGGTTCGATTTGTTTTTTGCGCGAGCGCAACACTTTGCGGGACAAGTAGTACGATTTGTGTGGAAAAAATAAGGACGTGCGTGCAGGAACGCCATGTTTGCGAAAACGGCATTGAGGTTGATCTCTTTGTTTGGATAAATAAACATGCTTGTGATGTAGGTACATACATACATACAATAAGCCGCATACTCTAGGACAACTTTAAAGCTTTTCCCAGTTAAGTCATGTATATTTTTGTTAAATTTTGTTTTAATGTGTTACATCTCTTGGCAGTTTTGGCATCGCCCAAAAGCACTCAACAATAAAACGCATTACATTACCACATACACAAAAATCTTATAGGTACGTCAAAGTTACTTAACCTAACTATATTAAAGTTTAAATTTACCTAATAATTTGGACTAAAATCGCGGATTTTCTTTGTTTCCAAATATTGGTGGCCCAGTTTCAAACAGAAATGCCAAGTAGGCTTATTTAATCACCGGTAATACTTCAACTGTTACTGTCCTCAACATCCCAAGTCTTATCACCAGCATTATCTATTCCGTTCCCATTTACAAAGAAAACATTTCAATTAAACTTTAATAATAACGCTGGTAAGATGCTTTTAATACTCAAAACAAAAAATCTACAAAAACTTATTCCAAGTAGTACGTTCAATAACCAAACTAGAAACACGTAGACAGAGAACCAAAATAAAACACTAAACACTAAATTGTACTATAATCCATATTTTTTACTTAACTCACCGTCTCCTACCGTTTAGACGCAAATTTTGTTATAAAAAAAACTAATTCATCTCTCTAGATGTATTTTGTCAACCGTGCATCTCATTAAAATTGGAGATAGAGCGATGCGGATATAAAGTCAATCTAGAAGTGACAGTTTGAATCTGTTGGAGCGAACTAAGAACTCTTTGATGTTGCCGAGGTCCGACTACGCAACGCGAATCGCGATGCCTGTAAATACAGATCTTCCTGACTCTGTCACATACTTTAAGACACTGGCATGAGTAAGAGAGACAGATGCAGTCGAATATACGCTAGAGACCGTTAATTGACGATATTTACCCCGAAATATTGAAATGTGATTAAGTATGTTTCATTGTATTCTAGTGTTCTATTGTACGTATTTTGTATATAAGTTACGATTATATGATCTCATCTTAGCAAAATTAAAGTATTTTTTTAAATATTTGATGTTAGAAATATTAAATTTTCGTGCGTCTACTACCACAATTACTTACATCAAATTTACAAGTAGGTACAACATTAGCTACTTTTACCAATTGTTATCAACACAAAAAAGCCAAGAAACGCATAGTCGTTATGAAAGTATTGATCCTACATTTAAAAAAACCCTATCTTACATAGTTACTCATCTAATCTCAAGAAATATTGTTTCTGTTTAAGTCGCATCTAGAGATTCTACGTCAAGTTAGTTATTTTGGCTCGTGGTGATCGTTTTTCGTCATCATCGTTCTATTTATTTAGCTTTTTTATAACTACCAATAGAAAAATGATGCCAGATGCAGTGCTATTAGTTTCACCTTTGTATGGTTTACAAAACAAATTATTATAAATTATAATTTATTTTATAAAATATTGATTATGCTTTTCTATATTTTATGATTCTAAATTTATATGGTTATTTTTTTAGGGTTCCGTACCCAAAGGGTAAAAACGGGACCCTATTACTAAGACTTCGCTGTCTGTCCGTCTGTCCGTCGCTCTGTCACCAGGCTGTATCTCAAGAGCCGTGATAGCTAGACAGTTGATATTTTCACAAATTATGTATTTCTATTACCGCAATCACAACAAATACTAAAAACAAAATAAAATAAATATTTAAGGGGGCCTCCCATACAACAAACCCGTTTTTTTGGCCTTTTTGGTACGGAACCCTTCGTGCGCGAGTCCGACTCGCACTTGACCGGTTTATTTACGTGTAGGTTTTACTCTTACGTTATTTACGTCTATTAGATTTAATTAGCCTTATAGGAATAGAACCTGACATGCAAGCATTGATTTATGTACAGACAATGGCAGGTCAATAACCTACCCAAAAAGTTAAAGGTAATTGAATTGATTTTCAACTTTAAGTACAACAAGTAGAGATCAATATCAATTGAAAAATTTTTACGTTTTGTGTTAGGTGGACGTGCTGTTGTTTGTACAATATCAAAAAAGATCTTTTTTATAATATAGGATCTCAACATTGTCACAATCCTTATAATAAAACCGGCCAAGTGCGAGTCGGACTCGCGCACGAAGGGTTCCGTACCAAAAAGGCCTAAAAACGGGTTTGTTGTATGGGATAAGCCCCCTTAAATATTGATTTTATTATGTTTTTAGTATTTGTTGTTATTGCGGTAACAGAAATACATAATTTATGTAAATTTCAACTGTCTAGCTATCGCGGCTCATGAGATACAGCCTGGTGACAGAGCGACGGACAGACGGACAGACAGCGAAGTCTTAGTAATAGGGTCCCGTTTTTACCCTTTAGGTACGGAACCCTAAAAAGGCTAAGTTGAAACGAACGGTTTTTTGGTATATCGTAAATCAACATGTCCAGACGTAGGTTTTTCTACTGAAACTCATTTGCAGTAGTTACATGCCTGTAAAGTCAACATTTGACCATAGCATAATCAGATTTTTCTGAATTGCCTTTTTCTCTGACCATACTAATCAGAGTTATGGGCACGGCGCTTGCGCTTGCGCTTGTAACGTTTCTGGTTCTAAATTCAAATGATTTGTTTTTTGTCCACAGTCCCTCGACGGATTCGCGCTTTCTGTGGCGGCAGACGGCAGGTTCCTGTACATATCTGAAACTGTATCTATATATTTAGGATTATCACAAGTAAGTACACATACTGTTACTACATGTACTTAACTTTTAAGCTCTATTTAATTATCTCGTGGATTAAGTGAACATGTCGTTTTTATATCAATAAAAAAAAACATTACATCCAAAGCGATTGTCGTCGTGCCCCTTAAGCAGAAGAACCAGCCCATTTTAGGACCATGGCTGCATATCTGAATACAATAATGTTTAATAGTGTACGATGTTTAAAATGCGTACACTGCTTGACATAGGCCTCTCCGAAAGGAGAATTTCTTTGACTGGCGAGTGGGTATAAGGCGATCGCAGCTTAGCTAATAGGATACGCTGCTGCTTGTCTTATTATTGTTTCCCCATTCTTTTAGTCACCTCTTATGATTGCAACACCCATAGGATGATAAAGGGTAGTGGTGTGATACTTATTGTTAGCCGGAACCACACACTGTATAAATATGAGGATTATAAAAAACCAGAGATATCCCTATAAAGCCCTATGAAGAACTTATAAGACAGCATGAAATGAGACTTTTACCATTGAACTAAGAAATCTTATTTTAACCACAATATTTAAATGATAACCCAATCAATCAATCTTATTATAAGACAAGACCATCTGTTATCACTGTCACACTTTATCCCCACATGACACAGTCCTCGTAAACCGAAAACGCGCGATCGACGCTGCGGCAAACTTTATGTCGGTGACTCGGTGCTGATTTCATGGACCCAATAAATACTACTGGGTTTATTCCCTCGTCAGGATCCGTAAGCACATAATATAGGTCGTAAGTGACATTGCTTGTCCTCCTTCTCGCTTTCTCATCTGATTATATTGGTTACACAATCGTAATTTACACGCAAAAAAATTACGAACCTGTAAAATTTGTTCTAGTAAAATGTAGCTGCTATTCTGCCCGTGAAGATGCCCATTTATTAATTTTGTTATTCCCATTTTGTACTCGAAAGTCATGACGTCGTGTGTGGTGCCGGCACATAAAAAAATTGCCAATTGTTATTTTCCTATGGGTGTCGTAAGAGACGACTAAAGGAGAACTGCCAGAGGGAGATGGGCAGCAGCTGCTACTCTCCACTATTAGTCAAACTGCGATCGCGAACATGCTAAGCGTGGCAAAATGCTCCTTCTGGAGAGGCCTATGACCACAGTGGTCTGATATGTACTGGTGATAACGATGATGATTTTTACTCGAATAAGTTTTTGGCACATTTTCGTATCAACCGTCAAGGGAGTGTAAATTGAACCATTACAAAATGAATCAGCCTCTGAATTTAGCTAATGGAATTAGTAGTTACCGTAATTTATGAAGTAGTCTCTGGAACAATTTAATCTGAAACTTTATCTTTACAAGTAACATCAAAGTAGCTAATATGGAAGATCAAAAAATAAACAACACGATTATTGTTGAAACTACTGGGTTCCATTTTATGACTTTTATTTGGCAAAGTAAAACTTCGGATGAATTAGATCAAAAATGATGTAGAAATTGTACTGATTTTTAGTACAACGGAAATTCAAAATGTCTGAACTACAGTGCATATCGTGGAAATTACATATCCATCTACAGACACCTACACAGATGGCTGATAATATGTACGTACACTGCTCATTGAAGTACGCACACACTCACGCGGTAGAGTCGAGACGATATAATCTGAAATTTTCGGCGGCGCTAGAAAGACATCCGGTGATAACTGCATCAGATCGCAGATAAGTCCTTCTACACGTGTCGTGTTATGCCTTCTACGTGGCCTGGGTATACGAGCTTTTTTTTCTCGACCCCGATCTTCAAAGGGTACATTTCTCGGGAAGTTACCCTTTCTTGAAGCTCTTCGCCGAGATATGATATGATTTGTAAAAGGTGTCCTCGAGCGCAAGGTTTATTCACAAAAGATGACAAAAAGTGGTACGTGACAGATCACGAAATAAGAGTAATTATTTTCAACAACAAACAATCAGAATCTGAAAAATATTAACGTTACAGCTTTACGGCACATGGAATAATGTATTCATATCAAAGGGAAGCTTTGCAAAAAAAAAAAACAGGAATTTTTACTTCCAAACGGAATTAAATAACATTGCAAAATTAAAAGGCGCTCAGAAAAGATCCGAAAACTGGGAAATTCTCGTTTCCAACATGGCTGCAGGCTTCGGGGGTGGTGTGACGGAGACGGAAAAAGGGGGGAAAGGGAGGATGCGATATGCCGGTCACGTCCCGGGCAAGGCGCGCGCGTGCTCCTCATCCTAATGCCGCTGCCAACCTTACCACTCACACACTCCCGGCCCACACACACACATACCCTAAACATCATCCAAACACACATCTCGACACACACGAACCCATAAGTCTTCTTCGCCGGCACACGTCTGTGTGTGTACACATATAAAATACATAAACTTCCTGGTAAATAAGCGTAGATACAACTTTCTTATAAGTAAGGCCTGTGTTAGATGCTCTTGCTATATTAAATTCTGTTGCGTCCATTTTTTCGGGGTCCGCCGTAAAGACTGATGATAACGCCGACAATGGGAAATCATATTTTCCTCTTATAGATAAAATGAAGAAAATGGATACTTTATTTTTTGTTCTGATGTGCCTCAATGGTTTCGGAAAATTATTTACGTGTCGCTTTTTGTGAGGCAGATGCTCCATTGAGATTAAGGGGTTTCGGAGAATATTTATTTTATCCATTCAGAATATTTGTGATTGAAACAGTAATATGGACGTACTAAAAATTAATCCTCTAAAGGATTATCAACAAAATTTAAAAAAAATTTTTGGTGCTTCATAAGTATGAAGCACGAAAGTCGTTGAAGTCAACGTTAAGGTTTCTTGTTAGTTTGTTTGGAGCTTGTCTAGAGCGTCTTAATTTCAAATTAGTTTTAAAGAATCATCCTATTTTAAATTCTGCATAAAAAAACAACCAATACGTTTCCATAACAAAAAAACATACTTGAATGGAATATCTATAAAATCACAAAATATTGTCATAATTATTAATATAATAAAATTTTAGGATACCTCAATTTCGTGTTGACTAGTTAGTTAGTAGTGGTTTTACCAAAAAAAAAATCGAATCAGCAACAAATATAGTTTTAAGATATAAAATAGAAATAAAATAAAATAATCATTTATTTGTTCGGACATGTGTACATGGTAAACAGGTGATAGGTCATCAATGATGGTTTCAACATGCCGCACCGAGACGGTGTACAAATTTAAAAAATAATAAAATTTTAAACAAACAAATGAAATGTAACATTTTAGTCAAAGTAAATAAATGTCAAAACTGTAATTAAAGAATTATTCAATATTTTAGTATCATAAAGTCAAATTTGAATTATGCAATTGAATAAATAACATTAGTGTAAAAAAGTAAAAAAAGAGTAAAGTAACAGCCTATAATCATCCCACTGCAGGGAAAAGGCCTCCATCATTGAATTCAAGTTACCACAGCAATGAGGGGAACTGGCATAATCACCACGCTTGCCAAATGTGGGTTGGTAATCACAAACCCGAGCAACGTTCGAAAATTCGAAACTTTTTGTTGCCCGACCCGGGATTTGAACCTGGGACCCCGAGATCTTGGCCCGGTATTTAAACCACTAGACCAACGGGGTGTTTTAAAATTAATGTAAAGTCAAAGAGAGTATGTACTTACAATTAAATTGATTTGAATTTATTTGTTTGGATTGATTTGATAAGATAAGCTATAGATCTTGTAAAAACAATAGATAAATTAATCTGTTAGTAACACCATCATTGATTATTCTAATTTATTTCCTAACCATAATTGTGATCAATAGATTGTAAACACAATTCTCTAACTAAAGTTAACTGGTCAACTGTATATCATCAATATTAATTTGTAAAAGCTAGTTTAAGCTCATTCCACTAGCTTGGCCCTTAGGAAGCTGATTATGATAAAAAATCCAAAAATTTCTTTACTGAGCATTCTCAATACTTAACACAAAGAAGGTCTCATACTTAGTCATTATCTAAAAGGAAAAGTCCTAATTTGCTTGGTGGAAAATGGTCCACAGAATCTGTCACCTGTCGCCACATCATAATATTATGTGGCTTACGATCAGATCGGTAAACAACATAAAATGTTTAGTATCATTCCGGGAAAAGACCACCGTAATATATCCATTGTTCGCGTCTTTCTTATGCGAGCGATGTGCGCGGATACACGACGCATGAATCTGTAATAAGGTCCCACAATTATATTTGATAAATTTATTTCTAATGCATTTGCATAAGCCGTGAAAGGACCAATGTGAAAGTATGAGCCTTAGTTTTATAAAGATCCTGTGCTGTTTCGTTCGTGATGATTAATCAGTTTGGTATTTCGATTTAATTTCAATTGTGAGATCTGTCACTTTACAAAGCAACATCATTTGTAATATCATTGGCAACACGTGAGATTGTAAACTAACGGTGGGTTAGGTTAGGTTAGAAAGTAATCAACGACTTTTAATTATGAACTTACGAAATTAACAATTTTACGGTGACATCTTCATCATCAACAGCCTGTATCAGACTACTTCTGGATGAAGGCCTCTAAAAGGAGGATTACCTACAATAATCACCACGCTTGGTTGGCGTGTTGGCCTATGATGGAAAGTATACGCTGCTGCCTTACTTCCTCTGACGGTACAAAATCAGTGGCCTCTTACGCCATCCATAGAAACAAAAATCTACTAGTTGCCTAAGTAACATAACACACCTATGTGTAAAATCAGCTTTTAGCAAAAGTACAATTTCAAAATATGAGCTTTTGTTTGACAGTGTCTGGCTTAGGGTTTCTATTTACAATTGAAGCATTTTGCTATGCATGACGTTAGTATTATTCTGAAATCATGACGAAAGTCTATTGGAATTTTATTTTTTAAAACTGTTCTGCCAAAGCACAATGACGGTGGTAGTTGGCTATCGTTTCTACCTTTATTGGAAATACGCACTGAAATTTATTTTTATTTTTTATAAAGTGACGAAGATCTGACTGTCATGTACTGTACTTTTAGTTGATGCCCATGATTTTGATTCTAGTTAATACCCAATCGTCAACCAGTCCACATTCTGAAAGTCCGCAGTCAGGCATCTAACGGATGATTTTCATCTCAAAAGACGTTCCCACCGTAATCCTCTTTTAATACATCACTTCGCTTCTAATAAACTTTAGCTCTCCTTATCTGCAAGTCCAAGCAGAGTCGCAATTAAGTTACCGTTAGCGCCGGCGTGTTTTCAACAATTTTCTGAACAACATCGTACAGTCTAGATGCAAAAATGTACACTAAATTGTGTGTTCAAGCAAGCAATACAATATGGTTGAAAACTGTAATACCTGCACTTTTGAATGAACTGTACGTTGGTTCGTTACTCGGAGTCTAAAGATGTTTCTATGAACCCACCTGCTATGCGATCCCTGATAACAGGCCGTTCATTCATAACTATGCTAGTGTACGTGACGAGTTACCTGTCTGCCTGCGCGAGCGCAGCCTTTGTTACGGTGGCCATGTAAATTACCGTCTTTGAAAAATGTTTGAGAAAACGGCTTATTAATAAGTTTATAAATATAACCTTGTTTAAAGAATGCATCTCCAAGTTTCATAACAATCATTTCACTAGTTAACAGTGTAGCTCAATATACTAATTTAAACTTCCATGGTCACTATCACTAGAGGCAATTGATACGGGGTTTATACTATGTACCTTAGTTTTTATGAGTTCCCGATATTTCGGCAATGTTGCAAGCGCCAGCTTTTGGCTGCTCTTAACAACTACCCACCCGCATGGACATCAGTTCTCCCGTGATCATGGCGCTTGCTACAGTGCCGAAATATCGGGAACTCATAAAAACTAAGGTACATGGTATAAACCCCGTATCAATTAACTCTAGTGCAGCTTAACCCGCTAGCTCATGTGCCAAAAAATCTAAGTACACAAAGAAGGACAAACAATGCTGTTGAAGACCCAAAGTACTGGTAAAAGCCTATCAAGACATCGCATTAACATTAACATTATTGAAAATGAATAAGCTATAATAATTACGTTATACGGTTAAATATTACTACCTGATGATCTGATTGCTTGTTGGTTCTAGACGAAAATCTACGAGTAACCCAAGTAAAGAGATAGGTACATAAAACTTGAAGAAACTGTCTCACTTGGTTCTTTTTCCTCAAATTCATTTCTCAATATTTCTATTCTTTGTCACCAGGTAGAAATGACCGGGAGTAGTATATTCGACTACATACACCAAGCGGACCATGCAGAAATTGCGGAGCAACTCGGCCTGTCACTAGCTGGGAGGTCGGGAGGCACGGGACTGAACAGCCCTGCGTCGGGAAGCGAAGAGGGCAGCCAGCACGGCACCAACAACCCTGATGGTAAGTTAATGTTACTAACCAGCTATTAAAACCCCTGCCATGAATGCCAAACGAAGTAGCAGGCCAATGACATTTTTAACATTACGTACAGATCTAGTATCGAAATTGTGTGATGCAGTGTCATATTATATCACCATTAACGAATGTGTATGTCAAGAAGCAAACCATGTTTTGTCTAGAAGTTATATTTTTTAAATTACGTGGCATTTTTCTGTATGTCTTTGTAAGTACGTAAAGTTAAGTGCTGTTGTGATGTGATTTAGGAAGGCCTAACGCAGTCACAGTGTTCTACTTTCGGCTGTTTTATTTCGTCATATTTATAGTTCAAAACTGCGACCTCTTGGAGTAAAAGATCGAGAACATAATATGCATAATTTTGACTACTGAGTAGATGGAGTAAAAAAATGTGTGCTAAAGTCTTGATTAGTCGTTTTTGCCACCTATAACACCAAACGAATACTTTCTATCGGCATCTCCGTTACTCGTTTTGATGGTCATTTTTTCAAAGATCTGTTAAGAAAAAGACGATTCAACTCTAGTCGCAAAAAAGAAAAAGTATTTCAGAATTTAATTAAAATTTTATTATTTCGGGGGCCGTTACACCTTCTTCGTTCGGCGACAATACCGATTCTAACTTTTCACTCAGTATGTCGAATCATTCAATTCGTCAGTAATATAAGTAGTGGTACAATTTAAAATTAGATTATGGAACCTTCACGGCGCGTTGGGAGCTTATGAAACGGTCAATGGGGTGTCAGTGCGCGCCATTGTCACCACTGATTAATATTTAATTTCACCGCTATGGGAATTCTTTGATGTTTATTGAAAGTTTGGCGCCACTGGGTGGGTAATCTTCCGAGCTGGAATCGGGCCAGGCGACTATAATCGGTGATCTGAAATAAGCTATCGACCAGACGAAATGGGTGCCGACTTCTATTAAAAGTCAAGATAAGCAAAAAAAGTCATTCGAATATAATATTACTGTCAAATAACATTTATCGCGCGGTTCACTGCATTCGAAGTTTTTATTGTTTGCGGTTATTATAATTTAAGCGTTGCGTAGTAAAACAAGTTTTAACCACACAATTTTATTGCCTTTGCTAAATGTTATCTTTGAATTTCAAGTTTGGCATGCTGATTGCATTCTATGGTGCAGCAATACATAAACCAGATACATGGGTAGGTATACAATTGTGATTTTTATAATTGAAGATATGCTGATTTTTAAAAAACGAGATAATTTAAATCACCCGCAACTAAGGCACATTTGACCCAGATTTTTTCCAACATAACGGTGCGTCCGCTTCTAATTTACTGACATGAATACTTTAAGGGCTAGAGTCGATTTCAATTTACCGAGCGTTAAAGAAGTATCGATAAAAAATCAATCAGGATCGAGATACTGTGACAAGTAGCTCATTGTGTAGAGACAGGCATGGTGAATAAGTCACAGAACAGTGGTCCGTGGTAAAATCGTGCCATTGTCGTCTGATAGCCGTGGGTTTGGAGGAATTGGTGCTGTGTTGACAGGAGATTGATCGATGCCAGTGGCACCTAAAGTTGCTTGTTATAATATTAATTAGTTTTACGCAATTTCTTCGGATGGGACAGATTTTTTTCCTACATTGAAAAGTTTGTTATCGTATTTGTAGTGTTGGAATTCTTGGCAGCAAAGGTGTTTATTTAAGCCTAGGTACATATTTCTAAAGCACCATTTTTTTTAAAAACACATGGTGCACGCACTTTGAAAATATGAATTTATCATTTTAGGGCACGAAAAACAAGGTGTGATACGTTTCTAAATTGGTCAGATTATAGTATGTCGATTAAGGCTTCCACAATGGCACTAAGTCGCGGAATAGATATGGCTATTTGTAATATCCGATTTTTGATTTCATGGAAATGATCAAATAGTTGAATATGGTTGGATGTGAAATCATGTAAATATGTGAAGGATTTCGTAAATAATTACCTACCTACTTATGTTCATTGATTGATGGTCCTATCATGCCCAACTGTAGGCAGCATGCATGTAAAATAAGGCATAACCAAACAATTTTATACTAACTGATTGTCAGGTATTACGACAACATTTAACATTATCGTAAGACTATCATAAGTGAAAATAAAATATTCTTAAAAAGAAACGAAAATCCAAAGGCATCTTTTGTTTTGCAATAAAAACCTTCAAGGCTGTTGGAATAGTTCAGTGTTGAGTCAGTGTTACGTAGTTAGTACAAAGGAGTGAATCAACAAACTTTATTCACATGCCCAATACCGATCGAATCCTAAAATAAGTATGGGCACTGAAGATAATAGATATTTTGCACTTTACACGAGCTAAGTATGGGCTTATATTTTTCTAGTCATTCTGATAACGTCGTTTGGGCAAAATTAACAGTCAGCTGTCGAATTGAATTTCGTATTAATAGCAAAAACACTTTTAGAATAACATGCATTTAACTCAAGTATTTTTTTCAATAATGATAGTAATCAAAAGCTACACTTGAGTAGGTTTACATCTTCAGACAAATTTTGGATTCAGGCTGTAACAAGTAATTTCCAACTAAAATTAGAGGAACTATCTTACTTTTAAAATTTCATATATTCGACTTCGTTAGATGAGATGAAAAATCTTAGTATTCCAATGCTAGTGGAATCGCTAAAAATATTTTAGCTATTCCATTAGCATATACTCGTAGCTTTTCAAAGTTTTAGAACCATTCTCGAATATCTCACAATCACGAAGTCCACAACAAAATCAATTAAAGCGTGATGTTCATCTGCTGGTACACGGGTCCCAAAATATCTTTTAATTAATTGTTCAATCAGCCTTCTAGTCATCAATCCATCGCTCTTAGCTAGATTGTCCGCAAAAAGCGTGTCAAATTGATCTTGATCCATTTCACACATATTTGGCTGAAATTAAAGTTGCTGTCAACTATCATATAATTATTAGCCTCTCTAATGACCTAACATGATGTAATTTTAGAACTAATTTAAATAAGTTTTTACGGCATCATTTGAGTTCCATCAATTTTACAATGAAGTACAACTATGTCCCGGAGCTTTTTTTTAGTTTCACAAATATGTAGCAATCCCATTAACTTTATTTATTTTAACAGTATCATCGCAAATGACTCTGGCGGCCAGCGGGGCCCTCTACCGAGGAATGGACCGGGCATTCTGCGTGAGGATGAAGAGTACACTAACGAAAAGAGGATGCCACTTCAAGTCTTCAGGATACAGGGTAAGAACATTACTAATATTAACGCAAGGATGTTTTAGCTGAACTAAAACACAGACTTGTCAAAATTCTGTTGAATCAAACTTAATACAAGAAAAAAAAAACAGCATCTGTTAATTTTGTATATAAACTAAAACTAGTAATGGATTTTTGGTTTGTCGAAATATTATCACATAGGTAAACCAATTCATTACATGTATTCATCAAAAAAGTTTTGTGAAAATATCCTTGCATTGGATCCTACAACACTTTAAACGAATGTGTTTTTCAAAAGATGGATGCCAATGTAAAAATCTCTGAGAATTATACATAACTCCAAATAATAAACGATTAGTATTAGATCATGAAAATATCTGTGGACATATTTCTTCTTATCTAGTATTTGAGAAATGAATGGTCGCTGAATTTTCATTTTCGATCTAGGTTGGAAGAGGCAACGAGGGTGAACCATCAAGATATGGAGAGAGTGGTAACTGGCGGGTGGGTATCTTAGAAACGAGTGTTTTACAAAGGAAGTAAAATTATTTATGACCCCGATAATACGTGATTTATTTCCAGTTGTGTAATGATGCTGATTTGGTGTTTCTCCTCAATTGTTCAATTTTTACTGTATCCAACTTATGAACAGCTTTTGATAAAGAATCAAGAAGAATCAAGAATCAACTTCAACTTCATAACTTCATAAAGGCTATATAACGCTTTTATGAAGTATCAAATTACTGTTTATGATCATGCGGTCATTTTCACTGCTATGTTTATAGCAAAATGAATTCATACGACCTCTTTATACGCGTGAAATCGCAAATATTATTAGCTAGAGTTATTGTATTGCGGGGTGCCGCAGGGAACAGCCCTGATCATAATTTCTGCCTTTAGCTCGGTGTTACGCAATAAAGCCCGATTATATCTCAAGCGACTTGCGAATTTCGTTACTAGGTGCGTAAAATTGCTCGTAATGGATTGTTTTCGGGGTGTGAATTTTGGCTTTTTACTTTTGTGGGCACTTTCTTATAAATGATTTGTTATGCTCACTACTGTTTCCTTTGAGAAAATATTTATCAAAATTTTGTGCATTATTTATTTAAAATCGTTTTGGAGATAAAAATCATAGGTAGGCGGCTACCCCTTAGTAAAAATAAACTGCACTTTAGTTCAACAGCATAAGTACCACTAAATGAATTAGGTAGGTAACTTAATATTATTCTTGAAATTTAACCCATAATTCCCTGTTATCTTCATCTAAATGGCTCATACAATTCGCGCGAGTATCGACTGAGCAATTAATACGGTCATTATTACTCGCAAAGCGCAGGCGACGCCCGCAGCAGCGTTTTATTGGGAAAATTTCGAATTAGCTCATCTTTCATTTGATCTCTGTAGTCGATTACCTTAGTATATGTCTACGTGACTTCTGCATTTTCCCAACAAATACGACCGAGCTTAACAACTTCATCTTTCTTATATAAAACACGTACCAGTTTTGCAGTAGGTGCGGGAATGATTCGAAAAGTTTTAACGAGATTTTTTATTACTTCTCTCAAGACTGGCTTTGTCTCCTTGGCTTTGATGACTGAATGAAATTTAGTGAACATGTCTTTACTAGTTAAGGTAAATGCATTCTTAGAAATCGGAAATACTTTCATAATACCTAGAATAACCATTTATGTTGGCATAGAAGTTGTCTTGATTTACCCTATCGCCGCTTCAGATTATTATCATAAAAGCTTACACAGTCATACAGGGTGGTCTAAACGGTGACGTAAATTTTTTTTTAATTCCTTACATCCAGGGCTATCCAAATATACCCTTTATATGTTACCCGATTTTTCTTAGTTTTCGAGATATAATTCGATTTCTTAAATTTTCAGAATTTTCGGTGTAATCATTTTTGAAAATGGTTTCTCCACTTTTTATTATGTTATGTCAGTTTTTTTTTGCAATATGATCTTTATAAATTAAACTTACTTAGATAAAATTATCAGCTAGCTAAGCCTAACCAAAGTTTCCGAAAAAAATACCGAAAGTCAATAGTTTCCGTTCAAGCTAGTCAGAGCTTAACTTTAAAATTTATTATTTAAAAGCTAAGGCTTTCGGGAAGTTTTTGAAATGATCTAAGAAACTGTGAAACCACTTTTTTTATTCACAGTTCAAAATTAAGCTCTGACTAGCTTGAACGAAAACTATTGAGTTTCGGTAAATTTTTCGGAAACTTTGGTTAGGCTTGGCTAGCTGATAATTTTATCTAAGTAAGGTTAATTTATAAGGATCATACTGCAAAAAAAAACCGACATAACATATTAATAAAAAGTGGAGAAACTATTTATTAAAACTAATTACATAGAAAATTCTGAAAATTTAAGAAAAAAAATTATATCTCGAAAACTAAGAAAAATCGGGTAACATAATTGTAAGGTATATTTGGATAGCCCTGGCGTTTGGAACACCCTGTATAATCTAAAAAATAGATGGGAAAACTTTTATTTTTGATCAAAAATAGCTTTAGCTAGGCAAAAATTGAACGTCATTCTCTTTTTTTCCAGGTGGTCCTCATGCTTTGTCGCTTACGACCGCAGTACTCTTTTTCGCACAGTCGAAAATCTCCCACGGTACTTCTTGGGATGGTAGCCTTGGCCATCGCACTACCACCACCTTCAGTCCACGAGATCAGGCTGGAATCTGATATGTTCGTCACGAGGATCAATTTCGACTTTAGAATAGCACACTGTGAACCCAGGTATTACAAACATTGATTTACTTGGTGTAGCTCAGGGTAGTGCGTTAGGACAATTTTGTTATACTATAATACATAATTACAGTAAAGTAACAGCCTATAATCATCTCACTGCAGGGAGAAGGCCTCCATCATTGAATTCAAGTTACCACAGCAATGATGGGTGTACTATCATAATCACCACGCTTGCCAAAATGCGGGTTGGTGATCACAAACCCGAGCAACGTTCGAAAATTCGAAACTTGTTGTTGCCCGACCCGAGATTCGAACCTGGGACCCCAAGATCTTGGTTCGGTATTTAAACCACTAGATCAATGGGGCGTTATTTACAGAGGAACACTTTAATACCAACTTTAGCTATATTTACGTTAGTTTTAAATTACTGCAATAGAAATAGCATAATACTTTCTTTAAATTCAATAATATGCACTTTTGTAATAGTTTAATCCTATTGCAGTTTGATATTGATGTATTTATATTTTAATACCAGCAGGGTATCTGAGCTTCTCGGCTACACAGCAGAGGAATTGACAGGGAAGAATCTCTACGCGCTCTGTCATGGAGAGGACGCCAACAAACTTAGGAAATGTCACGTAGATTGTAAGTATCTTGTTATAATTATTGTTTTTAGATTATTGGATTTGATTGTTTTGTTTTGTAACGAATTTAATGAACTGGTTGTTGTAGTCAGATTAAAAAATATAAAGAATTTAAACGAATTGCTTGAAAACATTTCTTTAGAACCTGTGTAAGTTTTTCTTGAAACTTAAGTAGCATGAATCACAGACCTTGTTTCTATCATCAATCGTCTATAAACGATCATCAATGAATCGTCCACCCATGACCCAGTATCACGTGGTGAAATCCTTCGTGGCCTAATGTTGCAACGGATATTTTGTATTCAATGTGCACCTATAGAAATCCATGTCAAGAAGACTGGCAGCCCAAGGCACTAGCGACACATTACGAGGAAAATTTATGATGGGAATGTGTGTTGTTTGTTATTAAATTATTTTTGTCTGTTATGATCTGCCACACAAACTGCATAATCTTATGATTCAGTTGTTGGGAGCTAATCATGTTTATGTGCTGAATGATGTGTTTAAGGCAAAATTTATATCAAATTTTACAGTAGAAGAACCAGCAGACATCCAGACGTGTGAAGGTAGTCTTAAGTATTTATCTCATGCGGCTACAAAAGGTTCAAAATCGAAATGGTTTTCATCTTTGCCTAAATTGTCACTTGTTATTTCAATCACGCATCTAACTTTCGATATACGTTTAGATATCGAGAGGAAAATCCCTGTTTAAATAATATAATCATAGTCTCGCATACACGGATATTATTACTTTTCCACGCATTCGTCAGTGGAATACAATTTAGGCCTGACGCTATGCGACGGTACCGCGCGGGTTGTGATTTGAATAATAATTTTTATACCATCATTTTGGTTTCCTTTCCCTAGGCATACGTGGGAAATGTCATCCTTAATGTCCTTTGAGATAGCTTTGTTAGTGTTGTCGTGTTTTATGCCTATTTTACTACTTTGTGTCGTATACCCGAAGTGCGGGGGTAAGAGTAGGTAACGATACTTAGTAAGCAAAGCATCGTTTGAATATTTGTTTTTACATAAGTAGGTCAGAGTGCAGCAGCATAAATAAAATTTAATTTATTATGCATGTCATCAATATTTTTCATAGGAACGTGTTCAGTGTTTGTTCCCACCGGCAGATAATGAATTAAGTTACAAAATTATTGACTCCTATTTGCGTTTAAAAATAAATCTTAAACGGTCATTTCATGAATGAACAAGTTCTGACGTAACGATTTCTCAGCCAATCAATTCAAATGGATACAAGATGGCGTCCATTCGAACGCCAATCACGGCGCGCTTCACGTCATACGGTTTTTCTCCAGTACTTGTCTGTTGATAGCTTTACGAGACCATTACTTAGCATTGTAAATGTCTATATAGATGCCGGTCAAATGTGGACAATCCGGGTGTGGAATATCAATTGTTTCCATTACCATAAAAGTCCGGGTGTTTGGTAGAAAGCGGGTAATTTGGTTACGGAGGTATACGCGATTTGCTTGCCTGATGAAGTTATTGACGACATTTTGGGCGTATGTATTTTAATTTGTGCATAATGTAATGATGCTATACGATGATGTTTGGAACTTCCGCCTGTGAAGTATTTTTATTGTGTAAATGATTCATGATGATTGACATGACAAGCTTGGAAATAACAATTGTTGTAAGTAAAGAGTCGACAATTTTTACCTGTTAAAAGTTTGGGAATTACCTATACCAACAAATAAACACCAGTTTTGTGGATCTAATATTACTGAGTAATCTTATTGATTAACTGTCATGGTCACTATCACTAGAGTTATTTCATTCGGGGTTTATACCATGCACACTATTTATTATGAGTTTTCGATATTTCGGCACTGTTGCATGCGCCATGATCACGGCAACAGTGCCGAAATATCGGAGCTCAATAGATTTCTACAAGAAGTTCAAAAACAATCGATTATTTGGCTTTTACATCATTTTCCTCCACTGAAACAAAACTTCTTCTCGGGCTTCTCTATGCCATAAAAGCCTTTCAGCTTTAGACAATGATACATAAACGCTGTTAAACATTTTCACTTTTTTGCTGCCAAGCGCATCTACGATCAATAATTAATGAACGATGACAATAAACAATACGAAAACAAAACCAAAATCCGACTTTGCACTAATGACTCACGTAGTACAATACACGTGTTCATTACTTTGTCTTTTGTGCGCGGAATTTATTGAATATAATGAAGGTACACTCAAAACCAACAAGTTCTTACAATACCTACGTAAAAAATAGATCGTCAAAGTGCATCAAATTTGCAGTGGTTTTAGTCCCAAGACGTCTCAACCTATTAGCTTCAAAAGAGGTGACTAAATGAGCACTGCAAAGACGAACACTCTTTCGGGTGTTAACAGTGCAAAACTCCTAACATTTGATGAAACTCCGCTGGCATACAGCGATAAAAAAATATAGGCTTGAAAAATTACCGCTGTGACGTAATGTCTCGGTAGCTTAATTGGACAAAGTATCTCGCCCGGTATGCATGGAGACGCGGGTTCGAGTCCCGCCTGAGATAAAATTTTTCAAGTTTAAATACTGATATTATAATTGCAAATAAGTTGCAAAAATAGATATCATATGAAAAAGGGATCATCTTTTAATCGGGTATATAATCGCCTGCCCACCTTGGCGATTATCGCAAAATCCTCTGAATGGCGATTCCCATGTCCAGCACAAGACCGATGTTGGGCTGATGATCAGCATCATTCAACATTTAAATATATTCTGTGGTGTCTGGGAGAGACCTGATAACTCCATATTCGTAATTTTTAGTTTGGTACTGACAACGGCAGGTCAGTCTACCCAAAAAGTTATAGGTGATTGAATTTATTTTCAACTTTAAGTCCAACAGGTAGAGATCAATATCAATTGAGAAAATTTGTCGTTTTGTGGTAGGTTGACGTGCTGTTGTCTGTACTATGTTGTTATTAAAAAAAAAAACATATTTTATTTTGGTCTATAAATAAATAAATAGAAAAACCTGATTTATAAATAGTTACTGCAGCAATGGTTGGCTTTTTCTACATACTTAACTGATTTATAAATTAAACCTTAAAAGTCTTATACTTAAAAATTACGTTTTTGGACTTAACAGGTTTCTCCCGGACACCACAGATATTTATCCAATAACATTTCAACAACATTTAAATTTGGTTTTCAATTTTGTTATTTTTCTTTTCTTTTATGGAAAGACCTACAATAAATTTGTTCTTACTGGTGCCACCTGCTCTTCACCGCTAGAAAAGTTTTTTATTTACAATTCACCGTGTGGATTGTTTTTCATATCTGCATTTAGGTACAAATAGGATGACATGAAATGATGAATTGAAAAATTTTTCGTCTTTCGTCACCGTGGGAAGAAATTTAATCTAAACATCATAATCTATTTCTCTTTTAAAAGATACAATCAACACTATCAAAATAAGCTAAATGAGGATCAATCCTAGCAGTAGGATTATCTTTTTCTTCTATTATAAGAAAAATATTTGTCAATATCAATTGCCCCAAATTCATCACTAGGTTTTTATCCTTGACTGTACTAGTTGTTGTATGGTTCTGCCTGTGCCATCACAACCCATTGTCCGATTAACATTAATCGCAAGGTCATCCAACGACGTAACTATCGGTTGCCCAATAAAGACGCCTTCGGTTGGTAACTTGACAGTCCTAATCACGAATTCAGTTAGAACATATTTAGAATCATAGAATCAGTCGAGGAAACAACTAACTGTCAATATCTATTATTGACAACCCAAACTGAAATTAAAACGCCTGTTAAAATAGATTTTAAATACCCATGACATTCCTTACTCGCTTCAAATTAGAATCCTTAAGCTGGGTATCCATTACGTTCGCGAACCTCTTGCGCTCCGCGTTCCCGTAACCGCTCTGATGGAGACGGCACGCACGCACCACAGTCCCCTTGCGAACGAACAGACTGAGCTCCTCTTTGTGTTCGCTAAATTTACTAAATATCATTCTTGAGAGTAAAATTTGTATTTCCTTCTTCCAGTAATAAACAAAGGGCAAGTGCTCACGCACTACTACAGGATAATGAACAAGCTGGGCGGGTACACCTGGATGCAAACCTGCGCCACCGTCGTCTGCTCCTCCAAGAACGCAGAGGAACAGAACATCATCTGCGTCAATTATGTCATCAGGTACTTTTTTTGATACCTTGTCATGAATCTGCTTTAACGGGGTGAATTCGAAAACAATCGACCAACTTTTAGAGAATTATTATGACTAATTCTCACACGAAGAGTAGGACTTTTTAAATTTAAAAAATAAGCGTATTTCCATTTTAAAAGACATGAAAAAGCTCACATACTAAATTATTTAAATATGAAAATAAGTGAGTCTGTATGGATAATTTATCATTTATCCAGATCCATGAAGCCTATGTTACAGTCATACAAAACACACCTTTCTTTTAATAAATGCAGGTTCTGTCTGTTAATAAATACAATGTTTCATTTTTAATACCTAGCAATGTACATGTATAACTAAATTTCAGACCTGCGATAGGATAGAACAACCTCTAAAATTTGGGCGCCAAATTTAATAAGCAATTTGATTTCCATCAAAGTATTGCAAGGTTTTTCGGTAGGGTTCCGACACTAAACTTGATGGAAACTGTTTTATTAATAAGCACCAGACTTGATGAAATTATATTATTTTAAATATACTTTTATTATGATGATTCAGTATTGAACATTTCAGTAAAAGGTGAATTCTCAGTAAAAAGTATGAATCGGAGGATATAATAAAGCTGTTAATAAGTATTATGCATTTGTCCTGGGACATCTTAAGAACATGAACCTCAGGAATCTCGAAAACAAAACTGAAGACCATTGTTTTTATGATGCCACAGGTATTATATCAGAGCTAAAATAAACTAAACATTAATTTGTATTCCGCACCTGGTCAGTGCAGTTAGCACCTGATTGGTTTTATTTATCATATATTTACCACTCGTAACACAATGACATCACATCAATTTCAATAACATTTGATTCCTTCCAGTGGAAGAGAATACCCGAACACTGTGATGGACTGCTGCCAGTTAGAGGAAAGCGTTCAAGGTGTGAAAAGAGAAGAGGCCACAGGAGATCCCGAAAACGGACCTCCCGACACCGATAACTCTGGTGGACCACCCCCTCCCCCCAGACATCAACAAGAGAGAACTGAACCTCCCACAAATGCAGAGTCCGCATCAACAGCGCCTGTCCCCTCATCAGACGTCACACACCTAACTAGACTGAACGACACTCAACCTCTACCTCTCCACAACAGCACGGAAAGAACGTCACCGATGCCCGCTAGAAGACTGAAAAAACGAAAACTCACGACGGAAGAAAACGAAGAAAGAGATGAGGAAAGACGAAAGTCCTCTTCGAACCCGGGAACAGCCATATCATCACCGGCCGAACGTGACATGACCAAAAATAATTTAGCAATACCAGAGGGAACCACCGACGCCACATCAGTAAGAGATTTAGAAAATGCTATGTCCAAGCATCTACCGTCAGTATCTTTGGACGGCAAGGAGATATCTCATCGACCAACTGACTTTTCTACTGACGCATTACTGAAACAGCAACAACAAAAATCAACGATTCAGTGGATCGGCACTCAAAACCACCACTTGAATCACCTAAATAGACAAATTCAAGGTAACCATACGACCACGCCAGCGTCTGCTTTGTTGAGGCAACTTTACGCGAATAGAGAGAGCGTTATTCGAAGCAATTTCCTTGGGGACGGTCGAACGGGGGGCTACTACTCTAGCGACGGTCAGAGCGGACCTCTGCCGACGCCACCAGGAAGCGAGGGCTCCAGTTACGGGGAGCAGTTAGGTCATAAAGGTACAGACATAGGATCGTTAGCTTACGGCGGCTACGCTGACTACCACTCGGCGATGACGCCTCCAGGGTCCGTGTCGCCTAGAGACAAACAACAATATGCCTTGTCGTACGATAACAGCGCGTATTCCGAGGCGTTAAGGCATTCGTACTTAGGCGAGGCACCGCTGCCTCTGAAGCCTCAGGCGTACTCCGCTGTTCCGGGGGCCTTAGACTACGCCTCTCCCTTGGACCAATCCCAGTTTTTCCATCCGCCCTCGTCGTTTCATTTGTACCACCCCCAAGCCCACTCTGCGCACGCGTCGCATCCCCACCAGCCCGTAGATAAGTCCGCACCACCCAACACAAACTGGTACTCGGCGGGGTCATAGCCACATATGCGATAGCCTGGTTATTCTTAAATCATAGGAATATCAAGCTCATGTTGAGTGTTGTACTGAATCTGTTCAATTGGTTTGATTGATTTGTGTTGTTAAGTTTTATATTTTTGTTAATGTAACAATAAATTGTTCAATGTGTTATTTTTACAGTAAAGTTAAAAAATTTTCAAATGTATATATAAAACGACACTTATATCCCTGGAGAAACATTCATGAAATTGTATACGGACAAGAAGACTTAGTACGAAGTTAAATACTCAAAATCGTTTTGATGGCACGACTATTACTTTTCTTTCGAAGCCAATGTTAATATACTCTTATTAAGTAATAAATGTGCCAAAATCCTGGTGCTTAAGGCTCTCGAATGATGCATTTGCATTTAGCTTATTAATAATAAAAAGACACAATACCTAAATTCCTCATTGTTATTTTAGTGTTACTGAATCCTTGATGAAGTCTCCGCTGTAGCAAATTTTACATACTAATCTTGTCTTTACGATGAGCTTTAAAAATTACATTCCTTTAACAAGTAAAACTAAATCGCCCTTTTATAGCGATTTATAATATCCCCATTACCTGACCTTTAAGACTTTTAATAGTCACCTGAATTCAATTTCGACTCTGCTACGCTCGTTATGAAACTGACTCGCGTTTTTAGATCGTGCCCTATGATTACTTATTGTAACGGAGACGAAGCTATAAAACTGAATTAAACCTATACTTTGTGAATTAAACGTTATTAATTTAATAAGGTTTAGGAGATTACAGGTTCATCAATTACAATTTGTCTATACAATAAAAGTAGTCATACTTCGAGACAAATCTAAGCCAAATAAGTATTATAAACAAAGCAAGGCCATAAAAAGTGACAAATCTGTAATAACAGTGGGCTATAATAGCTTATTGCATATCATTTTAATATTAAGCTTCTGTAAATTATTGTACCATAGTATACACGACTGTACTTAAGTAGTATACATTCAAACGTGTAAATTATAGTTTTAAGTATTGTATCTATATAATTTCGAAATAAGATTTCATGTAAATAAAGCATTCGTTAGTTTTATTATTATTTATAAATATTTCGCTCAAAGACTTAAGTTTTTATTGTAATTTTACTGGAAATTTGATAGTAAAATAGTAACGTAACTAGGCGAGTCCAACTAAATAGTGAATATAGAGCATTTAATTCTTACTACACAAATGTCAACTATAAGTTTATTAACCGCTGTTACATTAAAAATTTGTATAACATGACATTTTAATACAGAATACTCAACCCCAACTGAATTTCTCATGTATTAGTTCAAGCCAAATGCAATATGAAATATGTTTTTATTTTCTTGTAATCTTGTATGTAATTTTTATAAATCAATTAGAAATTAATTCTGTAATAATTATATTGGTAATATTTATGCTACTTTATCTGTGCAATACGAAAAAATGTTGTTCATTTCGATTTTTATAGGCTTCGTTAATCGTAAATAAGGTACGTAATATCATTAAAATTGTAATTATCATTATTAAATTGGGAATAGGCTTCTAATGCAATTACTTATCTGTTATGTTTTCCAGTATTTCTTTAAACCTCAAACATCACGATCAACTGCTATCCATGTATTTTTATTTTAGTTGATATATTGAACAAAAAATTAAAGATTTTGATTTCTCTGATTAAATGACTAAGAATTTTTGATATGTTTGTTTTATTTAAAACACCAAATATGTAAAATAAATGCATTTTTAGTAGATCGATTTTCATGAGTCATTAAAACAATAATTCATAAAAAGTATAGTTCTCATAATAAAGGTATACAATAGAAATAAAAAATACAATATATATTATAAATACTTGAGATTCTACGCAAAGTCATAGTAAAGCTTTATAACAACGGACGGATTTCATTTCAACATACACAATAAATTTTTACATATTTCTTTAACCTAATTAATAAGGTCAAAATTGTGGTTTTAACTCATATAAATCAGCAGCATATTAAAGTAATCTAAAAAAGTTTTTTTTGTGATTTTGTGACTAACTTCTCATTCATAGTTTTCTTTGCGCAATTTTAATATGTACGGTCGGCCAAGAAAGTGGATTTTCACCCTAAGGTTGAAAGTCGTTCACACGTCAGATAACAGCAGGGTTGATTTTCCCATGTAAATATATTCTGACAGCTTCTAAGTCGAAGGCCTTCCTGAAGTCACAGTAAGGTGCATCCACTTGTCTATTTAAGTCCATTTGTGAAGAAACGTAGTCAACTAAAGTCGCCAAATTCGTAATAGTCGAACGCGCCCTGCGAAAGCCATGCTGACTATCATGCAACTCACTATTTATGTGTTGGCTAATATAATTATTAAGCACAGCTTCCAACAGCTTAGCAAAGATAGAGAGCACGGCGATCGGCCTATACGTCGTTATTTCCGGGCTAGGTTCTCCTTTTGGGATTGGCGTAACTCTTGTAAGTTTCCAACGTTCAGGGTACTTGGCCTGGTTCAATGAAGACTGAAACAAATACATTAAAGGAGCCTCAAGAATGGAAATGCAATCTTTAACCACAAAAATAGGAATACTATTAGGCCCACTAGATGATCGAAGCTTGAGACGCTTTACAGCTCTATTCAGGTCTACCCTGTCTACGGTTGGAACCGAAATAAGTTTCCAGTGTGCGGTTGTATTACCCTCTTGAGCAGCCTGAGTGGGATCCAATTACGGCACCTCATCTAGGAATACGGAGCTAAAATAGTTTGCAAATACCTCGTCGTTATATTATAAGAATCTACGTGTCGTCTGTCCTTTCTCTTATCCTTTACATATTCCCAAAATTTTACAGGTTCATCAATAATACTGTATTGAATATGCTGCACATGCTTCCGATACGCGTCATTTATAAGGTTTTTTGTGAGCCATCTGTAATATTTATATAAGTCTAAATTGAACGTTTTACCTTCTGTTTTATATAGCTTTAAATTATAAAATTTAAAATTTAAAATTATCAATAATGTCATTAGTGAACCACCGTGGGTACTTATACCTATTAATACCACAAGATGAGTTGTTTTTAGGCGGAACGTAAAAACTTATACAGTCATATATTTTGTTGTAGAAAACTTGAACAGCAATGTCTACATCTACACTCTCAAATACGTCAGTCCAATCGATTTGTGCTAAAGCAGAGTACAACGCCTGAAAGTTCGCCTTACGCCAGTCAAAGTCGGGATACGCGCTTGGGCACGTCACCGGCGGCGGCGGCGGCCGTGCATTTTGCGTCGAAGATTCTACTCCGCACTCCATTGTAACTGCTACGTCAAGAGATGCATGTAATTTGTCTATTGGTACTAGAGGCTCAGTACTTAGGGAAACTGACACCTGACCGGGCACAAGATCGCTCAGCACAAGGTCCAACATACCACCACGACTATTTAATATATATTTGTCATCATAAGCAACCAATAGTTATTAACTGCATGTAAAGAAACTAACTGCAGGAAAAAATTAATCGTACACGAAAACAGACTTTATCATAGACAAATCGGAATCTCTCCCTAAATCTAGTTTGAAACTGGATTCAAATTATACTAGTTTGAAATGTGTTCTAGAATAAGTAACGTCCTCGAGTGTTGATTCTGCACTCAAGCAATGATTGGGTGATTTGAATTCAAACTGCGCTTGAGCGACGTTCTAGAATACGGGCCTGAAACGTTATAGTTCCTATCGCTACTTTACTGACACATGAAATTTTAGGAAAACTAGTAAACGACTTTCTTGGGCGACCGTCCGTACATGTAATTTAAGATTTACGGGTGGTGGATCCAAAAGACTCACAATTGTTTAAAATGCAAATCCAATGTTCCATGAACGAATTTCTACTTTAAGAAAACTTAAATGGCAAGTTTATCTTTATGCTCTTATTTGTACGAAAACAAACCTAATGCAGCTGGCGTAAAACTCCAATTCTTCAACCAATCTCAATCACTGACAGAAGAGTAACCTTAATTTTTAAATAAACCTCGCTCTATGAAATACCTTTACCTTGACAACAACTAGCCGTATTTAACTAAGATTTTTAAATTCACACTTTGTAAAAGAAGACATCAGTCATTTCATTATCATTTTAAAAGCTAGGCACTTGTTTTTAGACAGTACTCTACACAAGGTTGGTTTTATTGTTATCACGGATATAACCGTGCATCATCCCTATGAGTGTTCAATGGGGACTA
This sequence comes from Anania crocealis, assembly GCA_949315895.1. Taxonomy (NCBI): domain Eukaryota; kingdom Metazoa; phylum Arthropoda; class Insecta; order Lepidoptera; family Crambidae; genus Anania; species Anania crocealis. The sequence goes on from OX438869.1 coordinate 7,168,461, forward strand.
CCGTTTCTTTGCTCACCAGTTGGCGCCACTGTAGACTGAGGTCCGGAGGTATAGCTGTTAAAGGCGATTGACGCCGAAACAAAGGTTATATCTTGAATCTAATTAAGGTTTATTATTTATAAATAACTATCTTGATATCCACAAACTAACTTCTGAAATAGTTGCTCTTGAGGCCGCCTATTTTTGCGCCTTTTCTTAATTCCGCTTTTAAAGCGTTCACATTAATCACCAAATAATCCATATTTGCGATATTTTACGAAGGAGATCACTTTCCAGCAGGTAAATTAAAGAAATTATAATTTATGCAACAAATTCCGCTAAAACCAGTGAAAAGTGAAAGATATTGGACCTCACGCGACACTAGCGCCTCTAGTGGCAAATTCACTAGCGATAGCCCCCATTGTAAATACACTTTAGTGATTTTACATGCAGTATGTATGTCCTATAGGGTTTAGATAGATGGTATACAAGCGGTAATCAGCCATCATTATAAACCTACCATAGCCTTGGTAAGCAAAGTAAAAATTATGACATCGTTTTTGAAAATGTTTGATTCTATGAATTAAAGTTTCGACTGTCTTAGATGGGACTTGAACCCACACTCGTAAAAACGTAACGTAAACGTATGTTAACATAAATCGGCTTCAGCTTGTTATACCACTTACCTAACACTCTGTAAAACTACACAAATACAATTAGCTTAAACACTATATTTAATTTTCTACTGTTAGGCACTTTTAAAATTTACTACTAAACTACCACTTAGGTTTAAGTTACTACTATCGCAAATACAAAGTTCAGAGTAAATTAATATTAACTTTAAAAATAAAGTCTTATCAACATACTTAACGTTTAAAAATAAAGTTACTTAATAATAGATCATACCTCAGTAAATATTTTAATACTCCACTAATATTTCTATATTTGGTGACTGCATGTCCAAAATTATTTGATACTGTGAGAAAACACACAGCCAACAATAGATCTGTAAATAAATGGAACAAATATTAAAAAATGCCTACATTTCTTTTGTAATATTTGAATAATTAAAACTTTCATGGTATCTATCACAAACATAATTTCGAGAAAACAAGGTAGGAACCTTGTTTCAGAGAGTCTGAGTTGTATAATTCAAGACAAAACTATCTGGTTATTTGAAAATAAAAAAAGGATAAAAACGATTAATGAATATTTTCAATCGTTTTTATTCTGTTTTTTTTTTTCAATTTTCCTATGACATAGGTACCATAGAAACAGAAAGAAGTGTTTCAACTATTCATTACACATTGTTTTGGTTATTTTGTTTATTTATACTGCCATGAGAATTAACCTTAACCTTTAACGTCACAGGCGGGGTCTAAGCAGACCCCACGCGATGTTTTTTAACGGTATTTTTTGAAATTGATAAGTTACGGTTGCGCGTTTTCAGCTAATCTCAGTGTGGTGTGACGCGAGGCCTTTCGGCGAGTGGACTTCGTCGCTCTTCTACTAAGGTAAGTTAAATTTTTGCTTACGTGGGGTGGGGATACCTGCAGACCCCACCCGTGATTTAACGTAGTTACTTTTTTCACTTTGGTTATGTTTTTATTTGTTTCTTTTTCAGAATTGGTGTCGTATAAATGGAAAAATTAGTCGCTGGCTAACCGAGAACCAAATTGCACAAATTATACACGATTTTAGTGACTCTGAAAGCGAAGACATAGGAGACACGCCTCAAGAGAACATTTTGGAAGAGGTAGGTGATATAAGTGACCGTGAATCTACCTATAGTACATAGCGAACATAATTCAGCATCTGAAATAAGAAAATGAGCTGACGAAAATATATAAAGTCTATTGCAATGTCTTTTATAAAGCCACACATTTGCCAAAGACTGGAAATTAATCCTAACTTGACCAAAGATATAAGAGCAATAATGTGCAAGTTGATCGACAAAGAGCAGCCTTTGCCTAGTACAGATGAAGCTGGTCCTAGTGCCCCAAAAATAAAGCGAAGATGCTATTATTGTCCCAGATCCAAGGATAAAAAAGTACTACTGTCTGTAAGTCTTGCAAGAAAACTATTTGCAAGCCTCATTCAGTAGCAATGACTTGCCTACCCAAAGAATAATTTTTAAAGTCAGTTTAGGGTAGCATGTTTCAAGAATTGTCATTTCTTTTTCTATAATGTTTATTGTAAAATTTTCTTATAATTACTTGTTTTTGATTATTATTTTATTAGAAAAAAATAGTAAGTCAGTCAGAAGTTGACTCTTTTGTTTTATTTTAGTACATTTAACATGTGCCTTAAAAATTCTATGCACAAGATTGTTAATTTGATAAAAAAGTTCCTTACTGTCTAAAGACTGATTGTTTTATGATTAATAAATACTATAATGTCTTTTCTTATAATCTAAAACGACTTTTAATTTTTTTTTACTAATTTGCGATATACATATATTTTATGTAAATTTATTGGAACCCACGCGTGACGGAATGTTATCCTAAACGACGCGTGTACTTAAAGGTTAAGGTTAGTTGCTGGTTTTCAGTATGTATGTCTCAATCATCATCAATCAACCAGAATTTGGTGATCTCTTTTACCACATTGATCGCCCAATTTAACTAATATATAAAAGATTTAAGGCACAGTGGATGTACAAGCAAAGAAAATATTATTTTGATAATAAATATAATTATCTTCGTCACTCAAAAATTATTTACTTACATTATATGCCATCCATAAGAAGTCAATAAACGCAGCAAATGTAGCATCCAGCTGGAAATTTAAATGATATAGTTACAGCACAAAAACTGGAAGAGATAAACACCTTGATGAATTCAAATTTGATTTTAAAAATCAGTCTATCATCGTCACCATCAGCTTGTATCGATCCACTGCTAGACGCAGGCCTCTCCAAAAGGATTTTTGCCATGCAGAGAAGGCCCTGTTGCCTGTTACCGTACTGGTTAAGTCCTTTTACAATACCCATTAAAATACAAGAGATGGTGCTTGTATTTTAATTAGCTTAGTGTACAGACAACGGCAGGTGAACCTACCCAAAAAGTAAAAGGTCATTGAATTGATTTTCAACTTTAAGTCCAACAAGCAGAGATCAATATCAATTGAGAAAAAATTTTGTTTTGTTGTAGGTCGACCGACGTACTGTTGTCTGTACATAGCAATTGCAATTTCAAATACATGGCTGTCTATGAAGGCCTTTAAACACTTTACCGATACTAGGTACTACGCGTTCGTTTTGAGTTCGCCGCTACCACCCTCCCCGCCACACCGCACCACGCTCCTTGACAGACCCTATTAGAACCGTTTGCAACAATCGCAACATTTCGGGTAAAGAACTTTAGGTGAGCCACTTGGAATCCCCTTCACACCACAAATGATTTCGATTTAATTAGTATACACAGGTCTCTGCACCTCCTCAAGGTTGACTGTGCATTAAGAATAAATAAATAATTTCTCCATTTTATTTATTTTAATAACTCACATAACGTCTAGGGCGCCGGTACATATTATTTTTTATCTCCATCAAATCAAACCAAGATGTATGGAAATGATAAAAAGATATTGCAATAAAAATATGATTTTTTTTTGCCTACGGTACTGCTATATATGTCTGTGACGTCATTTTGTAACGGTCATCAACGGCCATCTCGAAGCGAACGGGTAGTAATGAGAATTTAGTCACAAACATCTAGGTATGCCATTATCCAAAGAAAACAACTTTACCTCAATGAATTTTTAAGAAATACTTACATAAATGTAATATCCACCAATAAGCCACAGACCAAATATTAGTTGGAAAGTGATGATGACACCTACAGTGATTAGCCAGGGCAGCATAAGACCTCTCATCCAAATGTTTATTCCAATCACCTGAAAAATTATCATCTTATATACCATACAAAATTAATCCCTCTATAGTGAGTTATTCCAGACACAATTGAAATAAATTGTTATTGTGGCATCCAAGTGCCTCCTGTGGGTTGAGGGATTAACTACATTAATATTTGCACAACTGATGCCTCATTAGTTGAGACAAAGTTATAGGATAACAGTAAAATCTACACTTATAGAGCTGCCAGGAAAATGTAGTACTTAGTAGGTATACCTATAAATAAACATTTTTATTTGTTTTCTATTTAATTAAGTATGTGGTGTTTACCCTTAATTAACTGTGCATTTAGTTAAAATTAAATTAAGAAACTAAAAGAAACTCATCCAATATTTTAACAGTTAGGATTGCAAAAGAGATACCTCTTGCACTGTTAGACTAGTCATCACAGAATATACAAAGGGATGCCTCTTGTGAATACATTATATGAACAAAGGGTTTTCATAAAATATTAAGGTAGTAAACCAAGCGATTTAAATAACGGTCTGCATGAATTTCGAGGTGATTTACCGCAAATAGCTGTGATACATTTTTTGGTGTGATAAAGGCTCTTTTCATATCGATACTGTTTCCTCAAACTATTAAACCGTAACGAAGTACGGATTCGACATAAGTGTGGTAAGATTCTATGATAATTACATAGGTAATTGAACTTGTGTCTTAAATAGGTACTCACCATTAAAACAGAAGAGAAAATTAGGAATGTTAAAATTATAATGAAGATTATTCCGAAGATGAACAATGCTGAAACAAAAGTAAAGCCACTTCATAAAAATCATTTTGCTAGGTTAGGTTAGCTTTAAAAAAACTAAGATCAATTTTAAAACTGTTAAACTTACATGAACGAACATCAGCTTCAAATAAAGGATTCCACAACTGTGTAGAGTCTCCGCCATCCATCTGATATGCTATAAATGTTATGAGAATAATACTCATAGCAGCGGTGTACACAGCTACTGCTCTACTCCCGGATTTCACATCCGAAGACCAAATACATGGTGACCAACAGGACTCTAACAGCGGCATTGTCACTTATTTTATTTTAGATGCCTTAAAAACCACTTTTTACCTGAAAATAATTGAAACAATGCATAGCCACACCTAGTTTTTACTTTATAATTGATGTTTACTGAGTAACATGAATAAATCGACTAAGTGTAATTAACAGTGTAAGATCCAAGGATTACCTTTAGATAAACTAAGCCTAGTTTTGGGGACACAGAATAGTAATTTCTACTATTATTAAATTGTTATCCCAATCCCAATTCCATCGGTTTCGTTAAACTTAGTTTGACAGTTTGACTTGTTGAGTTGACAGACAATACAAGACAGACAACCCACCTAAAAATTCTGAATCAAAATTTTTTGTTCCGAATTGGACCTTCATCAATTTTACCGAGGTGCTAAAAGATTGAGCATGGAGACAATGTACTCTGTGATGGAGACTCTTAAATCAAAGTGGAGTAGCGATGGGCGTTATTAACCGTAACTGGTTATTTAAGCAGTTACAAGCCCGAACAGTGATCACTCGTTATCCGCAACAACAATAACTAATTAGATTCATAACGCCATTCAAACGATCAAAATAGGCATCGGTCTTCAATAACTGCTTTTTATCACACGCTCTGAAGTTAAATTGAATTCACTCTTATGTGAAAGGTCTAGCGTAAATATTTGGTTGGCTTCACTCCTCACGAAAAATCACTGGTTTTAAGTTACTCGTTACGACAAGTTGAAAACGACGTTTTACATTGCACATCCCACACATCGTTTTGAGTACATGAAGGAGTAAAACGAGTAATGTATAAAGGGTCCAAAAAAAGAATCGCAACAAAAGAGTGATAGCTTTATTGCATGTATGAATGAAACAACTATAGGACGCGAGCGTAAGTGTGAATGAAACAGGTATATGTTCGGCTTTCGGTCAGCAGCTCTCAACCACTCCCTCGCTTGTACTTAATGGAATTTGAGTCTTATTTTAAAGGGCAGAGATTCTTAAAAGATCGATTCGATATTTGACGATACGTGTGCGTGGAGTGATTAAGTTATACCTGCTATCTAACCAAACGTTTTATCCTTATAATAATCACGTTTGCTTCAGAGCGTTGTAAAAATAACTAGTTACAAAAATCACTAGTTATGAAACCAGTTATTGGAAATCACATCACGGTTACGTTAAGTTATCTCAAAAACCTATAACGACCCATCGCTAAAGTGGAGACTAGAAGAAAGGAGAACCGTCTGGGTAGGTAACAGGTGGCGCTAGTTTAGTTAGATGAAACATTATGAATATTGCGTTTATTTTTTTCAACGCACAGTATGTATAATAATTTTTTACCTATTACTTGGATACTGAAGTTAAAGTCAACGTTTAATTTTATGATTAAAAAAGATGATGTTTTAATTTTTTTTTATTGTACTCTTGATAATAAATTATTATTTTTTGCCAGTTAATGGGTGTTTTTATTTAGATTACAATTATGAAAGCCTTGTATCAAAATGTTACTCTAAAAATGTATAGAACAATTTTAAAATCTTTCCTATTGCGATTACGGCGCCACATTAATTTGCTCTTTTTGACGGACATTTTTTTATTTAAGCAGATGGCCGTTCTCCATCCCTCTTGTCTCTATGGCATTGAGCAAAGGAAGTTCGAAAGTTGTACCGACTACTTCAAAAGCAATTAAGGCTCAAATCGGAATACACTTAAAAACGCAGCAGTGCAGCCGGCGTTAGTCTAAATGACATTGTACTTTTTAATTTTTAATGTTTTCTACCTTACACTAGATGGCTCTTATGTACCCATGTTTTTTTTTAATTAGGCTACTCATCAGTAGATGACTCTGTTAGACATCAACTAAAACACCGAAATAAGATAAGATAAGAAAACGTTTGTTTGATATAATAAAAATTACATTGAAAATAATAACAAAATAAAAAACTTTATTAAGGCTGTACCAAATAGGTCCCCCTATAGGTCATTACTCATTATATATAATATATTGATATTATAATTGCAATTTAATTGCTTAAAATATCATATAAAGTAATTTAATTTAAAATAAAGTAAATAAACTTGATAATATGTTTAGTTATTACTTTACCAAACACCTATTTTTACACAAATACCCATTTTTTCCTTCGCGAATAGAAAAATTAATTATATTTGTTTTTCAATTACATTTATACCTGTAATTTATGCCTACTTTAAAACTTAGATATAGTAAATGATTTGATTTGCATTTCATTTTTATTGCGTCTTAGTTTTTTGAACTTATTTTTTAACGAAAACCAAGTCTAATTTCTAATCTAATCTAAATAATGTCTGTGGTAAGTACCTATCCAATTAATACGAAGACGCCTAGAACAACTAGCAAATAAAAAATTGTTCAATAGGGTACCTTTACAAAGTGATTCCATGGTCTTCAGATCGGAATCTAATAATAGATGGTACCAGAAAAATTAAAGGCAACCCTTTGACTATACAGGATGAAATTTTAACCACCTTCCAAATTTTAATAAAGCAATCTACGACTCAAAAAACAAATAACGTAATTTTCTTTTGGTTATAGCCCAGTACAAAAATGACAAAATTAATGAACTTAGAAAACGTTCATACCTCAACAGGCTTAGGATCGTAAAGATTGAAAACTATGTTGCGATAAATAATTTCGGGTGAAAACTTGATTTATGTGTTTACTTCAGAAATGGAATCTAAATACGATACTGAACGCCTATAAATTTTTTTTTGAAGATTATGAAAAAGTCACCTGTATAGGCACGTATGATTTGTTAGTTGAGCTTTATTAAGTAATTCAGTTATTTACGCCAAAAACGATCTAGTGAGTCACGGGTAAGGTAAAAATCAGTTAAAATCAGTTTTATTTCTGCAAATAGGCCCCAGAAGGCGCTTTTACACATCCCAATATTTAAACCTACCATGCACTGCTTCGGGACATGTCTGGGCTAGTGCCGATAGCGGATGATGGAAGCTTCAGCACTCTTTATCAAATCTTTACAGCTTATAACAGAGTAGAACCACCCCTTCTAGTGCCGTAAAAGGCGACTACAAACGAGTATTACTTATAACCCGCCTGGAAAACGTAACGATTATGAAACAATCCTCTTTTAAGAGAAGCCTACGACAAGCAGTGGACTGGCTGGTGATGTTGGAGCTATAAAAGTGAGTTTACTAATGACTTCTCACATTTTGTTTCATTGAAGGTTTACTCGCACATAAACACACTACTGAAATAATGAGAACACGACAGCAGCCACAGAACACACAAAGTAGATACGAGGAACGATTTCCGTTCTAACTTATTTATCTGTTCTGTGACAGCAGCACACCAGCAGATCAAACTTGGCTTGCTTAGACAACTGGTATTCTCACATTTCAGAGACAAAAAAATCATTCATACAACATCATCTTACGCGACCTGAAAATAAAGAGCTTAGAAAGTCGAAAAGAACTAAGAACTCGATTTTTTCTATATTTAGTTAAGAGACGGCACGCGCGTAGTCTATTCTTGCTCGCAAGGGTTAACTTTAAAGTCCCACTACGAATACTATGCAAACCCATCGAAACCCTTTCTCGTCTCTTTAGAAACTGTGTTAGGAGCCAACTCTCCTATCTCTCAGATCTGCAAGGTTTTTAAAACAAATGTAGCGGTTCCCTCGACTAACATTTAATGTCCCTTCACAATTTCAAGGCTATAGCAACTAAGTTTACATTATATACTCATTTTTTAAAGTATTTCAAACCTTATGATTATTAATCTCTGGTTTTTAATTAGAAACTTGTATACCATCTACACTACCAGGCAGCGATTTATATTTTTAGCAAGCTGTGTGTGTATAAATTTAATAGTATTATTATAACTCTAGTTAGCATGCCTAAATAAATAAATAAAATCAACCTATCACTATAGCAATAAAATATATTTTGTAGGTGAGCCAAAACAACAGGTAATAAAAAAGAATTACTTCATTAAAAAAACCCGTTTGTATAAATAATAATATAAAATACCAAAATAGACGCACTAAAATAAATGTTGTATGTATAACAATGTCTATTGCAGTTATTAGAAACCGATGTTTGTTCTTTTGGCGAGGCCATGCGCGTGCGATGCGTACGGGTCACGCGTTTATGAAACGTGCGCGCCGAAACACGCGTAGATAGATGGTTAGTACACTTGACAATGTATATACAATTGGATCACTTCTTCTTGTTGAAGAATATTTATCCTGCAAGGATAGCCTGGTACGAGAGTTTTCCAAGGTCCACATTACCCACAGAACACGGAAAAAAGGTGTATTACTCATAGGCCTCTTATCTGAGTTGCTAAAGTCGACGGATCCAACGGCTTTCGGACCTGCAGCCTTAGACATTAGAAAGTTGCTTTCTTATAGCGTATAGTACAATCTCGACGAATAGATAAAAAGTGTATGAAAATATCATTAGGTTTGTTCAATTTGTTTAATTCTGCGGGTGGCTTACTATTGACACTCGATTTCTCTTGGGATTGGGATTTGAATCGAAATCTTGCGTATTATTTATTTAGTATACAAGCTACACCAGCGACAAATCGTATAAATATTTTCATACACTCTTAGAATAATAACAGCACATATTATTCTAAGCATACACTTAAAGGGAACTAAATAAATTAGACGTTAGAAAAGTATTGCAATCGAATCGAGTGTCAAGTCTGCTGTCTGTCAATTTAGAAGAGCACACCACTACAACGACCATGATATTACTCGTAGAATCACTGCTAAAGGACATACCTACCTAATGACTTCTAAATTGCGGTTGTGTTTCTTTAAAAAACTATAATTTTATATATTTTATGCTAAGTAATATACCAATAATTCAAATTAATCGTTAAAGTTTACAGTTTACACGTTTAGTGCAACGTGCGTTGCAGTCGCATGATCGGAGGTCGCTGTGAAGGTCCTTCCCCTTCCGTCAATGTCTACTACTGTCTACCCGGCCCAGTAATAACAATAATATTAATGAGGCAAAAACTCACGTGTATCGGATGTACCGTTTACTAGTGCGTTGCTTTTATTTAATTACTAGCTTCAGCATGCGACTTTGTCCGCGTGGACTTCGGAATTTGTGATAATAAGAGAGCAACGATTGATGTGTGCTTAAAAATAAATAAATTACTGTAATACATGGACTTTCGATATGAATTATACACTATAGGGTCATTATAATATAAGATATATATAAGTGAATTTTTTTTACTATATTGATGTAATGATATTATTAAACCTTCAAAAACTTTAGAAGAATCTATACTAATATTATAAAGCTGAAGAGTTTGTTTGTTTGTTTGTTTGTTTGAACGCGCTAATCTCAGGAAGTACTGGTCCGATTTGAAAAAATATTTTTGTGTTGGATAGTCCATTTATCGAGGAAGGCTCTAGGCTATAGAACATTACGCTGCGACCAATAGGAGCGAAGCATCAGTGAAAAATGTTGCAAAAATAATCGCTATCATAATAACGGAAATTGACGCGGACGAAGCCGCGGGGAACAGCTAGTACGTAATAAGTATTATTGCTTGGAAGATTTTTGAGTACCTGCATACCTACATAGATTTTTAAACAATGGGCTATAATGTAAGGACAGCGATCATAATGAAATGTATAGCTGTTACTGGCTCGAGTATTGCAAAAGACAAAATTTCAAATTTTCGAATATTACTTTTTTTTATCCGTCGACGTGGCTAAAGCACAAGCTGCACTTTGGAGCATACCCAACAACAGTTTTAAACCTTGTCATAATGAGAACATCATCATCATCATTATCAGCCTATCGCAGTCCACAGCTGGACATAGGCCTCTCCAAATGCACGCCACTTAGGTCGATCCTCGGCTTCTCGCATCCAGCTCCAGCCTGCCTCCTCCTACCTTGCGCAAATCATCACTCCACCTGGCCTGAGGGCGTCCTACATTACGTTTGCCGAGACGCGGTCTCCACTCAAGAACTCGTTTACCCCATTGCAGCGGTTGTCGGTTCTGCGGCTAATATCGCCCACTGCCACTTCAGCTTGCTAACCCGGTGGGCTATGTCGGTAACTTTAGTTCTCTTCCGGATCACCTCATTTCTGATTTTATCCCAAAGAGAAACTCCGAGCATAGCTCTTTCCTTAGCCCGTTGAGCGACTTTGAACTTGTGGACTAGCCGTACCGTACCGTCATCGTCATTGACACGTTTCGGCTCCGTATGTCATGACGGGTAGGACGCACTGATTGAAGACTTTCGTCTTGAGGCATTGTGGGATCGACGATGAGAAGACTCGACGTAGTTTCCCAAATGCTGCCCAACCCAACTGAATTCTTCTGTTCACCTCATCTTCAAAGTTGTTTCTACCTAACTGCAGTGTGTAAACGTATTTCTGAACAACTTTGGGGACGGCACCGTGGATCGCAATCGGTTGCGGTGGTACGTGTTCATTGAATATAACCTTGGTTTTATCCAGGTTCATTCGCAAGCCGATGCGGACAGAAGAGTCAGCCAGGTCATTCAGCATCTGTTGTAGGTCCTGCAGCGTTTTTGCCGTAATGAAGATGTTGTCTGCAAATCGCAAGTGATCATAATGAGATGCAAAGCATTTATTCCTTACTAATATTATTAAGGCGAACGTAATGTGTGTGAATGTACTTATGTGACTCTTTCACTTAAAAACTACGGATTTTGATGAAACTTTTTGTACAGTGTAAACTTAGACAGCGAAATAACATATAAGATAAATTTGATTCCGGAAATTCTTGTAGCATCTTCGAGAACATGGAGTAGAAGTACTTATATGATGAAGTCCCGGGAAAAAGCTAATACTTACTGAACGCCAAATAGTAGTTATACAACCAGATAGTAGGAAAATTTAAGGAAATGTCCGACCACGCGACCGACCACGTTGCGGCGTAGGGCGGCACATGGCGGCTCAACAACGTCTTAACAACAAAGGATTTAGTTTGACTTCGAACTAATTGTTATTATTAACGTGATCTTTGTTCCTAACCCAACTTTCATAACGCCCCGTTGGTCTAGTGGTTTAAATACTAGGGGTCCCAGGTTCAATCCCGGGTCGGGCAACAAAAAGTTTCGAATTTTCGAACATTGCTCGGTTTTGTAATCACCAACCCGCATTCGGCAAGCGTGGTGATTATGATACTTTTATAAAGATAAACTGTAAAATCATGTCCCCTTTAAATCTGTTTCAGATAACAAATTATTTTGCCAAATTATTAAAATATTCTGGTCTCACAGTGTTTGTGACCGAATTCCTCCGGATCGGCTGGATCGATTTTAATGTTTTTATTTTGTGATTGTGAAGGTCCGAGAATAGGTCGTGAATCATTTCTTACACCTTTAAGTAATAAGGGTTGCCCACCAAAATACGTGTACAAAGTCGCGGCAAACAACCATTATAATTATGAAGTTTGGTGTTCTGTTTACATTCTGATGTGCCCAAAAAACAGGTAATAAGGTAATATTTTACGTTTTATCTGTTGTTTACTAGTAAGTATTGAAAAACATAAGTTTTCCTTATTTGTGTATTTTCTATCGTCAAATATTGAGTGAATTTTTTGATATGTGTCTCTTGTATCTTGAATACATTTTCCCAACTGATATTTACAATGACTAGCATTGTTTTTGGTAATTGGTAATTTGTTAAAATGAAACGATTCTAGTGTTTTGCGAATTTATTATCTTTAGAAGTAATAAAATTAATTCGCGCCGTGTCGCAGTGTCTCGGTGGCCTAATGGTATGGCGCCCGCCCGGCATGCGAGGAGATGCGGGTGCGAGTCCCGCCTGAGACAAAATTTTTCAAGTTTATATACTGATATTATAAGTGCAATTAAGTTGCTAAAATATCAAATAAAGTATAATAAAATTAAATCAATTAGGGACAGTACTACGCCCTAGTAATCCCCTTAAGCAAGTCTTAATTTATTCTAATTCATACTTAAGCTAAACAGTGTTAATCATCACGTTTTTTTAAAAATAATGGCGGCTGTCAGGTTATGTAACACGGGGTTTCAAGCACATGAATAATAGGAATATTTACTCATGTGGTTTCAAGATCTTGATTTAATTATTATTAACACTAGGCACATGATTATGAATAAGTACACATATAATACTATAGACTTGCGGCTGGCATGTCACTGATAAGGATAAAAATTTTGGGTTTTATGAAAGCATAAGAAACAGTTAATTTACGTTAAATTGACGATGTACAGAATTCATATTATTTCAACCAGGGGATTTCTTTCTTTAGCGTAGGTATTTGGATAGGTGACTATCAAATATTTAGAACATTTTAATTGTTTAAACGGTAGAACGTACTTCTTATGTATCCTAACTGTTCCTTCAGGCATGACTAGGTACTTACATAATTAGTATTATACTCTAAATGTGTTTGTCAAACTTGATAAGTAGTTTCCATTTTATGTAACTCCAGCCTCGTGGTTATTTTTCAAACGACGATTAAAGAGGAGGTACTCGACGTCCTTTATGTATTAATCTTTATATTATTTTCCTTTGTTATACCTATTACTTATTCTTTATATTATAGCGCATAACTATTTCTGAGGGTGACTCAAATTTATTTCATTTTTTTTTAAACAAAATTGTAATCCTGGCGAAATAATAAATTAACCATTAAATTCGGTGTCGACTCCAAGTCGGTGCCAAACAAAAAATCACCGGCTGCAATCATCATTAACCGATTAAATATCATGACTTATTTATTACATACATCTAGTCAATTTTTATTTAAAAAAAATGTTTTGATAATATTGAGAAGATCGTATGTGTTATCTTTATATATATAATTCTTCTGTGAGTGTGTATGTCACTGAACTTCTCTTAAACGACTGGACCGATTTTGATGAAATTTTTTGTGTGTGTTCAAGGGGATCTGGGAATGGTTTAGATTCACAATTTTTGGGGGTAGGGGTAGGGTAGGGGTAGGGTAGGGTAGTAAAATATTAAAATTTGATAAAATATATACAACCCTAAATTTTTACCCTTTTACCACCAACCCCTATTTTTTGTTAGCCATTTTAGTAATTTAATCATTTTTATGGCAAAACAACGTTTGCTGGGTCAGCTAGTTTATTATAGTCTTGCTAGGTACCTATGTTATTTGTATAGTTCTTAGTTTTTTCTGCACATTAGAATCTAATGAATATCTACATAACGAGTTATGTTTATTACATGACCAAACTGAAAACCAAAAAACTACGTTGCTCATTCCAAAAGTTTCCATCGAAAATCAAAGTAACTTTCTTTAACTAATCGTCATCCTAACTCGTAACTTATTACTATGCAAAATTTTGTTTAATGTTTACCTGCTTCTAGAACAGTCGGTTCCATTCTTCCCCATTCTATTATTAACAAGAAACCAGATGAATTAAGAGAAGCCGGGTGATGGCCACGTGGTGAGAGCAGAGCGCATGCGGGCCGCGCACGTGACGGGGTCGATGCTTCCTTGATATGCGTTGGAGGTTGTCCACACAGATAAATATTATTAGGATAACTGTGACTGTTTCAAGTAACGATTTCAACGGTCGGATATTTGATGCCGAAATAAAATTGCACAATATATCAGGTAAATGGAGAAACCAGTGTCTTGTACTATCACTATAAATTGATGTGGGCTGATAAAGATGAGACTTTTTTATACTAACTAAAATCAAAGACTTTTGGTGTAGGATAACGTATGTAATAAGTTTTTTACATACGTAATCTTATAAAAAAAATATGAATGTATAGTTCTAGTAGATTAGTTTATGTACCTACCTACCTACCTACATAAACTATCGAAAGTATCATCAATAAGGTACAGTGTACCTTCTGAGATCTGAGTACCGAAGAGCTTTCAGAAAAATGAGTCACTATACGAAGCCTCTACAGGTGGCGCCCACACTACCCTTAACGCTTGCATCTATTATCACCTACATTACTTGCTTTTTGTTATTGTTCAATCAAAAAGTTTTTTTTTATAATTTTATAAAAACAACATAAATGACAACGGTTTAGATTCAATTGTATAAAAATCTCGATAAATGACTCTTTTTAATTATCCTAAGTTCAGTTTACGCTTTTCGTTTGCCACCAAAAAACTTCTATGTTATCTGATGCTATAGAAATTCAAAACTCCTCTAAGCATAATTTATTATTATTAAAATAATTATACTGTCCGCGGAAAAATATCAGACATGATGGTGTCACTACAACTCGGACTCGCGATGCATAAATACGAGGGCGGGTCAATAAGTCCGTGACTTTTTGAATTTCTGACCTCTTTACTGAAAAAGCAACACTACTCCTGTCAACAGGTATCTGTCAGTTGATTCCTATCAAAATTTGAACTTGCTGCGTCAGTTAGTTTGTGTTTGACAGCTATTTTTATCAGACTACCCAGTAATTTGAGGAAAAAATGGAAAAAGGTGAATTTCGTGTGCTTATTAAGCATTATTTTTTGCGAAAAAAAACCATTACCGAGACCAAGGCTAAGCTTGATAAATACTATGGGGACTCTGCACTATCGATTTCAATGGTAAAAAAGTGGTTTACTGAATTTCGTTGTGGCCGTAAAAGCACTGAAGATGCCGAACGTCCTGGACGCCCAGTTGAGGTCTCTACACCCGAAACAATCGAAAAAATTCACGATATGGTGTTGGCCGACCGAAGATTGAAAGTGCAAGAGATTGTGGAAGCCGTAGGGATCTCGCATGGCTCAGTGGTTTCAATTTTAAAAGATCAATTGGGCATGAGAAAGCTTTCCGCAAGATGGGTGCCGCGTTTGCTCACAGTCGACCACAAACGCAATCGTGTAACAACTTCACAGGAAGGTTTGGCGTTGTTTAATTGCAATATGGAGGAGTTTTTGCGCCGTTTTGTAACCGTGGACGAAACATGGATTCATCACAACACACCAGAGACCAAACAACAGTCAAAACAGTGGGTTTCTAAGGGTGAATCGGCGCCAAAGAAGGCCAAGGTGGGTTTGTCAGCCAATAAAGTTATGGCGACTGTTTTTTGGGATGCACGTGGGATAATCCACATTGACTACCTTCAAAAGGGAAGAACAATCAATGGGGAATATTATGCCAACTTATTGGACCGCTTCAATGACGATTTGAATAAAAACCGACCTCATTTGGCCAAGAAAAAAGTTCTTTTCCACCAAGACAATGCAAGGGTGCACACATGTGCAGTTGCCATGGCAAAAATCCATGAATTGGGCTATGAATTGCTCCCTCATCCATCCTATTCTCCAGATTTGGCTCCGAGTGACTACTTTTTGTTCCCAAACCTGAAGAAATGGCTTGGTGGAAAAAGATTTGACTCCAATGATGAAGTCATCTCGCAAACAAAGGCCTATTTTGAGGACCTCGACAAATCATATTTTTTGGAAGGGATAAAAAAATTGGAGAAGCGTTGGACAAAGTGTATAGAGCTCAAAGGAGACTACGTTGAAAAATAAAATGATTTGTTTATCAAAAAATCTGTGTTTTATTCCAAAAGTCACGGACTTATTGACCCGCCCTCGTAGACTTGGTAACCGATAATAAATTGCGCGAATTTAATATCTTCAAGTATTACTTGCAATAATGAAATGTGCAATATTAAATTAGAAATTCATACAGCTGTTGGCTTTAATTTAACATGGATTTATCTTTTCGTGATAATGAAATATGCAATATTAAATAAGAGATTCATATAGCTTTTGGTTTTAATTAAATATGGATTTTTCTGAATTTTTTTTAAATATAAAGATGGTGTTTTTTCTTTTCTTCGATAAAAATTGATGACAAAAAGTTTTCTTTTACATAATTTAACACTTTCTAATCTGTAAGCTAATCGGAAAATTAGGCGCATAGGGTGTTATGCCACAGCAAAAAGTGGTGGCATAACACCGTACGCGCCTATGTATAGCAAAAAAGCTTTAGTAATACATTTTATTTCACTGTGTTTCACTGTGTGTGTAAATGGAAATCCGACATTATAAGTTACTATTCTGATAACATACGAGTATACCTACGATTATTATCAGTTTCCTTAAATTGTAATCAAACTGTTAACAGTTGCTCTATTTATAATTATCTTGTGTCTATCAGTCTTTGACCTACTTACATACTCATTCGTATTGTAAGTCATTTCTATGAGTACATCATACGGTATGTAAAATAATGTGTACATCTCAGTAACAGTACTGGGCTACTAAGAGATTTTGATCAACAATAAATTAAAACTATACCTAATAGATAATACTAAATTCCATAATGTCTAATCGACTTTTAGTTAAATAATTACACGCGTACATACATACATCTATGTTTAAGAAAACAAGAGAATTAAAAAACCCATGAATTTTGGCAGTAGGTAACTAGTTATAGTTGACTGATGTAGTTAAATCTTTTATTTATTTATAAAATACTAAAACGAATCGTAAACGACCCATCTCATCTCATAAAATCCATTATTAGCTATTACTTTTTACGAACTGGTTCGAAAGGCTCTATTAAATTATTACTAAGTACCTACATTTTCTGCATGTCCAGAGAAAAATCAAGGACTTGATGTCCTCTTACCATTTTTTTCATTAAAATTTATTAAAGGTGACTAAAGACTAAACCTAATCAAAGTGTACTGTTTCACGGCAAATATCTGACAAGGCTGCCCAAAAGTGACATCACAATTTGCATGTTATCTCATAGAATGCAACACGTGACCTACACACGTGCTGTGTGACATAACGGCTTCTACTGAGAAGTGGAAAAGGTGGGAACTACTCACTTGTGTTGAAGGTCTAATGATATATCAATTTACTCTTTGGCCTAATGCGATTTCTGTTTTTAGTAAATCTCAAGTAACCGAGAAAACATGTCCAACGAAAAGTTCTAAAAAGTGCCACATATTAACATATTAATAATTTCCTCCATGAAGTGCCATCAGGAGGCGCTTTCCATAGAGTCACAAAAAATTAGGTTTACATTTACCATAGATAAGATAATACTCGTTGCTATGACTTGAATGATATACGAAGTT
Organism: Anania crocealis; assembly: GCA_949315895.1. Classification (NCBI taxonomy): domain Eukaryota; kingdom Metazoa; phylum Arthropoda; class Insecta; order Lepidoptera; family Crambidae; genus Anania; species Anania crocealis. Next base: position 7,186,434 of record OX438869.1, read on the forward strand.
TTTATTTTTTTGTAAACGTTGTCTTTACTTAATATTATAAAACTGAAGAGTTTGTTTGTTTGTTTGTTTGAACGCGCTAATCTCAGGAAGTACTGATCCGAATTGAAAAAATCTTTTTGTGCTGGATAGTCCATTTATTGAGGAAGGCTTTAGGCTATATAACATCACGCTGCGACCAATAGGAGCGAAGCATCAGTGAAAAATGTTGCAAAAATAATCGAATTCTTACTAACAGAAATTCAGGCGGACGACGTCGCGGGAAACAGCTATCTTAGATAATATGTCCAGTTCGAACATATTTTAGAACACCATTTTTTTCAGGTATCGTCTTAATGCTGAAATTTGCTGTTGTTTATTCAGATCAATCACAAAAAAAGTACCTACTCATAAAATAAAGTTGCTACCCGTCTTCCGTCCCTATTTGTTCAGATAATTTGAAATACATTGACGGATTTTCATACGGTTTATATTAATTTGTAGATACAATTAGTAGGTACCTATAGTTTATAACAATACCCACCCTACTCAGTTTGATGTTGTTTTATGTTACGGAACTTGGCTCTTACACAAAATGACATTTTAAAATGTAGTAAGTATAACAAATGGATCTTTCAATCAAAAATAAATCGTATCCCTACTTATCCAACGAAACCTTTTAACTAATATTTTGAGAGAGATAATGTACTTACCTAATATTTTTCTATCTACTCTTAAATTTTGTTAATACGTGTTAATGTTTATTGTTGTCGGTATACCGTTTTTTAATGGGTTGGTCATCGGACCGGTCATCGTAGAAATCCTTACAAGGGTTAGGGTACATGATGTAGGTGGCGATCAACAGATCTCTACAACGAACGATCTATCAGTGGCTTTCTGCGCCCGTCACTAGATCGTCGCTCCTACCTGCCAGTACACGCAAATCTTAGTCCAGTTCACGGTGTCCTTCCAGAACCTTTTTTGTCTAACGAAGTCTAGTCGAAATCAGTCTCCAATTGCCATTTCAACGTCTTCTGTTTGACAATTATTCTTCTAGTTACATAATACCTATGTCGATTATCTAAATTCTTCCACGGATGTCTTTTTTTCTGATTCTACCTTGCGGAAAAATACCAAGCACCTCTCTCCATTGCCCGGTGACTAGCCTTTTATGAGATAATGAGACTCATTACATACAAGCGATTTAATGGTTAAGTTGAGCATAAATGTTCATCATGTAGTAAAGTAAGTACCTAATTATTCAATAAACAAGACGCTACAAAATTTGAACCAAGAGTTTCGTTTGAAATGGTATTGGAAAAGTAATCTGTCTCAGTCACGAAATAACCTATTTTTTAAGGAGTGACGCGAACTACCTATATAAAAATAGCTGCTCTATAAGCTTAGTTCAGTAAATAAATTGATTTCCAGCTTATGATCCCTTTTTTTAAATTAAACCTCCATAATTAAAAAAAAAACATTGTCACTAATACATAGAATTATCTTATCTGTGGCACTACTTCTCTGTATAAACTATAAAGGAGCGAAATTTCTAACTTAGATACAGATTACAAGCCTTAGAAACATGAATATTAGAGTCTTCTAGATTTAAAGCCCAAGTAATCACGTGTCATACATACTTGAGCAGCTATTAGCAAAATTGTTAACGAGCTGCGCCTGCGCATACACGTTCGCGGCCACGTGCGTCTGGAGTTCGGGAATGATGAGCTGTTTAGCCACCGAAATAGGCGGTGTTGCCATGTTATAAACGAATTACCGAACATTCGTGTAAATATATAAGTACCTACATACTTTTTTTTTAACAATTCGGTGAAACACAATGTTTTGCATAAATTAAATAAAATGTTTAGATACCGTTTATAAGTTTTTTTGCTTCATAATTGGAATATTAATTTTGGATTATTGTATGCACAAGGGGTTTTAATTGAACATTTTTAATGGAATAAAGAAACTTAAAAACAAATAGTGCAAAGCACACGGAACTGAATATTTAATCCTCATATTTGCTTTGGTCGTCACCCAAATAAGCGTAACTAGACACTACTTCGTAACTTCTAAGTAAAATTTTGTTGTTGTCAGTGTTGTCACGGCTTCAGCAGTTAGGTATACATTGTTTTTTTTTCAATACAAAATAAAAAAGAAAAAGCATTCTGCATAATTCCTTCTCTAATAAACTACTTACTAGCTCTTCGCCTTCTACATTCGTATCTGTGAAACCATGGAAATACACATACAAACTTTCATTCAACCCAATCGGTAAAGCCGTTTAGTTGTTGTCATACCAGCAGCAGCGCCATCTACCGGGACAAGCGGTATCTTATCTTATCTTAATAAGTAGCTTATGTTCATCAGGGATAATGTCGGCTTTTAATGGTAAAATATCTTTTTAAGTAGGTCCAGTAGTTTCAGAGTAATCAATACAAACAAACAATGAAAATTTTTCCCTTTATAATATTAGTTTAGATACGAGTAAGAGTGCGAAATTTTTTCCATCCGCGCAATTTTCTTAAAAATGGGTAAGAAGTTTTGGTTCACGTTTTTATACACCGTGAAATTTTAGTGGTTGTTTTCCCGCAGTAAAATGATTCTATCTTAGTAGTACCAATAGATTTGTGTAGTTTTTTTTTATTCAAATACAATATAGCAGTTTCACGATTGTGATAAACGAAACTCGAAAGCAACCTCGAACCAATGGTACTAGCCGCGCCGCAGCCGGTCACCGGCCGGGGTCATTGCCCCTCGCGCGGTGCAGTTTATGCTTTATTACTTAGTACGTAGAGCTTCTTTTGCTTTGAACATTGATTTAGTGCGGCAAGCAGTACCCAAATACGTCACATTTTGTAAAGATACTATCGTATCTCACGCTTTTGAGTTGATGATTATTTTTTTGATTAATTGAGAACAACGATATCTTTATTTTCAAAAAATAACCCGCACGATTCGATGGTGCTTCTAAAGGTAAATCGTTTTGTTGCGGGAAAACAACCACTAAAATTTCACGGTGTATAAATATATACATGGTGTTAGGGGAATGTTATAATAAGCCGAAACCAGCCTGTGTTTGTACATATATGCATATAAATAATATGGTGAAGCCAAAAATTTGATATAATTATGTAATAATTTTTGAAAAAAAATTCATACAATACAAATCGAAATCAAAAGATTTTGGTTTGTATGAAAAAATAAGATGAGAGCAAATTTCTGACGTAAAACTACACTATTTTTATGCATATGTCAACATAGGCTAGTTTTGGCTTTTTAAACTGCTTACATAACACCGCACCCTGTATATAGATTATCTCTGTTAAACGGATCTGTTTTCAGACACGTGATTGGCCGTATCGCGATCTCAAAAAAGGTGAGTTTAGCAACGTGTTACTGTAAACATAGCTCACGTGGTTCCGCCTCGTCTTCGTCGAGATGACAGACGTCAACATTGTAGAACCCTTTGAGGTTTTAATCATTTATGTAATGTATTCAGTCTAGTAAATCTTCTTTTGTTCTATAGTTATAGTATTTTTAGGGTTCCGTACCCAAAAGGTGAAAACCGGATTCTATTACTAAGACTTCGCTGTCTGTCCGTCTGTGCATGTGTCTGTCACCAGGCTGTATCTCAAGAACCGCGATAGCTAGACAGTTAATTTTTTTTTAAATTATGTTTTTTTGTTGCCGCAATAACAACAATTACTAAAACTAAAATATTTTTTTACTCCCATACAACTTCCCTACTCCCATACAACAAACCCTTTTTTTGGCCTTTTTGCTACGGAACCCTTCGTGCGCGAGTCCGACTCGTACTTGGCCGGTTTTTTATTTATTACTAGGACAACCAATAGGGACATACACTAGAACATGCAAATGATAATGAGTTAGGTAAGGTTTAGCTGCATTATTCTGCGATGTGGTTCGATTTCAATGATTTTCTATTTAAAGGCTTCAAAATGGTATCATAAGGCTTTTATTATTGAAAAGCTAAAAAAAACAAATTTTAACTACATCTTCGACCCACGCAAAAGAAATCAAATGTGTAAACAATGTTTGAATCGGCTTAAATCAACCAGCCCTCACGATTTAATGTACCAAATTCTTTGTCAGTAATATTTTAAATATTATTTTATACATTTCATTGGGATCTCATTAATTCTATCATTGAATATTAAACCAACCTCGAAATATTGTCATTTAGGTTTTTTTTTATTTCTTTTTTTTTAATGGCATACGCACGCATTGATGTCTGCTATCTTCTTTGCTTTACTTTACATTTGTACTGCAAAGCGCTAATCGTTGCAGTAAGCAAATGTTTACATGGTAACATTATTACGACGGAGCTGTACGTAAAAATGTGTTAACACTAAGCTCACGTGGTGATGCCTGATCATCGTCAAGGTGACACTCGGACGTTCATTGTGGTAAATTTATTGGGTAATAAGGTAACATACGTTTTAGCTATCACATTTTTATAGGACGGCTTAACCTAATTGAGCCATTGGAGAAAAAGAAACAAGGTGTTGTATTAAGTATGGTAATGGGAATGTAGCACTAGATATTGATTTCAACAGAATCCAAATTATCTGAAGTCATATACTTAATTGTCGATTCCTGTAGAACTACCAACAGTCTTTGTATATCAGTAATGAAAGGGTAGCAATATACATGAAAATACTCTAGCTCCATGTCTCTAAAAAAATATCTCGTAACGTGACGGGCTGACGGGACTTATGAAAAAACGGATTAATAATCCTAAAAAGCGGCCTCATTCTCTATCGTACTTTTGGTGTTATGTGTCTAAATATAACAAACTTTAAAAATAAAGAAAATCTTACCAAGGGTAATTGAGGAGTTATTTTTAATTCCGTCTCAATCACGAGATAAATATGTTATCTTTTCTTATTAGAGGCGTGGTGTTATCAGACCTTGATTTTACACCTCTCCTACTATATTAACATTCGATCGACCTCTTTACTGATACAACATTGTTGTTATGTGCTACGCTCTGGATGATATGCTTTAAATTTTTTGTAATACCCCTTTAGGGATGCAATTCTTTTGTCGCCCCTTACGACACCAATAGGACGACTCATTTTAGACCTGCACCACGTCGCAACTCATATGCGTCTCTCAAGAAAAAGAGGGTTTTATTATATAAAAAAAAGTGTCAAATTTCACCCTGTATTTATTTGATCACGTTTACGGACCGGATTCAACACACATACATAATGTGTATGACATCATGAACTTGTGATCAAGCATATCTCATTGAATCCTTCTTCGCGATTATTATCTCACGTGCTTAAAAAACTCGAAATACTTTTGGCCAATCATAATACAAGTAATGCCGAGATAAAGATAAATTCGTGTTTGTAAACGTGAGCCAGATAAATTAACTAACATTTGATCTTGGTAGGGTGTTCATTCATTTCACACTTTGCCACGTCAAATTTCATTTTATTTAGATCTTTACGCAATCATAATATTAGTAAGATAGTTGTCTTAAAAGATAGGTACCCAAAAGGATGGCCATTTCGACATTATGTGCGTTCATAATGTAAAGCGACGAACAATCGCTTAAACTTATTAAGAAAAACCTGTTATTTGGGATGCAAAAAATCCGGATTACTTTAAAAAAATCGGAAATACGATGCTTGGTATAATATTGCTCTTTCATTAAGAAAAAAAATAGAAGAATGCAAGAACAAAATGACAAAACCAAACGACCTTCCTATTCAGCATGTTCGTAGCATGGTAGCAACTGAGTGGAAGCAGCTCTTTGCAATAGATTCTACGCGATTCGCTTTGAGTTTGTGTGCAGTCCACACTGTTGACGCTATATTACACGTAATCTTACTCGTCTGGACCCCGCTTAAAGAGTATGGCCAGAAGAAGGCGGGCAGCAGCGTCATCTCTCCACCATTGGCAAAACTGCGGTCATCAATCCGCCTGCCAAGCGTGGCAATTGGCAAAATCCTTCTTTTGGAGAAACTCATGTCCAGCTGTGGACTGATACAGGCTGGTAATATTGATAATGATGAATTCTTGTTAATGTCAATGTCCGTTCCGTTTTTTTTTACCGCAAGTACTGAATTTTGGTTTTCTTATCCAGTTTCTTAACAAGCAAAGCATAGCGTGTTTTTATGTGTTTTTAATTTAATATAACGCCATAAATTTAATGTTGTCAAGGTAATATGTAGTCCACTGACCTTGATTTGTGGTTAACATAGAATGCACCTATCTGAAAACATTTCAATAAGTTGAGTAGGTTTTGGTCTGATTTTGGACGTTTCGAAAGACGGAAATTCTAAATCCGAATCATAGTACGATCATATGCAAATTTAATAATTAACAACAAAAAAAAACCAACATCAGAGAGCCCACGGTACATAACTTTATTAGATTAATGATACTTAAGCAGACAGGTTGTATGCTAAATGTTCTCTATCCTGATTTAGCAATTTTTGATTTCCTATACACATATCTATAAGATTTGAGATTTTGGTTGCAATAATACTAATCTCTCTTCTTTGTACCGTAAGTGCAGATAGTGTAAATTATTTAAATTTTCAAATACTAAAAATAATTTTTTACATGAACTCATCTTCTAACTTTAAAACCACAGTTAAAACTATTGTTTAATTATAGCATTTCTCTATTAGCGTTTCCTCGAATGCTTTTGTTTCGGCTGCAACTCAATAACCACGTTTGCCGCCATTTTTAGCTGCAAATAGGTCGCACCGTCACTGCTACCAGTGTCGGCATTCACGTGTTTGCTCCAATTCTAGCTCAGCTCATCCGGCAACTAATATTTATTTAAAACCCGCACTGGAGCACACGTGCCCTTACCGGCCGCGCGCAACCTGTTATACCGGCTTAGTGCATATCGTACAGGTGTTTACCGGATATTTTTAGTAAGGTTAACTGAATATAAACTTGAAAAATTATGTCTCAGGCGGGACTCGAACCCGCATCTCCGCCCGGCATGCGAGGAGATGCGGGTTCGAGTCCCGCCTGAGACATAATTTTTCAAGTTTATATACTGATATTATAATTGCAATTTAATTGCTAAATATCAAATAAAGGTTAACTGAAATTCCGTACCTAGATAGAAAAATTGATATTAAACTTCATTACACCGAATATAATGCACTTAAACTTACGTTTTGAATAATAATTTGACCAATGGTCAGCCTGTGACCATGGTCGGTGCTACTCGATCAAAACGTCAGGCAAAATAATAAGGTATGATCGCGTTTAATTTCCCGTTATCGTTCAAATGAATATAATGCAATCCAATACCAGCCAACATTAGTGAACAAGGGTGGACTCGCCGTGTTTTTTTCCACACTTACCTACTTTAGACGTAGAGAGTAAGTTAATATGTAGCATGCATAAAACATGCTAGATATTTATTTACTCGCATTATAATATGATTGAATCTATTAAAGTAAAAAGACAATATTTTCAGGAAAATAGTATTCAGCATATATTAAAACTGCTGTAATGCAACTTTAGCAACCCAAACTTAGCGTGCGCTGCAAAAACTACTGATGATTGTACTGCATGTCATTGTTTATATAACTCATCGTTACCCTAAAAAACCTGCCAAGCGCGTGTCGTGTCTTGCGCAGCAGTGCGATCACACCAGTAAATATCCCTATTTATTCATGTGGTGCGATTATCTTAGCGTTAATGTCATAACAGCTTTGGTAACAGCTGCACTGTGACAGCAATGAACGCACATCTTTTAACGCTGAGCAACACTAGTTAGCGCTCCATGTCTGTCAACGAAGAAGCCGTGACAACAGCGGTCGATGTGACGGCTGAAAAATCCGTAATCACAGCCATGCACAATCGCAGCGAATCGTATTTAAGAGAATGCAAGGGCATGGTACCGTCAGACCTTTGTGATTTTGTTGTTCTGTAATTTCGTATGAATGTAATGTACCAGCCAATAACTATCCCACTGCAGGGCAAAGGCCTCCACCATTGAATTCAAGTTACCACAGCAATGATGGGTCTATATACCTACCCCCATTTGACAAGCATGATGATTGCGCACAGGCAGGAATTTGTAAGCCTTATCTTTGCTGTGATAGTTTTTTCGATGATAAAAATCAGCGTCATTAATCATCATAAAATTATTTTACTCTTTTTTTAGTAATAAAAGTTTTTATAGTGATGTATTTAAATGAATGTGCCATGCGACTGCTGGCCGGTCCACGTGCCACTTGGCCCAGTTCCGCCTTCCACGACCTGTGGCCCAATTACCAATTTTTCCTGGCCATTGAATTGGCGGTACAGTTAGTAACAAAACCTTTAGTAGAGTAAATTATTAATTAACTGTCGGGAGAAAAAAGTATGGTTTTGTCAATATTATTCATTTATTGAACCTACAGGGCACATATGTCGGTCACGGGACCACCTCTTAGATTTAACACAAACTACGAGCGGACACAAACCGCAGGATCAATTTAATCAAAGTGCTTAATCTAACGGAATTTGTAAGATATTGTTTCCTATAAATAAGTTTGAAAGAAATTTCTGTTTTTTTTTAATCATCATAAACTTAGTTCTGATCACAAAGTGACACTTATTAAAAAGCACTTCTTTTGTGAAAATCAGAAACAACGAAGGTACCACAAACATTCAGACCAAAGAAAATATAGAACAACACTTTTTTCTTACATTGACACGTCCGGGAATCGAACCGCATCTCGTAGCAGGAGACAATGGAAAGTCGGTGTGTACGCCACTCCGGCACGGAGGTCAATGAAATTTGATCCTTATTGTTTAACCAATTATTGATTTTGGTCACGACGACGAACTCTTTGATTCGTCGGAGCTCAAACTACAAGCGGGTAAACACGCAGGTGCGCAAGAGTATGCATGCGAAAACGCTGTTGCATTCACATTTGTATTCAGTCAATCAACATCTTATGAAAGAAAGAAAGAAAGAAAGAAACGGTATCGGTATTCAAAAGAAATCTAAATTATAGCTCATGCTTCATACAAAGTGTTAGTTATTATTACTCTGTAATACGTAGAGGAGAGATAGATAAGTAATTTGATATTTATTTTAATGACAACCTTTGAAGAAGTCAGATGAAGACGATTAGGTTATGATTTGTTAATTATTTTTACATTTTATTTATTATTTTTGTACCAATATGGTAGATTTTTTTGTGAATTCTAATAATCTCTGGTTTTTACTAAAGCTGAGTTTTGCCAAATCAAGCGTTATCTGGCGACGCGTATGCTTTGCCTCGTGACTATTACGTGAATAGTTTCTAAGATGTAGCGTGTAATGTAAGAACAACTACATTTTTGGCTGCATGTTTTTTTCTAATAGACAGACATGTGCCAAAAATAGAAAAAAAAAATAGTCGGTGGTTGTGGTGCTTTTAAATTAATACATGCTTCGAGGTCCCGGGTTCTAATCTCAGAAATCCCTGCAGAATAAAAAGTTTTTTCATATTTTCTCCGTTCGGGGTGTTTGTGAACGAATGACATAAAGTCTCCACTTTGGAGGAGCCTCGCAGCGTTATGATATTAATATTATACACCATATTAAATTTTTATCATCTGTCTAAATTGTATGTATTATGTACTAGCTGTTCCCCGCGACTTCGTACGCGTCAATTTCTGTTTTTATGATCGCGATTATTTTTGTAACATTTTTCACTGATGCTTCGCTCCTATTGGTCGCAGCGTGATGTTATATAGCCTAAAGCCTTCCTCGATACATGGACTATCCAACACTAAAAGAATTTTTCTCTTCAGCTTTATAATATTATAGTATAGATGATGATAATATAAATAAACTAAAATAAAAAACTTACTAATAATATAAATCTGAAAGTTTGGATGGATGTTTGTTACCCAATCACGACAGAACGGCTGAACGGATTTTTATGAACATAGTCATGAAGATAGGTTGCAGACTAGAATAGCACATAGGCTACTAATAATTCCGGAAAAATTTTAGATTCCCGTGGGGCAATAATTAAAAATGCAACGCGTCGTACGAAGTCCCGAGGGATAGCTAGTATTAACATAATAATACATTGCAATACTTGGCCTACCTATCAAACCGTACATATTTGATGTAAAATGTAACCTATTTCAATTAAATATTAATATGAATATGATACACCAGTGTTCAGCTTGATGTGCTGTCGTCATACAACGATTTATAGTTGTTTTGTTTCACAAATCAATAAGTTTACAGTTAAAACCACTTTATTTTTGTAGGCCATCAATAAGTCGCCAGCTACCGTCACGTGGAACATGTCACGTGTGTGAGTGAGATAGACCGGCAAACCCTGACATACTTGTGTGTCAGGGTCTGATGCATCCGCGCGTGCTTCGAGTACTGCACTTCCTAAGATACAGCCTACAGAAGGGTTGAATAAAAAAAAACCTGCCAAGTACGAAGGGCTCCGTACCAAAAAGGCCAAAAAAAGGGGTTAATTGTATGGGAGCCCGCCTTAAATAATTATTTTATTTTGTTTTAATTATTTGTTGTTATTGCGACAACAGAAGTACATAATTTGTGAAAATTTCAACTGTCTAGCTATCGCGGCTCTTGAGATACAACCGTGACAGGCAGACGGACAGACAGACAGACAGCGAAGTCTTTAATAGGTAGTATTATATTATCTTTAGTAGGTCGGTAGGTAATAGGGTCTCGTTTTTACTCGTTGGGTACGGAACCCTAAAAATAAATTCATAATTTCTTCTATTCTATTCTATTCTATTCTATTCTATTCTATTCTATTCAATTACTGCCATTGATGTAATACAAAAAACTAGAAACTCAATCAAAGTTAAAAAAAATCTTAACCAAAAGTGCACGCATTTGACATAAAGTGCACCCCACTTTTAGTACAACCTATATAAATCGAATAGATACCAAATGACATAAATATCCATACTATTGCATGTCGACATAATTTGGCCGGGGTATAAAATTTACTCAGTCATAAATGTCATATCAGTATTTAAACTTAAAAAAATATGTCTCATGCGGGACTCTCATCTCCATGCTTACCGGGCAAGAGTGCAAAACTGATGAAAATTTGATGAAACTACGCTGGCTTACGGCGATAAGAATATACCTACCTACTTGAAAAATTTACGCCTGTGTCGTAGACCGTAGTGTCCCAGTGGCTAAATGAGTGAAGCGCCTGTTTTTTTTTTAATTTAATGACATATTTTGAAACATGATAAGGCATTAATTACCATTTTTTACTCTATTGTGAAATAAAGCTTTTCTTCAAAGGACACTAAAATTAATATTTTTAATGTTTTACTGTGTTGCAATTTTCTTGTCCAACGCAATGTTTTTCGTAAAATTTCATCACAATCGATTTCAATTTAAAGGTCCTGCCAAAGAATCTGAGTTGAATGTAAGTAGTTTTTTTTTATAATGGCCGTCAAAATAAATGGTCTGTCGCCGCTGCCCGGTTGAAACGTCACAATGAATATAGGACCCTGACACTATCGCACCCAGGGTCAATGATACTGCGGGACCATAGCTTGTCCCTACAATGAGGAATGTTATTTAATGTTGTATCAAAATTATGTGCACAAATTAATAAAAACATAGGTAATCAACATTAGAGTAGTATTCGAATAACTCATTTATTTTAGCAGTAATTTAAACTGTTTTAATGTAGGTAGTTACTAAACGCAGAGAAAAAAATTACGATTTTGTATGACGTTCAACGTTTAATCTGGTATAACTCCGTTTTTTTGGTCGTATAATTAATCTAATGACACTATTCGTTTTTAATTGAGGGGCATCTTAAATACGTTTTCATAAAATGTTGGAAACACTCCTAATTATCATTATTTAATTTTTTTGTTAGAGAAAAAAAAACATGATCCTTGATAGTTGGATAACCAATTTGGTTGGCCAACTGTCTTATGGTTTTCTGTTTTTATTTTTAAGTTTGTTAACCCATTTTTAATTTCATTAGACTCATTCAACAAGAAAACATTTGATGACAACCTTTTTGACGCCATCACAAAAAGATTACGCGTAAAAATAAAGTAACAGGACTAACAGGTATGGGTGTGCAGTGATAATAATATAATAATAATCCAACAAGCAAAAAATACGAGACGCATAAGAACGCGTCATGTGTTTTCCTGAGTCAATTTAATTATAAAATTGCATCATTGGCTCTAGGTTTTTTTTACTTAAACACTTTTCTCATTTCCTTACACACCCCTGACGAAAATGCACGCAGAATGAAAAAAAGGACTTAAAACTAAAGTTTAGTCTTTATTAATACATACGCATAACCTCTATTTTATTATCTGTCATTAACTCGGATTATCATAGTCGCTTGGGAGATACCTACCTAAGTTGGAAATGCTTACGCCTATTATACACTACCTAAGTTTTAAATTTATTGTTACTGTCCTATACATATAATATCATTTCCCTATGATAATATTAAACAAATAAAAGTTGTAGTTTTGGTCAAAATACAATTAATAATTAAACAATTTCTTCATTTTAAATTTTAGGTAATGGAAGTTTCGTCAAGCGAAGCTCCCAAAGCATACATATAAATTCCCCTATGAAAATTCGAAATCCAATAACTTACTACGCTAGCGGGAGTAAATAACTACTTACTTTCCTGATAAAACCTACCCTTAACCAGGCTATAAGCCCCTGCAAAATCTTGATCCTTGATAATGCAATGTAAGTAATTTGCTTTACGTGACAAGGGCCCAGCCCTCATGTGCCTACGTTCTGTACTACCGAATATCCGATCCGATAATACTATAGCTTCACTCCAACCAAACATAGTACAAGCGCTCTTATCCTTGACGAAATTATCTTTATGTCTGAGCCCACCACAAAACAAGTCAAGAAAGATACTTATCCTTAGAGTTTCAGCTACTCGCATTTGGTGTCATGGGTCGCCGGCACGTGCGCGCGCGTCGCTCGCACGTGCGCGCCGACCTACATTCAGCGCAATGCACCTTTGCCGTTAGAGCAGGACGGAACAATAAAGTCTTTACCAAGTTAGAGAAAGACAAAGCATGTGCCTTTCACCCATCTAGATAATAGAATGTTTCATTTTTTCGGTTCTGCTAAATGTGTAAACAAAGGAATACAGGTGCTAAGATTGTTGTGCACAAAAGTGTTGGTTGGTATGCGTTGTAATCATATTTATTTAATTACTAGCGGACCCGACAGACGTTAGTGAAAAAAAAACTCACTTTGGTGTCAGTGACAAGACAGCAGGGCAACGGAATTAACTAAACAGCCACAACTTGCAGCAAAAATTTGTAATCGTTACTTATTATAAGATTAAACGAACTTACCTTAAGTGAAGTTCAATCTTAATTATACGAAGATACTTGTCCGAGATGGATTTTTACATGTAGTAACGGCGAAGCACTAGCGCAGAGCCACAATTTTTTCAAAGCTAAAAAAAAAAAGAGAAACAGAACGTGTTCTATGGCAACCTATCCAATGTCATTACGTTTAAAGCAATGAGAACAACCCAACTAATGGGATAATACTATAGAATTTAGTATTAGTGGGTGGGTTTTTGGGACTGCCATCTCGGACAAGTATCTTCGTATAATTAAGATTGAACTTCACTTAAGGTAAGTTCGTTTAATCTTATAATTATACTTAATACTTGTCCGAGATGGATTTTTACATGTAGATGTTTGAAGATGGGTTGTGAATCATTAGTACAATTTTTAAAGAATGAAAAAAAATATGTAATTAAGTATAATAATAAACCTTAAAACTTTGTAATTTATAAGATAAACAATTTGAGAGAGATTAATAGTAAGTAAAAACATTTAATTTTTTCACTCTGATAAATACTATTACACACTGTATTATTGAATTCTGCTACAATTTGAAATATTGGCCTAGAATATAGAAGAATGTTGAGATCAACCTGCAGTGTCTTTTATTATAAAATCATTTCTAACACGTGACCTCTGCTGCACAGCAGATGTTGTTGTATGTCTTGTGGTATAATCCAAGAATATATGTATCATTAATACCAGCTTTTCTCAAAATCTACTTAATCCACCAACTTATGACTGGATTTTTGATGGTTAAAATCAAAAGGTTATCATTTTTTCCTTGACAAGTTGGTCTTCTCTATATACGATTTTATTGTAGACACAATATTAATTTATTTTTACTGAACAAAGGTTTCTAATTGAAAAGAAGACTGAGGATTTTCTTTTCTTGAAGTATGTGTAATATTTTGAACATCAAGAACGTTTGCAAACGCCCACAGAGCCAAGTAATGCGTCCCGTTTTTCAATTAACTCTTTTAGTGACACATTCTGTCATCTGATCTAACTGTAGGACCAATCAGTAGAGACAGAGCTGATCATTCTCATAGATCTGTGTTTAAAAAACTAACAATGAGAGGAATGGGAACCTCCTGCATGAGTATCAATATTGTGCTTTTCTGCAAAATAGTCACCATAATTTTAAGAGTGAGTCATATCGCTTTTAGATACCCAAATGGAATACTCTTTATTGCACACCAAATAAAGGAATAACATACTATTTTATAATATTAAGATGTACAATTTTGGGGGTCTTATCGCAAAAGAATGATGTTTACCAGACTACCATAATTGTGTACAGGGAAAAAACTATGACAATATTTAGGGCATTTTAGAAAAGAGAATTGACCATTATGACAAGTGCTAAGTTTTGAAGGGCACCACCTTATAAATTCTTGTCTGTCAACAGCCCTACAGCCAGGGTAAGCTGCTGGTATAAGTGATAGTAATCTTTGAAATTAAAATAATGTTCTATTAAGCTCAAATATATTTGCATAGCATTTCTGTTTAGCCCGATGGCAGAGAATGCCTCGTGGCATTAAGTCCACCTTTTGTACAATAACTGTTCGTTTGTGCAATAAAGCTTAAATAAATAAAAATAAATTATTTTAATAAAAATACTAATAAGTGTCGATGGCTTTTTGACTAGGGGAAACCATGGTTGTAATGGCCAATAGAGGAAAACTAATATTTTTGAGTCTTATTTAACTTTTCTTGATTCCTTTTTCCCTAGAAATTTTCTTCAGTATATACTTTCACATTATTGTCACATGTTTTTAGTGATACTAAAACGGATTCTGGCCTAAGATTTTTTATATCGGCCCAATAACACACCCGCATCCGCTTTCTCAAATAGGGCTCGTGAGAATACTAAAATAACTTAATTACAAGGTGAGGAGACTGTGTACCTGTGTATCTATTTTATTAAAATAAGCTATTGCGGTTGTGTTATCAATACTCATTAAAATTTCCTAGTTAAAGTAAAACATTGTAGGTCCAACAGTGCAGCTTTTAATTCTAAATAAGAATAATAATAATACGAATTTATTACACAATTAAGATTTACAATGGTTAATATGATTAATATGATGTGTTTGTTCTGCACGGGACCAAGACCCCGAAGCCTTATTATGGCCCACATACAGCACCCCAGGTCCTGGGGTTGAAGCCTTGGTGTGTATTTCCATGAAACGGTTAAGTTGTTTACTTAATATATAATTTTTGAATTGCTAATTTTCATATTGTTTTTCCCCAAATTAATTATATCTTTATTTCCTTAATGCTAGGCATAACTTAATCCAGTTTTCATGTGATTTTAGTAATTCTTTAAGTCTGTGTTTTTCCATTACTTTTGTATATAGTCATCTATACAACAGCTGGATAAATTGTCTTAAGTGTAGGTACCAAACAATTTCTCTGGATTCAATTTTTTCTTAAAGTAACAGCCTATAATCATCCCACTGCAGGGAAAAAAGGCCTCCATCATTGAATTCAAGTTCCCACAGCAATGATGGGTGTACTGGCATAATCACCACTCTTGCCAAATGTGGGTTGGTGATCAAAAGCCGAGAAATGTTTGAAAATTCAAAATTTTTTGTTGCCCGACCCCGGATTCTAACCTGGGACCCCGAGATCTTGGCCCCGTACCTCAACCACTAGACCAACGGGGCGTTGTTTTTTCAAATTCTTTCTTATCCAACTGTATTTACTTTTTAAGAATAGTCTTGCTCTTATGTTTTTGTATAACTTTTTAGACTAGTCCAAAAAAAAAATACAGGGTACTCCAGTTCAGACACAAAGGTTACTTTTGAACACTCTGTATTTTTAGATTTAAGTTAACTTCTCGACTGAAGGTTTAAATAAATAAATTTCAAATCAGTCTGTGGAGTTTTAAAATAACTCATAAGTATTTGCAATTTTAATTGGGAACAATGCACTTTTCTCAAAGTTCATAACTTAAGATATGTAAGAGTTTGCATGCAACAATAATGTTGTCTTTGCAATTGTTTGTTTCCTTCAAATCGTTGAGAAGGTAAATACGATGTTATCTATAAATATATTATATTTAACATTACATTGGAAATCCCGGTTCAGTAATAAGTTTCTTTCAAATCTTTTGATGCCATATAACAGACATAAGTTTTGTAAGCAGTTATAATATTCTCAAAATCAAAATCTCTGTACCTATAATTATTTATAAAAAGTTTTTTCAAGTTCGAAATAAAACTGTAAGTACCATTGGGTTTTACAACCAAGAATACAGCAAAGTTGTTGAGAAATTATTCTGTACATACAGTATGGGCACACAGATTATGCTCCCTGAATTTTAAGTTACTTTATCTCATAGGCAATTATATTTTTCTCTATGAAAGGCAATTGCTGTGGTTCTAGGAAATCGGAGGGTGGAATGGTGCTGAAAAGGATTTCATATTCCCCCTGATTCATCATCCTTTGTAATCTCAAGCCATTTATAAATAAAATATTTAAAGCTGTAAAAAGGAAGGAGTTTGTATTTTCCTAGATATTGGAGCGTACTTCTTTACAAAGACCTTATGTCATAATTTTCGCCCGTGTAGGGAAACTTCTGGTCTGATAGTCTATCCAATTTTTTCTTTTCTCAGAGCCAAAAAATAAACTTTTTTGTAAGAGGGTTGTCATCTCAAAGGAACAATTATTATTGTTCAGTACAAGGAAGCAAATTGCCTACCCGCAATGTGGTACCACTATGTGAAGAACCGGCATAAGCCCATGTACTATAAGGGTAAGCAACTGGCTTACAGCGTTAAGATTATGTTAGAAAAATTTTGCACTGAGTCGCAGTGTCTCGGTGGCTTAACGATACAGCGCCCGCCCCGCATGCTAGGAGATGCGGGTTCAAGTCCCGCCTGAGACATGATTTTTCAAGTTTATGTACTGATAACATGAAGGCGTTCTAGTCCCATCGTACTAGCCTGTGCCCTTAATGTAAGCATGTCTCATAGGCCTTCTCTCGTTATATTCGCCCCGTATAGGGAAAGAATCCGGCCTGATAGGCTTTCCCATTTCTGCTTTTCCTACACCCTCTTTTTCCCGAGCCAGCAGAAGCTCTTCTGTAAGATGATTGTCATCTAAAAGGAACAATTTTCATTGTTCTGTACAAAGAAGCAAATTGTCTACAAAAATGTGGTAGCTCTCATGCTCATATAATATGAAGGCATCTAGTTCCAGCATACTAGCTCTTGCCCTTAATGTAAGCATGTCTATCTTCGAGTGATAGCACTTGCCTAATAGAAAACTCTCACATTTAGCATGTCTAGCCATTGTTTGTGATTATTCAGAATATCTCGCACAAAATTAGAGCTTGTGGTTCTGTTCATCATACATGAAACTACCCAGACGTTTAAAGTTGTTATAGGGAAAAGTCATATTTGTTGAAATATGTTAGCCTCACCTATTGGTGTATGTGTCATCTTCTATGATAACACATTTAAGAGGGTGTGGTCAAAGATGTTTCCTCATATTGCTCTGAGAATCTTGAAGTTTCCTTTATTAGCTTCTATTTTTCGAATCTTCCTCTTGTTTCCTCGTTTCTTTTCCTTTCTTGATCTTCTTTCTTGAATTTAATTTTCTTCAAACACTTGGATTTTAATGGTGAGATTTTTAAACAAGTGAGTAAAACGGTTACGAAAAGATAAACGTGCTCTCCGAAAAGAAATTATGAAAAGCAATCTTGTTTTTACCGTAACCTAACCGAAGGTTTATGCACTAGGAATGAATATTGAATCTGCAGAATGCATAGATATATCATTGCTTTCGTTGTAACGCTTTTAGCTCCGAGCGACAACCGGTTGTTGCGATAACAATTGATATTTAATTGTGTCTGGGAATATCCGAACGTCAAAGGTACAACGAAATGAAAACAGAAAAAATGGTGGAAGGTGATATTATAGGTTATGATTTTTTTCTGAAGTTTCAACTCGAAACCATCCTAACTACAACATTGCTCTATATGTGAAAGTAAGAATAAATTGAATCATACCTGTGATTAATGTTATAAATCCCTTCTATTTGCATAATAAGCCTTGAACTTGATTAGGCTTCTTCTTGTCATTTTCCCAAAAATCACAATTCGACATAAGTAAACACTTTGCACCTTGACTACCTTAATTCTAAAGCCTGATTATAAACTTTTATGGTATATTTCTTAAGAGTAATAGATATTTTACCCATCTTTTATAAAACGACGATGTGACCGCGCTCGCACAAAAACCGTAATGACATTGGATAGGTTGCCATAGAACACGTTCTGTTTCTCTTTTTTTTTTTTAGCTTTGAAAAAATTGTGGCTCTGCGCTAGTGCTTCGCCGTTACTACATGTAAAAATCCATCTCGGACAAGTATTAAGTATAATTGTTACTTAATTTACGAACCGAATGTGTTTAGTATTAATATATTTATTATTATTACAATACACCAGAACGTCTTTAATAATAAGCCATCTTCAATTTTAACAAAAACCGGTTAAGAGTTACGGTTGCTACATCCTTATAAATGACAAAGACCTGTCACCTAAGTAAGGGTCCCCTACTAAGGGGGTTTTTCAGTTAGTGAAACGTATTCTAAGGTGGGGGTTCACTTAGGGGTACTTTTACTTAAACAGTCACATAGTTATGTGAAAATTTAGGGAACGTTGGAGAAACCGGGTATAATAGGCCATTAGATATGTAGTTACCTAGGCTCCGTGACGGAGTGGCGTACACACCGGTTTTCAAGGTGTCACCTGCTCCGAGGTCCAGGGTTCGATTCCCGGACGGTTCAAAGTAGAAAAAAAGGGTTTTTCTACATTTTCTCGGGTCTGGGTGTTTGTGGTACCTTCGTTGTTTCTGGTTTCCAAAATACGAATGCTTTAAATAGTTATTCAAATTGGGATCAGAACAATGTATGTGATGTTGTCCACATTTATAATAATTATTATTATTTATTAATTATTTACTGTGCTAATCCGGGTTTTGCTACAGTATTACAGTCCTCCACAAGTGTCTCTCAAGCTTGACCACTCCATTGTACCTATATGAACACGATTTAACAAGTTTCATCCAATGAGCTCGTTTAGCATCCAAATGTGGCTTCTTACTTTTTATTTATATTATGATATGGCACCTATTTTATATGAACAAAATTTTTAAAATTATTTTAAGCCATGACGGCTATGACATAATACTTCACTTAGCAAGTAATCACTACGTAATACCTAACAGAATAGTTATTATTTTTTAACTGATCTGTGGTACATACCGACATGCCAAACTTACCCCACTGTTTAAAAAAAAGACATGTGGCACTCGGGGACTGCCGCGGTAAAGCTATTGCATAGCTTGCGTGCGTCAAACAGCACCCACCTCGTTAAACAGCACCCCGCTCGTCAAACAGCATCCACCTAGTTAAACAGCACCCACCTCGTTAAACAGCACCCCGCTCGTCGAACAGCACCCACCTCGTTAAACAGCACCTTGCTCTGTGAACAGCACCCACCTCGTTAAACAGCACCCCATCTGTCAAACAGCACCCACCTCGTAAAACAGCACCTCGCTCGTCGAATAGCACCCACCTCGTTAAACAGCACCCCATCCGTCAAACAGCACCCACCTCGTAAAACAGCACCCGCTTGTCAAACAGCACTCACCTCGTTAAACAGCACCTCGCTCGTTGAACAGCACTTACCTCGTTAAACAGCGTACCCGCCAAACAGCACCCCTCTCGTCAAACAGCACCCACCTCGAAAAACAGCACCCCTCTCGTCAAACAGCATCCACCTAGTTAAACAGCACCCACCTCGTTAAACAGCACCCCGCTCGTCAAACAGCACCCACCTCGTTAAACAGCACCTTGCTCTGTGAACAGCACCCACCTCGTTAAACAGCACCCCATCTGTCAAACAGCACCCACCTCGTAAAACAGCACCCACTCGTCAAACAGCACCCACCTCGTTAAACAGCACCCCACCCGTCAAACGGCATCCACCTCGTCGAACGGCACCCAACTTGTCGAACGGCACCCAACTTGTCGAACGGCACCTGCCTCGTCGCACGGCACCCACTTAGTTAAACGGCACCCACTTAGTCAAACGGCACCCACCTCGTTAAACAGCACCCCACTCGTCAAACAGCACCCACCTCGTTAAACAGCACCTCGCTCGTCGAACAGCACCCACCTCGTGAAACAGCACCTCATCCGTCAAACAGCACCCACCTCGTAAAACAGCACCCGCTCGTCAAACAGCACCCACCTCGTTAAACAGCACCCTACCTCATCAAACAGCACCCCACTCGTCAAACAACACCCAACTTCTCGAACGGCACTTGCCTCGTCAAACGGCACCCACTTCGTCGAATGGCAAACGCCCCCCGCTTTTCGAACAGCACCCACCTCGTTAATCAGCACCACCCACCTCGTTAAACAGCACCTCGCTCGTCGAACAGCACCCACCTCGTTAAACAGCACCCCATCCGTCAAACAGCACCCACCTTGTAAAACAGCACCCGCTTGTCAAACAGCACTCACCTCGTTAAACAGCACCTCGCTCGTTGAACAGCACTTACCTCGTTAAACAGCGTACCCGCCAAACAGCACCCCTCTCGTCAAACAGCACCCACCTCGAAAAACAGCACCCCTCTCGTAAAACAGCACCCACCTCGTTAAACAGCACCCCACCCGTCAAACGGCATCCACCTCATCGAACGGCACCCACCTCATCAAACGGCACCCACCTTGTCGAACAGCACCCACCTTATCAAACAGCACCCCACTAGTCAAACAGCACCCAACTTGTCGAACGGCACCTGCTTCGTCGAACGGCACCCACTTCGTCGAACGGCACCCACTTAGTTAAACGGCACCCACTTCGTCGAATGGCAAACGCCTCGTCAAACCGCACGCACCTCGTCGAACAGCCGTATCACCGCTGTGCCGGTCGAAGTGGGGAGCGTGAGGTTTTTTCGTTACGGAATTTCTGGATTCGGTCCCCGCGCTCAAGGCCCGCGATAGAAGCTATGCAATAGCTTAAAATATATCCCTATTGCATCAAGCTGCCTCTTTGGCATAAAAACAATTTTTGCTACGCTCTACTAAGAATGCATTAATTAGGTCACATTTTTTATATCAAACGTCGTACTTTCCTCTTATTTGTAATGAAACTTCCGAATGTATCTTCGTAAAATTATTTTGGTGGACACTGGACAGCAAAACAATTGAAAATAGCGCGAAAGAGGTTTTTTTTTCTAATGGTCAATATTAATTGAAATTGAAACCAGCCAGATACAAACAGAAGAACCATAGAGTGTTTACTCCAATTTTCTTTAAGTCTTACGAAATGTGAAAAGACTTCTTTCAGGACTTAGATATTTATCTTATTTTTAATTTACATACTATCTTTAAAAAAGTCGGATCAAATAACGTAATATTAGGCTGATTGTAGTAGTAACGACCATCCTATATAAACATATACATATATTTTTAGTAACATGTTTTGTGTTACATCAATGACTACGATAAACGAAAACAATGATAATCGTAGAAAACCTACTTTTTTTTGGACCTTCCGCATTGAACGAGATAGTAGGTACCTAATTATGAACAAGAACACCTACTTTTTTTCGTACTTTCCGCATTGAACCAGATAGTACCTAATTATGAACAATCGTTTTAAAAACAAGAATCAGAAAAAAATTTTTTTACTTATAGTAGATTAGCATTATACCTACTACTTTTTACTAAGTTTTTATACTGTAGGTAAATGTAAGTAACCACCATTACGTAACACCCTTTAAATTAGGTTAAGTATCAGTATATAAGGTTAAGTATTTAATAATAATAAGTAAATAAGTATTTAATAATATCTTAAAAGTACTGTCTCGCCGACGGGCGGACTTATGGTCACCTTAAAACCGGCCAAGTGCGAGTCGGACTCGCGCACTGAGGGTTCTGTCCCAACTTTAACTGAATTAGAGGTCCACTTACTTCTACTTAGCCAAAATACCACAATATTTCATTGACTGCAAAAATAACTTTCTTTTTCATATTCATAGTGTTTTTATGAAGGACAAAGTTATATTTTCGGTTGTTAAAAATGTGCTATTTCTTAAAACCTACACCGGTTCGATCTCGTTCAAATTAATTTTCGTAAAAAGTATTTGTCAAGATCTATATCATGTATTTTTTTCAAAATTTTTCTTGCTTAATTTAAAAGTTAGAGGGTGGGCCATGTTATCACTTTAGAAGCGTCTATCTTCCAAATGTTAGACTTTTGGAAAAAATGGTTCTAAGAACCTCCATGTCATTTTAAAAGACCTATCCATAGATACCCCATACACGCATATGTATGAGTAATTGAAAAAAAAAAATTGTTTTAGTTCTATGTACTCGTATCTTAAATATCATTATTTTTTGTATGAGAATCGTAGAGCGGTCAACAGGATACACCTACCTACCAAGTTTCAGCTGTGTAATGCTAATACTTTCAGAATAAACTGGCTGTGACATACGGACGGACAGACAGACAGACAAACAGACAGACAGACTTGACGAAACTATAAAGTTTTTTTCCATTTCGCTACGGAACCCTAAAAATCAATAAAGGTTAATAATAATTTACCACTACAGTAAAAAAAGAAAATTTACATAAACGTGATTGTTAACGCTGAATTTGCTGTGGGAAAACAAAATTTCGTTAACTTTTATTTTGGCTGCATATAATTGACCTTCAAATTCAAATTTATGGTGATATTAGTCACCATAAATTTGAATTTATGGTGACTAATATCACCATAAATTATAAATGGCTGAAATAGTAATGGTTTTCCAGACTAGTGATGCACGTTTCTATTTCTATTTTTGTGTAAATTGGTTATGTGATTCTGCGTTATTTTATTGTAAACATCATCGTGTAAAACATTTGATATCTTGTTAGGGGTGGCGCGGCATTATTAATATACCATTCGGATCTCAGGATCGGATTAAAATGGGTCTTTTGAGACTTACTCTACGGATCTGTCATCTGCTACTCGTATTACCAATCTGTACTTAACGAAAATATTTTGTATTTGCACAAAGCACATCTTTATTCCCAGATTTGTTGTTACCATCCGCTGCCTTCAGCTCCGCACAGGCTCCTTAGCTTCATGTTGTCACACGGGTAATCAAGAAAACTTATCAGTTTCTAAAATAATTTCCAGCGCAATAAACTAATTGTGTGTAGCTTCAAGTTTGTAACTCAACCGCTAAATGTATTTAAAAGGGTTTATCGGTGTTTTACTAAAAGGCGGGGTAAGTAGCTAGTGTTCAGTATTACTTAAATAGGTGTATGTTTACAATTAGACCTGTAAAACATGTGTTTTATAGAATGATTTTTCCATTCTGTCACGTTGTGATCACGATGTTAATACACATTGCCGGGCACGATTCATGTCGCTGACATTTATTGACAAACATTTCTCACATCGTCTATGGCTTCCTAATTCTTACCTAATCACTGAGCTATAATTGGAAACGAGAATTTTATTTTTGTAAATTGCTCATCACTAAATCAAACGTAAGGATTGCTTGTTTAATGATCTCGAAATATCAAAAACCGATTAACGTTGTAAAATTTAAAGGCAAGAAGGTAGTTTATAGTACGTCCGCTACAAAGAAACTTTGTGACAGGGCCGCATTAAAGACGTGTAAGGCAAGTTTGTATTGAAGCACTTCAAACTTGAAATTTGGCAAAGAGGTCGTTAATAGTAATTAAATATTTGCTAAGAGCGGATTTGGCAATAGGGTAGGATTAAAGAGATCTAAGCACTTTTCTAAGCATAGAGTTTATGAGTAGGTAAGTACCTAAGAAATATTTTTTTGTAAAATTAGTAAAGACAGCGATTGAAATATCTCTAAGAAGCGAAATATAATCTATATAATGATACGACGTAGGCCCATTATTTATAAATGGAAGTTAATTATAACCGGGTTGCGATGTAACAGGAAGAACGATTAAATCCCCAGGTTGAATAATGAAAAAAACTAATGGGAACCACCAATACCACGGGGACCATGTCACGGTTGAAGAACTTATTATTTAAATCATCGTCTTTAATGCTAATCAGAATGAAGCTTTTAGTGCGGGTTCTTTAATAGAATCTCGAATCACGCAGGACCAGTGTGTATATTACTTAGATAAAAAGTATGTATTAAGTTTAGTTCCAAAATTTACTGAAATCGCTATTGTATTTGCTGCGTTGTGTTATTATTCCTCTCTTAATTAATAGCCATAAGCTTGTAAAAATAACCTTCTTAAATGCGTACATATGTTATTAAATTCATTTATTTATCAGATGTTATACATTTTCATATTTAATCAAAAATTTAAAAACAAAATGTTTAAACATGCTAAAAATAAATTTTATTGGCAGTCAGTCAGTAGGTACATGAACCATTACAATGGTTTATAGCACTGACAGTCAAACCGTTCCGCAGATAATATGGACCTTGTAGAAAATTCATAAAAAAATTATAAAAAATAAGTAAATACAAAAAAAAATTGATGATTTATATGCGACTAATTAGTAATTATGTTTAATAACCATTAAAATTTGATATTAAGAAACCAGATACAAAAAATATTTACAGTTATTTTTTTAAGATTGTTAATATGTTTTCATTGTTTTTTTACAACGTAAAGCAAAACAATAAACGATCTGTTAATCTTCCTTTAATTTCGGAACTCAAGAAAAACAGTAGGCTCCATGTAGCAGCCCAACGTTTTCAATATTTGCCAGTTACTTTTCAATAGGTAGTAAATAAAGCCAAGGACTTTTTCCTATTCCAGATTCATAATTAAAAATAAAAAGTATTCCTAGCGTAGCAGCCCTAGGTCACGTTGTGACCACGATTCGCTTGAGCACATGGGCAAGCACGATTCACGTTGCTCGCGGATATTCGACTTTGTGGCTTTTAGCGCAACATTGTATGAACAACGGCAAAATTGTCTCAAACCACGCTATCGAATACATCAATGTATTTGTCACGTTGTAAGGATGTGTGTTTGTTCATGTGCGAAATAATACTTTACACATGTTAAGTATAATATATTTCGCGGGATTTAAACAGAACTTATATTAAAAACGTCCATTTGCACGTTTGAGTCACGCACGAGCAAAGAAAAATACTAGAGGGGTCTAAGCATCAATAATTCAAGAGTCTTAACTATTGAGACTTTTTTTCTTTGAATCAACTAAGACTGTGTATATTTCAGGCACAGCCTTTTTAGGGTTTTGTAGTTTACATGGAACCCTTATAGTTTCGATAATATGTCCGTTTATTTGTTTGTCTGTTAGCGGTTAATCTCAGAGAGTCATAAGTACTAGGAAGCTATAATTTGAGATGTACTGATCAGAGAGCTGGTGATGATGATGATCAGACAGAGCAGACTGACTGTCGCAGCCTAATAGCCTAGTGCGTAGGAGATTGATTGACTGAGAAAAAAATCATGATAATTAGTCTCGATAAACCCTGTTGGTGGCAAACATACAACTTCCTTAGCAAACACAGACATTAGAAGGCTCATTAATTACCATCCGCCATTGTTATGATGAACTGGAAATATTAAATCAAGCCGTGTGTTGGCGAAATACTTATTCCACGCCACGTGGTTAGAAGAATAACATCAATATATCAAGGAGTATTTTTGTGTCACGTTTTTTGGAAGTAGGTAAGGTATATTTACATGTTTTGCAGCCAGTGTGAGTACTTATTATTTATGTTTTTTTTTACTCAGACTACTTGACATCAACATGTTTTGTAGACAATGGAAGTACTTTGGGGCAGGTACTTACATGTCCAGACAATCATATTTTATTCAAGAATGGAAAAATTGTTCGACTATGAAAGTAAGAAAAATATGTAAGTATTTTATTTCTACATTTCATCACACAAAATAAATTAACATACCTACCTAGTGCAGTTCTGCTGCTGCTTGACTTCAATAGGTAATTTATGTTTAATAATTTATTATATTTAAAAAATCTGGCGTAATCTAAGTATACCTAAACAAGTACTAAACCAATTTTAAATAATCTCATTATTGTATGCAGGTCTAGGTGGTTAGTTGTTTTTGATTTTTTTGTAGCTTTGTTAATCTGAGTTCAATATGGTTCAATTTAAATGAATTGCTCGTTTAAACTAAGTATTTAATATCTGTTTTTGCTGTTACATAAGTAATTTACTGTTAATTTATTTTCGATCTCCTTCCCACCTTCATCATATCTTTCTTTGGGTAATGGTTGAAAAAGTTGTTATTGATAAAACTATCCACGTAACCATCACATTTCACACCATGTGCTTGGTTTTTATATACAATTTTAGCAAGCCAGATTGAAAAATATGAATGATAAAGCATGTGTTTATTGAGTAGTCGGCCTTGGTGCGGCACGTTTTCATAAATATTTACCGATCCACCCCAGTGTCTGATGAAAAAAGACATAGAACGAATAATTCTAGGTAGTTATTAGATAAAAGTACCTTAAAAGCAACACTTTTCTAATAACATACGCGTAACATTAAAATGCTAATAACATACGCGCCGCAAAGAATGAATGAATGAAAACTGTTCCTTCTCTGATTATAACCCAAATATTCAAAAACAAAAACGAAGTAGGTACTTATTACAAATACCTGCAAGGTTGACTTGAATATTTTAACTTTTGATCGAACTGGTCTGACAATACTTTATTAAATGATATGATATATTATCAATTTGATTGCAATTATAATTCAAATTCAAATTCAAATTATTTATTTCAGATTAAAATCCATATAACTTAAAATAAAGATTAATAAAATAAAATACACTAAAGTAAATTTACATTTATATTTATAGAAAAGAGGTAATTGTCTATAAATCTAAATATTGGGTGACAGATGCGTGAAGCTGCTGCCAACGAATGAAAAGTGGGGAGTCCCACCGGTCAGCCAGCGCGTTCACGCACGAAACCATTCGAGCTACCACGCACTGTTACATTCAAAACTATCAGCTAACCAGCGCCCCGAGTAGGATTTACATTTGTAGAGAAAATATTTACAACTGAACCATGTTTCAGGTTGTTAATGTCATATTTAATCAAATTGGCCTTTACTCAAAAAGTCTATTAATATCATCGCGCATTTTGACCAAGTCTTTAAGCATCTGCGTCACATCGACGTGATCGAAGAGAACTGGCGGTAATTTCTGCAGCTCCCGCGCAACGAATATCGGTAATTAGAGGACGCTACTTAAATCTTGTTTTTATTAATTCTGAATAAAATTTGATGCTCAAACAACGTTCCCTGTTATTTTTTTGTATTTATATCCCTTAGCAACTAATTCTTTAGCCACATCAACCTCTTAAAGTCTGGTTGCTCAATAAACCCATAATTATTTTTATTTTCTGCCTCCCACGTACCACGTGACTTTCTTTGATATTCGTTTTCCCTCAGTAACTCGAGCCTATAAACCGAAAAATAGTTCAAAACTGTATTGCCTTATAAATAAGCACAAAACATTAAACAGAGGAAAGGCGTAAAATAAATTAGTCCACCAATTTAGAATTGGTGTTGGTGTCTGATGACTGGCGGTGAATGCTTGATCGGCATCGACTCAAAATTGGTAATTTATTTCGCGCTTATTTTACAAACTCTAATAAAACCGCTCCAGTGAGTGTCGGGTCACGAATTCATAGTTGCTCAATATAATTACACAATCATTATGTATTACAACTAATTCGTAGTTATACACAAATTTATTACCTAATTAGGCAGGAAAAAAATGTCCAGGCACGTGATTGTGTCAAGTAAAATAAAAGACGTGACGCTTCCAACGGGTGAGGTGCGTAGGACGCAGAGCTGACAGTAGTTAATAAAACTTTGCTACCAAAAACTTAATCGACGAAAAACGTGAAATAATCCAACGATTATAAGCCGATGCTTGATAATAATTGTCAGCATTTTGTTGTTTGCAAATTTATGACTATCGCCGGTTTTTTTATACAGTTTTTATTTTATTTTAAGTGTCAACCGTTGTTTGGACTTTGCTACCCTTCCAGGTGTTTTTATTTTAAATTTAAATGGGACCAATTTTGAGCTAAAAAGCTGTGCGTGGCAATACATTAAAAAGCTTCGAATTGAGAACTTTTTTTGTCTAATGAATGAATAGTAACTAAAGATCGGGCCTGAATTTTTACTGGTCTCGTTTTTACCGGCCAGCGCTGCATATACAATGCGATGAGTGTAAATACGGTTCTTTTTCCTCTGCCACATAGGTACTCTAACACATTGTCTAGAGTAAAAGGTAAATAAAGTCGAATATGTGGACATTTTTTGCATCTGAGCCCAATACGACAACCTATTAGGCCTCATCTGCGCGACAAACTGGAATGCGGAGCAATAGCACATTTCAAAAGGCACCCAAGGAATACCGCTGGTTTTTTAGTGGATAAACGGATCTCACGTGGAGGTCCGGAGTCCCACATAATCTATCACTCTCCCCGGGGAAATACTTATGCCTAAAGAATTTTACTTATGCCAAAAAGGCCCCAACTGCGACGCTGTAGGGTAAGATCTCAGCATCTCTAATGCATGTCCCAAAACAATAGTAGGTAAAAAAAAATTGTTACGTGTTAAAGCGCTTCCTGGGGACCTTCTTGCAAAATTCTTACTGATGATTTGAATTGTTTTTTACAACATACCTGATGGAGATTAACCCTTTGTCATTTTGTCAGTGATAATTATAGCTTACTCTTTCGCACCCTGACTAATTCAAAGAATAATCCACGTGAGTGACGATAACATGCCCACTGAAGCGAACCATTGTTCGTTATATAACAGACATTCCTATTGATAGACTGAATAATAAAATATTAAAGGATGTGGCGCCTCTTTGACGTCTTGCGAAGCGTATCGATCTGGCATCTAAGCCTTCATTGTTATTTTGGTATTATTACTGCAAAATTATTATTTCAACCATATAAGGAACCCCAATGTTTAGCCTTAATGTACACTGGACAGCACATCAAGTTAAACAGTTGAACTGCGATAACAGCTTTTATTACGTAGGGCATAAAGGCGGTCTCAAGGTCAACATGTATAGTCTGATGTGCCGCCGTGTGTACTCTCGTGTGTACCTACTGGAAGAATTGAAGGTCAATAGGTTAGGTAGAGTTCTTTCCTTGTAGGTACAAAATCTACTATTTATATTGAGATGGAAATAAACTTTTAGGAACAAATACAGCTAATACCTTACTTCACTTTCAGATGACAGATAAGTATCTAAAATAATGTTGAAGTAAAACCTACATTGTGTAATTTTTAGATCAATAATCCCTTAAAAAAATGTATTATTTGTTGACATAATTTTTTTTTTTTTTTTTTTTTTTTTTTATTGGCTTACACGGCTTGTGCATCGCCACAACAGGTGAAAGGTAGGGAATCATTCATTAAAAAGGAAAACAAACCGGGAATCTATAAAGGATCAGGAAGGAAGAAAATGTTACTGGATAGAAAAATATATAATTGTCTACATAAACACTATAATATATACATAAGTAGCAATTTTAAATTTTAATCTTATTTTTTGTTAAGAAATTAGATAAACATTGATAAACAGAATAATCGTTAGATGATAATAAACATGATACACTAGTTGGAAAAGGAACACTGAGAGATACAAGAGAGATGATAAAGGAGGAGCGGTCATATTTAGGACAGAAAAACAATAGATGATTTAAATCGCCCACTTCATCCCCGCAACCACATTTGTCACTGTCTACAATTTTAAGTTTTGCCAAATGGAATGGTAGGCAGACATGACCCAATCTCATACGAATGATACAACTAGTACTGACCTTGTCTAGCTTGGACTTGAAAAACCAGGGTTTGGTAGGAATAACAGGTTGGATGTTTCTATAATATTTCCCTTTGGTTAGATCTTTATCATTCCAGATTATTTCCCAGGATTTATTTAGATAAAGTTTGGGAAGAGACAGTAGATCGTGACAATAGTTTTTGTAAGGGAAACAATCACCGTCGATTATTGCATCAGAAGCTAGAACATCAGCCTTTTCATTTCCTGGAATACCACTGTGACCAGGAATCCATCCAAAAGATATTTTAAGACCATTTAGTGAGCAATTATATAGTAATCTTCTACAATCCATGATTATAGGATAAAAGGTGTTGGATTTGAAAGGAAATTTAGCAAGACATTGAAGAGCGCTTTTAGAGTCCGTGAAAATAATAGTTTTTTGTAATTTCATAATACGTTTGGAGGCATCCGAATACACATGATGCCAATCAAACCAATCTTTGTTGATTATGTAATTAAAACTCGATTGGGCATTACTGTCTCCGCTACAAATACCTAAATCAAAATGAATATCTGGAGAGTATAGTAACTCTTCATACTCTACACTAAATAATGGAAGATAAGAAGATTTATGAGTAGGAGCTTCAAGAGATATAAATTTACGATAGCTGACAATAAGACATGGACAAGATTTATAACGCCAATATGGAGCAGAATCTACATATTCCAATAATTTATGGAGCTTGAATCGGAGTGGGTGATGTGCAAATTGAAGAGCACGGAATAAAAATCTATCTGACAGGTATTGCCGCCGAAGTTTCAGTGGAGGGTCTACACATTCAACTTGAAGAGCATTGACGGGGCTTGATTTCATAGCACCCGTTATCAATCTGAGGCTCTTACTTTGGACTAAATCTAATTTACGAGTGCCAATAACGTTACTAGGCTCCAGAAAGTATGTCCCATAATCAAGAATGCTTCTAACTAGAGCATTATATAAAAGTTTCAAACAAAATGGATGGGCACCCCACCACACTCCGGATAAGCATCTAAGAATATTGAGATTTTTTTCACATTTATCACTGATATAGTAAAAATGGGGAATGCCTGTCATTTTAGAATCTAAGATTACTCCCAAGAATTTGGCCTGGTTTTTAACAGGGAGTTGAATATTATTGAAATAAACGCTGATTGGAGGAAGTAATCGCAATCTGGAAAATAATACTACTGAGCTTTTAGATGGAGATAAGCTAAGTCCATTATTATCTAACCATGACTTCAACATAGTAAGTGAGGAAGATAGAGATTTACATAAAGATTGTATATTACTACCAGAAATATAAATCAACAAGTCATCAGCATACTGCAATATGTTAGCTGTATTATTTATAGAAGATTCTAGATCGAAGCTGTAAATGTTAAACAATAATGGACTTAAGACAGAACCTTGAGGAATACCTTTATATAATATTCTAGATGTAGTTATGTTGTCTTGAATTACATTTATAGAACGTTCGTTAAGAATATTTATGATGAAATTAACTAACATATTAGGAACATGAAGCTGATAGAGTTTATTTCGAAGAACTGATATTAAAACGTTTTCATATGCTGCTGATATATCTATAAATGCCGAAAGAACAGACTCATTACATGAAAAGGCAAGCCGAATATCTGTACAAAAAATACCTATACTATCTGAACAACTTTTTCCTTTTCTGAACCCGTACTGACTGTTACTCAGTAGACCTTTACTTTCAATGAACCACTCTAAACGGTTTTTTACCAGATGTTCAGCTAGTTTCATAAGAACAGATGAAAGTGCAATTTATTGGTCTATAGGAATTAGGGTCATTGGAAGGATTATGTGGTTTTAATAGTGGAATCACTTCTTGTGATTTCCATGAGTGGGGCACACTACCTGAAGTCATGATAGAATTAATTAGATTTAGGTAATATACCAAACTGGATTTACTTAGGTTGCTGAAAAATGAGTAAGGGATTCCATCACTGCCAGGAGCAGAGTCTTTGACATACGATAAAATTCCTTCCAGCTCGGGTAGGGAAAAAGGAGCACTAAGTTCTGTATGGTCAATGTCAGTAAAATACACTGCATCATTTATAAAACCAATATCTTCAGGAACATAAGGAGGTGCTAATTTATCTAAAAATTGGTCAAGTAATGGAGTATGAAGAGTAGGAGGATGTGATTCTTTAAAAGCTGATCTGAATTGTTTAATCTTTGACCAAACAACAGACGGGGAAATATCAGGTGAGATGGAAACACAAAAGTTTTTCCACCCTTCCCATTTCTTGCATTTTAATAATTTTCTGGTGCTGGTAATAATTTCAGACAAAGAATTAAAATTTTCTTCAGTCGAGAGAGAATTATATTTCATCTCAGCTTCTTTTCTTTTTCTAACAGCATCTGAACACTCACTGTCCCACCAAGGCGGTGATGGAATTTTGTTAGTATTGCCTCTTTTGATAGGAAAAACTTGGTTAGCAGTATTAATTAAAAGTGAGGCCAGAGCTTCTGCACATTCAGACTGGTTGTCTTCATTAATAACAGGTAGTGATGGGATACCCTGCTCTACCTTTTCTTTAAATAAACACCAATCAGCGTTATCAAGTTTATACTTCATGCGGGGTGTACGTATATTCTGATGCTTATTGTTATCCGGAAAATCAATAATTATCGGAAAATGGTCACTACCAAAAGTTATTGGGAACGTTGACCATGATAACAAGGATGCTAGATTAGGAGAACAGAGAGACAAGTCAGGAACACTTTTTCCTTCATGAGGAGGAGTCCTACGGGTGGCAGCACCAGTGTTTAATATACACAATGGAACGTTGTCTATGATATCCAAAACTCTATTGCCATAACAATTAGAACTGTCACTACCCCAAGACTGATGTTGAGCATTAAAATCTCCTAATATTAGAACAGGCTTAGGGAGATCATTAATAATTCTTTCTATTTCATCATAAACCTGTGAGTAGGGGTGAGGTATATAAATTGACACAAAGGTAATATTTTTTAATTTAACTGCAATGATAGAAAAACCGGCGCTATGTTGAGGGATTGGTATATGAGAATATGGTACAGTATGACTTATAAGTAAAGCTACACCACTATATCCATCACTACGGTCCTCTCTAACACAAGAATAATTTGGAACTTTAAAATTGGAAACTGGCTGAAGCCATGTTTCCTGGAGGGCAACAATAAATGGATTAAATTTATTAATTAAATATAAAAGATCACTTTTTCTAATTTGTATGCTGCGGCAATTCCACTGAATTGCTGAGGCTCTCTGTTTCGTTCTGTAAATGTCTTGTCAATAAACTATCTGTGATAGTGGCTGCGTTGGACGGTAGAGAAACAAAGTTAGACTGAGAAAGAGAGTTTATAAGGGCAATTATCAATTCCTTTACAGATAGATTGGTTAAGTCTTGTCTTTCATTGCTATTAATTAAAATACTTTTACTTGGTGATATAGGGGAGTTGTACCCCTTGACAAGGTCATTATGAGTAGAACGGTCATAACCTTTTTCTAATCTAGGTGGTGTCCTCGGTTTAAGGAAGACAGTTTTCTTATATGACGTTTTGTCAGGATTGTAGTTGTTTGACATAATATCTAAAGAAAAATTAGAATTTTTAGAAGGTGCTGAAACTAATACATCTGCATATGATTTGCTACTGGGGGGGTGTA
This sequence comes from Anania crocealis, assembly GCA_949315895.1. NCBI lineage: Eukaryota > Metazoa > Arthropoda > Insecta > Lepidoptera > Crambidae > Anania > Anania crocealis. Next base: position 7,220,337 of record OX438869.1, read on the forward strand.
ATTTGAGAGCTTCAGCATATGTTATGCAACTTTTTGCCATAGATTCTTTAATATTCCTTTGCCTCAAAAATTCAGGGCATGCCTTACTATTAGCCATATGGAGACCAGAACACAAGCAACATCTTATGCTCTCCTCATCTACTGAACAGGTTTCTCCTGAATGGCCCAAACCGCACTTGAAACATCTGGGTGTAGAACGACATTGAACTTTAACATGTCCATATCGGCAGCAATGGAAACATTGTATCGTTGGGTAGATGTAAAGATCAACAGGCAATGAATTAAAACACATAAAAACTCTTTTAGGAAGAACCTGCCCATCAAATGTTAGTACAACTGTTTCTATGGGAATAAACTGAGAACTACCATTACTTGTTATTTTCCTTTTGAGTCGTCTCACTTTTAAAATAGAACCGCATCCTGTTGGTACTGATATATTACTGAGAATATCTTCATCAGACCAATCTGTTGGGACACCCCGAACCACACCCATACGAGTGACATTAAATGAGGGAATGAAGGCTTTATAATTTTTAATCTTTAAAGACCCGCTATCAAGAAAGTAATTAGCATCTTCAAATTTAGAGAAGGAAATGGATAGTCGGTTTCTGCCTATCTTTTTTAAACTTCCATCAATTATATTTCTAATATTATTCCTTTTCAGGAAAAAGCCAAATGATACAGGGTGCACAGTACAATTCTCATTAGGCTCAGATGGAACTTTTTGGACATGGACTACATAAGGAGCCAAATCCGAAGCTACATAACAAGGTCTAGCAACTGGGTTAGAAGAAGGATTAGCAGTTGTAGACATCGACAAATTGGCTGTTGAGGTTGAAGTGGAAGTGATTGGTTTGTGAAGTTCTGGTTCTTCGCTGACAAAATTTTCTACACACTTGCAATCAGAATCGTTTAATAAAGAAGTTTTATGGCGCCTTCTTTTCTTGTTGCAATGTTTGCAAATCTTTCTTACAGATGATCTCTTGCGTTTAGCATTATTAACGTTCGAATTAGAATCAGATACATCTGTAACTGATCCTTCAGTGTCCATATTGGAAGAAATAGTAACATAGTTAGATGCCGGTGGGACTGTCCCACCGGGATCGTGCGGCTCATCGTCCATTATACAAATACAAAGTTAAGACTTACCCAAATGAAGATAACTACACTACTATGATGATAAATATATATAGAATACACAATTTAAAACAATACTTCACTGCCCTGATCCTTTTTATACGTTTTAAAGTTAAAAACTGAAAAACCGAAAAAAAAGACGTGCACCGAGACCGCTGATTCCCGCGCTTTTTCGACATAAATTGTATATTAGATGTGAATACAATCTCATTCAACAGTATACATCATAAATGTAACAATCTTAATCTTAGACAAATGTACCTAATACCTAGGTAACACTGAAAATGTTTAGAAAATGAAAAACGGCTTAATGTAGAAAGTTTCCAATACTTTTATTGTTTTTCGAAGTAATCTCCGTTCCTCTCTATACATCGTCACATTCGATGGAACCACTGAGAAAAGCAGCGGGCCCATTCTTCCTTAGGGGTCTCTTCTATGGCATTTTCGTACGCTTTCACCGCATCTTCAGGGCTGGTAAAGCGAATACCTCGAATGTTATCTTTAGTTCTTGGGAATAAATGAAAGTCGCAGGGCGCCAGGTCAGGATTGTATGGCGGATGTCTCATTATCTCGACACCTGCCATGGTCAAATATTCAACAGTCCGTTTTGCGGAGTGCGCTGAAGCATTGTCGTGGTGAAGGAGGATCCTGCTTCGAGGGCGCTGCTGTAGAATTTTTTCCAAAACAACAGGCAAACAGCGACTGACATACTAGTCTGCAGTAACTGTCCTTCCATCTTCTAACTGTCGCGAAATGATCTTTCCGACCAAAGAATGAGGCAATCATCTTTTTTCTTGACTTATTCCTTTATTTAACTTAGTTGGCCGATCCTCGAAAGGAAACACCCACTGAGCTGATTGTCTTTTGGTTTCGGGTTCGTCGCAATATATCCAGCTTTCATCACCTGTGACGATGTCAAATACGGCATTTTTAACATTTGTCGTCACCAAAGGTGTTTCTGGTCGTTGGTTAAAGTATGAGGAATCCATCTGGTACAAAGCTTCCTGACGCCTTAATGTTAGTGTAATATTTTTTAAACTCGACTCATACCAATGCCTAGGCTTGCCCGTATCTGTTGATAGGTCACTCTCTTATCTTCCTTTATCATGCGTCGCACAGCACTGATGTTATCTTCAGTAGTCACTGTTAAAGGACGTCCCTCACACGGATCATCATTGAGATTGCTACGTCCACGCTTAAACTCGTTAAACCAATTGTAAATAGTGGCACAAGATGGGGCTTCATTAAGAAATGCTAATCACAGCCTGTCATAGCTTTGTTGTTGAGTAAGCCCACAACGAAAGTCATAATAAATCATTGACCGAAAATTTACTCGCGTTAGGTTCATTTTCACGTGTAACAAGAGTTTTAGATTTGCCGCCAATTCACAAAAACAAATGACAAATGAATGCAATATACTACATTAAGTTACCAAAGAGTTCTAAAATTGAAATTCAAAAAAGTTTTCATTAGCAATGTTTACTGCTACTGGCCAGTTCTAAACATTTTCAGTGTTACCCATGTATACAAGTTATGGTTCACTTGCACACGATAATAGATCAGATTATCTTGTACAGAAATAAATATAATATCTCATGCTAGTGGCGAGCTGTTGGGCAGTAGCACAGATAAGATAATGCAGTAGTAACCTCCGGACCTGATTGCTCCTGGAAGAAGCTCTGTTTCTCACTTCTGGCTTGCCGTCATTGGCCGGCTTGAGTGGAGATTCGCTAGAGCAGAAATGCTCGGAGAAAGGAAGTATTATATACGGTAAGGCGCTCATAGGAATCTTGAATGAATTACTGGGATTGTTTTGTGATTTGTGTTATAGTAAGATTTTCTTCTTAAGCACCAAAGGCTATGTTGCCCCCTTGTAGTTACGTGACTATGTGCAAGGGGCCTTTTTCGGGGGCCCATTTATCAAGTGTGCAAGTCATCCCGTGCCATTTTATCTGTGTTAGTAATATAGTTTAGGCAGAGTTCAAAGATCATTCTTAGTCCCAGTTTCCTAGTAGGTACACTTGCACCTAATCCCATAGCCCAGTATACTTTATATCCACATTCTGCTATAGTCTTGCAGCAACCGTGGGTTTCCCTTGGACGTATCTATATTGAGCGTATAGGGACAATTGTCGGTTGATGTCACATTACATCGGTAAGATAAATATTGTCTAACGGGCCTCCGCGAATTGACTTCGGCCCCTCGAACGCCTCTTAAATTTCCAGGACTCAATAGGCCCCTGATGAGGGAGTGACCAACATAATAAAAAATACCAAACAATTCCACAAAAATCACTGAATACGCATGTCACCTTGCTTTAGCATTATTACCGAATTATTTAAATATTACTTTGAGAATAAAAAAAATGCAAAACCCAATAAAAAATCAATCCGTAATTGAACTCCATAGTTTCTTCATTTCCAGCTCTGAAAATTTTGAAACTTTTATCCTCACAAAACATCGCCGTACGTATCCTGGCGTCAAATTTTCCTCGTCACGCGACTTAATAAGGAAGTAATTCATGAATTTAGACTCGTACACGTGGTTTATAGCTATCACCGACGCTTCGCCTTCGTCACGTGTGACGAACAGGCGGCCACCGGACTTGAATTAAAAATAAAATAATTCCTTCCTAAAAACAATAGGTAGGTATCTAACAAATGCTGATGATGTAAAAGCGCCTCCAGGGGCCTATTTGCAGAAATAAAACTGATTTTCTGATGGTAATGTTTCCTGCACAGATATCTAGGCATACTTAGTCATCAACGCCTCGTACCTAAGTGTTTTACGAACATTAATCGGGTCAGTGATCACCGGCGTGGTGATTATGCCTGTTGTACCCATAATTGCTAACTTGAATTGTTAACTTGTGGGATGATTATAGGACGTTATCTCCTTTTTTACTTTACACAGTAATGGCAATGATAGTTTTCACTTTACAATATAAGCAGATAAAAGTATTTTCATAAATGAAATGTATTTTATTGAATTGCTAAAGCGCAGATGTATTCTACATCTGCGCTTAACATCGTATGTAGGTACAATCAAATCGTGACCGCGTTAGACCAATGTCGAAATCATGAGGATTCAAACTCTTCCATTCTAAACGGCTTCAAAGGAAAACTTTTTCTTTTAAAACAACAGAGCAAGTTAACTTTTAAGTTGGGTATTATTCAATAAGACCAAACAGTTAACAGGAAAGGTAAGCACACAATTAGACCGAGGTGAGGCACGTGCGCGCGCGCATTTGCCACGGGCACGTCACGCTCGGTGTCGTCACGTGTTGTGACGCTGCCGAGCAAGTAGTCACCACTCTGCTGCGCTGCCAACCACTGTCACGTTTTTGAGTAAAACATGCTTTTTTACTGTTGATTTAATTATGCTACGGTACTGTACGACTGTATTGTGTCGTGTGGGGCCGTCACGTTAAAAGAATGGCTCACCCTCCTTATCTTTCTGTGGTTGCCGTAAGAGTAGGGTTGCCAGGTCGCTAAACCTAATAGTCGGACAGACCAGCCAGTTTGGCCTGACATTTGAGTAGAAAGGCCGGACACCCTACATTATTGAGGACTTTGTGTCTCAGTTTTAATAGGTACGAAAAAATTGTATGTAAAATCGTTTTTTTTATTATCATCATCTATGCAAATTCTTTGTAAACGCGAGTGCGACTGCGACCGACAGTCGGCTCGGAGCTCGCTCTTTTGCGTAATGTAAAAAGCCTAATAAACCCGGACAGGTCGGACTCCGTTTATTTTGGCCGGACACGATATCAAATAGCCTACCTATGTCCGGCTTTATCCGGACGCCTGGCAACGCTACGTAAGAGGCGAGTACAGAGCCAGGGAGAGACCGAACAGCAGCGTCTTCCCTTCACGATTGGCCAAACTGCTATCAAGCCAACCCGCCTGCCAAGCGTGTTGATGGCAAAAGCCTTAGGCCTGTAGCAGTGGACGAAATAGGCTGGTGATTCGGTCTAGTACCAGCCCCAAGGTTTCGGGGTCCTAGGCTCGATCCCCGCAGTCGGGCCACAAGAGCTACGAATTTTCGGACATTTCTCGGGTTTGTGTTCACCAACCCGCATTTGGCTAGCGAGGTGATTATGCCTATACCTACACTTCATTGCTGTGTTAACTTGAATTCAATGATGGAGGCCTTTGCTCTGTAGTACTCGTAGGATGATTAAAGGCTCTTACTTTAGTACTTTTTTTTTAAGTTGAATGTATTAGAATAGAATAGAATAGAATAGGTTTTTATTGCAGTAAATGTGGTACAAAGAGATGAAACAAAATACATGGCTGCTCACATTTAGCCAGAAAATAATGGCATGCAATAAGTGAGAGAGATTAACAATTAAATTAAATTATTAACAAATAAAAAATAGAACAAAATAAAAGCACAACAAAAATAATTATAGAATACAATAGGATTGATTATTAAATTAATAACAATTAATTCATTCACTTACATTTTACAATTGATAAATTCATTCACACTATAAAAACATTTCTTACTTAATAGCTGATACAAAGAATATTTGAATTTTTTTATAGGTAAGATTTTCATGTCATCTGGCAACTTATTAAATAATTTTATTGACATAAAGAAACAGTTCCTTTGGCAACCCTTCGTTGAACAAGATGGTATCACCAAACGATTTGGATACCTAGTTCGAAAATTACAAACCTCATGCTTTTTTTTAAATAAATGTATATTATTTTTTGTAAAAACGCATAATTCAAATATGTACATACAAGGTAGTGTTAATAGATTAAGTTTTTTAAACAATGGTCGGCAGGACTTTTGTAATCTATAATAATATATGAAGGACTAGCTGCTGTTGCCAGCTCGTCTTTAGGGCTTATTTTACATAAGGCTAGTATTTTAGTCGAGTAGCGAGTAATTTACCAGATAAACGCGTCTGAACACCAAATCCATTTGGTTCTATTTGCACGGGCGAGTAGCACCTCCTACCCACTGGCTTACCGGCTAAACAAGTCCGAACCTGTCGATTTAGTCGAGTTCATTCAAAAGTGCGAACGGTTTTCCGTTAGTAGCGAGTTACTCGACTAAAATACTGGCCTAATGTGAATTAGGCTTTAAATGTAGCCTATGTTATACCCTGACCTCTAAATTAAAAAAACTTTCCATACGAAAAACAAACATGTTTATCCCACGAGTTATACGTTTATACTTGCTATTCAAGTCTACAATAAGATAAAAGGAAGTCTTTAATGTCATAAAATCTATGCTCGTTCAGCCATTTGTAGAGTCTGTTCTTAAATAAATTAATAATGAGACCCCTAATTTCACTCATATAAATGCGAGAATGCAACATCTAAATTATGTAATCTGATGTGCTGGCCACGGTACAATATGGCTCTAAAGTTCTTACATAACATCTAAGTGGAAACTAAAAGAAACATTTGCATTGTTCATTAGTCTCGCAAAAACTTGTGAAATATTTGTGTAAAAAGTTCGTAATAGTCCGAATTAAGTTAGCCTGAAAAGAACAGTTCAAAAGGTTTTCGCAATGATTACCTACTTATTCATTAATATTCCAGAATATTCTTAGGAACTTGTCAAATTCGGAACGAGTTCAACTTCCCATTTTATATCAGGTTTGCTTCTACATGTGTTAATATGATTTTAAACTTTCTTGTTGCCTTTTTTCACGAAATAGGTACGTACCTAATATATAACGGGATTTATCGCAACCAAATTAATTATTTACATTGTCTAAACTTGTTTGCGACTTGGATTTTTAATCTGTAAGTTTACAAGTGTAAGGACAAGGAATAATAAATAAAAAAGAGGTGTGGCACTCGGAGACTGCCGCGGTAAAGCTATTGCATAGCTTTTTTTATTAACTTATGCAATTATAAAACTAAAAATATCACCGCTGTGCCGGTCGGAGTGGGGAGGTGTTAGGTTATTTCCGTTACGGAATTTCTGGATTCGGTCTCCACGCTCAAGGCCCGCGATAGAAGCTATGCAATAGCTTAATTTTATAATTTTATGTATTTTCTAATTTTGACTTTTTTAATTAAATTTTTCTGTTATTTTGGCAGATATATGGTTACCATAATAGGCAACCATACTGTCAAAATCCTTATTTTCTTCTAAATTCTTTTAAATTTCGGAAATTCAAAGTTGTTTGATCGTGCCTCGCCCCGAGTGTTAGGTTGTTAACTTATTTTCGTTACGGTATTTCTGGATTCGGTCTCCACGCTCAAGGCCCGCGAACCCGCGATAGAAGCTATGCAATAGCTTAATAAATAAGTAATAAGAACTAGATATACAGTCAGATACAAAAATGACACCTAAAAATATCCTCAGTTAAATGATTGATGTCGATTTTCATGTCAGTGTCAGCTTTACAACCAAACCAAATGAAAGTATGTCTGCATGCAATAGTATGGATATTTATATCACGACTGACGTAACTTTTTGGTTGATATAATATAATAGTATTAAAGACATGCCTCACTGGGACACACAGAGCCATCTAGTCCCAAATTAAGCTACTATTAAGTACCCTGTCGTATGGGGTACTAGACAACCGATAAACTTACTTATATTCTTTTTTTTGTAAATACATATAATACATAGAAAATACCCAGACCAGTACAAACAGACATGTTTATGCACACAAATATTTGTACTGTGCGGGGATCGCACCCGCGACCTATGGCTCAGAAGAAGCGTTTACTACCGCTGATCCAAATGGTCGCCTAAAGATTGTACTAAAAGTGCACCCTTATGTCAAATGGTGGCATTTTTATTCGGGACACGTTTTTTAATTTCTCCAGGTGAATATTATTTTACCTTCCTGACGTTTCGATCAGTCCACTTATCGTGCAATCTGATCCTATACCCCTCTTTAAATAATTAATTCAGCTGTAGTAAAACCCGGTTAAGGACTTATTAAGTTTTACAAAGGTATGTAAATCTCATAAGACACCATCACCATTACCGTTATTTGGCTTCTCCAAAAGGAGGAAGATTTTACCACAACTGCCTGCCAATTTCTTTATGGTGTTTTGATTTGGTATAATTTATTGATGGAATGATTATGACGCCGCTACCCTTATTTTTGCAGTACTCATGATACTAAATAGTCGCTTCAAACGACACACAAGCCGCAGCTGACAGACGACATCTGAGTGTCAAATTGTACAAAACGACATCTCACGGATCAGTTAATGAAATGTTTACAATACTAATTCGCTGGATTACAACAACCCCTTCTCCTTTGTTGTCTGTCTGTCCACAAAACTCCACAAATTTTATATCTTTCTGTAAACATGTGATTACTTTGTTTTGATGAGCAAATTATCTAAGTATTTATTGTCTTTGAAGGCATCGATTATGCGAATCATGTCTGGTAGTTAATAGAACGCAGATTTTAATCGCATACTTACTTGCAGTACGTCTAAATCATTATGTTACATCAAACAACAATAGAGCTAATGTCAAAACACGTGCATTTGTTATCGCGACTAAGCGTCACGCATAAAGTCGTTTAGGTATGATGTGACGTCGCATATCCACGGGGGAAAGCGACAGATCTTTATGTGACCACACATCATAACAATAAAACAAAATGCCAAAAATTACATGTAACCAATGTTCAGTCTATGATGCAAGCTTGGCACCCACTCAATATTGGCTTATTTATTTCATGATTTCGTCGGTTAAGTTTTTGTGATTGCTTCAATGAGACTTAAAATTATGCATGACCTACCTATCAAAATTATCTAAGTAACGGTCTTTCCACTGAATTACTGAATCATCAAATGTTTACCTATTTTTATTTGCCGTGACGTTCCTCTCTACCGTTTTTTTTTGTCATAAGAAGCGCGAAACGAATACCGCTAGAAGAAGACGGACAGCAGCGTCCTACCTCTACAATTGCCCAAACCGCGATCGCTAACTCGAATGCTAATTATAGCAAAATCGTTTATAGAAAAGAGAGAGCATTGGACAAATTAATATGCGTGCGGCTGAAGATGATTGTACTACTAACATTAAAAAACATACATTTATTACATTTTTGACTTTGACTTTGAGAGAAACTTTCACAGCGCAGATATTAAATTGCTTATCGGAATTGCTAAAAATATTTTAATATCGTATTTCAGGACATTTCAAAGATTGGACTATGTCACTAGTAGGTCTTAAAACAAAGTCTAAGCGCCGCACTCACAGACGTTATTTAGTCTTAATCTTCTATTAAATTGAAACGTCAAACAATGTCGCCTTTAAAATTTCTACCATAAGGTTGACATTATTTGACGTCTCACATTAATGGACGACTAAGACTAAATCACGGCTGTGAGTGCGGCGGTAAGAGTCTATATCTAAGTGTTATTTTCTTTGTGATTCCTTTGTTTCCCACCCGATTCCTCTCCTCGTGGTAACCCTACAGATACTTCAACTTTTCAGGGAGCGGTCAGCCGCGTACAAAATAACGTGCGGCCGCGCAACGTGTTTTCTGACCTGCCCTAAACTCGTGGTAGCGCATGCGCTGACTACTTACATTGGCCAACTTTTATGTTACATTACAAATGCCATATGTCGGCACGTGTAACGCCACGTATATGTGTAACGTAGGTTCTACTTAAAAAAACATAATTAATATTACAAAACAGAGTTGTTGATGAATTGGTATTGACGACAAATCGATAAACATGAAATTCAGGGTGTTAGGATATGTATCATGCATGATTGAATAGATCAAAATATACTTATATCAATGGATTTATTCATATAAAAATAAATCATTGATGTATCCTTCGCAGCCATATCGCATAACGCGGCTTATTGCAAACGCTCACGTTAAGTCGAATTTCAAATGGGCTCATATAAATAATGCGCCATATTGTATTATTATAGCACTTTGCGTTCGTTCGAAGCAGATTAGTAACGTTTAAATAATAGAACTCTGTCAGTCAACGTCGCAGGACCCAACATACTTAAGCTTCCCTGAATATGAATCAGTTACTGAGTATTTATCTGCCGTTTTAACCTTCGGCATACAACGTGAAAATAAATCCTTACCCCTACAACGTGGGGTTATTATAACCCCATAGTAAATAGGGTCAAATTAAGGGTATTAATTAAATACAACGGCTTAGATAGAGTTTTTGGCTTAATAAGTTATATAGTAATAATTAAACCCAATTTAATTAAGAAAATAAACTTTATTTATGAAAAAGAACACAAAATACAAAAGTGCTTCTAAAATTCAACAAAGTTCCCATAAATAAAAAAAAAATTACGTGGGTAATTTATATTTATATGAATTTTTGGTCTAAGCCAATATTATTAAACTAGAAACATGACACATTATAAAAATATACAGAAATAACTAAGTTTGTCTACCTATTCTAGCTAGATCATTCATTTGTATAAATCGGTACATTTAGGTAGATCTGATTGACGTGTTCCTTACATATTCCAACATCGTCTTGTACTATAAAATAATTTATATTGGCATGATTCAACTAGGAGAAAAACAGGGTCAGTGGCCAGCGTTTACTGCTGCGGGAATCATCGTACGTTCTTGAAAGCTTGTCAACTAAATCGACTCCACTTTTGCTGTATTGTGAGACAAATTTTCTTCAAGTAAAGCCGCCGCAATATTATCTTGAATCCTATGTGCCGTGTTAGTTAAACTATATCTGTAACAGAAAATAAGCTACATAAATACAATCGAAATTAGATTGAAAATAAGAGAAAAACATAAGAATGCATACATACCTTTTCAGCACCGTCCTATACAACGTGGGGTTAAAAACACCCGGGACCCGCTATACCCACGTGCATACACGAGCGCGGTCCGCGCAGCAGTCATCCAAGCTTACGAGTTGACGTGGCAATGCTTAACGCCCAGCTACTTAAAATTTCAATGTTATTGCTAGATTATTTCTCATAAATTTACGTATTTTTCTCGAGCTGGGGTTAAAAATACCCCACGTTGTATGCCGAAGGTTAACCCTGTTTGCAACAACAGAGCTACTAACTACTTACTTACAAAACATGGGTATCTCAGGCAATACCTAAAACGCTTTGACATTGTCACTACAAACACCTATCTGTGTGACAATATATTAATTCAAAGCTAGAAGCACCTTCTTGAACCCTGCCCTCGATGCTCAAACAGTCTACTGATGTTATGTCTACATAATCACGTAAGCCTGTCGCCTTCTTAATATTAATCGATTTAGACTCTTAGATATTATTAATATAGATATGATATTTTAGCAACTTAAGTAATTGCATTTATAACGGATTTAAACATGAAAAATTATATCACAGGCGGCAGAGGCGGCGTAAGGCGTGGGCGGTGTGGGCCTCCGCCAAAAGTACATAGTACACTCGACAGCACATCAAGTTAAACAGTTGAACTGCGATATCAGCTTTTATTACGTAGGGCATAAAGGCGGTCTCAAGGTCAACATGTATAGTCTGACGTGCCGCCGTGTGTACATAATAAATACATTAAAAACTTAATAATATTCTGGCTTAAGTGCGAATGAAATACTAGATATTTTTGATTAACTACCAATGTCATAAGATTAATTATACCATCAGAGGGTATCGCAAAGTGCTTGCCCATATTATCAGAGGGCCTCGCGAAATGTACCTCGCCCACATTAAGTTTGGGCCTTGCAGGCGGGACTCAAACCCGCATCCTCAGGCATACCGAACGCGGCGCTATACCAATTTCGGGTTTGAGTCCCGCCTGACACATAATTTTCCAAGTGATTACATAGTGCGAAATTTAAATAATTCAATAAATAAGGCTACATTGTACCCTTTCACAGTAATCAGATATTCACAAAAACTGAGCGCACCGTTATGCTCGCGGAAGTAATCCGAAAGCTTCGCGAGTTCATATAGTTGAATTCAATTACAAAAAAAAATGGTTGCCTGTAAAGTCGGTTTTACGGGCGAAGATTTTACGTGACAACGTCTTTTTCTCGGTAGAATATTTATTGATATGAATATAATTAAATTGCACAATAGGAACAAGGAATTGAATGAAAATAAGAATTGCACAAATTTTAACTATAGAAAATCTAAGCACTCCACATTTTCACTACAGACACAGCTGACGATACTTTAACCACACGTGTGAACTTGTATTATGACGCTTTCTTGTTTTTCCAACGCCAAGAACGTTCGAGAAAGACAAAGACAGAGACACAAGCATGCGCCGATTCAATGCGCCTAATTCTCTAGTGCTGCGCGCGCGGCAGACCGATCATAGTTGAGTGGGAGAGAGACGCAAGGCATTCGGCGGGCCTCTCTCTCGTTCGGTGACTCATCGTAACGTTACCGAGCGTTACACTTTTTCATAAGTGACTCCCAGCCGCAACCTAATTTAAGACGTTGTCACGTCAAAACATACTTGAGTTGTGCTTAGGGCCTCCAACAGGACTTTTATGCATATAACCATAGGCAAAGAGTATATTTCTTTCCCTATGATATTACTCACCTTTAACCTGCGGCTCCGGCAGGAGAGAAGAAGACCTGACCCTTAAAACCAATGACGGAAAACATCTCAATCCCAAGGAGTCGGCAAACCTACTTGCAACAACATTCTACCCTGAAGACCTCGAAAGCACGGATAACTCGGAACATCGCCGGGTCAGACAAGCGGCAGAGCGGGTAAACGCAGTGGAGTGTGGTGAACCACACGACCCACCGTTTACTCTGTTGGAGCTAAAGACCGCAGCGGGGAGTTTTAATCCAAAGAAGGCCCCGGGAGTGGATGGCTTCACAGCAGATATCTGCAGTCGAGCTATACTCCAGGATCCGGACGCTCTCCTTGCCATATACAACAAGTGTCTTGAGATAGCACACTTCCCGGACATCTGGAAGGAGGCCACAGTTGTGGTACTTAGAAAACCGGGCAAGGATGACTACATGAACCCCAAGGCTTATAGACCGATAGGTCTCTTGCCGGTCCTGGGGAAGATCCTGGAGAAGATGGCAGTAGCACGGATTAAATGGCATCTAGTACCGAGGATTAGTACTCGCCAGTTCGGATTCATGCCCCAGAGGAGCACTGAGGACGCCCTCTATTGCCTAATGAACCACATTAGAAGCAAGTTGGAGCTGAAGAAGCTAGTCTGCTTAGTTTCATTGGACATAGAGGGGGCCTTCGACAGCGCATGGTGGCCAGTCATCAGAGTCCGACTGGCTGAGGAAAAGTGCCCGGTAAATTTAAGGAGGCTACTCGATAGCTACCTGAGCTGCAGAAGAGTTACCGTCAGGTTTGCCGGGGAAGAAAGCACGCGAGACACCACGAAAGGTTGCGTGCAGGGGTCAATCGGCGGTCCCCTTCTCTGGAACTTGCTTCTCAACCCACTGCTGACCGGACTTGAAGACAGGGGGGACTACTGTCAGGCGTTTGCTGACGACGTCGTGCTTATTTTTGACGGAGATACTGCTGGAGAGATACAGAGACGTGCAAATGCTGCTCTCGACTATGTACAGCAGTGGGGTGTTCGGAACAAACTGCGCTTCGCTCCGCACAAGACTTGTGCGATGTTGCTGACTCGAAGACTCAAGTACGACACCCCGCGGCTGGCCATGGGAGGGACCAGCATATGTATGTCCAAGGAATTCAAAGTCTTGGGACTCACCATCGACGACAAACTGACTTTTAATAGCCATATAAAATCCCAATGTCGTAAAGCCCTAGCTATTTATAAACAGGTATCAAGAGCTGCCAAAGTCACATGGGGCTTAAATCCCGAGATAATACGTATCATATATAACGCCGCGGTAGAGCCTGTTATATTATATGCCGCAGCAGCGTGGGCGCCAGCCGTTAAGAAACTCGGAATTCAAAAGCAGCTGAATACAGTGCAGAGGGGATTCGCCCAGAAAATCTGCAAATCGTATCGCACGGTCTCTCTCCATGCCGCCCAGCTGCTGTCGGGGATACTGCCTCTCGACCTCAGAGTTCAGGAGGTAGCAGCCTTGTACGAGGCCAAGAGAGGGTCATCTCCGGCGCTACTGGGCGATAGGGATATAGAGCGTGTGGTACGATATGCAGATACGCCGCATCCGGCATCACATATGAGTCTGGAATTCATGGATCTGGTAGACCAAAACCTTGTGGACAGGTACAATGTGCAGGAGGTGCGAATCTTCACCGACGGCAGCAAGCTCGAGGGGAAAGTCGGAGCATCACTTTCCATATGGAAAGGTGATGCCGAGATTCAGAACCGAAAGCTTTGTCTGTCCGCGTACTGCACTGTCTACCAGGCGGAACTTTTGGCCATATGTGAGGCAACGGGTGTAATCCTCAAGAGGGTGGAAAGGAGTTATGGTCTGTATAGTGACTCTAGAGCTGCGCTCGAGACACTCACAGGCCATGACTCTCTCCATCCTCTTGCATGTAGAGCCAGGGATAATCTGCAGCGCGCCTTGAAACAGAGCAAAGATGTCTCTTTGTTCTGGATCAAAGTCCATGCAGGACTCCCCGGGAACGAGCGCGCGGATGAATTAGCGAAGAAAGCCGCGTTGACATTAAAGAGAAAGCCAGATTATGACAAATGTCCTATTTCACACGCGAAACGGCTCTTGCGCGAAAAATCAATCGCTGAATGGGATAGGAGATACGTAGAAGGAAGTACAGCATCAATTACCAAATTGTTCTTCCCGAGTGCAGCAGACGCGTACCGAATAGTTAAAAACATTCGACCGACTGGAAAACTTGTTCAGGTGCTTACGGGGCACGGCGGCTTCTCCCAGTACCTGAATCGATTCAGGTGCCGTGAGAGCCCGTCATGTGCATGCGATCCGGAGATAGAACAAACAGTCCCCCACTTGCTGACGGAGTGTCCAATACATGCTAGACTTAGATTTGACTTCGAACAATCAACTGGGCAAAAAATTGATATGGGCAGTCTATGTCAACTCATAGCTAATAAAGATTGTAATGGAAAATTTATACAATACTGTGTAAAGATCTGTACCGTAGAAAATAAAAGAAATAAAGATAACTAAACATTACTTTTACGATATATGTATATATTGCTTTAAAAGTAATGAATAATTTAAGAAAAATGTAAAAATAGAATAAATAGTTTGTATAATTATAAGTTAGAAAAATAAGATCATGTAAAATAGACTAAAAACGCTAACAAAAACATAGATATAGAAATAGAATAAGGACACAATACTGTCTTCATAGCTGTAAACATTCGTAGATTAAGAAAAACTGTAATATCTAGAATAAAAGATAGAGCCATTAAAAATTTGTAACAACAGATATTTTATCACTGCTAGTATTAAGACTAGTATTAAGAACTATATAAAGTTGTAACATAATGTAATGAACCCTTTGAAAGCACGAAATAAAATACCCTGTCTATATTTTTTTTTAGAAATAAGAAAGATGAAAATGAATAAAGAATAAAAAGCCCTAGTAAGCAAAATTCCCTGAATAATAATATCAGGGGACAAAGCTGAGCCTGCAAAGGGCGACAACTAAAAAAAAAAAAAAAAAACCTGCGGCTCTGCCCGCGTGAACTACGTTATATCGCGCGGAAACTTGTGCCCAGCAGTGGCATACAAAATAAATTATGTCCTTCCTCAAGGTCTAATTTAACTTTTTACTTATTTTTGTCAAAATCGGTTCGTAGTTTAAGTGTAAAAGACGTCACGTAACATACGTCAGACAGAGTTACTTTCGCATTTATGAAATTACATAGTAAGAATATATTTAAAATAAATTATATCAAATCCTTAGGTTATCATCGTCATCAATCTATTGCAGTCTACTGCTGGACATAGGCCTCTTCAATTGCACGCCACTTAGGTCGATCCTCGGCTTCTCGCATCCAGCTCCTGCCACCTTGCGCAAATCATCACTCCACCTGGCCTGAGGGCGTCCTACACTACGTTTGCCGAGACGCGGTCTCTACTCAAGAACTCGTTTACCCTAGCGGTTGTCGCTTCTGCGGCTAATATGGCCAGCCCACTGCCAGTTCGGCTTGTTAGTGTATTTATTTAGATAATACAAGCATGCTTACAGAATACTCCAAAGGACACAAGATAGTTATACAGTGTCATTACAAAAGAGAATACATTATTTTAATTAAATTCAAATTTAGTAATAAAAAAAATACAAATAAAATTAGCAAAATATGTAAAAAAAAAGAATTAAAATAAAAAATAGAATACGTAGTAAATTGATATTACATGGTCAAAATATTGCAAGTCACCTTATTACATACATACATGCACAAGTACACAAGTTATATATTTTTCTTCGAAAGGATTCCAAATTAACGCGCCATATTCGAGTTTGCTTCGAACATAAGCGTTGTATGTATCTGTGGCGTTGTATAACATTTAAGCAACCCGTTTAAGCATAGTGTTTTGCTAGCATTTTTACAAAGTAATGTTATATGCTTGAGAAAGTCCAATTTTGTATCTAATATTAAACCCAGATCTTGTATGTCACTTACTCTACTTATTGATAATTTTTATGCTACAAAAATAGGGTCACGTTTTCTTGTGAATGTCATAATTTTACATTTATCAGTATTAAAAGGGAGACGGTTATTATAAAATAAAAATAAAATAAAATAAAATACTCCATACAGCAAAGGCGTCAATGTCTCTTTGCAGAGCCTTGGTGCCATCTACATCCCTAATACTTATTAAACTCAGTTTTATTAAGTCATCTGCGAACAAAAGCACTCAGCAGAACTTACTTTATCTGGTAGGTCATTGATAAAAATTAGGAATAGTGTTGGTCCGAGTGTACTACCCTAACTCACTCCTGATCTTGTATAGTAATCGTTTGATTATAATCATCCACATTTGACAAATTGACGTCGATTAGCAAGGTAGCTATCAAAAAGCTAATTTTTTCAATAAAATATCGTTGTCTACTAAGTCAAAGGCCTTTTTAAAGTCAAAATAAGCTGCATTGACTTGCCCAACAGCGTCCATCTCAACACAGACATAGTCTACGTGCGCTATAAGATTCGTAACTGTTGAGCGACCTGACCCATGCGGACTTTTATGTAGCATATTGGAGATTTATTTACTAATGCGGTGATTCAACATTGCTTCAAACAGTTTTGCTACCACTGACAGCACCGCAATAGGCCTAAATCCTGATATGTGCCACCCTGAGTTACCTTGTGGAACTGGGGTGACCCTGGATCGTTTCCAATTCTCAGAATATTTACCTTCGCTGAGAGCAAGATTAAAAAGAGACAACAGGGGTGATTCGAACACAGAAATACAGTCCCTAACCAGAAATTCGATATAAGGTCAGAACCTACAGCTGACCAGTGTTTACGGCGTCTAACTGCAATTTTAAAGTCAGTGACATCTAATTCTCTAATTGAAATTAAGTTAGCGTCTGAGAGTGCATCAGCAGCCCGTTCGGCATCAATTGGGTCCAGACATGGCTGTTCTATCTGAAAAACTGAGCTGAAATATTCAGCAAAAGCATTTGCTGCGGCTTGACCTGTCACCTCGACACCCTCATTGCAATAAGTATCCATATGCCGTTAATCCTTCTTCTTTTCTTTGACATAGGCATTCCCAAAATTTTGCAGGGTCATTGATTATATGCCTCTGCACTAAGTTAATATGCTGCTTAAATGCATTGTCAACTAAATAGGTCTTTGTTAAACTCCTTACCTTCTAACTTATACCTTTTCAAGTGAAAGTATTTGCATTTAATATTATGTATAATATCAGCTGTAAACCATTTAGGATAAGTGTATCGCTGGTATCGCATGCTACTTGTTTTTTTGGAACATATACATTTATTAATTCATATAGTCTACTATAGAAAAGTTCGACAGCCATATCTATATCCCTAAAATCCGGTGGGCTATGTCGGCAACTTTAGTTCTCTGCCTGATCAATCACCTCATTTCTAATTTTTTTCCTAAGATAATTATATCATATTTTAGATCGATTCATCATGTTGTCATATTTCAGATCATTTCATCATATTGTCATATTTCAAAATGTTTACTTAACATTAAAGTTCTGGTTAGAAGGGAGCGCTCGCCAAGATAATTGACTGTCTAGACTCTAGTCGGTTCGATCGTTATTGTAACAAAATGTAATGCACAAGCGACGAATCCCAGCTTTCCATGGCAAAAACAAGCTCAGTACAGTAAGCTACAAAAGTGCGTATACAAATATGATTAGATATGCTACATTATTTAAGATACGCGTAACTTTTTACTTCTCTTCATGAAGGATGACAAATAATAACTAGTGACTGGTGATGCTGTTTCTTGCTATTTGAATTGCTTTTTTAAGAACTTCTATTTGTATTTCGTACACTTAAGTATGCTTTATTTTTAAAATACAATAGAATTTTTTTTAACGTGAAAAATAGACCAATCAATATAGACGATGTCCATGGTATAGTGGCATTCAAAACAACGTTTTTGTAGCCAAGGTTCAAAACCCGGTTTAATGTAGAAAAAATACTGTTCCATTTTGTCTCGGGTCTGGCTGCTGTGGCTCCTTCGTTGCTTCCCACAAAACAAGAGTTTTCATTGTTACTTACTTTAAGATCACATACAATGTATATGATGTTGTCCACATACCTAAATTTATTTTTAAGATCTACTTATGACTCCCAAAATAAGATATGAAATTTTTAAAATTTGGTTGTTGTTCGTAATAGTAAATTAATTACGACAAAAACAAATCCCATTGGTATTCGTTTTTGGTATTAGAAAGGAATAGAACATTTTTATTAGAATGTTTACTGTTTAAACTTTATGATTAGAGTTATCCCAGGAACGGATTCCTTCCTTACTATTAATGCAACAAGAGTTTATTATTAAATCAATGAACTGATAACAACAACAGTTATCTTTAATATACACCCGTGTACTCATTATGTACACATGGTTTGTATTCTACACACAAGGCAACGCGTTATGTATTACCTAGGTAGTACATACATACATAGTAAGTGGTGAAACTTCTAACTTTCTTACCTACGTTGATATGCGTCAGCGCAGCGACGATCGTTCAAACCTTTGATATTACGAATAGTGACGTCACCATCTTTAGACAGGTGGCTTTCTAATAACGTTTACGCCCTCGGACCAATTATCCAAGTTACTTCTCTAGTCACGAACACTAGTACCAATTTGCAACTGCACACTAACAAAAAAAGGACACGCTTAGAACAGGAAGGGTCTGTCCATGTGATAATTGGTCCGAGTTTACGCCAGACGAATAGATAACAAATGTATGAAAATGACATTAACAAACGATTGAACGATCTTAAGCTTATGTCATTTTCATACATTTGACATCTTTTCGTCTAGCGTAAACGATATTAGAAAGCCACTTGTCTAAGGCCGCAGATGTCATTATGAACACTGAAATGTGGTTCGTCTCAGCTCCGAAAATTATAAGGGAAGAAGGAAGTTGAATTTTGTATGAGAAATCGATAACTACTCAATTTAGTATAGATATAGCAGTTGAGACCATTTGATTTCTGACGAGCTTGATGCAACTAGAAACAAAATATAATCAAGAACACCACATAACCCTTGCCATGAATAAATTAAAAAAAAAACAGAAACGCGATATAACCAAATAGGTACTCTACCATGCGGACGGAATCGCGGTCAGAGCTAACTGTATGATAAGTCGCGTCAACTTTAAATTATATATGAATCATGATGACTAATCCATGTCAGATCTAGTCATAAATTCATAACTCATAGGACTCACACACTTAACTCTTTATAAGCCATGTAAGTGTTGAATATTTAACGCCACATAATTACTTTTCTAATGAACACAAGTCACGACTCACGACCGAAAAACATAAACAAAATAATAATCTGTCACACACATTCAAACATCACATTGTAGGTACACATGATGATACACGTGCCTCGAACTCGCGTATTTTGACGGATAATTAACGTTCTTTGAGTCAATGGGAAACAGTCATCTGGATGTCAAAGAGATGTGGTTTCCATTCCGAAGTGAGCCGATTGTTTTAAAGTAAGACAGGAAAACTGTAACTGAAAAACTTAGTAAAATTACGAAAATACCATACGAATTTAAAACCTTGTTGAACAAAATCCTTAAAACTAATACTTATTATAAAGTAACACTGTCTGTTTGTGTGTCTGTCAGTTTCAGTTACACTTTTACTCGTACGTCCAAGCTACAGAACTGACGCTGATGAAATTTTGTAGGTACAAAGATTATAAACCTTGAGAAAGCGATAAGTAAGACTCAAACCCAAAGTCTGCAAGGAGAAAACAAAGTAAAGGAAACATGGTAACTTATCTAATAAATATCACGTATTTTATTTTATTACATTTAATTTTGGAAAATGATATTCGTGTAACATATGGTGAGATATAATTTCTTAAGATTAAGTGTTTTATGTTTAAGTTATTTTTCTTTGTTTACATGAGTAAACATATAAGTAATTATATCACGACAAATGAGTAATAACATATAAGTAGAGTCGGTGTTAAAATACTCCCTAAATATAAACTAAGATTTTAATGATAACGTTAACAATACTAGAGGTTTTCTCCAATCTTTGATTTCAAAGCAAAGGATAAGTAGGTAGGTATATGATCAAAAGTGTTGCTTTTGAAATGCAACATTTTTTTCAACAACTTAAGTAAACAAAACATAAGTTACAAACAAATCACTTTCAAGTACGACAAAATGTAGAGTCAGACTAATTATTAAGTTTTCTAAAGATACAAGGACTTAATTTATCGTTACTAGCAGTTTTTCAGGCTATGGTTCTAAAAGTCTAATTATTCTAACGAATTTACAGAAGAAGTTTCTTAGACTATTCAGATACAGCTAGAGTAGTATATTTTACTTTATGTTTGTATTTTCTTTTATATTTCCTAGGCAGATGTTAATTTGTTTTAATAGATTTTGTACCACTAAGAAATAAATTAATAAGTCTTCTCTTAAGAGGCCTAACAATGAACGTCTAACAACAACTGATCAATATTGTTTTCATGCCATGCATTAATACAGAGAGTCAGGTAAGCCGGTAAATTAGAGTTGCCGCGAATACTCGCTATTATTCGGTATTCGGCATTACTCGTCATTTTTTTTATATTCGTCGAATACCGAATAAGAGCTAGTATTATTCGGCATTCAGCGAATAGTTGTCTAAAATAAACTTTTAAGGAACAAAAAACTAATGAGATAAATATAATCAAATTTTATTATTTTCCTTAAAAAAACAATACACAGTATCAATTATTATCTGTAATATGTGCCTGTGCCTATCATATTCATTAGTTAGGCTTTTTAATCAATATTTAAAATCCAACAGAGGCAGATTGTGGTGCAAAAAAACTGTATGTATAACATGAAACAGTTTCTTTAACTTTATTGTTTTCTTTTCCCACAACCTAAGAAGAAATTAGAAATATTTTTAATGTGCCTTATTTATGTCGAATAGTAATGTCGAGTTATTCGATTATCCGCCAAAGTAAATGGCGATAATCGGTATTCGACTATTAGCCGACAAAGCAAAAAAATATACATATTATCATAAGTGCGTTTGGTATAGAAATGTAAATTTTCAAATGGTTGTATCACATTTTTGACTATTTATCATGTATTTATTTTCTAGGGAAAAGGTGCGGTTACCGTGGGATAATTTTATTACATAGTTTTGAATTTTAAATTCCACGCGTATAAAGTCGCGGGCAAAAGCTATGTTTTTAATGAAAAGACGTATACACTTTGGTATCACGGACATATACTCAACCTTATTATCTCATTAATCATTGCCTAGTGATGTACCAATCTTGTCGCTGATTCAAATTCGATATTTAGCCAGTAATCAGGGATACGACATCAAATGAGTCACGCACTAGACGCGACCCACAGCCCGGTGCAAGCCTGAGTGCGACGCACACATCGACACGCCACACTCAACGTGCTGACTGCTGAGCTGATACACCAGCCGCGAATCTTGGATATGGCATTATTTGAGCAGAGTACGCTTCATAGAGCAAACTTTTACCACATGAAATCTTTAGAAACTATTTAGCACACAATTTAAAATGTTATTAAATTATTGCCCATTTAATTCAGTATTTTTTTTTCATGGAATCTTTTTTCAATTTAAAATATTAATGTACTAGTGTAATATTTAATTACTTACATTTTTGACACTGTTAGAGTATTAATATAGGTAACAGTATACTCTAAGTGTAACAGTTTTTTTTTTTTATAAAAGAGGTTTTTTTTATGACCGGTATTATTTATCCTCTATGATTTATTTACCTAGGTACTTAAATATGACTTTATAAAATAATATTAAACATCAACAAGGTACCTACCTCCTAGGCATCACGTCTACTATGTTAGCACAAAGTAAATTTTTGTATGATCATCAACTTACACAAAATTTAGGTACCTATCTTATTTTTCATCACACTGTATCTTTTTCTATATAAGAAGGTAGGTACTTTTAAGTAGTAAAAGATGCAAGCATATTATTTTATAACAAATCAATTGCCTCAGGGGCAGAGCCGTATTCTATTGCTAGTTTTATTCGACCTTTGTTTGTGTATACTAATAAAAAATCTTAATAACTATTTTCATAGATTGTTTTTTATATTCTGGCAAAGCCATGTACTTACTAAAATATAAGATGTGGACATTTATGACCCACTACCCTAAAACCACTAAATTATCTATTCCTAATTATCACTAAACCGCATGGTAGTAAAAAGCAATCAAATTAACGAGTCCATTATTGATTCTCATCTCCACGTGCGACAGATAGCGGGCTGCCGAATGCCCACGACTCACGACAACACGTGTTTTACCATGCCACCCTACATGTGCCTGGCCCGGTCGGTGGGTTGCTGCAAGGAAATGGGAAATTTCTACCTGGAAACTGGGAAATTCTGCTAAATTCGGATAGTTTCAAACGCGTATGTGCTAAGGCGCTGACAGTGAATGATTTTAGATTTTTTCAATTATTGGACGCCTTTCTCAACAGTGAATCTTAAAATACCGTTCAAATCAATCAATATAATAGATAATACCTATATATTTTCGTAAACAATCTCATAAACTTTCATTTATCATTAATTTTGTTTATTTGAATTGACTGATATTTTTTTTAAGTCATTTAATGTACCTACCTACATAAATTAAATACGCAATTACTTACGCATTCATCGTTACTCAATATACTTAGAATGCAGACTGTCTTTTTTTTCATAAAGCTTTATTTAGGTATATGTTCAACATAATATCATTGATTAAAAAAAGAGTATCTTGAGCCTAAATGCGTACCTATAAAATAAGCAAAAGAAAATTGGGTATGTAAACACTAGTTTTTGTCTCGCTTCCTGGCAGCGAGGCCCGACTCGACCGGCGCTACGCCTTGTCTGCGCATTCGATTTTTAAACAAACCACTCCACAGTCGGATTTCGAACTGTACACACGCGGCTTGCTCTCGTCTGTATTTTCCTAAACTGCCAGTGTTTGTTTGTGTTGCCAAACTGTGCTACTACGCAATGTGTGAAAAAAGGACAAGAAAGATAAAGAAAGGTATTTATGAGTTGTATCTGTTTTTCTCTAGTCACTAAATGTGTGTCTTTAGTCGAAGAATGCAAATAACCGACTCGACACTGACCTACCACAAATGGACGCCGAGAATCAGCGCGACACTAGTTGGTATTTTTGATTGTTTATGGTTTGGAATTTCATGCGATTTTTACCGGGAAACTAAAATATGAGTTGAGTCAGTTTTGTGCGTGAAACTGTGGTGCTTAGTTGGTACAATTACAAGCCTACACCTGCTTTGAGTTTCTCTCAGTCTCATCAAACAATTTTGTTGATGATTAATTAAGTATAGGTACTTTTGATTCGTTGTATTTTTTTTAACTTCTAGGTACCATTTTTTCTTTACAATAGGATCTAGGTATAATTTTCCTCTTAAAATATTAGAGTTCTTATTTATTTTTAAAGTTCACTTGACAACCCTGATAACATTATCGTGACCTACTTATTAACTACACGCAAAACTATTTAAAGCTTCAGTAGTAATAACAGTCGTTTAGTGCAGAAATGGTTCAATTCACTAGCAAAACTTAAGCAAAGTTTACAAATAATAATAAAGTTATTTGTTTTGATATTCATTTTCAACAAGTTAGGTAGGTAGGTACTTTTAACTAAAAGGTAGGTGGCTTGTAATTGTTTAGCAGCGAAATAGAATTTAGATGCAATGATTTGTGAAGGATATTTAATTTAAAGTTATTAAAATTTTACTTATTACCTTATTGTCTTGCCTAATGCATTTTAATTATGCATAATACAATAAAACGACAATGAGCGGCGATAGTTATTAAATGCTACATTATGAGGAATTTTATGAAAAAGATAAACATAAGTATAGATTTGACGAATACCTATTATGTTAATATAATGAAATATAAAATTAGGTAAGTAGGTAGGTACTACTATTTGCAAATTATTTTACGCAATATTTGGTTTGTAATTTGCATTTAATTAAATTACTGTTCCAAGTGGGTAACCTATTTTAGTTTAGCTCCAACATTTTTGTCATATCTTAAGATGTAACCTTTTCTGTGTAGAAGATGTAATATTGTATACATTCATTGTATGCCAATGCAAATGCACGCATTGTAGGTACCTACCTACATCACTAACTGATGGTAACGTGACAATAGTGTCACATTGTCACCAATGTGACACTGTAGTTAACATGTTGCACTAACAGCACATGAGTAGATCTATATACCTAATACAGTTCATGCCAAGGTGTCTACAATTTGACCCAAAATGACACTGTAGATAAATGATGTTAAATATGATATGAAACGACTTTTGTTTTCGTTGTTACTTACTGTACTTATTTAAACCTGTTGTTGAGATTTTCAAGCTATTTTACAAGTAGTTCAAAAATAAATTGGTTTCTTATGCAGTGCACCTAGGTAGGTAGGTACCTACCACAGCCATGAACAAAACAAAACCATGATTATTTTGACATAGGTATTCTATGAGTATTTTGGCGAAGTAGGTAACCTGCAATTATAGTGACCCATGAACTTATTCCAATTAGGTATTGAAATTTTTCCTTCTTCTAAAAGTTTGCATCCCAATAAACCTCTATGGCTCCTTGAAAGAGTTTTTTACCTACCATAACGTTTCCATTCTTAAACGCAGTCGTGACTGGGGACATTATCATTTATTTAAATCTGAAGTAGGGGGCGACATCCTCCTTTAAACAGGTCGATAACAGGAGTTGAAATTGGCTTAAGTAGAAGATATGGCTCAGATAATAGATATGAATGAACATCACCTAAGTAGGTAGGTACCTACATAGTATTATCATAAATACTCGTATTGAGTTAATTTAACTTTAAATCTGTTGAGTTGAGATATAAGCCAATTACTACTTAGTGCTCAGTAGGTCGCAGACAAGTCGTTGAAACAAACAACAATAATTTGATAAGGAACGCCTCAGTCGTACTCGTAGGTATATTTAAAAAAAAATTACACGCAAAGGCATAGAATATTTTCATCCCACTGTTATAATTATGACAGATTTAGGAAAACAAGCTTTGTTTTTGTTATTAGCAATTGACTACAAACAAGTTAGCATCGGCACCTGTATGAAAATGTGTTGTCGATATGACAATACACTATTTATAATTTAATACCTTCTACAAACATCGATTAAATATCGCATTTAGCCGAGTCGCCATTTTAAAAATTCACATCGAGTTCATTCACCCGCGAACTTACGTCAGAGTTTCTCACGTAGTCTTTGTTAGAGGAAAACCATTAAATTATGTTTCCACTTCCTGCATGTTTCGTCGACCAAAGTCATCGAACGGCGTGCAGTGTGACTCTGAAACCAGCCCTAAAAATAATAAAATTCAGAGCAATTAGGTATGTAAGTCACGTGTACGTAGTACGTACAGTACAGCCATTTCACGGTATAATAAATAACACATAATTAATTATACACTATCAATATTATCATATAAGTCATATCTTTCAGGATGTAAGAAAAATTATGAGTTTGAAATCATTCTTATTCTGCTAGTTTGTCATTGAACAATCATTTGAATTGTTATTTGTTTTTAAAACGTGATGATGATAATATATAAAAATAATGTAATAATAACGATACATAGGACAATAAGAAATAACAAACAGTTAGGTATTTTATTTTTATCATTGATAGTAATTTTGTATTACGCCAGTGCAGTGTCGGATGCAGCTTGACATGGTAGCTATTAAAATTTGTAAAGCAGTAGTAGCTTACTCCCGGTAGTGTAGTAGGTAGATGCATTTGGCAGCCTAATCCCCCCTGAATCCGCTATTGTTGCCGACGTAAAAATAAAGTAAAATTATTCCAAGTTTTAAACTGCAATATAATACAGATTACCTAATTATGTTTAAGGACTGAAAAAAAGAAACTTTTATTTTTTGACACAATAAAAAACTCATTGTATACTTATTTAAAAAGCGACAAAAAGGTTCTCCTTCAGTATTACATTTACTGAGTGAGGGAAACCAGGTGACCGGAGAAGCCGTAAAAATACAATGCCATAGTTCGTTTAGCTTGACTTAATGCTTTGGGAAAGTTTAACATCGATAAAACTATTGAACATTATGAAAATTAAGAGAAAATCAGATGAAGATGAAAATATGAGCAAGTAAAAAGAATCCTAATAGTCGTAATGAGTATGTAGAACAGACGAACTTGAATGTAATTTATGTATTCAATATTCAAATAATAAGTACCTAATCGATATTATATACCGATTATATTAGAATCATATTGACAGATAAATAAATCTTTTCTTACTTTGAGATTCGATAGTGTTGTCACTATAATAAGTAAGTACATGGGGACTTAAATAGTACCTTTAAAAAGAAGATGATGTAAACTGTATCTTTGTTTATCATTAATTAGTGATTAGGGTGATTATGGTGATAACATTCGTAGTTCTTCAACAGACAAAACTTGATTGATTATTTGAGTAATATTTTATATTAAAACTATTATTCCTTTACTTTGTTTAGGAATCATCATACCTGTATCCGGGTAAAATCTTCTAAGTCTATATAAATCTGAGTAGCATTAGCTAATGTCCAATTCAAATTAGTATTAAGGTTTTCAAATTGATTGTGTGATCACGTTCGTTATTTCAAGGTAGCATACAAAATTAATGTTGGTATACACGTGTTTGAATAACCTTATTCTAATGTCCCGTTGTGTTATAAAAAATCTAAATCACTAACGACGTGCATTTGTTTTACAGTTATGTTGTCTATGCAGTTGTTGTACTACACTTTTTGGTAATCGATTCATTGATTTTCGATTTGCATTATTCGAACGTTTTTTGATACCTAACAATCGCCATCCCTATCTTACCACTTGACATAAACTGGAGTAGTGACGCACCGTCTATGTAATTTAGTACATTGACTACCATATATCGCGTCATCAAAACAATAATAGCTTTTTTTATTTGCGTTCTTCAGTTCAGCACTGACGTTACGTTACGACACTCATAACACGACATACAGGATAGCCCAATTTAACAATAAGTAACCTATATTAACAGATGATGACATTTTTATTCGAACAGAGACTTTTAGTGCGTGAGGTAGAAACTAAAATAATACGATGATTTACTCTCTTTCCTAAAACACAATTTTTTAACACGTACCAATCTAAATTAGTAAATAAGTACTATTTTGGCTTTTAATTTAAAACATGTTTGATTGCGGTAACACAATCCATTATACAACAGATTAAACAGAAAGCTTTTTGTTCAATGAGCAGATACTCCCACAACGGAACCTCACGTGGCTAGCCACGAGCATTTTAGATATTTGAATGTACTTTTTAAAAGGCTACGTACAATCAGAAGCTCATGATATAACACTTTGGTAATATCTCTTATTGTCACAATTGATAAATAACCGTATTGGGTTAACTTTAGGTATAAAATTGTACTATTTGTAATTGTGTTTGAAAATTGCAAAATGCAGTTTTTTAACTCTTAACAATGCGAGTTCTCATAATAAAACGTTGCCAATTTAAGGACTAAAAGTACCTATGTATGACAATTCTCTCGAAAAACCATACAAAAAGTGTATTTGAAAAAACCCAGCCATAAAAAAATTGCTAAAAACATTTGATAAATATACTTTTACACAATTTAAACTTTTTACTTAGTTTAAGTATAAAGAGTAATACTAAGAACTCACTGAAGTTTAAGAAAATAACTGCACACTTATTGTGCTGTAAAACAAGACATTAGAAAGAGGGAGAGGACGGCCCTCCAATTTACTAGAAAGCTTAGTAATGCCATTTGTACGATGCACCACCCGTCACATCACGTGTTTCGCCACGGGTCGAAGAGCTTTTGAACGATGTCTCTCTGCCCCCGAGCTTTTATCGATGTGCGGTTTATACTTTAATAGGCTTGCTCGCAAGTCCTTTTATTTTAAGTAAACGATATGCCTCGGCTATATCACACTACCAGATACATAGCGTTAACGACAATATGGCTATCCTTAGAGATATTTTACCAAATCTTTTTTAAAATTATTTATACCAAAGTGAGAAAATACTAAAAACCCATTATAATATTTTCGTGGTAAATTTTATTTATTTATTAAATTTGTAATAAAATACCTAGCTGTTGCCTGCGACTTCGTGGAATTAAGAAAAATTAAAACTATCTAATAGGAACTGTACATTTTTTTGGAACGTAAGATAGCATATACTATTCCAGCCCATAATCTATATCCCTGTTAAATTTGATCTAGATCCGTTCAGCCGTTTTGTCGTGATTGAGTAATAAACATCCATCCAAACATTCCCATTTATAATACATATTAGTAAGATTGGCTCAAATTTTGACTCATAATTATTATGAAACGTGACTTATATAAACAGACTCACGTTAAAAAAAAAAGAATATTTTTAAAAGTTCTACTAAGTGTTCAATACTAAAAATTTACAACGATATTTTACATAAATATTTACCAAAGTACCTACCCACATGATGCATGTGGGCGCAGTTCACGTGGCCGGGACACGTGTAGATATTTTGTTGTCTGCCTTTTTAGCGCACAGATATTACTGCCACAGATTTCGGTTCGGAGAACACATTACAATAAAAATGTATTAAAGTACTTACCTTCCTTAATCTGACATCGATTTCGAAATCTAGCTAATTAAAGACATGAATGAATGATGCCAGATCAACTGTTTTAATCGACTTCAAAAAAGGAGTGAGTTCTATGTTTGTCTGTACATTTTTTTGATTTTACCGACTCTTACACCACAAGCAACTGTCACAAGCGCACAGACTTTACTCTTCATTCGCTTCCCACAAATTTATTACAGCATGCATTTGATGCATTTTTAAAATATTGCACCATTCTAAAAAGTTATAAATGTCACGTATCCTTTCAGGTTGCCGTGGCTAAAACTAAACGGGAACAAACTATTAGATTTTTTGCAGAAAAAAATCCTTTTTTTTAAAGATACTGAGGCACATGTTTGGTGTGCATTTCGACTTGATCACGTTGGCTTGCCATACGCATTTAGTTGGCTGGATTTTAGCTAGCGCGATAACGTGACCGGCAGTCTGACAACAATACAATAACAATGATCACAATTTCGGGCCTCGCATTGTTGGCTTTGATTTTTATTACAAATTAAAAACGCTTAGTTGGGAGAACCGATGCGTACCTACGTATGAGTTCGCTTCAGTAGAAATATAAGTACCGTAGTTACGTCGTGTCGTGATAGTTCGTTTTACATACGGGACAGTAGAAATATTGCAAATAGGCAGGTAGGTATTATTTCATTTTTTGGTGGGTCATCACATCCATTACATAAGTTTCATCTTTAAAAAATCACAATGTTTCATGTCAGTAACATTGTGATTGAAGTACATCTTAACTTCATGACAGGCCCCTTATTCAGCTGACCAAATCGTATATCGTATCACAATCGTAATTGAATAGCAGGTTTTTGACAGTTCTAGTATGGGCTAAATGTCAAAATAAAGCACGATCGAACTGCAATTGAAATAGCTGAATAAGGCCCCAGTTAGGTGAAAGTCTGCAACAAAAATTAGCCAGATGTGCAGGGTATTGTGCCTTCACAAAGTATTGCCATAAGCTTATTAAAGCAAGAAAATTACACAGGTATGAAGTAATCGAGTACTAAACGTCTTTTCTTTTGTTTACAGGGTCGGAGTTGACCCGGCTGCGGGAACAGCGCCGCATGCAGCGCATGGGCCGCGCCGCCACGCCGCCCTCCAGCGACGAGTCCGTCCCCTCGCCCTGCCCTCCGGTCCTTGTCGACAAGGTCGCCCAGAACCGCGTCATCCTCGAGCTCGCCTGGAAAACGGTCACTCTAATGCAAAGAAACCGTCTCATCCAACAGAAAATCATTGCTCTCCAAAAAGAAACATCAGATTTCGTCGCCACCATCATGAAACATCCTGAGAATAAGCGGCGGTATGTCGAACATGTCCGCTTATATGGGATCCCTCAGAGACTTCAGCTCCAGGTGCAGAATATCGACAAACAAAACATCCCGCTCAAGATAGAACCTGACGCGTAAATCTTTATTAACTAAGTTTGTTTTTGATTATCTTGTGTGTTTCTTCACACACTATCTATGTGTTGTTAACTTTATTGTTGTAAGATTAAGTGTTTAATACTGATTTGCGACATTCCTAGCACGATGCTATGTTGAGGTATCGGTCTTTGCGTAATATAAAAAGCGCTGTTATTTTTAGTAAGAACATGTTTGTTGCGCTTTCTAGCTACTTAAGCTTGTCTTCGCCAGTATTTCGGCTCCGAATGTTGTGCTAATTGTAAGTCTTTAGTCATTATTGTCATAGTTCCGATATAAACAGGAGCTTCAAAGAATACTATGACAACTTTGACATGGATCTCGACTGTTTTGTGGCAAATTTAGACAGAGCCAGCACTGACCATCTATTGCCTACCTGGTGGCATTGTGTCACTGGCATACCAGCGTTGGCTTAGTGCTAATTTGACTATAATGCGGAATAAAGTAGTTATTATAGTAGTCGCACCGATGAAGCCTTTTAGAATGTCCCGAAATAATGTCGTTTATAAACATGGGCCCTTATAGGCGTAGAATGCAATCGTTATCTAACCCTATCCAGCAATATAAATGAATGCAGTGTCTTATGTGAAAAAGTTGTGGCTAATATAGGGTTATTTGTTGTTTATAAGTAAGTCATTATGAGGTTGTATTGTAAGAGGCTGTTAAAGTTAAGACGGGTATCTTCGTACCCATCATATAACTATTCGATGAAAATGTAGAGTTTGAACTCGAAATTATTAGGAATATTCTGCAAATGAACTTTAACGTTGTAAATTTAAATTATTGAACATTAGTCAGTTACGTTATATTTAACAGAAGATAATATGAGCTAGACTTAAAAAAAACTATTTAATTATCATAATTACTGTACTTTAATTCACTGCCATTATAATAGAAAATATTTAAGTATATTCATTGTGGTACGAAGACTTGATCGGAAGGATTAAATACTCTTTTAAATTAATTAGTTAAGTTGAACGATACGTATCGTAAATGATTTGGTTAATTTCTATTGTTAAATTATAGTTGCGGAGTATCTATGAGTATAAAATCGGTTAAAAATGCATATAGGTAACAACTGTAGCAAAGACATCAAAATATTAGTGCCAACTGATAGTTGCAAAACGGAAAAGTCGATTACAAAGTATAGTTAGGGTGGAGGAACAATCAGTAAAGGCCAATCATAAGAAATTTTCTCTTCTCACAACAAAGGCATATTTGTTATAAGTTAAAATCTTTACCAAGTTTTTTAGATCCGTAAATTATACCGCGTCATGAGTTAGATATCGCTTCACGAAAAGTAACTTAATTTTAAGCTGTGTTACACTTACTCAATTGTATTGTCATCAATGCACTTTTTTTTATCAAGAATCTAAGAACTCTTCAAACATAAATTAGTTATAATAAGGCGCTAAAATTAAATTATTTCTCCGCGCTATAGTGCCCAATTTTCGATAATTTCAAAAAATTACTCGATAATTTCAAAAAATTACTCTAACTGTGATTGTTTTGGAAACTTTCAAAATTATTGTAATTCTAGTAATTTATTTGATAGATGTTGTTATTAATTACGAGGTAGGTATCGAAGGAAAGTATTTGATTTCATACTTTTACTACTTTCTGTTTATTGCGTAGACGAGTTAATAAGAAATTTATTAATCTGAATGTTACCCATGAGGTTCCTATAACAAGGTTTCCGAGGTTTGTAGAGGCTTTGTGGGGATGTTTACATTTCCTTTTTGTCATATAGGGGAGGGCCAAGTGATTGTCTTTTCAAAAGCTAGATTAAATTTAAACCTGGAACTGATATGTCGTTCTGGCAAATTAAACCAGAAAAAAAAATAAAGCTATTTAGACCCGAGTTCATCAATTCTTAAACAGCCGGTTAACATAGATTGACGATTAATTTGACACAATTCCCATACAAAATATGTCAAATAATATTTTAAACGCTGTTTAAAACTTAAACGTCTGTTGGTGAACTCTACCCTCAGGAAGTTAATGCAAGTGGGCCTTATTCTACTAGAAAAGTATCATTGTGTTGTTCAGTTCCGATAACAATTAATTGCATTTATTCTAATACTTAGTCGTCGAAATATGCACAGATCTACCAATCACTGTGTTCATTTTTATAACGTACTATTTATGCATTGAGTAGTTGTGTTGTTTCGATATTGATCACAAAATAAGGTATGATAAGTATTAATACTTTCAATTTATATTTTTTTATTTGTTTAGTTTTAAATCAACTTGCGCGTCACCATTATAGTATTTATTCTGGATTTATTTATTGGAGACATGCTGATATATGCTGACACATTTCGTGAACATTATTTTTAGTTGTTACTGCCTGTAAACTTATTTAATACCGTCAACAACTGTATAATATTCATTATTAATTACGCAAAAAATGCATGTCCGACACAAATTGATATGTAAAATTTTTAATTAATGGGAGTGTGATGTATTGGCTTAAAATATTTTAACCTTGTTAAGTATTAAATCTAAAAGACTTAGTCGTATCTATTGCACAATACTCCCTGTGTATACTTAGCTTATTGTACTATGCTTTAAATTCTAGGTTTTCCCTTGTGGTTAGAATATAAGACTTTTTGAAAATAAACTAGTCTTCTTTGAATAACTATCCGATTTTTATTAACCTTTGTACCAACCTACAAACAATAGTACCTACGTACCTATAGTAAAGTGGTAATATTCTGGTCATTTCAATACAGTACCGACATGAAAATTTCTTCTTTATGATCGCAATTAAGGAGAACTTTCTTCTTTAGGAGAGCTACAATATTTGTCTAAAATAAATAGGTTAAAAACTGTAACCCGACTATGAAAAAAATAAGAAGCAAGTGTAATGCAGTTGCCTCCCTTATCAAAGACAGTTCTTATTATACAGGGTGTTAGGTAAATGGTATAACAAGCCAAAACATACGCCTCTAAATACTTTGGTTAGGCAGAAATTTGACATCATAATTTTTGAGAGAAAAATAAATTGTATGAAAAAAAGGTGATACCTACGTAGGAACGTATCGAATGTAATGTCTTCACTATACTATTTATATGCAGATGATAAGTTACGCTAATTTTGGCTTGATATACCATTGACCTAACACCTGTAGGTATATCGATGAGGCCGTTACTTTACTTTACTTTATATAAGTTTAAATTTAAATACACTTTGCTGTGCTTGGCTACAGTGATCAACTGATTTGAATCACCTGGCTGAGTCTTGGTCAGTCATTTCCAAAAGACTAACTTTTAATACGTCAAGTTGTTAAACGTTGAGTGATTCAAATTAAATTAACTATCGGCCTAGTGACTTAATTGAATGCTGGCGTTTAATGAACGGCTTAGGCGTCAAATTGGCTGGCTAATTTAACTAGATGGCTGCGAGTTGCGACTTGCGACACATACACTACATTAAAAAATGTAATGGACTTCTGTGAATAATAATAACAGATTGATAATGAGAACATAAAAACAGAAAATGAAAAAATACATTACTGTTGTGTTGCTTTCAACCTGAGACTATAAAAGAGTTGTTTAAAAAAATATTAGTCTTGCTTGAAAATATAACGGCACATATTTTATTCCAAAATCGCCATCTAGCGCGGCGCTGCCATCTCTAACTTTACTTCAATGTAGATCTATACTGCCATCTAACGGTGAGTAGAAATATTTTATTTGAAAGATTGCATTACAATCTCAATATATTATTTTTATTGTAATCCCTCGATCGTGAGTTATTCCAGACAAAATTGAAATCAATTGTTATCGTGGCACCCGAGTGCCTCTTGGGGGTTGAGGGATGATTATTGTTCTAACCATAAACGTAGAAATCTATAGTCCATACAGTTTAGCTTGATTAGAATGACACCTGTCAAACTGAGGTGACTAGTGATGGGACTGACTCGACTGATCAAACAAAAAAAACAGATAAGGCATAAAATAAAATGAAAGTCAGATTTATTATGATTTAACAGTAAGCCAGTGTCGTGATCATTATGAGAATAATTGTTACAATCATGAAAATCAATTAGAAAATTTTTTTTTTTTTTTTTTTTTTTTTTCACTTTATTCGGAATAGCAAACAACTACATAATAATAATTACACAAAATAACATTGTCTTGATTTTAAAAAAGATTAACTATGTAGTCAAATACACTATTCACATATTAACAAAGATGTGAGCTTAAATATATTATAAAATATCGAACGCGGTTAAAAGCTAAGCAACAACAATGCTACACTGTAGGTACTTACTTTATGTACCTATAATAAATACCTAGTTAGTAAGTTATTTACCTAACATGGCATATGCATAGTTTTGGTACTGTTGTCATCCGTTCACCAAGTATAGGCATTCATTAGTAGTTATGTTAAATGCTTAAATTATTTTTATGCACAATCACTATCGCTAGTAAAAATAAACAACAACTAAGTGAAGAAGAGGAAAAATAAAAATTAAGTTATTTTTAAAAAGTCTTAAGTATGTTACAGATATAACGTCTGAATTGACCCTCAGACAGATGAAATATGTCACAGTCAACAAAGTTATCATTAAATATGTCGATTATTCGACGCAAAGGTGAGCGCCTACCCGCTTTTGTACGACATTTGTTAGTTGCGAACAGCTTACGCATACGCGCACGCGCCGCACGCCTATGTACCGATTTGGGGACAATATAGCATAATCTGTTGGTCAAATCAGAACAATCAAATTTATTATTAATGAAACCATGAAGTACCATACTCCCAAGGAGTTTTCTTCTGGACTGAAGAGATAGTAGTTCATACTTATTTAACAACTGATCATAAGATATAATATATTTACCAAAACATCTGTAGTGCATGGATCGCAGAAATTTACGCTGCACATTTTCAATTATATCTACATACTTGTTGTACAGTGGGTTCCATACTGGAATGGCGTACTCGAGTTGAGAGCGTACCAGAGTTTTATAAAGATAAATATAAGTACTAGGTTTCTTAAAGTTTTTACATGATCTCATCACAAAACCATACATTTGAAAAGCTTTTTTAACAATTTTGTCTATATGGAGGTCCAAATGCAACTTATTATCTAATATAATACCTAAATCACGTATAAATGTAACTTTATTTAACAAAACATTACAAAGGGAATATTCATACGCTATATTAAGCTGTTTTTTTGAAAAACTTATGTGACTACATTTAGGCAGGCTCAAATGCAACTTATTGTCCCTACAGTAATTAGAAAGTCTGTTTAAATCCTGTTGAATTAAAATGCAATCAGATATAGATGTAATAGATTTATAAATTTTTAGATCGTCCGCATACAACAAAAAATTGCAATTTTCAAAACACTGCCCTATATCATTAATAAAAATTATGAACAAAAGCGGACCTAAAATAGACCCTTGTGGCACGCCTGACGTCACATTAATACTCTGCGATTGAAACCCATTGATGACGACCTTCTGACTTCTGTTCACAATATATGACGAAAACCAGCGTAATAAATTTCCCCGAATGCCATTATAGGCAATCTTCTTCAATAACAGTTCATGGTCTACCTTGTCGAAAGCTTTTCGAAAATCTGTATATATAGTATCCGTTTGAGCATTGTTGTCCATATTCTCAAAAAGAAAAGATACGTATATCATAAGATTAGTGATAGTGGATCTTCCCTTCACAAAGCCATGTTGGTCTTTCAAGATGCTTTTATGTAAGACGGGATACACTTCATTATGGACCAATCTCTCAAAAAGCTTCGACAAGGCAGACAGAATAGATATAGGTCTATAGTTTTCAACCTCATGCTTTGAGCCGTTTTTATGAACAGGCACTATATTAGCTCTCTTCCAGACATCAGGAAAAATCCCAGCTGTAATACATTTGTTATAAATAATAAACAGAGGCTTACTAATACTTTGAGCAGTTTTGACGAGAAAAAGAGCTGGAAGTCCATCTGGGCCAGAACCCTTTGACGGATCTAGTAGTTTAAGTTCTCTGAGGATTTTAACTTCACTAAAAAATAGATTGCATAGGTGAACATTATTAGGAGCAGAGGTCGAAGGCTCAGACCAACCCTCTATGAACAGAGTAGAAGGCTCATATACTGAGTGGAAAAAATCAGAAAACAAATCACAAATCATACCAGGTTCACCAGTTACAGTACCATTATAACACATGTTCGAAGGAATACTGGATGAAGTTTTGTTACTAGAAATGAAAGACCAAAAATGTTTAACATTACTTTGAATACTATTTTCTACCGAGTCAATATATCTAGAGAAACATTTACGGGATTCTAATTTGAAACGATGTCTATAAATTGAAAATTGTTCATAATCAGATGCATTTTTGTACTTTTTCCATCGAACCCATGATTTTTGTTTGTTCTTAGCAATATGTGTTAAAGAAGATGTAAACCATACCGGGTATCTTGTCGATCTGAAGGATACTGGTGGAGCATACTTTTTAATTATGTCAAAAACTACATTATAGAAAATCTCAATTGCTTCCTCCACGTCATTAGTATTAAGCAATGTAGACCAGTCCAATCCATCCAAATCCTTACTGATCAATTGATAGTTCGCTTTGTGGAAGTTATACTTCGTAAGGAACTGCCGACGCATAATAGGTGATGGTATGGTGTCGAATATAAAATGTATACTAAATGGCGGATGATTGTTGTCCCTAGGTAAAATACTGTTTGTAAGATGAGTCACTTTACATTCAATGTTGGATATTAATAAATCTAGTATGTTACCCCGAATATTTTTAATGAAATTATATTGACTAGCATCATGAAGCGACATGAAGTAAGATAGCTGGGTGGCTAGACGTGTCGTTGTAATACAATCCAAGGCTCCAACACATCCATCCTTAGGAATCCATGTAATCTCAGGTAAATTATAATCACCAAAAAGTGTGAAGCCTGATACGTTATAGTCTTCAAGTATTGTTGTCAGTAATTCAAAGTATGCAGAATATGTATCAATTGAAGTTTTAGGAGGAATATAGACTGCCGCGACGATATGTCGCTTTAAGCCACATGAGCTAGGAAGGTAAACGCATACATACTCA
Organism: Anania crocealis; assembly: GCA_949315895.1. NCBI lineage: Eukaryota > Metazoa > Arthropoda > Insecta > Lepidoptera > Crambidae > Anania > Anania crocealis. The sequence goes on from OX438869.1 coordinate 7,258,260, forward strand.
ACACTATCCAAAAAAGTTCCTGGACACCCTGAGAAAATAGACATTGGTCTTAAACCTTTAAGGATCGCAACCAGGACACCACCTCCTTCTTTTCTGCCCGTAACGCTTCGGTTGCGATCACAACGGTACACTGTATAACGCTGATCTATAAATTCGGTATTATCAATTTCAGGTACTAACCAGGTTTCAGTTAGTATGATAAGGTCATACGCATGAGATAGAATATTCATGTATAACGTATGTAGTTTGGTACGAATACCTCTGCAGTTTTGATAATAACACACTAAATTAGCCATATTTTACATCAGAGAAATAAGTAAGTGTTACGAAGCAAAAAGACATGATCATCAGTTTATGGCAAGCTATGAATGTAAATACAGCACAATATAAAACCCCATACAAATGGTAAATACATAATATGACCCCTCCCATATGGCGACGAATAAAGTGTAATGACAATTTGAGTGCACACACACTTAATATCAGATGACAATAATACAGCTTATCATCAGAGAACCAGCTACAACAAAAAAAAAGTACAAAATTATAAAGAGACACTATTTTACAAAGGTTGGTGGATGCCTTAACTATATTATTAGGAACTCTGGGTAAGTTTCTTACTCGATCCAGCCCTAATCTTCTTGATGTCACCCGGTGTTCGTATGGCGACAGCCGCATGGTTGTTTGATTCCCGTACAAGAATAGTGGCGTGTTTAACCCAAACGTATTGGTAGTTCTCTTTCTTTGCGGCTTCACGACAGTCACGAAAGAGCTTTTTCTTTTCTAAAGTTAAATGCTCATTCATAAATATTGACTTAGGTGCGCCAGGAATGCCAATATCATTGGTATTAATGCCTTTAGCCTTGCGAAACGTACTTAGTATATTGTCTCTTAAGAGTCGTGATGAAACTTTAACAATTATATTTTTTGGTCGATTTGAAAGAGTCTGTGCTTGCGGAACACGATGTAATGTTAGTATATCGGTTTTCGGTATAGATAATTTAATATGTTTGCCAATACTTGCTATCAGTTCCATCAAATTTTCATTTCTTTTCTCTGGAATACCACATATTTCAATGTTACAGCTCCGAGCATGTTGTTCCAAAGCTTCAATCTTTGACTCGAGAGAAGATACAATTGTAGTAGTTATATTATGTTTTACATACTCAGTCTCTAGCTTTTCAACGCGTTGTCCCAATTTAGTGTTCATGTCACAATTAAAATCGAGTGCATTCTGGATCTCCACCACTTCTTTTTGTAAGGTATCATGCTTATTGACCATTTGGTGCATTTTCTGTTTAAAATTAGCCTGTTCGTTACGCAGAACGCAAGTTCTTCCTTTATGTCCTTCGTGGTTACAGATAGTGTATCTAAGTCGGACCTCATGCCATGAATATTCTCATCAATTTTAGAAATTTTAGTATTTAAATCCTCTCTAAAATCTTTAAGCATATTTTTCATCATATGTGTAAATTGCCTGAAAGATTCCGTCAACTCACAGTCAGGCTGTTTACGTTTTCGCTGTGCCACATTCAGTAGTGCATCAGCGTCTTTACTCAAATCTGGGTTAGAAGAGAATAATTTAGTTGGTGAATTCATCATCAAGTTGTTTTATTTTTGATACCAAAACTCGGTTTAATATTAGTGTTTAAATTATTGTATCGCTAAACTGTCGCTAGTACCTTGGTAGGTGGGCCGTGCGACGCGAAGCGACGCGTTGAGCAGTAACGCGACCGGTTCGTTAGCAGGATTCCTGTGATGTTATGTGAGGTAGGTCCGGGTCGGCAAATTATTTTATAAACAAATACGCTGTTTCCTCTTTAATCACACCTCAGAATGGACCGATTTATATCTTGTTTTGTAGGTCACAATACAGTCTTGAGAACAACACTATTATTTATAGCACTTTAAACGTTAAACTATGAAATTAGATAAAAAAACACATGCAGTGCAACAAATGCCGCTGCTCAGCGGACGCGCGCTCGATCGCGCTTTATCACATGAAGAATCTAATAAATTTGAAATTTTTTCGTCAACTATTAATAATTGCAATTTGATGTTCTAAGCATGAACCAATGCTCATTAAATCATTTATAACATTTATGTTACATTACTTCGATTTTGAAATACTGTTAGTCTGTCGATTTCGATTTGTCGATTTAACCTTATCACTAGCAATTATGAAAAATGACGTAACCTTGTAAAGACGTCTTTTCAAGTTAGGTGTAATTTTTGTGACTGGATTATTTTAATGATTTTAACTTTAAATATCTATTTTATAAAATTAAATTGATCAGTATGTACAGCAATGTATTAAACAATTGATCTTAACATTCCAGTTACCAATATTTTTTCGTGTGCAAATGTGTTTCACTCATAAACGTAGAATATAATAGACAATATAATACAAAGCCTGCGAGATAGAAGAAAACCTCTTATAGAAATCTAGCAAGACAGAAAGAGAAAACTAATCTTTTCGTTTTGTGATCAGTCTTAATTGACAGAGTGACATCCAGTGGCATATGCGATATAAGCTTCAACATTTTATGGAATTATCTAGTACATCGTAGATTATCTTAAGTAAATACAATTTTATTTAACAATGGTCACATGTTCTGTGAGTGCCTGTGGAGTCAACCACAAAAATAATCTAGAAAATTGCTCATTTCACAGGTAAATACGTAGAAAGTCGTCATCGTAAAAACGCGTTATTTATGTTGAATTTGATCTTGTTGTTATGTTGTAAATGTGAAATTACTTCAATCCGTTTGTTCCTTCTAATATTTTGTATAGATAAAGTTCTATGTATTGATTATTTACATTATTTTGGTGGATAGTTAATTCATCGAAATATTTTACATGTACGCTAGAGCTTGACTCAAATTTATCGATACTATTGTCGACATTTGTCTCGAATGTTTCCGGAGAAATTTGATGTTATTAAACGTTTAGTGTCTCAAATGAATGATAACTTAACAATTTGAAGAAGGAAACTGTAAGGAATCACATAACTAAGATAATCTTGTTAAAGGTCTATAATCAGGGATTGATTCATCAAAATGTAAATGTTTGTTCAGATTTTGTTTACTTGTTCTTTTTCACTTACTGTCATTGATGAGCTCACACGGCACAGCAGATGACACCGGAAAATCTTTTGAAGAAATAAATAAATAAAACTAATTAACAATGGCTGTTAATTATTTTATAAATTTAAACTTTTTATTTTTTAATCATATGTATAAAATATACTTACCGGGCACATTTACCTGCCCACTATTATAGGTGTAAGAAGTGAGGGCGGTGAGGTATGCCGCAAAGTAGGTGCATAATCTCGAGATAAAAACAGTGTGACAGTAAACATTATTTTCCAAACGACGACGAACTGAAATTCTTATCGATAGTCTAAAAATGTTAAAGGTACGTCACTAGCTAACACACACATTGACATGTCAAAACTGTAGTGCGATTGTGAAAGGTTGTTCATGGATGGACAATGAATGCAAGTGATCATCGATCGTATAATTAAATTCTAATTGTGTAATTTTGTCCATTCCATGAAGACCGAAAAGTGACCGGTGGTATAAAAACGTTTCATGGATCTGCGTTTTATTATCGCAAAACATTCGGTAAAACTCATTTTTTTCTAACATAATATTAAATTGTATTCAAATATAAATGCAGGTTTTTAATCAAATTTTACGATTTCAACCCAAAAACAAACTTTATTTCATAAAAACATTGAATTTAAATTAAAAATTTACCTTTGCAATTGATATAACCAAACGCAAAGAACGAATGAAATACGAGTTTCCTGCTACTCGACAAAGGTGGCGTTAGTGGACTATGTTTTTTATTTCCTATAAGTTTAACGGCTTCGGACGAGTCCATACAGCCTAGTCTTTTTAGTTATAATGTAATTTTTTTTATACATTCATATCATTTAAACTTGCTTAAACATAATAGCCTAACCTAACCTAAGCCTAAACTAACCTAACTCATTGAAATGTATGGGTGGTATATACATTTCAATGATTACGGGAGTTTTACGCGAGAACGTGGATCAAAGTCAAATAGGAGCGCCTTTTCTTGTGTCTCAGTTTTATTTGATTTATCCTACTCACTGACACATTATTATAACAATGCCACCACTTTATCACAATAAATGCCGCTTAAGATAAATTCACAAAATTTCGCAACAAAATCCATCTTTCTCTTATCGTTTCCCGCGCAATACTCCAGTGGACTACGTAAAGTGTTCTCTGACGTAGTATATTATTGTATTTATGTTCTGTGAATGTCAAGTGTTAACTGTCACAGTGAAACAAAACTCTGCAATTGTATAAATAAAAACACAAGTAATTCAAAAAATATTAAATAAAATAAAAGCGTTCTATCAAAAACAAACATGAAAAAGTTTACCTAAATTAAATAAAGATAAAACATCATTTTCTTTCAAAGAAAATGTAACAATTTGAAGAAATTTGCGTACACAACAGGTTAAAATTTACGATTGTCATGAGTCAAGAGTCACCGCAATCATTTGACATTAGCAATGAGCTCATAAGACTTACGCAATTCGAATTATCTGTCAAAATCATGTACATCATTCACTCATCGTTTAAAATTAACGACCCAATCGTTAACGATAAATGAACTCCGTACACAATTAGAATTAGCCGTTTGACAGATTATACCGTACGTTATGAACTGTCAAATGAATACGATTGCTTTACACAATCGCACCTCAGGTCACGCATTTTTGGGCTGTCAGTCGATCTACTTGTATCCTAAATCAATGGTTTCACTTGTGTAACACTGGTACAAAGTTACGTCGTCTCTTTCAGTGAGAACTGTCATTTTAATCAAGTTATATTCTAAGGACTATGAATACATTTTAACATAGTTTATTATATTCATAAACGTACATATAGTGGCAATTATTTTCTTGCTTTATAAGTCCACGTTATAATGTTATCTGAGCAAAGCGGCCGGCGGCCCCAAATCAAAATCACAAGTACGTGTTTTGTGTGTGCCAATGTGTGGTTAGCAATTTAAAAGTTAAAATGTCAATGTTAGTTATGTCATACAAAAGTACTCTGTGGTTATGTCAAAAACATATGTTTTCATTTTTCCGTACGTAATTTGAATGCGAATTTCGATGTAATATTTTTTAATGTAATTAATTATATAATTTAAAATAGAAATTAATAATGAAGGCATTAATACAACGCGTTATGAAAGCAAACGTAGCCGGTAAGTACTTTTATTTTTTCATGAGTAGGTACAAACATATCTTTCAATGCCCATTTAATTTATTAAATACTTAAATCTTTCTCTCTTAACTCTTTTTTAGGCAAGCAATGTTTCATTCATTAAAAAGATGTATCAACAAAATTTAATTTACCTTTTGCTAATATAAAAATGGGTTTGGATCAGTTTGGATTGTTAAGACTTCCACGCGTAGGTATTAAGTAGCGACCAGCTAGCACGATATAAAAGCTGAAATTGAGTATATGCAGAACATGCAAATTTATATGAAATATTAACATAGTAAATTTCTTCCAAAGATATCCACATAATTATAATAACTGTACCTCCATCATACATGTTGCTTCCACTGTTGTGTTGTAGAATGGACAGAGACTAGATTAGTATTGATTGATTGGTACTATCAAAATTATATAAACTTGCGATAAATATTTTATTTGATATAGATATTTTATTTTTTTCTGGAATAACCACACTATTTTTCTATTGTGCAGTAAAGTGTAAATAAATACCTTATTTTCCAGTGAATGGTGAAGTCATCAGCAGCATTGAACAAGGCCTGTGCGTGCTCATTGGAATATCTAGCAGTGACACTTTAAAAGACATGGAATACATGTATGTTAACATTTAATATAGTTTCTAGTAATCTTAAGAGGAAACACTACGGGTGAGAGAAATGAAAAATAGGTATTTGTAAAATCTATTGCTGTCACGCAGTGCCAAACTCCTTCACCGCAGAGTGCGATAGAGACAACTGCTTCTTGGACTGAAAATACATACTAAAAGCACACCAAATCAACATTTCGTAGTCCCCTGAATACTTTTCCAAAGCTAAACTGATTTAAATACTTTTTTCATTAAAAATTAAAGAAAGGCTTTGGCCGTGTTCCTGTTTTCCTTTTTTTCTAAAATTTAGTCAAATTTGTTTTCTGGATGTTTGAACACAGCGAAAAATCTGGCTAATTTTTTCGATTTTTGAGGGCTCATATCTTTATTATTAATTAATTTATGAAAAAACATGAAACATAGAAACATGCTAATAGTGGCCATAGATTTTTGTAATAAAAATTATTGCTCTACTGGCTTTATCCAGGGAGGAACAGGGGACTATGTTTGTATGGAAAAACGGCCCTTGTATTTCCTCTTAAGTTAAAAGAAAGTTAAATTCCTATTACATTAAATTTTGGATTATTTTTTCTCCTTTTCTTGTCTTTACATGTATATACTTATATGTAAGTAATCTTTTTTTATTAAGAACTCTATATTGTTACTAAGAACAAGAGGACTATTTTACACTCTTAATGTAAGTAGGGCAGACCGGGGATAATTGACTATAATGGTAGGTTGACTATCTGTCAATAATTTTACCTGATATAAAAAATTATGTATGAAAACTAGGTGTGTTTCTCCTTCCCTTCACTAGATGTTCCTGGGAACGTGAAACCGCATACTATCTTTATAGCCTTTTTTATATATATTTTTTTATAAATGATGGGCTTGCTTTCGACTAAATACTTTACTATACGATTAAGAAGAAGCCTAAGATGGAGCGAGCTTACCCAGAGGTACTGGTTCTCCCACACACCAGCGGAACACAGAAAAGCTGTTTAGAGCTGGACTCTGGCAGGAGGGTGGGTGGTAGTATCCAGGCGGCCTCTTACGAAGCCTACCACCGCAGAGGGATCTGTAAACCGTCTTCATTGGTTGGACTTGGAACAAATATACCGTTGCCCAGGGTGGACCACTAGGAAGTAGATCCCACCACCCCAAACCTTATTAATAACATAAACTTTGTTACCTTAGTCAACCTACCACTATAGTAAACTAGCCCCTGTCTCCTCTATCTGCTTTAATTTATTTGCTCCTTGTTCCTTTCTCACATTACAAATCCATGATACCATCATATAACTTGAGTAGTTGGTATTAACACACCATTTAATCCATTTTTATATTTACTTACATTTTCTTATTGTTTCAGTGTCCGCAAATTGCTCAGCGTTAAAGTATTTGATGATGAATCTAACAACAAATGGAAAAAAACTGTAGTTGACAAGGACTATGAACTATTGTGTGTTAGCCAATTTACTTTATACAACACATGGAAGGTATTTCCGCTTCTCTTCATATAATTTCCTGAGCATATAAGCTAGGTAATATTTAGGCCATCAAATTAACTTAAAATGTAATGTCTCTCTAGAAACCGACTGGAATACTAGTAGTACCTACTACTAAATTTGATCTATATGTTACATTACTACTACTAAAATGAAGTTGAAAACTGGAAAATTGATGAGATTTCTCATTTTTTTTTTATTATGCATGTAATAATGGTTGTGACTCTTTGCAACCTTAATAGTTTGATGTAGTAGTATTACAATGGTGTCTTTAGCTTCTTCTCGGGTCGGCACTAGCACAGGACGTGTAAAAGCGCCTCCAGGCCCCTTTGCAGAAATAAAACTGACTTTACTGATTAAAAAAAAACCAGTAGGTAATTAAAGAAAAAGAAAGTTAAATTTACAGTGGTTACAAGAGATGTGATATTTGCTTGACATTAATTTTCTCAACCTCAACAATTAAAATACATATAAAACTTGGGTACACTGCATAAATACGAAAACTTAATTCCAATATTGACGTAATCACGAATTTTAAAATACCGACTTTTATAATTTTATGATTCCAAATTTCACAAATCCGATCTATAAGTTCTAATATTGCCGAACTTAAATTTTAAAATTCCAAATGTTTAAAAGTACCTACTATTGTTAAAATAAATAATTTTATGATACCTAATCATATAAAATATAAATTCCGAATCTTTAAAAATCTGAAGTTTTAATATGAATTTCATATATTAAAAATCCGAATACACAAAAATGACAAAAACTAAAGCATGTTCATGCAGGCTACTTGCTTGCAGCATAATGCAGGCACGCAGCATGCATACTGACTAGAAAGCATGCAGTCATGCATGCAGGCAAACAGACCCCCAATTCCGCTAATTAACAAATGGCTCAATAGAATCGCAATTGCATCGCAATTGTATATTTTGACACATTTAATATGGTAGTAATGTCAAAATATACGATTGCGATGCCATTGCGATTCTATTGAGCCATTTGTAAATTAGCAGAATTGGGGCCCTGCATGCATGCAGGCAAATAGCATGCATGCAGGCAAGCAGCATCATGCATGCAGGCAAGCAGCATGTATGCAGGCCAGCAAGCATGCAACCATTTAGTTTTGATCTTTTCCGGCGCAGTGCAGTCCTGCATAACAAATCTGGCACCGTCGCTTTCCCAGCTTCGGTTTGCTGGTCGCCTTCCAGCCTCAGCCACTACAGCTCGCCCGGGCGCCCGAGCTTTGTTACTGCGGGCGAGAACTGCACACCCTCCGCGCCACCGGCTTTTACACCATAGCGGCGAGTCGATATTCAACTTAATTCTTAGTTGTAACAATGAATCCTCGGAAATTTGAAATTCGGAATAAAGTTTTTCGGGCCAATAACATTACAGATTTTTAAGTTTTTCGTTAAGTGAGGTTCGGAAAATACAAATTCGTATTTTTGACTTTCTGGAAATGTTAAAATCATGGTTTTGAATAGTCGGAATTTTAATTCTTCGGAATTTTTATATTCGGAGGTTTCAAAATCGGAATATTCAATTTCGGAATTACATAATTCGAAGGTGTGTGATGTAGGTATTTCCTGTTTCTAAGTTACACTTATACAATTATGTGTTGTACATAAGTTAATAAAATTTTTGTTTTAGGGCAATAGACCTGATTTCCACAATGCAATGTCTGCAGAAAGCTCCAAAGAATTTTATAATCAATTTCTACAAATGTTAAAAGATGCATATCAACCTGAAAAAATCAAAGGTAACCCTTAATAGTGGTACATAATATCTGTGTTGCATTTCCAGCCTAAAATAGACTACTACTTAAGAAGTTCTGCCAGAAGAAAATATTTTCTATCTACCACTTGCTAAGTAAACCGATTTCGCCAACGCGCCTGCTAAGCTTATCTGTATGGAACTCCTCTGTCTGACTGATGAAGACTGAGGAATGATGTTTTTTTTTGTTTTTGCTAGTTGTGACAGACTTTTATTATGATATACACTAAGCTATAATTTTGATACTTATGTTCCTTTGTATTAGTTTTTGCCTTGTCGGTTGTCCTTATAAACAACATTAGGTAGCATTAGTCCTGTCCTACCTATCATACCTATATTATCTATTATAAATGAGGACGTTTAGATGAATGGTTGTCACTCATTCACGCCAGAACGGCGAAGAATAGTTTTTAGGCCGGCTTTTTTTTCCCGGGAAGAAGTAGGTACGGTTACCGTTAGATGGAACCAAATTCCACGCTCCAAAAGTCTCGGGCAGCAGCTAGAAGATCGTAAGCAGAACATAGGCTTCTTTTTAGACCGGAAACAAGTACTATCTTATCTGTCCCGAAAAAAAGGTTTGGTTGCTGTGAGATATTTTCTACGCAAGTACGAAGTCCCATCTAGTAACTTTAGAAACTAATAAAAGCTAATGTATGTGTGATCTATTTATGACCTTAGATCTTTTTTTATCAGATGGTCAATTCGGCGCTTACATGCAAGTATCGATTCAGAACGATGGCCCTGTCACATTCGAAATAGAATCGCCCGCGAACCTTAAGAAAGACAGGACGAGAGGCAGAGCCGAACAGGAAGTGCCACAAGTCAATATAAACGAATTGAATGAAGAGTTAAAAGGTTAACTTCATTTTAATATAGGTAACTTTTTATGAAATAATTAGGCTGCTCGCCCACGTCCGATAATCGGTGACCGATTTTTTGTAGGAGAAAAATAGAACGTACTGATAGCAATGGAGCAACACACACGTCCTACAAAAAATCGGTCATGATTGTGTATGCTGCTGCCTACTATAGTAAAATCGGCCCGATTATCGGTCCTACAAAAAGCCGGACGTGGGCGGGCAGCCTTAATCATATTTGTAAATATTTCGTTATAATATTTATTATTGAAGTAGTCTTTTTTCTGTGACATGTGATGTTAATGACCCAATTTTGAAAATTAAAATAAGTATAAGATTTTAATTCGATACGTATTTTTTATGTATGACTACGCATACCTCCATATTTACGTAGTAATTGGACAGATTGTTTTTTGATCGTCTCCAAATACTACATAGGTACATTAGTTTTTATCAATAAAATGGCCCATCCTAGAAATAGGGAAGAATCAACACTTGCGTCTCCCAAGAGGCCGTAATATAATTTAACACAAAGTAAGAATGAAAAATATTTAAATAATTATATGTACCCGCTTGAAATTTGTCAGAATAATCATCCATTAAATGTCGGTTTCAGTCAATACTTTTAAAACAATCAACAATGTTTTGGGAGAAATTATCATAATTATTGGCGTGACTGAGAAGTAGACTTAACCGCCTCACGAACTCGCAATTTGTAATGATGGCCTCGACATCTAAAAAAATGGCCAAAACGGGACGAGTTTTTTTTGTAAAGAAGTTGGGTACCTACTAATAATTGCATATATATGCTGCACTCGATTTTATTGAGTGAGGGTTATTGCTACATATTTTATTTTTCACTTATCAAAAAAGACAAATAAATTGATTTATCTATTTCATCATTTCAAATAATTCTGTAGCCTTTATGTGTTCTGTCGAGTTGGAAATGATAGGTTCTTGAACATGTCTAGCGAAAAAAATTTGCCATCAAATTTAGTCGACACTTAAGTAGCAAGAGCGTTAGTCATACGAGGGCGGGTCAATAAGTCCGTGACCTTTGGAATAAAACACAGATTTTTTGATAAACAAATCATTTTATTTTTCAACGTAGTCTCCCTTGAGCTCTATACACTTTGTCCAACGCTTCTCCAATTTTTTTATCCCTTCCAAAAAATATGATTTGTCGAGGTCCTCAAAATAGGCCTTTGTTTGCGATATGACTTCATCATTGGAGTCAAATCTTTTTCCACCAAGCCATTTCTTTAGGTTTGGGAACAAAAAGTAGTCACTCGGAGCCAAATCTGGAGAATAGGGTGGATGAGGGAGCAATTCATAGCCCAATTCATGGATTTTTGCCATGGCAACTGCACATGTGTGCACCCTTGCATTGTCTTGGTGGAAAAGAACTTTTTTCTTGGCCAAATGAGGTCGGTTTTTATTCAAATCGTCATTGAAGCGGTCCAATAAGTTGACATAATATTCCCTATTGATTGTTCTTCCCTTTTGAAGGTAGTCGATGTGGATTATCCCACGTGCATCCCAAAAAGTCGCCATAACTTCTTTGGCGCCGATTCACCCTTAGAAACCCACTGTTTTGACTGTTGTTTGGTCTCTGGTGTGTTGTGATGGATCCATGTTTCGTCCACGGTTACAAAACGGCGCAAAAACTCCTCCATATTGCAATTAAACAACGCCAAACCTTACTGTGAAGTTGTTACACGATTGCGTTTGTGGTCGACTGTGAGCAAACGCGGCACCCATCTTGCGGAAAGCTTTCTCATGCCCAATTGATCTTTTAAAATTGAAACCACTGAGCCATGCGAGATCCCTACGGCTTCCACAATCTCTTGCACTTTCAATCTTCGGTCGGCCAACACCATATCGTGAATTTTTTCGATTGTTTCGGGTGTAGAGACCTCAACTGGGCGTCCAGGACGTTCGGCATCTTCAATGCTTTTACGGCCACAACGAAATTCAGTAAACCACTTTTTTACCATTGAAATCGATGGTGCAGAGTCCCCATAGTATTTATCAAGCTTAGCCTTGGTCTCGGTAATGGTTTTTTTTCGCAAAAAATAATGCTTAATAAGCACACGAAATTCACCTTTTTCCATTTTTTCCTCAAATTACTGGGTAGTCTGATAAAAATAGCTGTCAAACACAAACTAACTGACGCAGCAAGTTCAAATTTTGATAGGAATCAACTGACAGATACCTGTTGACAGGAGTAGTGTTGCTTTTTCAGTAAAGAGGTCAGAAATTCAAAAAGTCACGGACTTATTGACCCGCCCTCGTACATAAAAAATACGAGTGATATTTATGGTGAGAGCCAAGTATCTTTTCTGTAAAATTCATATAAATGCTTTAAAATTACTATTCCTAAATATGCAATGGGGGCTATCGCTGGTGTATTTGCCACTAGAGGCGCTTGTGTCGCGTGAGGTCCAATATCATTCACTTTTCACTGGTTTTAGCGGGCTTTGGTGCATAAATTATAATTTCTTTAATTTACCTGCTGGAAAGTGATCTCCTTCGTAAAATATCGCAAATATGGATTATTTGGCGATTAATGTGAACGCTTTAAAAGCGGAATTAAAAAAGAGCGCAAAAATAAACGACCTCAAGAGCAACTATTTCAGAAGTTAGTTTGTTGATATCAAGATAGTTATTTTTAAATAATAAACCTTAATTAGATTATAAGATATAACACTTTGTTTCGGCGCCAATCGCCTTTCGCCAGCTATCCCTCACGACCTCAGTCTACAGTGGCACCAACTGGTGAGCAAAGAAACGGTAGTCCCCATTGCATTATGTGTACAAACTAATTATTCATGATACAGTTGATGTTTGCAAAATACATATACTGATTGCATTAAATATTTTCTCAGTAACTTAGTAATGTAAGTCTAGGTTTTGTAAATAAAATCAGTTTAATAAAAAAAACTTTATTTTGAAATAATGGATTATTATCTATTAACAGTTTTGTTACATTTAGGCCTGCAATTATGCGATTCCATGTTAGGAAGTATTAAAACGTTTTTACAAAGATGATATGGTAATTCTAACGAATATTACATTCTACACATAGAAACATTACCACTTATACATAATAATCTAACACGCTATGGTCCGATACAATCACCCAATATGTTAACAGATAATCTACCAAGATTCAAATTCATTTTTACACTTTTATCCTAAACGAGTAGAAAATAAACTAAAAAAAAAAAAAAAACTTGTATAAAAAAGACAAAATAAATGCATTTCTATAAAACTTCTATTTAAATACGATAATGAAATTCAACAAACGAAATATAAATAGTGTTGATTAATATTTATTGTTAATTTAATAATGTATCAATTAGCCAGTGCCATATGATTACTATTTCTATACCGTGAAATATATAGACAATATAATCACTTTCCTACGAGATGTAAAGTCAAACGTATATCGATTCTTATAGAATTTCAATCATCACCAATCAAGGCACTTTTCGTTTTGGTATATTGCTGATACGTTTCCTCACTCCTAATTCTCAATATCAATGCGTTAACATATTTTAAGTGTGAAAGAGTACAATTTATCAAGTTCTTATATTAAGTGTTGCATCTCTAAAACCCCCAACAGGACCTTAAGACACTCCGCCAGATTATATTAGCGCCTATTGAAATAGATCAGCTGAGATTTTAGAGAGCAACAAACGAAACTGTATCGTCTTTACAATAATTATCGAAATATTACTATTACAAAAATATCTCTAATTCTATTCTAAATTATTATTTGAATAAACTGTTACTTGGATAGGCTAAGGATTTCAATTAACAACATATACCCTTCAGTTTTAGTGGACGTTGCGATTAGATGGTGCGCATTGCGTTACTATAAATTTAACAATACTACAAGAAGAATTTAGTCGATTAAAAGAAATGATAAGTTGATATAAATGCAATTTTTAGTTGTACCGTTAATATTTTAAAATATAGGCGGTATATTTTAAAATATTATAGGTCCGCGCGTGCCGAGAGTTATGCGACGAATGAAGGATGGATAGTCGCCATGCCGCGGGGGTAGTTGTAACTTGTACGGTGAAATAGTGGTGGGGGGTAGTCTACCAGAGGCCGGACGAGAACCCGCCGGGAGGCACGCGGCTATGGTGGATCAAGTGGCTGGTACCGTTGACAGACGTCACCGTGTTGATTTGCCCGTTCATCGACTTGTAGCCGTCACCGGTGATCGGGTTGCCTTCTGAAATGTCCAAATAACACAATTAACATTTTGCTTCAAGGGAACTCGCGACCAATTGCGTGGTCCTATTTCTTAAACGTCTGACAATTTTCACTTTACCATTAACATTACTATGGTAAAGTAAATAATATCAATAAGAATGTCCCCCAGCACATCTGTTTGAAATCTGAAGTTATTATTATTTGAAATTATTAACTTAAAAAAACTAAGATGAAAAATTACAGTAACAAAATTGAAATTTAATTTTAAAACCATGCGCATTTTGGTAATGACATTTACGAAATATGCCCATGTCTCAAACTACACTTACGTGACTACTGAAAGAAAAAATAGACAAAAACAATAAATCCTATCATGCTCACTAGTGAATTAATTTCTTACTTAATTTATTGTGAAAGGCAAAGAGAGAAAGATGTTTAAATTCTAAACCATTTATGATGAATAAGAATAAAGTTAACTATTAAAGTAGTTATCAGTAAAACCTAGGTACTTGATCAGTAAAACTATGACCTAACTGTCCAACAAATAAATCTAACTACATAGATTAGTCAAAGCCGAAATACACTGAAACCATTTAACTGTAAGAATAGTTGCGTGCAGAAGAACAGATAATACTGATAGAAAAATATACAACAAATTACGGAACAGAAACTCCACTTACATTTTACAAACGACACAACAAGCATTTACATAAATTGAAAATATCTTAACCTAAAAGAAATTGTATTATAAATCTATGACTATTTCTCTAAGGTCGCACCTAAGTTTAATAAAGCAGCAAAATAATAAAAGGGGTAACGAGTGCTCAATTTCAAACTTGAAGGAATCTTTATGTAGATTTTTAACAGCAAATCATAATCAGTATTTACATTTGTGGTACGGAAGCGCGAAATCGATGCAACATCTGAGCGTACGACATCTTTCGGTGCAAATGATACGGCATTCCTTCAGTCTAACTTGAACACCCACCCATCTCTCTTCGGCGGACATAGTCTACATAGTACGTCTTAGGTGTGAAGTCTTCTGCATGCCGACTGATGTCAAATAGGTAGCCTGGGACGTGTTTGTGGAATAAGGGATGGAAACCCGTCAGTGTGTGCGGCCCGGGAATCACTCTGGTAGGGAGGGGAGTCACGTCTGGGATAGGGCCGTCTCGTTCATATTTAAAAAGTGTCGGAGGTGGATCAATGTTTGCGATAAGAAAGGGGTCAACTGGAGCATCTAATGTTGGAATAGGGCAGTACTTGTAGTCAGGTTTCGGTCTGTCTCCTAGGGCGGAAGTCATGCCCACGAAGGCGTATGGTGGTAACGGGTGATAAGGTATTTTTTGTTCTACTGGTTCGAGGTAATGCTGCGCAGGGAACGGTGGCCAGTGTCTATCGAGCACTAGTTGCGGGGATAAAGAATCTGGATCGATTATGGGATGCGTCATGTCAGGATCGTCGGTTTTGAGGCCGATGAGTGTGTACGGGGTGTGCCTGACTCTGGGAGCTGCGCGGCTGGTGGATTCAACGTAGTACTCTGCGGGACGCGGGGGCCAGTCACGGGTGAAGTAGCGGTGGGTGGGCTGGGGCTCGTATAGTTCTGGGTAGGGTTCGTAGGCGTCGGGATGGTCGGGGGTGGGGTCGGCACCTCGCAGGCTGGCGGCCGGGTGGCGGCGGCGCGGCGGCGGCAACGGCACCCCGTCGCCCGTCACCGGATTCCTCTTCGGCGGAGAGTACGACGCTGATCATTTACAGAATAAACGGTTTTCATTCGTTCTACCTGGCCTGGGTCAAGGTTTCCAATCTTATTTTCGCGGAGTGACAATCGAAACTCTGACCCAGTTACAATATTACTAACAAATACTGTTTTTGCCGACGTTACTTTCTTTTCCAACTTACAATACATAAGTGTTTTATTAATTTGCATTCATATCACTTCACAATCGTTATTGTTATAGAATCAAACCATTGTTAATAATAAGTACAGTAAGTATTATCTTAGTTAATTATATTGTTGTTCAATCATGCTTCAATGTCAGCGAAGCACTGCTTATTTAGGTATTTATCTTTATTTTCGGTCGTTGTGAAGATTACATGGTAGGTTATGGAAATATTCGTTATCTTTATTACTTTTGTGTGGTTTGTATCCAATTAAGATCTTAGAGTATGACAGGTGAAAGACGATAATGTATCTAAGCTTAAATTAGTAATCGAAGCATAGTTCCTAGCGTGCTGAGTGCCGATACTGAACAGATAGTGTGCGAGCGTCAAACGGTTCGCAGAATCCAGAACAAATGCGCAAGAATATACATTGAATATACATGCAACATTGTTATGACTTCTGCTTTGAAATATTTTCAATGTTGAATGGATTTCGACTCGATAACAACGAGATGCACTTTCTAGATAGGTGTAATAATGAGTGTTAAACCATTGCAAAACTGTCCACTTGGCAGAGATGTACGAGAAACGTCATAAGATTTCTAGTATTGGCTGTTGAGGAAATACTTAATTGGCTCATGTCTTGTAAAGTTCCAACTAGATTCCTAGTTTTCTAGGCTTTAGCTGTTAAGTGTAAAACGAAACTGTCAAATCCATCCAACACGACTCGCCACCACCTTTACTTGCTAGCCGTGCGTTCGTGCCTACAACAGAATCGACTCACAGTGTTCGGCGTTGCCCGTCTCACCTCGGCTGGGGGTCGACGTTGCGCTACCGTTAGTCATCGGCTTGGAGGGCGAGTGCGAGGGGCTCCCTCCATTCATCTCACCCTCTCCGAACTGGATGTGGCTGCGGATGGTGTCCGTCATCATCGGCGCGACCGAGCTGCTGCCACCCTGGAATGATTTTAATAAAGAGGTTAAAGGAGCACGGCATTCCATTTTTCTTTTTTATAATCAATGGGCTTGTCCTTGACTACATACTTAATTCTATGGTTCAGAAGAAGCCTAAGATGGAGCGAGCTTACCCAGAACGTGGCACTGGTTCTCCCACACACCAGCGGAACACAGTAAAACAGTTTGACAGCTAGACTCCGGCAGGAGAGTGGTAGCATCCAGGCAGCCTCTTACAAAGCCTACCACCGCAGAACCTACCCTCAGTCTAACTTGAACACCCTCGGCGGACATAGTCTACATAGTACATACGTCCTAGGTGTGAAGTCTTCTGCATGCCGACTGATGTCAAATAGGTAGCCTGGGACGTGTTCGTGGAATAAGAGAGGGAAACGGTCAGTCACTGCGCCAAACGGGGCGGCCAAGCGACTCGTATGTAGGTACACCTGTCCAAAGAACGCCTGGAGTAGTCTGGGACGTGTTTGTGGAATAAAGGAGGGAAAGCTGTCAGTCAATACGCTAACCGGTCGGCTAAGCGGCTGATAAGTTAGGTACAGACCTGTCCAAAGAGCCTGGAGTGGGTGTCTCTGGGACGCGTCGGCGTGTCGCGCACTACGCGCGGCCTCGCGGCGCCATTCTTCACTGGGCTGCTGTCCGTCGCGTCGGAGCTGAATATCTCAGCGATGCAGCTCTTCGGGGCATTCGGCACCCTGGGGAGAAAGAAATACATTTCATTAGATCAATGTTTCTTTTTAGAAAAACACAAAAGAAAAACTGTTATTCTTCTTTATGTTTTTAAACTTTGATACATTTTATACATAAAACTTAACTGTAAACAGGATTCAATTCACTGTATTATTTATTTAATTGGTAACATAGTAGGTACTTTTGGTTTAAGTTGTCTGCGCGCGATCATGACTCGTGCAAAACTTCGGGAAGGTAAATACTATTTTACCTTCTAAATAAATTATACACTGCATCAAATCAAAGGCATGGAGATAGCTTCGAGACACTGAAGGTAGTTTTCGTCCTAGAATTCAACTATTATAGGGGTTGTAATGGGGTGCGAAAGTGTTTATAGGGTATCGAGATATTGTTATACCTAGATCAATGTTGTAGAGCAATGTTCAATTTGTTATAGTAGAGCAATGTTGTTTGCTAACAATTTTATCAAGTGATCTCAAGTGATGGAGATTGATGTATATATTGATCGTCATAATACTTTTTTTTGTCCTAAGTAAATCATTTATCCGTCTACTTGTAATTTACTATAATCTCATTACTCACTTTAATCAGGTTGTGTCCCCCTACGACAGTTTTTATATGCCATTAAAAATAACGCTAGCGGAATGTGTTGTTTTTAATAACTGAAGCCATCACTATTAATTTTGTCAGCAGACTGCTTTCTGTGCAGTTTACGCAGCCAAACGTCACAAATGTACACCACTCACGCGAGGGAAACCCAGAGGGTGAAGTTGTGAGTAAATACAGAAGAATGCACTATCATTAATAAACAATCAAATCAATCAAAAATAATAAATCTTCTGTGATAGAATACGTGCTTAAAGTCCAAACCCCGCCTAATTTTAGGGTTCTGTTAATCGATGTAAAATGTGAATGAGCACCCAGCCTGGGTGCTGAATGTTTGGGTACTCTTTTACATTAGTTGGATTCATCTTGAATTTGTATTACGGTAGATAGGACACATGACATAAGCTGGTTATATTAAAACTCGGACAGATCGAAGCAAAATTTTTGTATGGTTAGTATATTTAGACAGTTCTTATCATTTAATTGACGGTTCTCCTCGTCTAAGCAGTTCATAAGTCGAGACTTAAAATGTTTGTTTTTTTAAAATAATTTCAATTTCAATCTAAACGCTTGTAGACTTTTTGGGGGGAGTTGTCCCCATTTTAATTGTGTCTGGAAAAAAGTCTACAAGCGGTTATAAAGGATTTAGTGGACACGTTAAACTAGCATTGCCCTTTTTAGCGTATGCACGGACACACACGTCTTGGCCGGTATTTATTAAATTCAAGGGCTTCATTAGGATATTGCCCTTGCACAAGAACGAAATAGACAGCAGTGGACATAATTATAGTTTCGTTTCCGTAGGGGAAGTGAACTAACCACAGATCAATACATAGCCCGTGTTATAAAGCAATGAAAATAGAATAACCTTATGATGTATTTGTCCGAACAAACAGGACAATAATTACTGTAAAGGAAATTGTGACTAAAATTCTTTGCTCATCACGTAACTATCACGAAAACAGTAGTTGAATGTTGCTTATAATTATAACTAATATTACAATAACTGCAGCGTGAAATAACTGATACGCACAATCATTATTTTCATATTAAATGTAAGGAGAGTCGATGCAATTACTGGTACTAAAGGCAGCCCACGCGAGCTGTTACAGAGCAAAATTTTATACCAATTTGAACCATTACAGCAATGAGACTGCCTACTCGTTTCTTGCTATAAAAAGGATATAATTTTAAAGATAATATTCTGTATTAAAAATCCCAATGTTGACTTTAGACGACCGTACGCTAACGAGAATAAGCAAACCCTTAGATTTAATCGTGTAGACCACTTTAATTGCAGCCAGTTCCCAAGCGGTTCTGCCAATTCATTTTACGTTAAGACGATTTAACTGTCAAGCTCTTCAAAGCATCTGCAGTCCTGAGTTAAGTACATCTCATCATCAACGTAATTTCTTAAAGACATGCCATCGCGAGACCTGAACTGCCCCCGTTAGTTGAAAAGATGTATCTAATATTTTTTGCCAAATTGAGTTACATACATTGATGGAATCAGGAAAAAAAGGCGCTTCTTGCAGTATTTTTTATATTTTTCTATCTCGTTTCATTGCAGTTTTAGATCAACAAAAAAAGGCGCTTCTGCACATTTTTTGCACCTGATTGAAGATGAAAAGACGAATTAGCATTAAACTTGATTGAAAAGCCACATCTATACTAATATTATAAAGCTGAAGAGTTTGTTTTTGTTTGTTTGTTTGTTTGAACGCGCTAATCTCTGGAAGTACTGGTTCGATTTGAAAAAATCTTTTTGTGTTTGGTAGTCCATTTATCGAGGAAGGCTTTATAAAACATCACGCTGCGACCAATAGGAGCGAAGCATCAATGAAAAATGTTACAAAAATAATCGCGATCATAAAAACAAAAATTGACGCGTACGAAGTCGCGGGGAACAGCTAGTTTACATATAAATGCCATTTTGGTTTGATATTTTTGTGTAAGTTCGGCAATATTTTATCTTTAGGTGTTATTTTTATTTTATTTTTCAATAATAAAAAGGGGTTTAAATATATAATTTTTTGTACTTGTTATCTTAGTCGACAATTATCGTTGGTGGTTTTAGATACATAAGGAAAAAGGCAGATATAGCCAAATGCGCCTATTCTTCTTAGGAATACAATGCCCGAATAAACTTAAAAGGGCGCATCTGGCTATTAGCGTCTATTCAATTAAGGACTTAGTATTTTTTCCAACTTGTTTAATAAAATAAAAGGTATTTTTTAATATTTCCAATTAAATAATTAAAAAAACATAATGTTTTATAAATTGAAATCAAAGAAAAATATCGTTGCTAATATTCTAAATTTTCAACATGTTTTTTATTTCTTTACTCAAGAACAGCAGACGATTTTCCATTTCATTTATTGAAACATTTTTTTCTCCGTTTTGACTTTTTGTTAGATGCGGCTTTTCAACTATCGGGGGCAGTGAAGTACTAGCTAGAGAATATTCTAAGTTACTAACCTAGCAATAATCGTGAATTCAATATAGAGTTGTGAGTCTGCTATTAATGATGAACTACCGTGTAATCTGCTTATTACTGATGTGATTTATATTGTGATCATCAATAATGTCGCGTTAAATGATAATACGTAGGTACACATCTGTCCGCTAATCCGTGGTTGTCTGTTTATATCAGCGATACAATACAGGGTGAAATTTTAACCACCTTCCAAATTTTAATATATCAATCTACGAGACTAAAAAACAAATGACATATTTTTTCTTTTGGTATAGTACAAAAATGTCAAGATAAAGCACTCAGAAAATGTCCGCCAAAAATCAAAAATTTTTGATACGGCCTCCTAGCAACACTTTATTTACACATCGCGCATTTCATTTATCCATTACGATACTATTCATATGTTTTTGATTTTCCCTTTATACCTTAAGAGGTCTAGGACCGTAAAAATTGAAAACTATATCGCGAAAAATATTTTCTGGTGACAACTTGATTTACATTTTTAACTTCATAAATAGGCTCTTAATACGATACTGAACGCCTAAAAAAATTTTGGAAAGTGGTTAAAATTTCATCCTGTATAGATAACAACTAGATATACTTACAGTCTAACATGGTAGGTGCTTGTTCAACAACAATATTTTTTTAAACTGTTCTTTAAGCAAATAAAATTGCTAATGTAATAAAAATTTCGTCTGCCTGACGCGGAACACGAACCCAGAACCTTCCGCTAAAGCCCTTAGAGCAGTCGCGCGGTACCTAAGTGAAAGGATCTGTATTCGAGTACCACCTCAGGCAGTCGAAATTTTTATTTAATGACTTTGTATATCAATTTAAGCTGCTAATGTTTACAAAGTCTATTCACTGATATGCAAAATTCAACCTTGAATGCAACTAAGGTGAAATAGTACCAAAATATTGATATTAATGACTACATTTTTATGTCACCGATTGTGCCAAGTATTTTATTTACATCAACTATGTTCTTGGCTTGGAAGGCAAACTCTAAAAAGGAAATTGAAACCTAATAATAGCATGAATACTGACAGGGCCACAATATCCTCTCGCAGGCAATCCGCATCGCAGATGAGCGAATCGATACGCCATCATGGCGGCAGTGCGGCTTCCGACCACCCGGTTGCGGCACAAATTCCTTCTATCAGTCCCAGAACAGATTAAATTGTCAAAACTGCTCCACAAAACACAATATTCTTGTTGGGAACGGCATAGATTATATTTATAGCAGAGACTACTACATAATAATATTATTATGTATTCTTTGGATAGTTAAAATTAAATTAGAGAATATTAAAATTGTCCCTGTGACTAAAAGTTTTCATGTTTCTATTTTCCGTAAGTAATGTATTTTCAATTCAATGTTTCAGTCAGTAATTGTTAAATAAGTAACTTTAAAAGGATAGTATAGATAGATTAGCTTTGGACCTTATGCTTTTAAATGATTTGTCAAGCAAGAATCATTAACAAATTGAATAATAATCTAAATATAGGTAGGTACTTTCACAATTTAATAACTTAAACTTTAGGTAGATTAACTACCTAACTTATGTAGGAACCTATACTCGTAGATAAACTACTAATTAAATAAGACCTATTTATAAAAAGAATTTCGAAGTTATTTGCCCAGACATTTGTCTGGTAAAAAAGTTGTATATGCCTACATAAATCGTTATTAAGTTCACTGAGAGCAAATATAAAGAACATACATAAAAAAAAACAAATAGCCGCTCTACAGTAGCAAAGAGCTACTCGAACAGATACAAAAGAAAAACAATCAATAGCGTATTGGCAAAAAGATACATCGTGCAGGCGCCGAGCGCCCGAGGCGGTTCGAGTAAATTGCGCGTCATCGGCGCGCGCGCATCAGCCCTGCCTACCGGGCCACTGATAACAGATTCTGATTGAAAACTAACTGTACCGGATACCTGATTTATTTACGTCCCCATTGGGCTCGATACTAAAACTCTCAGTAAATCTTCTTGAATGAAAAACGTTCCAAATTTTTCAAGTAGTCAATGTTTGCGATGCATTACTTATAATCTAATTGTAATGAACTTCTTATAAGTACCAAAGTAAGTAAGTAAGAGCTCTTTATACATTGCTGTAATCGAAGCAATACGATATTTCAGAAATTGTTGACCTATAATTACCTTTTTTCTTGTACACTTTGTATAGAGTACCTACGAGTTTAAGAAACATCATTATAGTTTCAAACACATTACTGACTATCGGCAGCACTTCTATTTAGACTAAGTTTTTGCCTCCGGTCTAGAAGTAATCTACGACAGTTGGTTTTCTTGATCACACTGGATTAAGTTTCTGCATTTCCTTACCAGATTACATTGAACGAAGATTTATATCTGCACTACTTTCTATGAATGTTTTTAGACAATAGCTTATAACAAAATTGATAATAATCAAAAAGAAGTTGCAATAGAGACGTTTTAATTTCAGATGTTATAGAGTCGCCTATTATTTTGTTACAGATAAAATCGTAGTGGAAATAATAATCTCTGACATTGTAATGAGATCACAGTAACTACGTTGTCCTGCACCTATAATTATGAATATTTAAACAAACTATGTATCTGGCCGTTCCTATAATTAGCTGCGTTCGTGAGAGTAAATTGTTTAATTGTAATATCATAGCGAGCAGTGCGCATGCGCCACACGCGATGAAAAGAAACATAGCTCCGACAGGGCGCTGCTACGAAAATAAACAGCTGTCAAAGGGCCGATGGAGAAAACAGTCGCCGGAAGATAATAATAAATTGAATATACCATGAGAAAATATTATGACAAGCGACGTCTGCTTTTTCTGTGATAAACAAATCCGGCTTTTAGGTTTTAACAAAGCTCACGTTTACTTTACTAATTCCGTAACAGGATAATGAAAATGATGTTTCCATCGCTGTTACGAAAATAATGTATAGGTAACGTGGTACACAAGTAAATTAGGTTATTCATAATTATTGTTCATTGATTTAATTCCAAAGTTATTAACTAACTAACGGTATTCTTGTTTTGTGGAAACACCTGCGGCACTACTAACACCCTTAGACAATTTAGAAATAAGTTTTCTGCTATATATCCTCTGGGACCTCGGAACTTGCAATACTTTTAACACCAATCCTGTCCAACTCGTCAAATTATATTTTGGGGTTTAACTAAATTATCTAGTACTTGCAATCTTCCAAACCTGAAAACGAATAGTGACAGACAGAAAACGCATCTAAAGTAAGTAGAATTCGTTGAATATAAAAGCTAGCGCGGTATAGATATTAGACCAGATAATGTCGCTCGCTAAACGGAGCATCAATGGATTTGCAGCGAACCCATGACGGTGTAAGATATCAAAAGTAGTCGCCCAGCTAATCGCCTTACGCCTCTGCAAAGTGCGGTTTTGCTCTACAAATGCCAGGTCTATGAGAGCACGTTAATGATATCTGAGGTAATGAGAGACCGCGTAACTTTATCATACGCGGAACGACAGGAGAAACTTCTCTTCGTTTTCAAATGAAAGGTAATACGTTATAGAGAACACAACGATTGTGCACTTTCACGGCAATTCAAATTTAATGGCATCAATGACAAACTGTTATAAGTTAGTATCGTTCTTTTGTTTTAATTAACATCCACTTTCTAATTTGCAAACTAATTTTACAGATAAATTTGTGTTGTTCTCTTCAATAGAAAATCGATCGATTCGTAATGGATCTAAAGAAAGTTAGTAACAAATAATAAATAAGTCAATTTGCATAATTGATGCGTTACAAATTACGCCAGAAAAACACCCTTGTGGAGCAAACGAGGCTTTATTGATTTTCCACGTCTGTCTTGGCTGAGGCTGATTTAGTATGCCTTTGGAATAATGTCCGTTCTTACTTGTGTACCTTGAGTGCGAGGTGCGTTAGCCTTCGATTTACGACTAGAATATACGAATACATCTTATCGATTCCACAATTCCGAGTACCAAGAAAAATTCTCTAAAACAACTAGATGGGGATAGAATTGCATCAGAAAGTACATTGAGCCAATGGTCTTGTCTTCTATCGTAAGATACAAGTCGTAACAACATATCAGATCATAGGTTTGAAACAGGCGGTTTAGAATTCTCCGACACCATACTTTACTTGAAAGATAATCCTTCGACAAGACGAAAGCAAAACATTGTTCAAACTTAACTTTTTAACTGTACAAATCACAAAAAAAAGTGCGACGTCACAAGTAGTCTCTTCGTAGTTTAATGGGAAGAGCAGTCTGGATAGCAAGAGGTTGATTCCCACATAAGGTACTTCAGATTACAATTTTTTTTAGAAATATTCTTTGACAACTACCCAAAATTACTAATAATATAAAGGTTTCTACCAGACATATATCTCGCTACAAACATAGTGTGTCACTCTAAGTCTAGCAACCCTACATGTTGCATGTTCTAGAACATGTTCACGGTTCGGAACAAGGTAGAGAGGCGTCATGGTCACTGCACATAGCTGTTCATTCCAAGCCATCTACAAGAGCGGATGTGTCACATTGAGATTTGAACCCCACTGCTCACACTATGCAATAGACTTCGCATAAATTGTGTTAGGAAGATAGAAAGTGGTATTTACTTGTCTCTAAATACATACGTACATAGTGACAATTTTTAATGAAAAAATGAGTCTAAATAGTATGCGGCTCAGTGATTGCGGCTAACCACAACTCCTGCGGTATTCTGCCACATCCGCAGCCAAAATGTTTGCTTAATTAAGCTATAGATACATTTGCAGAATGCAGGAAGAACAGGTAGGTACTAAAAGTAAAAGGCAAATTAATACGCGAAAGGTAGGCAGGCAGCAAACAGTTTAATAATACCCATTTCCTTTGAGATATCGTTGCAAATTTGGGTAATTTGATCATAGTCGCAGCTAGCACCAGGAATGAATGAGTTTAAGTCTATTTAAGTTCCACAGCCATATAACCCCCTAATGTTGCATGATGACACCCTCGAGTTATTAAAAAATGGTTCTAAGTTTGCA
Organism: Anania crocealis; assembly: GCA_949315895.1. NCBI lineage: Eukaryota > Metazoa > Arthropoda > Insecta > Lepidoptera > Crambidae > Anania > Anania crocealis. The sequence continues at coordinate 7,284,168 of OX438869.1, forward strand.
AGTGTACATAGTGTCTGGCTACTGGCATTTATAAGCAAAGTAAATTTTGCCAAGTTATCTGTGATCAGAACATTCACATCATGCTGTGCTGCAAATCGTGCGGTTTCACAGAAAAAAGTTTATTTTCCTCTCCATGATTGTAATGGGCGAGATTTTACGATTGCGATTCCATTTATTTTGTACAAATGACAATTGTTGATAAATAGTTTTATTTTTATTGTAACTTTATGCATTTAATTAGTACCTACTTATGGTAGGTATATCTGATGTGATGATTGAACTTTTAAAAATTGGTTACTTATAATACTAAAACGGCTTTTTATAATAATATAAAAATATGATTTAAAACTTCATTGTAGTCATAGAAACTGAACATAGATTTATTTTTACTAGAAGCGATCACATAGCCGACCAAAGTCATTTATCCTATTAAAAAATTACAGGTATCAATATAAAAACCATTAAAAAAACATCAATCAAGTATGTAAAAATTTGGTATGATCATTGGTATTGGTAAGTACCTATTTCTTAGAATTAGTTGTTTTGGGGTTACCCTGTTTCTTGTTTTTTTATGAATGATTTGTTTATGATATTTTGTCACTGTTGCAAGAGGACCCCAAACGCCGAACAGGTAACTATTATTATGTTGACTTCGAAAGTTTTTAAAGCAAGTACTTTTATTTCGATAGCTACTTTTTACTCCAACAATCCAGTTTCAAAACAACAAGTTATTAGCGATTAAGCGGTAACTACGAAACATAGCCATATTTTCTACGCGCAGCAAGCCGCTTAAGCATTCTCAATTAAATACAATTTCCATCACACCTCGAGTCTCGACTTTCGTGTTGTTATTTCATTACTGGCATACTTCAGGCGCCACGCACGCCTCCGCCGTGGAAAAGCATTCTGTTCCATGGAAACATAGAAACCGACAGGGGAATGATACCAGTTATTTCATAATTAGCCAATCTCCAATCTTTTCACAATCCCTCAACACTTTGTAGACGAGAAACACTCTTAGCACCTTACAATGTTACGCAACATTCAATCATAGTCCAACAGATTAAAGGATGAGATTTGAGCGAAAAACTTGAAAAGTCACTCGGTGCGGTCATCGGATTCAAACCGCTAATAAAAAACAATCGTATGAAATTACACATTCTTTCTATTGGGGCTCAAATTACACTCGGCTTACATCTTTCGCCGCGGTTTTCTTTTTACAAATTGTACCACGTTACCGCTGCGTGTACGTAGGCCGACATTCAACGCGATTTTCAAACAAAGATCTTACTGAGCCGGTAAAAAACGCTAGTCGGAACTTCTGGTGTGCTCATTACGAGACCGTTTCGTGACAACGACAAATCATATTTTGGCTCCTTGACCGCTCTAAAAGCTGAGCAAAAACAATGCCTATTATTATGTTTCGACTTTCTTCCTTTCCTTTTTGTACAGTGCCTAGTTATGGCTACAATTTGTTATGATTATAAAGCAGGCCGTCTTTTTTGTATTTGCCATTCTCATTTAAGTTTGAGATTTTGAATCTAGTTATCTGTACAAAGGTCAAACCGAACAATGGTTCCTCTTGGCACATTTCTATTTTCATCACACCACCCGGTACACCTACGCGTACGTAATGTGAATGGAGGCGCTAAGTAAAACCTCTGCCAACAACTCTTTGTTCGGGGAGTATTCCTGCATCTTTCTTATTTTGCACTTAGCTTTACACATTCAAATGAAACTCTACATTTAGGACGTTAAAGATCACATTTGAACGAGCCAACTAGGTAATATTTCATTCATAATAGAAGGGGTCTTTGTGTTGCACATCAAGCATTCGCTAATGAAGTATGAAGCCTACCAACAAACGTGGTACTGATAAATAGAATTTGAAATTGTATTGCAGCTTAGGAAGCACTTTAGAAAGTCTAGTTGCTAATGCTAATAGCTTTTAATTGGGTCTACAATAGATACAGAGCTAACATAACTTTGAACATAACTTTCGCTGAAAGCTAAGGCATTTGAAAAACTTCCAAGTTCAAAGAGTTTTCTTTAGGCGATAAGCTGCCTGAATTGTAGTAGCTCTGAATGCTATCCTTGCTTTTTATTTTCTGTGACCGTGTGAAACATGGAGCGACTTTTAAAAAAAACAAACAAACAGTAAGCCATCAAAACCGTAAGACCCTCATCACAATTTATGGTACGAGTATACTAAGAAAGATAATCTCACGAAAGAAAAAGTACAAAGTTCTGTTCAAAGGCAACCGTGCTCTGATTAACTGACCTACAATATACCTCTGCAAAGTGCATATGCATTTTTCAACGAGAAAAACCTAAAAGCGGAACATGTAATTTTAAATGCTGTTTTCTTCTGTCGTGAAAATCTTACTAAAATAACGTTGCCAGGAAAAATTTTCTAGCGAATTAAGTCGAGAGGAAATGTTAAGTATAGGTACTGCTTACGAGTCGTAAGCTCGGGGCGACGCACTGGCTGGCAATTTCGCATTGAAGTCATGTAATATACTTTCTGATAGAATGTGACCTCATTTTTTTAAATAAACTATTAAGACGAAAAAGAAACCTAACAGACGGACAGTAGCAAAAATATGTGTAATTACTTAGATGTAGGTAGGACTTTTTATTAGAACCACTTTGTTTGATTGGTCTAGGTACTTCTCGTGATTTTTTTAACTCATTTTTATTCTATGGAACTATAAATAGAGAATTTACTGAGCGCATAAAGACCGTTGTTAAAAATTGTTTTTGTATGTAGGTACTTTGTCAAAGTTACTTACATAATAAGTTAATAACTGCATCCTAGTTTTTGTTTTTATCGGTTCGTAGGTATCTTTTACACCTAAAGGTTCGGTAACCTAAAAGGTAACCAATCGTGTCACTTACGTACATTGTAGGTATTTTCAAGTTGAAAATCGATTAAAGAATTTGACCGATGTACTGTATACTGTAAGTATTATAACTAACTTGTAATCTTAAAGAAATCGATATGCGACCGTGAAACATTTATTAATTTCGAGGTTCAACAAACCTGGTGGTTTCACCCTAATGGAGTTTCACGTTTCCCGTATCATTAGTACAACTGGGCACAGTCATTGATAAGTTATCAAATTAATATTAACTTTTTTTTAACTTAAAATTGATTTATTATTTTATGTTTTATTTAAAACGAAAAAATATTATACTGTGGTTAGGATTAGACCTTTCGTCATCGGGAGGTGTCGAAGAGTCTGCCTAATCTAGAACTAGCGTTTATTAGTTAAAAAAAAATACTTAAAGACTTTATCGCTTTAACATTACAACAGTGGAACAAAAAGGCGCTCTTAATTTTTCATACAATATTTTAGAAAGTATGATAAAAGGTAAACTTATAGTTTGATTCGAATTGATGTAATACGTGATGGTTTGACGCTGCCAATAAGAAGACATGCATTTTTTAAGATAAACATTCTTACATTTTTTTTACCGACTTTCAAAAAAAGGATGAGCTGCACAATTCGACTGAATTTTTTTTGTTACTTACCTCAGAACTTTCGACTGGCTGAACGGATTTTTTTTTTTAATTTTAACGAAGTCATGATCTGATGGTGGAATCCGGGGAAATCGAGAGAAACCCTCAAATTTTATTAATTCTCAAATAAAAAAAAATAAAAATGTAAACTTCTAAATTTGGTTTTTACGCCAGGTATAAATACTCATATTTCATCAAAGTTTCCTTACAAGCTTATCATCTACAATTTTTTTTTTTTTAAATGCTTTGGCAGAAGGCCCTTACAGCTTCACTGGGCGGGACCTCTCTACAAACATTTTTTTCTGCTATCAGTAATAAATAGATATGCTCCGAATGAATAAGACCACTCTGGTATACACAAAACACAAGTATTCGATAATATCGCGTTGGAAAGCCAACCGAATAGAGTTTGTAGAGTGAATTTCAAAACTATCTCTGTTATTGAATGCGAATCTAGACTAGAAAGTCGTATTAAAATTATAATCATATCACGATTTACATTAGTATTTTCAATCTAACAGCGATCCTCTAGGCAACTTAATAAGAACTTAGTAACTTTAAAATGAATAATAGTAGATTAAGAAGCTGTTTTTAAAAAAAAAACGCACCTGCAACCTTTTTAGATTTGTTTCGTGATTTGTGGTGTGGCTTTTAATTGGATACTGAAGCGTTAGCGTTAGCGTTAGCTTCAGTATCCAATTTAAAGTCAAATATTTTATTTTTAATAAGTACCTACTACAATATTTTAAAGCTCCTCCTAACTAAACTAAGAACAAGACTTTATAGGTACAAAGTTCATTAACCCTCCGTCTGGCGTGCGTCTACGAGCCCAGCACTATATCACCGTAGCATTATGGCTGGTACGTATTGATCTCGCATTTTCTATACCATCGGCTTTTTGACACAATCATCGACATTCGGCGCCGTAAACAAGCCAGTAATGGTCACTTGCACTTACGATACGCCCTCGCTGATGCATTGTACTGAACGATTTATAGTGTTGGTAATGTTCGAGAATCAATATGTTTACATTGTATTGAGACGAGAATTTATAAGCTGTGGTGAACGATAAGATCGTACTACAGCAGGTGTTTTGTTATTGAAGCATTCGGAATGTCTAAATGAAGTGGAAGTAATTTTGTGTAGGTATATATAGATAATAATACTCGTGATTTGTGATTGTTATCTATACGAGTTCAATTGCAGCTCTTACCTTAAATTATATACGATTAAAAAAACGAATTGATTAGAAATAATTAAATATATGAAACAAAAATCCATTTACTTTGGACACATTTAGCATTTAGGTAGTCCTTCTATCGGTACCTATGTAATGTTTTACTAAAATGTTTTATTTTTCTGATAAGTATTTTTGTCTTAATGCAATCATGAGCATAATGCGTTACGTAAATAATTGCGTTCATAATTTAAAGAAAGTATTTAAATAATATGAATTATGTAGGTATAATTTTATAATTTAATTAAATAATTGAATACTGCTACCTACACACAGGCCTGCGAAGGTGCACTGTTTAGACACACTTTTAGGTGTAGGTATTTGTTTGTTGACTTCTTGTTAGGAGGGTTGTACATTTTTAATTTATTATACGAAATAATAATATAATTTAAGAGGCACATTTATTTAAAAACTATTTAATAATCAGAGGCCGCCGTAAGCTGTAAAATAAATAAAACTATGGAGTATGCATAACTAATTATCATCACAATATAAACCTTTTTGCAACGTCCTGAAAATAAAGAAAATTTTTGAAAATTTAACACATACCTATTTTGGGTTTTTTTAGTTAGAACAAATTACTCGTTTTACAATGATGCAGTTTTATTTATTCTCTATGGTAATAATACATAGCATCTTGAACCCTAAATTGTTGTGCGACTCTCAGTATCACTTGGACTGGTTTTCAATGTAACCTCTTATTTCAATGTTGAGTTTAACATATTCAAACAGTAGCTGGGAAATAGGCTTAGTCGTACCTAGTTTCAGAGAGTCTTAAGTCATACAATTAGAATTGCGTAGACATGATTATGCTGACTAAGTGCTTAAAAACACCAAAGAAGATGGATTGATGATAACATAGTTTCTATGCAGCGCATTAAAAAGCTGCCAAGCCCATTGAAACAAAGGTATTAATGGTAGTTTTTTTATTAGACTTTATAATGTAACATCCCTATCTATCTTCATGGCAACTGCACTCGTTAAAGTTTGTTTACATGCACCACGCCCCTGCCCCATTTTATTGCCGCAAAACTTCTTTATTTGCTCACAGATACCGACTTTCGATTTTCGGCTGGAAAATCAACAAAATGTAGTGCCTTGTGTTACAAACATAGATAAGTAGATTAGTTGGAATTTGCGATTGACTGCAATTTGTTGACGTTATTAATCAATGTAAACAGATGGTCGGTAATCTTAAAAAACGAGGCCAGTCGTTAAAAAATTGTGTAAATTAAAACAGTTCCGAAACCGACATCATTTTAAAGAGAATTTATATAATTTGACCGACAATAATTTCATCATTAGTTATCCATTTGCAATTTTATTCGCAGACGATACTATCCTAGTTTTATATTGTCTAATTGTTATCCAAAACAATCGTGAGAACATAACGTTCTGTGATAATTGAAACAAATGAAGTCATAGAGACTACAACAGACGATGTCTAGATCGATTAACGTGAGGTTAATGATGTGACCCCGTGACTGATTGGTTGTGATTCTTTCTACGGACGACAAGTAATATAATATGCTTGATTGAAATCACTTTTCACTGTATAACAGTCTTTATTATAGCTAATAAATACAGTTCGTTGTTATGCTTGGCGATCGACAATAGGTACCTATTGTTAGGTTTCATATGTACCTATATATTCATTGTTAAAAATCTAAAAAAACAATTGTTATCTTAGGCAGAGAAAGGATGATTATGATTAAACCGACAATGTGCCATAGAAAAGCGAAAAGTTTCGTCATTGCTATTAGTAATTTGCATGTGTATATCTAATATTACTTAGATAAAATAAAAAACATTTAAAAAAATTCTCGTGTCACAGTATTTTTTATCGAACTCATCTGAAACGGTTCGACTGATTCATATGATTTTTGTTAAGTAGGTACCTATAACCAGTGGGCTTGAAAACCGTTTTTACTGAAATCGGATAAAAAAAATTACAACCTAAACTTTTATGCTCCCAGGAAAAACACGGTTTCCGTAGGATAATATCAGATCTTAGGCGTGTGTTCTCAACTAGTGATTTTATAAAAAAAAGGTGCAATGAGGTGCTGGCACAAAACAAACTCTTTCGTTCTTTTGGATGCCGTAGAGGAAGCGACTAAAGGAGACGGGCAGCAGTGGCAACTCTCCGCCATTTGCAAAATTTTGTTAGCAAACCCGCCTGAAAAAGCCATGCGACTATGTCTGAACCCTCCTTTTGGAGGTCCCCCAGCAAAGGGACTGAGTCTTAAATGTCACTCTAAATATATCAGATCAGAATGGCATACAAGTGATATATTCTGATGTATCCAACTGGTGGGTACTGGTTAGTATCTAGCACCCCACGATTTTTGCTTAAATGACATGAAAAATTTGCTACATCGAGCAATAAATTTAAGCACTTAGAGAACCTGATTTTCGAAGTCGTGAAGCCAAGACATTCGACTTGTAATAAATAATTACCTCATTAGCTACGTGTGTGGCGTGCCCTAACCTCCGATAGTGCTGACGAAGATAGAAAGTGTATGTAATAAAAGAATTCATTAGAAACTTTAAGTGGTTATTAATACATTTGAATGATGCGTGACTACATGACGGATGCGTTGGACGTAAGTACAATGAAGATATTATGGGTATTAAACTAAACTTACGACCAAGATTACGATTCAAATTTATTTAATAGTGATATGTCAAAGAGAGGGAAAGTTTTAAGTGAAGAGACTGTTATTGTTTTTGTAGTTAAAATATTCGTGTCTAATGAGTACATGGCATACACAACACGAAAAGTAATAACAATTGTCATCTTCATACTATCAGCCCACATAAGGTGAATTTGACAGGTGAGTCTGCGATCGCAGTTAGGCCAATGGCGAAGAAAAAACGCTGTCAGTGCTCTACTGGCGATAATTCTTAAGTCACCCCTCTACGGCACCCTTAGGAAGAGAAAGGGTAGTGCTTTTCTACTTTTGTATAGGCACATCACTGTATGCCGTGTGGTGCAGGAATTGTATTTATACCCAAATTAAAATCCCAAGAAATTTCCCACCAAAGTCTAGATTATAAATCTTATTGGGAACCGTGCAGTAGCTATCGCTTTACAAAACAGGGGGTTTCCAGATAATAGTCGTGATCCCGTGACCGGCATCAATCAATAACATGTCGGTTCCCCTGGCACACAGCCAGCGTATAGTAGCTGATCACTTTTCACCCTTACGCTCTAGGTCTTAAATCATTAAATCGAACTAACACGATTAGAACTAAGTGATACCTCTTGACTCTTACGACCTAGGCTATAAAGTCAAATTTCAAAAGAAACTTCATTAGCAGACTGTTCACGAATCGCTGATCCGTGCGCTTTGCTCACCAAGTAATAAATAACACAGCAAATATTGAAGCTGGTAAGAGACTAAAAAGTATTTGTGCAAAAATGTCCAGATAGAGAGATAAAATCTACTGCCAAAATAATAAACGTTATATAATATAATTAATACTATCTACACCAACTTGTAAAATACTCTTATTGCAATTGTTAGGAACAAGATGTAAAAACGATTTGCTGATACTCGTATGTCTCTACAAAGATTCAAGTTAACTTTACGAGGTGCCGTAAACAGAGTCATACTAAATGAGTATTGTACAGTAAGATATTAGCACAAACATGGAAAAACTCTTGAAATGAACAAAGCATCATAAATTAAGCAATTTTTATTGCCTTACCAGTCTAATTGCAGACAGAAACTGCTAATAGTAAATCTAAAAGACAATGTCTACCCACTCAGACTCCGTTAAACAGCTTAATTTCTTATCTTTTATTTGCACTTGTTACCATAACGGAAACAAATGACACTAATCTCGATGTAAATCGAGAACGATTCTTCCGAGTAGGATGTCGATCGCTAGATTCGACCAATCGATTCTTTTCGATTGTGACACTAATCGATGGGTGTTACAATAAACGATTTAATTAATTTAAACTCATGTCGTGTTCGGACGTCCGATAATCATAAACGGTTTTTAGTCGAGTGTCAAAATTGTAATTTAAGGCTAGGCTTTCTATTATGTCCGCTCGCTCGAGTCGACTTTAATTAGTCGATATTTTTATCTAATGCTTCCGCTTGCCATCTGAGCTCCTTGCGTCGCAAAATATTCACATTGAGATTAACAAAGATTTATGAGGGCCGAGATTTGTTTTCGAAAGCAAGTACGGACGGATGATTGAGTGCCTTTATTAGTTCACTAATTAACCCGTTTGGTTTTTATATATGGGCGTTCTTTATTCCAGTACTTTCGATGCTAAATTAAAAAATTTAAAAGGTAACATTAATTTTAGTTTATGATTTTATCTTATCTTTTATGTGGTTTTTAAAGATGATAAGAGATGCTTAATTGAATCATTCGATAAAAACGAACAGGACATCCTACTACATATTTTTATTAAAGGTAAAGTATTGCGAATCTTAAAGCCTAATCAATTGATAGATCTATTTCCGAATCCGTTGTTAGTTTAGCGGTATCGTGTGATCGTGTCATAGACGAAAGTTGATTAAACGAGTCAGGTGCGAGTTAGTCGACAGAATCGATTTTTATCTCAGTTCTAAATGATTTGCGAAGCGTAGAGTGTCAGCCATGCGAACATGATTATACATAATGAAGTTTGGCGTGGGATGAGAAGTGTCAAGCAGGTTAATAATGATTTATTCATACAACAATTGGCAAGGGTAGAAATGGTAAGGTGAAATTTCTATCAAACTTGGGTTTTAAAATACGTAACATTTAGATTAGGTAGATAGAATCTAGGTATTTTCTTCAGTATTAGATCAGTCAGAGTTTTTAAATAGTAATTAAATCGATTCAAACGATATTATTATTTCAGTCTGCATGTAACGTTTTCACGCCTTATTAGCTAAAGTAATTTAATGAATTAGAAATAAGTTTTTTTCGGAAAAATTACGATGCTACTATTTGCTGAGACAAAAAATAGGGTGTGTGTGTAAAAGTTAAGGATGAGAAGGTGATTCAATAATTCATGAAATCAAACAAAGTAAAATATATACATTTCTAATCAATCCAGTCACACGTGGAATAATTTAATTTTAAACTAAGTAAGGACCTACTTCTCTGACTTGAAACCGTTGAAAAGATTTATTTCTTGATTAATATCCAGATTAATGAAAGCTCAAAAAAGGCCACACCAGAGAGCTGAAACTTAATAAAAAGTATGAGTAAAAGTGAGTTAGCGTCACGTTTTTGCATTAGAACAAATCACGCGTCGACGCGAGTAGGTCATCGCGTATGCGCGAGCGGTCATCGGACCTCTGCCCCGCACGATTAACATGTTGTACGCCACAAGCAACGTGGGAACATGTCGCTTTGGCAGGGCTAACACAATCGTTAAACAAGATGAAATTTTAACCACCTCCCAAATTTTATATAACAAACGAGACAAAAAACAAATTAATGACGTATTTTTTCTTTTGGTTTAGCCCAGTACAAAAATGTCAAGTTATAACATTTAGAAAATGTCCGCCAAAAATCAAAAATTTGTGATGAGACCTCCTAGCAACACTTTTTTTACGCGATGCGCATCTCTTTTATTAATTACGATACTACGAGTATTCATGAGTTTTTGATTTACCCTTCATTCTTTACAGGCATAAGACAGTAAAAATCTAAAACTATATTGCGAAAAATATTTTCGGGTGATAACTTTTACTATTTACATTTTTAACTTCATAAATGCGCTCCTAAGTAAGATACTAAACGCATACCTATAAAAAAATATTAGGGGTTAAAGTATGAAATTGCCGTTTTGTATGGACGAAATCGAGAAAAGTCATTTTTCTATACTAACAATTTTTTAGTTTTTTTAAAAACGCCTGAACCGTTTTCGATGCAATTAAAGGTGAAAGTTAGATGGTTATAAAGCTACGCATTATAGAATTTAAATTTCTGAAAATCAAAGTATATAATACAAATATACTTAATTGAAGCAAGAAGGTCAGCTGACAGATTGTAAGGGGTCTTTTCAACGACTTCCTTTAAAGTAATAGGCACTAGTATTGCATTTTTTTTTAGTCAACAGTTACTTTATTTAGTTTTTGATACAATACAAAAAGAATTACGCATTAATATGACCATACTTAAGAACTATAAACAAAATAAAAAAGTGGGAAAAATAATCGGCAATTTCATACTTTAACCCCTATTATTAAGATGATGAAAAAGGCACCTGTATACGAGTAGAATAAGAAATAGATACACAGTCCGATATAAATATGACCATAAACTATGCTCGATTGGATGATTGAGGTTGACTTTATGTCACTGTAAACTTGATAACCCAGCCAAATTATGTAAAAAGAAATTATAATGTCCGTACAAACAGCTATACATATTGGCCGAACAGTGTATCCACTGCAGAAAACCCAAATTTGTCGCCAAAAAAGAAGAAGACGAAGAATTATGTCGGCATGCAATATTATGGATATTTATATAATGTTGGATCTATTCGATTGATAAGTTTAAGTACTAAATGTGCACCCTTCCTTAAGTCAAATTGTGCACATTTAGTTGAGACAGTTTTTGACGTTGATTGTGCTTGTAGTTTTTTTTTTATATTACAGCAATGGTTAACACTTATTAATAATATGCACCAATGGACACAAAAGATGTTAGGGGCGATGTGGGAAACGTTTAACAAGCAAGGGTTAACAATGACTGCATTAAAAACAAGCTTCATTCAATAATATGAATGGGTGTACAGATAATTATATAGGTAACTATGGGAGCTTAAAAGCTTTGTGCACTAAGCATGGGGTAACAATGCCGGTGAGCACCTACCTAACTGGGTGTGTATGTTTGAGGAGCTTGCAGAGTTGACAAAATTAATTAACAGCGCTCTTGTTTACATACGTCGTGACAAAAGCTGCTGCAAAGCTTTGTTGCGCAGTTTACTCTAAACGTTAGCGTTTTAATTACGCTAACTATGTAAAAATCTGGCAACTGTCAACCCTAGACTTGCAGACATGAGGGATTAGTGGAATTATTGTCGGAATAGCACCACGACACAAGTGCAATGCGGAATTGGACACTTCAGCTCATACCGTAGACGGCGTATTAAGGTAGGCTTAAAATTGAAAATTCAGAACCAGGTCAGGCTAAACACTACAAAATCTTATGCAGTTGAAATAAGCGCGATTTTGCAACAAAAATTTTTACAGCCACTGTCCAAAATAGAAAGTATGTTTTTCTTTACATCATTAATTACACACAATATGGCAAACAATGTCACCTGACAGTTTTTACACAAAATAACTCGTTTCAAACTTTATACAATTACTAGCTGTTGCCCGCGACTTCGTACGCGTCAATTTCTGTTATTATGATCGCGATTATGTTTGCAACATTTTTCACTAATGCTTTGCTCCTATTGATCGCAGCGTGATGTTACATAGCCTAAAGCCTTCCTCGATAAATGGACTATCCAACACAAAAAGAATTTTTCAATTCGAACCAGTACTTCCTGAGATTAGCGCGTTCAAACAAACAAACTCTTCAGCTTTATAATATTAGTATAGATGACAGCAGGTATATTTTGCTCGTGCCTCGTGCATAGCACAGAAACAGTTTAAAGTCGCTACTCGCTAGCTAATGTCACCAGATCAAAATAATAGTCACTTTGTGGCCAGTGCATCAAAATGGAAGAGCACTTTTCCTTCCGCCAGAAGGCGGTCTTCTCTCCACCATAGGCCAAATTGTGATGGCAAAACGGACGGCCTTGTGGCAAAGTCCTCCTTCTGGAGAGGCATGTGTCTAGCAGTGAACTAATATAGACTCAACTCAACCATAGTTTTAATAATATTTTTTATGCAGTATTTTATGATATGACAGGATATTTAAACAACATCTGTTAGATGATATAGAGACTTTGGCACTACCTCGGGGTCGGTGACAAAATGCAACTTGTAGCAGTAATATTATATTAATAATAATTTATATAACTGTATATAGGCACAGTGATATAACACATATCACGAAGCAATCATAAAAGAATATAAAATATGTATAATTTGAAAACTTTTCACAATAAGCAGCCTCAGTAGATAAAAGCTTATTCAGCCTACTTCCTTACTAAATCCGTGTTTATAACCAAAATAAAATATCTGTTTAGGATACATTTTTATAGGCATTAAGCTTTTAGGGCTGAAACTTATCAAGTAGAAGTGAACTGGTTTGGTGACATTATATAGGCCTACAGTATCAAGCGGTAGTTAATGAGGAGTGCTATTTTTGTGTTTGCAGCGATCGATCGAATGAGCTTTAATGATTTAATATACAAGGACGTAGGCGAAAGGCCTATAGTAACCATGTAATACTTAGTAAGAGTTCAATGAAGATCAAGCACTTAAAAAGACACAATTAATTATTAATGAATGGATTAATTATGTAAAAAACACAACTAAAGTTTTATATCATAGACTGTACTAAAAAGTTATAACAAAAATTAATGGAAAGAAAATCCATTTTACTTAGTTTCATTTTATCATAACACTTCATAAGACACATACTTATGTAAACAATGTCGTGAAAACAAAATAACTAACAGTCCTCATACCACACGTATATATAAGAATGTATATATACATCGTCATTATCAATGAAATATCTAATGCTGTTATATTTGATAAATAATACATAAGACCCGTATCTTTTATTCACGATCTCTTGTGTGGTGTAATAAAATCTTCAGCTATTGCTATAAACCAGTCGAAATCTTATACCCTGGCCAAGAGAGAGCATCGGTGGTCATAGGTCACGTGCGCAAGAGCACTGAAGAGTGCTTATTACCGGTGCCAAGACAACGCAAGGCGGAATCTACATGGTATATTCGTATATTTTCTACAAGATTAAGTATAAATAAATACACGAAGACAATACACGCAAGTATCAAATTGTTAGGTTTGTATCGTAAACGTACGTGACTTGGCATTTCATTTGTTAGGTACTTAGTTAGAATTAATATATTGGGAAAAGGTAGGAAAGTCTCTATTGAATAAGTTTTATTAGTTTTCAAACAAATGGTTATTGTTGTATTATAAATCTGTCAATATAATTTAATGAAAGGCCATTATAATATTTTTGTAGCTACTAATACTGCCGACACTAATATTGCCGACATGAAAACATTACTGATCCATTTTATAGATCTTAGTTACTAGATACTTCTAAAAATATATCGACTTCAGACGGGAAAATGCCAGGTGATATCTTCGATACACAATAACATTTTAATTTTTTTAAACTTGGAAATGGTTACTAAACCGTTTAAATAAATAACGAAAAGTTGTGAAATGATATCAGAAGCGTCATGTTAAACGATCAGTCTGTACTAGCAGTCTGAACATTTCATGAAGCTTGCTTTAGTTTTTGATTTAACTATAATGTGTATGTGAGTGCCGAGCCTAGGTGTGGTTAGTTAGACCTTGTGTTCATGGTTAAGGGGGTGCTCCAGTAATCTAGTTACATTTTATACTATTTTAGGCTGGTTGCCAGGTGACTTAATCACATAATTTGCTTTATAATGTGAATTATTAATATGCACGCAAAACACGTATGTTCAGCATTAGATTCTGAATATTTCACATTGTCGCATAGCGTGTGATGTGCTAGGTAATAAAATAATTTATGAAGAGGGCATGATTGATGGGAGCTACATAGAATCACATTTTATTAAATTTGGAGTAGTTTTATTTATAAAATTTGACAGCATTTTTAAAAACTTTCGGCTGGTATTAAATACCAAATACGAGGGTCAATAAGTCCGTGACATTTTGAATTTCTGACCTCTTTACTGAAAAAGCAACACTACTCCTGTCAACAGGTATCTGTCAGTGATTCCTATCAAAATTTGAACTTGCTGCGTCAGTTAGTTTGTGTTTGACAGCTATTTTTATCAGACTACCCAGTAATTTGAGGAAAAAATGGAAAAAGGTGAATTTCGTGTGCTTATTAAGGATTATTTTTTGCGAAAAAAAACCATTACCGAGACTAAGGCTAAGCTTGATAAATACTATGGGGACTCTGCACCATCGATTTCAATGGTAAAAAAGTGGTTTACTGAATTTCGTTGTGGCCGTAAAAGCACTGAAGATGCCGAACGTCCTGGACGCCCAGTTGAGGTCTCTACACCCGAAACAATCGAAAAAATTCACGATATGGTGTTGGCCGACCGAAGATTGAAAGTGCAAGAGATTGTGGAAGCCGTAGGGATCTCGCATGGCTCAGTGGTTTCAATTTTAAAAGATCAATTGGGCATGAGAAAGCTTTCCGCAAGATGGGTGCCGCGTTTGCTCACAGTCGACCACAAACGCAATCGTGTAACAACTTTACAGGAAGGTTTGGCGTTGTTTAATCGCAATATGGAGGAGTTTTTGCGCCGTTTTGTAACCGTGGACGAAACATGGATCCATGACAACACACCAGAGACCAAACAACAGTCAAAACAGTGGGTTTCTAAGGGTAAATCGGCGCCAAAAAAGGCCAAGGTGGGTTTGTCAGCCAATAAAGTTATGGCGACTGTTTTTTGGGATGCACGTGGGATAATCCACATTGACTACCTTCAAAAGGGAAGAACAATCAATGGGGAATATTATGCCAACTTATTGGACCGCTTCAATGACGATTTGAAAAAAACCCGACCTCATTTGGCCAAGAAGAAAGTTCTTTTCCACCAAGACAATGCAAGGGTGCACACATGTGCAGTTGCCATGGCAAAAATCCATGAATTGGGCTATGAATTGCTCCCTCATCCACCCTATTCTCCAGATTTGGCTCCGAGTGATTACTTTTTGTTCCCAAACCTGAAGAAATGGCTTGGTGGAAAAAGATTTGAATCCAATGATGAAGTCATCTCGCAAACAAAGGCCTATTTTGAGGACCTCGACAAATCATATTTTTTGGAAGGGTGTATAGAGCTCAAGGGAGACTACGTTGAAAAATAAAATGATTTGTTTATCAAAAAATCTGTGTTTTATTCCAAAAGTCACGGACTTATTGACCCGCCCTCGTAGGATAACACCAGCTCTTCCCGTCCTACAGGTTTCGTAATAGGCTATTAAAGGACAATTGCCAAAAAACTTACACACGGAGAAAAATATATTTTACAATACTACCAGAATGACTTGTTAAAACAAATCTATTAAAAGTTAACAAAAAACTGCGAGTGCTATCAGAATTAGTTTTAAGGATAAATAGTCGCTTAATTGCAAATACTAAAAAAATCTGGTTAATAAGTTAAGTGTACGAAACATGTCAAATAGTATCAGTTACTACTTTCTTTGTAAAGATCAAAATAATGAGTAAGTAATGGGCACAACTATGTTTAAGTATTGCTAGCAGTACAAATTTGATGGTAAAGTGTACCGAAAAATGTGTTCAATGTGCCAGAAAATTCACGTTACTAAAAACTAGATTTTAAAAATATCATTTACAAAATGTATAGTTGTCACGTATAGCACTATGCGTTCTAGTTAACTTCCTTAAAATTCTGGTCAGTTAAACTAGACCTTTTTCTCCGTGCAGGCAGCAGCTTCTTCCGTCTAACATCAGCAAAACTGCTATGGCAAGCCTGCCTTCCAATCGTTGCATTTTCTAGATCCTATTTTTAGAAAGCATAAGCTTAGCGTACATGATGATGATACTAAAAAAATATTTAAAAACTCGGATTTTTGTACTCAAACGCAACATCATTTTGACATCCAAGATCCAAGATCCAAGATCGCATTCTATACAAAATCAACATTTTAAAAGATATAAAGAAGAAGATAAAAAACTGATTTTATGAAATGTGTACGCCATTCTAATTTATCAATACTAGCATACAAAATCACAATTTTAAAATAATTTCTCGTCACGCCGTCACATAATACTCGTATAGTAGAGCCGGTCGGCGAATGTTTGAAACGGAAAAAGCAATGGAATGCAAATTAATTACACTGAAAATTATCATGTGAATTCTTCCATATCATGATCGCAATGCTCACTCATGAGTGTATGAAGATTTGTGGAAAATATATTTAAATCGAAACACAAGTTAGTAGGTACTGCGGCTTTCACATCTTTCTAAAGTTTGAACCAGATAAGAAGTAATACTAATGAGTTATGGTTACTTTGTATCGGTAGAAATTTTAGTTAAAATAGCGTGTCCAACTAACTATACAGGTGAAATTTAAATTTTAAGCTTCCAAATTTTATTATAGCAGTCTACGAGACAAAAAACAATTGACTTCTTTTTTCTTTTGGTATAGCCCAGTCAAAAATTTCAAGATAAATACTCAGAAAATGTCCGCTAAAAATCTAAATTTTTTGATACGGCCTCCTAGCAACACTTTTTTTACGCCATGCGCATCTCATTGATTCGTTAAATCATTATAATACTATTAATAAGTTTTTGATTTTCCTTTCACACCTTAACAGGCTTAGTACCTACCGTAAAAATTTAAAACTATGTTGCGAAAAATATTTTCGGGTGTAAACTTTAATTCATTTTTATCTTTATAAATGAACCACAAATCGCTTCTTGTTATTTTTGATAAATTTTTTTCAATAACTTTCATATTTATAAGTCATCAGATAAGTAACTTAAAGTGAAATAATCGCATTAAGAGTAAATGTTTAAATTATTTCATTATATTTTCTTGTCCTTTTTTGAAAAAGATCAATTTTATATCTCTACTGTTACTATGAAAGCGTAGTTAGTAATACCTAACTACAATAACTATCACCTTTTAATTGAAAGCTTTACTTATATAGAAAGCCGATCCATACAAATAACGTTTAAAATCATATAAATTCCTTAATCACTTTTGACTCAGGTGAGACTCAGTAAGCAGAGTCGTATTTATCTGTCGTGTCACCTACTACTGCGTTATCGCAAATTAAACGCCAAACGCTATTTACGACATCGTAATCGCCGCGGGGTACATGAGAACAGATTATGTATGTATACGTACGTCTCACTCCCACGCTAGGTTTTATACATCACAGGTCCATTTTAATCACAGATCAGATATAACTATTCCGTGGTTTTAATGTCCCTACAACTGTGGGAAAAGAACAGAAGAGTTCCAAAAACAAATAATTGATCGTGTAGAACGTAAATAAAAAATCAAAACAAAATGTTTGTATTATTGCGTTGACAGAAAGATGCATTTTGTTTGACATCAATTTCAGAAAAAATTCAATGCAGTTAGTCGTGGCAGAATGATACATATTTTTTTAATTATAATGTATAGTTAAATACTTACATAGTTGTGTTCCATTTATTTTACTGTATATTTAAAATTTTAATCAGAACTTACATTTCAAACGTATAAAAATATAGAGTCTAGTCGACATACCTGTGAACAAAAGAAATAACAATTAGAGCACAGTGGTTTAAATATATTTTCCTTAAGTATTTAGTATTATTTTCATTAAATACTTATTAAACGGTTGTAAAATATTACTGTCATATGCATCAGTTATTTCTGTTACTTGAGCTTTGTGATTTAATCGAATTTGCATCGTTATCGTATCTTAGATCGCGTGCCGACTTCAAAAGCCGCTCTAAAAGCGAAACCAAACCCTGAAAGTACGCTATTGCAGGAATCTGTCAAAAACACAATGATATTTAAAAAGTAATAGATATGTTACATGCGCTCTCAATATGCGTCCCTAAAACGTCACAATGGGGACTACCGTTTCTTTGCTCACCAGTTGGCGCCACTGTAGACTGAGGTCCGGAAGTATAGCAGTAAAAGGCGATTGGCGCCGAAACAAAGTGTTATATCTTGAATCTAATTAAGGTTATATTGTTTATAAATAACTATCTTGATATCAACAAACTAACTTCTGAAATAGTTGCTCTTGAGGCCGCCTATATTTGCGCTTTTTCTTAATTCCGCTTTTAAAGCGTTCACATTAATCGCCAAATCATCCATATTTGCTATACTTTACGATGGAGATCACTTTCCGGCAGGTAAATTTAAGAAATAATATTTTATGCAACAAATTCCGCTAAAACCAGTACAAAGTGAATGATATTGGACCTCACGCGACACAAGCGCCTCTAGTGGCAAATTTACTAGCGATAGCCCCCATTGTGACGTCTTTTCAAATCCATGAAAGAGAAAGTAATTATTCTTTTCACGAGTATGACAAGGACAAAATAAGAATTACGCATGTGTGCAGTTGTTCGCAAGCGGCACAGATATTTCGATAGTTTTGTAAGGGCATAACCTATCTATACTTTTTAAATATCATTGCAAAAACATAAATAAGAGATTAAATGTTATAATTATACAATGTATGTGATGTCGTCCACATTGACATATTCATAGTAAAATTCCTAGTTCAATACTAATATTTGAAGCGTGCTTATAGCGTAGCGTTTTTGATATTGTTGTAAATTATAGTTCAAATAATGTTTTACTCTTTTGTACTAATGATGCTAGTGTTCTGTTTTGTATAACCTTTAATTTGAATTTCGAACAAACTTCGATACCAAGTTCATTAGGAGCAATCGACAAAAATATCAACAGCCAGTACTCCATCGCCTTAGCAACCCAACAAACGAGGTGGGTGACCCGAGCCTGGTAAAGTTTCTTACTTTACTGCCAGACGCCGTATACCATTACGGATACCGAATCAAGAAATCGTAATTTACCAAGAATACGATGTTTTTTAAACTAATTAACAAAACGACATTAAGTAAAATGTAACGTCGAGCGAAAGTTATTTGACGTATCTGGAGATATTAACGTAAGTGCATTATTTATAGCTGTGATAATAATATGTTTATGAACCAAATTCTATATTAACTATACCACGCATAATGATATTAATTCATGTAAGATGATATTTGATGGGGTTAGTTTTCTCAATAAAACATTGCAAGAACTTAGTTCGTTGTTCTAAATCTATAAATGATCTAGTATGTAATGGATGAATATGACAAATAAAGAAGCAAAGTCAGCAAACAAGAGTTTTGTTTTGTAACCATTAAAAAAAAATGTATGCAAATCGTTACTTTCATACAAAAAAGTTTAAGTTTAATATTTGCGGTTAAATATAAATCACCTTGGCGATATGCGCATAAATCATTAGTAGATAGATATTGCACCGTTCAGGCGCATATAATGAACACGTTGATCAGGGGTGTTCAACATACGGCCGGTTATTTAACAAAACTTTAAATAAGAAGTATATTAAATTGTCCACAATAACGTTACTTCAAGATATCCGCGTTCAAATCTTCCTAGCTAAATGTCATGTACTTATCATATCTGGCCCAATGGAAATTCAATCTTGCGTATATGGCATACAATTTAATGCTATTGCGTTTAAAGAGTACCTACTTAAAAGTAATATATAAACTTTTTTTTCCGTTTGCATTGATCCGTAACTTTATACAAGAGTACTGTAGATTAAGTATCTGATAAGAGCAACATAATTTCATTAGATTGTCTTTACTTGCTACACGAACCTAAGAATGTATTAATAAAAGAGAAATGTTCATTAAAATAACTAACTACTACACTAGTTTAGCTAAGTTACTATTCAATCTCGATAGATTTTGCTCGCATTTCTTAAATAACGTCAATCAGACCTATGTACTTAAAAATAGACAGAAGAACAACAATACAAAGAGGTAACTCAACAGCAACAAGAAACATCATATATTACCTCCACAGGTAAAACGGCCTGTTTACATAACGTAAAAGGTTAACAGAAATTCCCAAGTCAAATGGTTTTGAATTAATTAACCAAGGCGAGAGGTCGGGCGTTTAGGGATCAAGAAATGCTTTTAAGATAATTTAAATATTAACCCTTTAATGCATAACAATAACCTTTTAAACCAGATTCTCTGCATAATCGTAAATTAAATTAACGTTTTCCTGTTTAAGATCGTTAATCGGTACGACACATATTTCAGTGATTGTTTTTCAATTGTAGACAGTTAACTTTTTTCAAATAAATATGGATTCCGTGTTACCGTTTCTATGCGTCCGCAAAACTGGTCCCGTTTCGTTTAATTTTTCTCTTTCGTACAAACTTGTAAGTTCGAAGATCTTATGTATTGTTAGAGTATGGATTATGCCAGCAGTCCGTTGCCTGGAATTTAAATGGTATCATGCGATTTTTTATTGCCCAAGAATATAATAATAAAACACTTTAATTATCAAATAATAATTATCTTAAGGTACACCTGCATTACACCGTTCCGCTCCCCTGGCCACTGATCGCCAACTCGAGCACTCGCTAAGCAAAGCAACGGTACCGTACCAGTCGCGCTCTGAATAGTTTCTGAGCAAAAACCGCAAAAATCGCCTGAAAGTGGCCGGTCGAAGACACTTCCAAAAACCGAAAGTCTGAACATTTATTTTCGAGAAACTACGCAGCAAGAAATAACACATAGGTATCAGTAGTAGCCTTTCATACTGCTTTTTATAATTTGATAAACTTATGTGTAAATAACTGTAACCTCCTTATTATTTTGACATGCCTGAAAGTTATAATTAACTTTTACTACTAAGAGCTTTCAATAACATTGTTACAATATACTAACATCTTAAGAATTACAACTTAAAAATCTCGTATAATCCAAAAAAAGGCTTAAAACTCCAACGCTTTATCAGACCCACATCTAAGAGTGTGAATTTACACGTATCAATATCAATCAAATGTACTGCAAGTGACACTTGAATCAACAACAAATTAGGTTATGACAAGCTAACGTCTTACTATCTCTAGTATTCGTTAAGCGATCGCACATGACGATATGTCGTATCTAATTGACGATAACATCTCGATATTGTAAGGGCAAGGCTACATCATCATCACACACTAGTTGGTACTAAAAAATTAGTTAGGTGATGTTAGAATGATACGGAAACCGGCAACGGAAACTGTAGAGGCGTATCTGCGTCCACGTCGCGTCCCCTGGGTAACGTCCGGTCCTGACCACCGTAACGGAGTGGCAGGCCGGCGGCAAAAGGATATTGTACCATATTGGCTCACCGGACTGTTCTTTAAGAATCTCCCGGTGTCTTCACTGCTTAACCAACATGAGAGGCGTAAGCATACGATTTAATATAATAATTGTTTATTCTAGTGCATTAAAAGCAAATTCAATTTATCTATAGCAAGGATTCCAATTGAAAAAGGGTTATATGCAGTTAAACAAAAAAGAAGTTTGTGAATTTGTGGGAGTATAGGCACTACGAAGCTGTTACTCAACGTTAAATAACAATTATAGTTTTGGTATTAAGCCGACACGGTACATAGTCTTTGTTTACGCTAAGCTATAGTTAGTAAGCTTGGTGGTATAACAGTGTGCTGGTATAGCGCTATGTGAGATATCTAATAAGCTATCTAATATTGTAGTCTACGCCTAATACAGTAAAAATATTCGGAGTTTCTGAGTCGTAGAGACCACTTCATTATGTTGATGGCTTTATTACTGAGATCATTAAGAAGGCGCATCGGATTTCATAGCCTCAGAGCATCGTAAACGAATAATGCTATGCATAAATCAATTTTATCATCAAACTATACCAATTCAATTGTGCTGGATCTGGTATCCTAACATTGTATGCGAGTAAAAGTATCAGAAGCAGATTTAATCAAGAATGACACTTGTAAGATCGATTACTAGGTTTATTTTAGACTGCTTAAGACCCGAGTTCACCAACAGACGTTTAAGTTTTAAACAGCGTTTAAAATATTATTTGACATATTTTGTATGGGAATTGTGTCAAATTAATCGTCAATCTATGTTTACCGGCTGTTTAAGAATTGGTGAACTCGGGTCTTAAACGTGCAAGTAAAATTCTGAGCCCCCAATTGGTATATCAATAGAGTTATATTATTATGTTCTTGTTCATGTTCAATCTCCCATTGTGACAAATAAACGTTTTCTTATTTTTTATTTAAATCTAGCAGACTCCGCAAACTTCATATCGTCTCAGAATAGTATTTGATTTGGACGTCTTAATGTAATTGTCATCAAACATGGCGGGGTTAGAAATTTGTATGAAGAAATACAGTTTCATAGTTAATTATTTTAACGTTAACTTTTCAATAATTTTAAAACTTATTATCTTATTCCCGACGAAGGCAAATACAAAAACAATACAACCATTAAAATCGGTCCAGCCGTTCTCAACTTATAAGTGGTGTAACTAACACGACTTTATTTTACCTATATACATATACATAGATTAATAAAATGGATACCCACAATTTGTATCTTTATCTTTATTTACATAACAGACAACTCAGTACTTAATCATGTAAAATGACTATAAAAATTAAGTTTTGGTTCAATCCCGATTTGCTAAAGTAGTGAAAGTCTGCCTAAAGAACTAATAATGTTGCATTAACTTGAGTTATGCCAAAACTCTTCGAAAGCGCATACAACGTTGAACCTGTGAAAACCATTATCTATAGGGTACTTCCCTCTAATAGATTAAGATAAGAATTTGAACTGGAATCCGTAGCTGGTGTAAATGCAAACGCAATAGCCTGAAGCGAGACAAAGCCTATTGTTTGGAAAGCTGTTATTGAGCTGTTTAACATTTTAACCTCGCCCGACAAACAGATGGAGAGTTACAAAAAAAATTTAAAAGAACTAAACCGGTATTCCGCTTCGCTGGATGCAAATTTGAACAAGAAATGCAAAGTAAAAAAGGGTTATTTTGCCAACTAAAAAGGAAATTTTGGAGTAACTTCCCGTGAGCTTCACTCGTTCCTCGTTCCACCTGGTAGAGGGCCTAGCCACAGATCGTCGTAAAGAACAAATGATTTTAACACTCAGTTTTAAGTATACAGTTAAGTTGCATAAACATATTTTGCATTGATTTAGTGGGAAATCATTTTTCATGTTCTAATCAAATACTGACCGATACTGTCTCAACGTTTTTTGAAGTTTTTTACTTACCTGTCCTTACATACTGTCACAAAAGAAAGAGTCCAAAGAAAAAAAAACCTGGTTCTCGTTAATGAAAACTTTATAAAATTTTGTTTTAAATTCCAAAGAGTCACAAGAATGACAGATGGCTAAAGTCACGGTACGTAACGAATCAACCAGTGCTGTAGCGGCGTCTCTCTCGAACGGAAAAGTGTGAAATAATTATTAGATCGCGAGCGTGACTTGATCCCCTTTTTCTTGTTATGGTGTGTGGATTGTTTTTTCGCATGGATGGTTGCTTTGGCATGCAATTTTTACTCAATCGCACTGATATTGATCACATTTTTTTTTTATTATTAAAAAAAAAACAGTTAATATTGGCAGAGTTAAAAAAATGTGCCTACAACACTCGAAATTCGAATGATGCCCGAGTTAGAGCCCCTACATAATCTACTCCTTCAAATCCCAAATTTTTGGATATGACTAATTAGCTTTTGGGATTTAAGGGGCTACTTATAGTTAATTAGACCTTGGACGTTCTACTCGTAAGTAGATCAGATGAATGAGGTGTTTTCCTGGTGGTACATTACTATAGAAGTGGCTGAATACACTGGTCGCCTTTGCCTCTTGGAAGGGACCCCGGCGAAGTAATTGGACGTTTCCTCGCGACACGGAACCCTTTGAGGCGACCGCCGCCCGCCGGTCGGCGCGTGCCGCTATGTTGCGCAGCGCGGTTGCGTTACGGCATCCGAGCGTAGGGTTGCTACCTCTATACTAACCAAGAAACGATGTCGACATAATATACAAGTCGAATTTCATAAACCGTGTGTATATTAAAAGTATCTTTTTCTATTTAGGCACCTCACGTCTTATGAAAATTATGTTTTCAATGACACCTAACACACACATAAAAATTATCATTTTTTTATTACTGTCAGGGCAGTACCTTCATCTTTTATTAGCACAGTCAGGTTCTTCAAAAGAACTCAACACCACATCTAAAACATGGTGCAATCAATTTAAACGCTCATTTAAGCTTTTGCCTGATATACAGGGAATCCTAGTTCAGGCATAAGTGTATTTTGCATATTCTTAAGTATATTAAGAATTTTATTGTTATATTGTCAAGTAAATTTTTCAATAAAGATTTATTTATTTATTTATTTTATGACATTAAGAGTCGTCTATCCAAAACAGGGAAAAAAATTCGTTTGAGTCCCCCGTATGTAAATAAAAATTCAAAGCTGTACTAACTTTTACTGACAACCCTATACATTCCAGCGTTTTTTCTCCGCTCCTTCCATTCGGAACGACTAATTATTATGTCCTGCTTCGTTTTGACTAGTCTTGTCTCTGCTATACATGTGTCGATTAATCACGTGTTCCTTGTGACACTTACTATTGAGTTTACAGGGCTATCCGCTATGTAACTGTTCTTAATCATTTATACACATATTTTGAAAACTTAAATTGACACAGATTCTGTTACACTTTTTAGTCAAACAGAATTTAAACCGAACATCTGTCAAAAGAAAAATCTTACTTAAAACCGTAGGTTCCTGGTTACAATTTATAATTGTATATTTCGACTATTAGACATGGCTATCCCACTATCCCATAATTTAAGAGAAATACTGAATTAAACTCAATTTAACAAGAACATAAAATAGAAATAACACCTCTTGAAATACTGTTGAAAATATAATCTAAATATATAAAAATGAAAACTGATTTAATGACTGACTGACTGACTGACTGACAGACATATCAACGCACAGCCCAAACTACTGGGATTTAAAATCTGAAAATTTCCACCGTGCTTCCTTTTATAGTGTAGGTGAGCACTAAGAAAGGAATTTTGGAAATACCGCCTCTAAGGGGGTAAAAAGGGCCCCATAAGTTTGTATGAAACTCCGTCAGTTTTGAAGCTAAGTCGATGAAAATTGGTATCCAGCTACCTGATTAAAAATTAAGAATGACGTCTTTCAGGATTTTTGAAAATTTAATCTTTAAGGGGATAAAAAATGGGGCAAAGTTTGTTCGGTTCCGCGTCATATCCATACTCTTTACATATTTGTACTCTCTGACTTTACTTAGTTTGTTATGACATTCAATGTGTCAATCAGAAAATAAATAGGTAATTTCTTACAAACAGAATGGTATTATTTTAGAATTTAATAATTGGCGCCGAAATGGATGAATTAACTAAATTAAAACGTGTAGAACTTTAATTAAAGGCTGCATTACAAAATTCGGCAGCCAGATACAAAACCTACGAGAAATGTCTGATTATGAATTAAAATTAGTGAGTGATCAGCTGGTGAAGTGACAAATAAACAAATTTACCAAGAATAATTTGGAAGAGATACGACTACAAATAATATTACTAATGACCCACAGTCGGAAACTGAGATTGAAGAAAAAAATAACCTTCAGGGTATTACAACACAGCATAAACTAAAACTGCAGAGTTTGAATTCGATAGCACGAAACAATTCCATGTATGCAGAAGGTACTGAGGAGCAAAGGTCGGTCACAAACAAATCTTAGGACATCTAAATAGAACTCAGTACCATTAGACAAGGACGAAACATTCAAAAACATCATTAAACGGTTGGATACGTACTTAAAACTGAACAGATGTGATGATATCGATACAAGGAAATACACGTCAATCATACATCTTTGAGCTCAGAATTACATCAAAAAACGTATTATATTATATTTTTGTGCTCCACGGGATCCTTGTGAGTTAGAATTTGAAGAGTTGGATAAAATTCAGTTAGTAAATTATCAACAACTCAAAATAGGACAGATTACTAGAAGATTTAACAATGGTGTTTGACGGAACTCTTGTTTGAATATCAAACTACAAAGCTCAATTAGTGCTTCAAGAAAATGTGACACCAATTTTCATCTAGCCGCGACGTATTCCATATGCCCTGAAGGACAAAGTTGACGAAGAAATAAGGAGGCTATGTAACGAAAAGACAAAACTTGAAAATTCCTATTGGATGTTTTATCTATATGTACCATATTCAGAAAATAAATATCGGTACTTACCATAAGAATGGTATTATTTAGAACTTAATCATTTTAGGGTTCCGTACCCAAAGGGTTAGTACGGGACCCTATTACTAAGACTTCGCTGTCTGTCCGTCTGTTCGTCTGCCTGTCACCAGGCTGTATCTCAAGAGCTGCGATAGCTAGACAGTTGAAACTTTCAAAAATTATGTATTTTTGCTACCGCAATAACAACAAATACTAAAAACAAAATAAAACAAATATTGAAGGAACAAAAAATTTTTTGTCCTTTATTTGTTCGATATTAATAATGGCAACAGGTAGGCACTTGAAATATATACAAAACACTCAGTTATATTTTCTAACTTTAATAATCAATAATTAAATTAATATTTAAGGGAGGTTCCCACACAAAAAAATCAATTTTTTGCTTATTTTTGCTTGATATCAATGAATGCTATTTTTTATTAATTTTTGCTTGATAACAGGTAGGCACTACATTAACTAAATTAATGTAGGTACCTAATGTTGTTTTCGCAGTCAATGGTACGGAACCCTCCGTGCGCGAGTCCGACTTGCACTTGGCCGATTTTTGTTTATACGGTAGAGACAAATGTTGGGAAATCGAAAAAGTGTATAGAATTACAATGTTGTACCTTATGACATTATCAACTATATTAAGCAGTACAAAAATAATTCCTAAACTGGGCATAGACTTCATAATTCCGTGTTGTTTAACTTATGAATAGCTACCACCACTAATGACCAAGCAGCAGTAATTAATGATGTTTTGCTGACATCATTTGAAGCTGAAGAAATATAAAAATTTATAGACACAGTGGTCAGTACAGTCGAATCAGTTCTCTATCCTGTCAAGTTTCTGAACACTTTTTATCCTACTGCAATGATCATCCTCTATCATTCATGCCTCGAACCCACATCCCACATGAAAGTTTTGTGAAACTACGTCAGCTTTTTGGTATAAATTTTGTTATGTTGTTTATAAGGTTTTTTTTATAATTAAATATTTGAGGGGGTGAAAACGGTTGAAAATCTTGTGGTTAATTATTTGTGTTTAACATCATATTGAGGTACTTGAAACTTCGTTTATCGATCATGAAGGGAGAATGACATAGGACTGGCTTTTTCAGAGCTCTACACCGATGCTGGTACTACACCGGTCTTCTATCCAAACGTAGTATACAAGCAAATTGTCTTTGTAAAATCGCCTTTTTAACGCTTATGGATCGAGAAAAATGGTAACCTACTTGGTTGGAAATTAAGAATGTGGTTTTTTACACAGGGCCACTTCTTCCAGGTCTCTACGCCAGTGTTGATCATATTCGAATAAAGCCTTGCAAGCTGCTTTGAATGGTTTGTTGTACTACAGCGTTGACAGTTTTGAAATTTTCAAATGATATTGTACTTCAAATTTCATGTAAATGCAAACAGATGTGGTGCGAGCTCGCTTGGACCACGGTTCGCTAGGAGAACTAACACCGGATCCCTAAATAGTTTAAATCGGCCCCTTTCATCCAACTATTGTATCAACGGGCCCCGGTAAGTCGGCAACGACGTATCGGCTCCCAATAAGTGCCCACCACCACCTCGCCCGAGATGGGCACCTTCGGCACCGTAGGCAAAGGAAGTGGAGGAAAAGAGTGGAGGAGAGGGGGGTGAGTCGTGACGAAAACTTTGTAACAGATCAAAACCCACGCGTGCGAAGCCGCGGGCATCAGCTAGTATGGAAATAAAAAAGAAAAAATTTCAGCCGTAATGTATGCAAAAATCATTCGTGCTAGTTTGTTTTCAACACAGACTGGTTTTCTTTTAACTTTTTTTATTGGCTAAGGTGACAGAAACATACATTTGCGGCAATCTGTTTTATTGCTAAGCTTTCCCGTCTGAAGCACTATACTAGGTCACTGTGATACATTACTTACTTGGTCAGTTACGACTAAATTTAGGTTAAAACTTCGAAGTAGACAAATGTTGCTGAGATAGTTGCTAAATAACTGTCTAATTGGTTGTTTATTCTAATACTTACGAGTATAATATTTGTTGATGTCACAATAATATCGTCAAAAGGTTAACTAAAACGTACATGATCTGAATATGTGTTTTATTAAAGATCTAGTACCTACCCGCTTAATATTGAATCTAATTAACAAATGATCATATTACATTATTAGCATATGTCCAGCAGTAAGCGTCGTTTGACTGAGACGATGATGATGATGATGATGATGATTTACAAAAATGCGTTATTGTTTTTTGACCCAACTGCTCATTTAAAAGAGCAGTCGCCGATTACAGTAAGTAAGTTCGTGAGTTCAAATTCCAATTGAGGTAGCCGCACTTTCATGGATAACTTATCAAATGAGTACTCTTATTGCTATTAAGGCCAAAAAACAAATTGGTATGTCGTATTATCAATTAATTATAATATCACATGTGTTTGGCAATCATGCTCACTGAACCATCTCTTCAAATAATGTTCCAGTTCCAATATGATGCAATATCAAAGACATACGCCACTTTCGACACAATTAAATTAATTGCACTTATCAGGCTATTAATTCGGCCGTATTTTAATGTCAACTATATTTTATTTGCACTTTATACTCAAATTAGTACCAAAAGAAGTTACTGTATAGAGCAATATTTAAATCTATTTATCCATATTTAATTTCTAATGAGAGGTTGGTTGGTAAAGGGTAGTTTATCTTATTAAAATTATTTATGATGATATATGAAAGTTGAAGATAGCTAATAAAATAACGACTATATTAAAAGTGACTAAAAGAGTATCGCCAGAAGGATTCGGGCAGCAATTGCTTTTATCAACCATCGGCCATTATTGTATTGGGTTAATAAGCCGTTGACTGTGTATGAAGGTATGTTAACATAATTAAAGAGTTTAAGTAACTGTTTATTATTTCATTATAGCCTTTTCATTTTTCCGAGTTATGAAAATAGATCGTACGACCTATTACAAGCAAACAACAGATACGACTCATTGGCTTTAACACCCGGCAAAAAAAAAGCTATTTGAATCTGCAAAACCAAACAGATTCCTCGACTGTACCTAGCCAGTCTATGTCCATATTCATGCAAAGGGTTTGCGTTTTCCAGCGTATTTCAGGCGGTGATAAGCGAACCAGGCACGGATCCCTGGAGACACGCGTTTTGTCAATAACAAGACCATCAATTTGTACATGATACTTAGAAAAAATATGGGTCGCTACGAAGTGGTACGGTGAGGAAAATTGGCAACGGTACCTATATGTGAGCATAATGATATTTGTGACAAATATACCTATAGCAATGTTATTTGTCATCAAAAGATAACAAAACTATTGAATGTAGGAAATGTATTGTAACAACAAAACTATAAATAGCAATACTGTAGTAGTACTTAATTAAATATGCAGAATATGTATATTTTCAACATTAGTGTATCTTAAAAAAATTGTGCCGCACTGTTTTGTGAAACGGTGCTAAATTTTATTTGTAAAGGTAAAACTTTAGGAAACATATAATTCAATAAAGAACAAAGTAATAAGTTTTAATGATACTATAAAAGGACCCGAAATAGAGGGAGATTACAAAAAATACGTTTTCCCCACCCTTTCCCACGCCCTTTATCAATGTAACACAAATAACCACTTACTGATATCATTAACTTTTATTAATTACACAATACAAATGATGAATGCTCTTAACACAGTTCTATAAAGGTCATCAATCTATGAGAACGATTCCGTATTGCTAAACACAAACTGCTTTAAAATTAGTTCAGTTAAATTTTTAATCGAAATTTTATCGATCAATTTACAGTATCACGACTTCTGTTACGACAATTTTGCATAATAGAGATGTCAATGATGAATTTTCCGGTCTGTGACGGTTTGACAATGTTATATAAAACTGCTTATATTGTATAATGTAAAAAGTGTCTTTAACAATTACTTTTGCTTTCAAAAGTGTCGCTTTTTACTATTATGCAAGTTTAAGAAAGTATTATTGAATGGAATCAAACTGTGTTGTTATATCACAAAAGCTGGGACGAAGATCAATCACGAGTTACATGTTTTTTTTACTTTGGTTTGAAATCAAGAAATGACGACACAAAATTTTTTGTTTATACTCAAGATTTAGTATCGGAAAATTAAATTTTTACGTGACTAACAAAGTAAAGAGTAAATAATTTATAAAATGTGTTTGCATACTTTAAAAAAAACTGCTTATACAGGCAGTTCAAATCATCAAATCAAAGAACTCGGAGAATAAAAAAAAAATTTATTAAGTATTAGAAAAATATTTACTATACAAAATAAGTACTTATTACATTACACAACTGTTTTTCCTTTATTTTAGAAAAAAATAAAAGAAATTACAAATCCCAGAATTTAATTTGCTGGGTTTAAGAACATCGTATAACTGATATCATGCAAATTGTACCAATGACTCGTCAGCTTCATAATCTGGCAAAGTTAAAGCTACTTGAATGAACATTTCTATATTGTAACCAACCCATACATCTGGTAGATCAACTAAATTTATATGAAATCATCAACACTAATTGATAGTTTGATAGCATCTGGCCACCCTACGAGAATAGACTGTCCACACGTGCGTGGCCAACTGTTCGTAAACAAGTAAGAAGCAATTGTTAATAATATCTAAAACCACATCTTCGTAATTATTTACTTAAGCCTCCCATAACTTTCACATCTCAAGCTCCTAACAGTTGTTTGTATTTTCTTCAAAGATGCTTAATCATTCCATAAGGTCGCAATAATTATAAAATATATTGTTAAATAGTTTTGGATATGCGATGCTTTCTTAAGCTGAGACTATTGCGAAGCGAAAGCAAAGATTACGATTGAGAAGCTATTTAAAATATTTCACATCCCTGAAAGGAATTAACTACCTAATAGCTAATTGTTCTCACTGTTTGGGTTTTCGAGTCATATTTTGGGTATCTGACTCATATGTCCAAGCAATAATGTCATATTTAGTTCTTTAAAACCACTTTCGTCTGAAATGAAATTACTGTTGTATATTTTTGGTATGCTATTATTCATACAAAATGTTTTGTATAGCTAAATATGCGATTTTAAATATTTATTGTCCTACTAATATCCATTGACTCGACTTATTTCCTGAGTAACGTATTGTTAATAAATTATTGGAAAAAATATAAAGTTTTACACGAATATCTACCAATATTCAAACTGCAGTCACAGCATTATTTTAAATTATAATGACTGATTAAGGTACAAATTATATTGCTCATAATCATCACATATAATATAAGCGCCTGCGTATAAACCCTTATCATGGACATTGTATAGATTCTACCCCAATGTAGGCGTGATTATATATTCAAGAAATATAGGAAATCCAAAATCCATCCAACAACCGGTGTCTTCATGTCGTCGCTATAATTAGAGGCCTATAACGCGTCTAGTTCGACATCTATTTCTGTCCGTGCTATCGACCTCTGCGCGGGCGCATATGGCGCATCTCTTCCGCTACCAAACAACCCTATTTGCCTTTTACGGACGACAGAATAATATACACCAGACACTGTTTTGTGAACGATCAAAGGTCTTATAATAACGGTTTATCACATAGACGGTTTTACTACTGAGAGCTTGAGGCGAGAGCTAACGAGATGTTCGGGAATATTTATCAGTGAACGTCATAATACAATGTTTTGGTATTTTAATGCTTTAGTTATGGCAACTAGAAACTGCGAACTATAAAGTATTGCTATAATCGCTGACTAAAACTGATATATTTTTCGGAATGGGAGTTAATGGATTTCTATTTTCCATAATATCACGTTTTACAGTGTCATCCTTAAGTTTTATAGGTCTATAAGAGTAGAAACGCTTGTTTTTACGACTGTTTCTTCTCCTATTACGTATAACCACATGATGGAAGTGGCGAGTCCAAACTTCCAAAACGAGAGAGAAATTCATAAAAGAACACGTTAAAATCCAGCACAACATAGAGTGCATTCCTTTTAATATTTGAACAAAAAACCGGGCCATTAACTAACAATAACGTGTGTAATGGACTGTGTTGTTCACAAACTCCTCTAAAACATTCACGAATACTTTCTATGCAAGTCGGAATAAACGTTGATTCATCGGTCGAGCAAAAAACGGTCGGAAGTGGTTTGTGAACTGTGTTTGAAAACCCAAAAACTTTTGACAGGTAACCCAGCGACCTCCAGCTAACTGACTTTCACAACACAATAATGCGCGGAATTGGGCTTTTTATTTGTTAGAAAATGCTGGCTCCAATGTAACGAACGACTATCGAGGGATTCAGGTTACGTTAATTCTAATAAATATTAATTTCACAGCGATTCCTCGTCTCAATTTAATCTTTTTATATTGTGCAATTCATCCATTAGCCGCTGTCATCCTGTCACACAGTACTGTATCTGCGAACAGTTGAGCGATTGTTCAATTTATACAGCACGATGTCGGCATTTCGCTTTATTAGGGCAACTCATATAGTTTTAAAACTTTTACCGTCCTTTTATCTTGAGATCTCAGTTCATTATTGGATCCAAATCGTGTCAAATTTTACTTTCGACTTTTGTTATTTCTGTAAATGTGTGTTCAGGGTCACTTTCAACCTTTTTTTTTCCTAGTACCTACAATATTTCGTTCTTTCTTCGACTCTATTACCTTAGCAGCAGTAAAGGTCCTGCTCAAAAACTGCCTAACTATGGGTAATATTGCATTTAGTCCTCACAAGCTGGAAGTGGCCGGAACAATGTCTAAGCGAAATCAAATAGATCAACAAAAAATCGGTCAGGATGGTAAATAAAATTAGAAAATAGCGTTATTGCATTGCCGTTTCCGAGATATTTCTGCATTGGTGCCTGTGTCCATGTAAATTTCCAACTTAGGTGGAAGCTGAAAAACAGTGTAGGTACTGCTATTAGAAAAGCTCAAACAAACACTTAGCTCTCCGCCCTTATTGCATTCTTACTTTTTTATTTTAATGTTACTCCGTCTAAATCTTAGATCTAACTGTCTTAGTGTCCTTACTGTTCATGTAAATTTTATTTCCATAGCATATTCAAAAGATGTCATGAATTCAGGATATATCGACTCTAAACGATTTTATGACCGGTTGTCCGGTGTAATTACGAGTAAAAGAAAATTGGGTGGCAATATTGGATTAGAACAATGTTGTAGGTCGCAGGTCGCAACAATAGTATGTGAAACTACAATTACGCCATTGACTTGAGTTTTGGTTTATTAAACGAGTTACAACTTGCTATTCGATTTTTACGTTAAATAAGCATTTGATTAGGTACTAAGCAACTAACGCCCCGTTGGTCTAGTGGTTTAAATACCGGGCCAAGATCTCGGGGTCCCAGGTTCGAATCCCGGATCGGGCAACAAAAAGTTTCGAATTTATAACGTTGCTCGGGTTTGTTATCACCAACCCGCATTTGGCAAGCGTGGTGATTATGCCAGTACACCCATCATTGTTGTGGTAACTATAATTCAATGATGAAGGCCTTTTCCCTGCAGTGGGATGATTATAGGCTGTTACTTTTACAAACAACTTGTTGGATAACATATTGCAATTGCGTGATTATAAAACTGGCATATTAGCTAAAATACAAAACAGTTTAACTATAAAAAAAATCTAATTTATTTGACCATTGATCAAGACGTATTTTGCAATATAAATTTAAATGGATTTTGTTATGTAAATTTTTTTGACAATTATTATGAAAAACTTGTAAACTAAGCATGATTATTATAATTATATTGTGCACGAATAGCACTTATCACATTTAGTATCGATATCTCATGCATAAAGATTACGACTTTTTGTTTGGAAATTTCAAAGAAAGCGAGTTTACTGAGAAACTTCAGTGAAAAATATTGCGAGTACAGATCATAAATCTGGACTGTCATCTCCGTGCTCTAACACACAACTAATGGCAGCTTGTCGACGAAACTAATCTCTCTCTGAACAGACACAACATTTCATCTAACTTAAACAGCTCAATTTCAGATAGCGTTAGTTCAGTAATGACACATTTCGTGTTTTACTTCTTTGCGTGTTCTTATCCTTGCAAACATAATTGAATTTAAGATATGATCACGAAGACATATAGACCTAATTAATACTCTTGTAATATCTGCTTAACATCAGAATCAACTTTTTCAGCAACAATTTATGGAACGACACTTACCGGTGGCTAATACGATAAAGTTTAGATTACATTTATTAATTTATAAGAGAAACGGCTATACAAGTGATTTAAAATAGGGCTGAACGCCGTATTCGTTATGGTTGGCTTGGGCCTTATCGTTTATTAAAGAAAAGAAAGTCTAACTTACTCGTTACATAAACGAGTTCAAATTTTAGACAATATCAATAAAGTAAAGGTTAGCCTATGTCATACAGTTTTTCAGAATGAAGTTGCAGTTAAAAGTATAATTCACTGTGAGATACAGCCTTAGATATTGTAAGCAAAGTAAACACTTAGATCCTGACCCGATGCAGAACAATTACCATAATGTTGAAATATTCATGCGTCTCGATCGCGAAACAGTGGTATAA
The DNA here is from genome assembly GCA_949315895.1 of Anania crocealis. Taxonomy (NCBI): domain Eukaryota; kingdom Metazoa; phylum Arthropoda; class Insecta; order Lepidoptera; family Crambidae; genus Anania; species Anania crocealis. The sequence goes on from OX438869.1 coordinate 7,319,511, forward strand.
TTGCAGCATCGGTTCCTAAGATTGTGCAAGGAGCCCTATGCTCCTTTCACCTTGGTTACGCCATGGTGATCAGTGGAGCATGATGGCTCCATGACAATTAGTGGGAGCGGCATGAAATATGGGAGGAATCGGTCAGGTTTCAAGTGCTTGACAGACTTTTGACAGTCTCGTAAATAAGCACAAGTTACTTAAGTTCCAATACTTTGCAAATCAGATTTGGAGTTTACTTAGGTATGCCAATCCAATGCGCCTACTCTTTCGATTTGATAATTGTTTTTCCTATCTGCCTCAAACTACTTCAATGTTATTAGGTATTTGTTACTTCGTTTTTTGAAAACCTTGACTTCGTTGTATTGCATGTTTTAAATGATACTGCAGCATGCCAAAAACTAAGTCAAGGATTAATCTAGTCGTGCTAACAAAGGCACAAAAGTGCTGCGAAGTTACCTAAGCAAGTTTTCAAAGTGAAAATGAGGAAGATTTTTATATATGGACGTCTGTACATTGATGTAACACGCGACTTGCAAACGACACACGGACCCGTGAGAATACCGTCCATTTGGTGCGCCCGAGCATCACGCCTCGTCATACTGCCACGGAAGCCAACGCCATTGTGCTAATTCATTTCCGTGACTGTGGAAATGCTTATAATGCACATTTCATAACTAACAGTACTGCCAGATCAAAAGGTCTAATGTAAACAAAACGATTTACAATTCACAATCAAGAATGCAAATGTTTCTAACATTAAATCTTAGATGGTCTGCATAAATATTGCATCTTCGGTAAAGGGCATACTTTGTTATGAATACTATAAGCAATAAATATTGACGTTAACGAATCAATCAACAGCACCTGATATTTGCGAGCTTTTCTCCTAATAAATCGTTCAATTTTCTAAATAATCGTGCAGTCCGAGTGGTTTAGATCTCGGCCGAGTCGCCGGGGGTAGATAAGCGTTTTAACTAACTTTTAGTAATTTATATCTTTATTAGAACGCTCGCTAATGGTGCAGCGTGATTGCCAATAAGCGGGCGAGTGGCCGATCACGATAGCGTGGTCCAGAGCGGTCTCGTTGTGGTATCTTCGCGAAGATGTCACGTTTCTGTCAGTGGTCGGTGGGACGGAGACGCTTATTTATCATCCCTGTGTGGCAACCAGGAAGCTAAGATCTGGTGTCTTAGCGCGACGAGAGGTATGTAATAGCTCGTCGACATAGTTTTGTAGTTTTGTATGACTGCTTGCAGTCGTCGTATACTCTTATAAAACAAGACTTTATCTACCTTGTTAGGGATCCATGAAAAATACTTGACAGAAAATTAATAACTTCATACGAGACTAAATAACAACTAAAACAAATAAAAACTGGGAGAGGGCAGCTATTATTTCTCGTTTTATTGACTATTGATTAAAATTTTGTAGAATTTCCCAATCTATTACAAAGTTATACCTATCCTTCACAGAGTATGCCCTTGAGCACGCTTAACGATTACACCTTCTATAACTCATTCCATTTGTTTCGTTCTCAGAGATCAAAAATGGTTTCTAAACTGATAAACCACTTTTCTCAGCGTACAATTCCTGAAAACTCGCCCTACGCGCTGAGTGGTTGCTGAGTCGAGTAACTAAGTACGAGGCCTGCGCCCGCGCCGCTCCTAATTGGACGTCGGAAAGATTACGCCGATTGACACGAGATAATCACCGCAGCAGCCCAACCATTTGTTAGGTTTTCGACACATTTCAACTATTTATAGGCCTATTGTGGCTATCCCCTTTTGTGGCTTTCCACAATTGCTTCACATTAACAGTTTCGACTAAAGTTTTACTTCACCACGTGTTACGTTACTGTAACACGCTGGAAAATAATACAATTCTTTTTAAGCTTGTGTCGATAGTTTTCCAGGTGTTTTATTCACACTTTCACACTAATAAGCTAACTAGCTGTTGATATTCGCTTTGGCCACTTTCCATTATAATAGGCAATTCTCACTTCATAAACAATACTTACAAACGATGATATAACACTATCAAAAGTAATGTCTCTATAGATATTTTTATTGGTCTTTAAATCTTATATGCATATTTTATAACGCTGTGAAATCCCTAACAAAGATTAGTGCTTGGCACACAAAAATGGCTATTACAAAAGTGATTACATCTCAATACGCGTACCCATACTAACAGTGAGTAATCGTCGGAAGTGGTATTAAGTGCAATACGATGGTCTTCGACGTAATTGTAGTGATCGGATCGTGAGATTCAATTTATGTATCGATGTCAGCCGGCGCCGCGGCGCGCGCATCTGCGCAAGAGCCGGTATTTAAGCATTTACTTGATAATTTTAAAATTACACCTTGTCAACTGTTGTTGCTCGGACGGTCGTGTGCTCGCGCAGAATCGCATGATAAGGCTCGCTTGAAATTGCTAATTGCATAGCGGAATTACACAGGAACAGGCGAACACCTATTACAATCGAGATGGAGAGCTACATCACTAATTTAATAAATAAAACGAGATTATGTCAACCAACGTACGAACAACTACGATTAAGCAATTGAAATGGTGAAACAATATATCATAACAACTGAATGTATTTTGATATAATATCATAAACTAAGTATATTTGAATTGATTAGTAATTCCGCTTTGTGATAAAATAAAACAATTTCCTGAAACATTTATCTGTCAGAAACGGATATTGAGATATAGTCATTTTAATATTAATCCGCACTGAATATACCACAAAAATCATAATTAAAATTTGCCCGACACTTCGTAATAGAAAATTTTAGCCAATTTTGATTAGACCAAATTTAAACTTTCGTTAAGAAAATGAACGCAACAATGTGTGTGTGCGCGTGGGTTTATCTGAACATTTTAAGAAATTAGTGAGATGATGGACGTTTTGAAGGAAATCAAGAAGGTGTGGTTTTTTCACTAATAAAGTGGATAGTTAAATATAAATTCCTTAATACTAAAAATCATGACTGCCTTGTCATGCCGAATTGAAAGTAACGAAAAACTGTAGTAGAATTGTAACTGTTGTTTTTAAATATAGTTTTTCAAATATTTATATGCATAGGTATAGTACACGTAGCTTAGGTGGTTGTCGGAAAATCGCACGTATTTGTACTACATAAGATGCCCTAGTGTATAGCCTAATGTGCTGTCTTGTGTACATTTGTGTCTTATTATGGTCCTCCGATGAAAAGTAATAAAAAAAAGCTAAAACATCAATTATAGGTCACCGACATACAATCATATAACTCAAACTATAAATAGCGCGTCAAAACTGAAAACGCTGTCAATAATGGGCATTTAAATTATTCAATGGACTAAAACCGAACGGGGGAGAGAACAAAGACCGAGCGACAACGCACAGGTTGAATGTTCGGTTACTCAATGTAACTATTACGAATATATTCGGCTTAGACAACACGCGTTTTAGACGCCGCGTTTAGGAACACAACGTTTACGCAGGTCGGTTAGTAACACTAAATATTTAGCAAAATGTCAGGGTATAGTTATGCCTAATAACAGGGTATGGTTATGCCAAATAACAGATAGTTTTGGGATTTAGATACTTATTATAGATAAATAAATTTAGAATTTAGAATATCGGACCAAAAAGTTCACTTTTATTGGACTATATCCGAACAAAATTCAACATCACCATATTTTTAAAATCAGCTTTCGTCATCTCCAACAAACTTCAGCTCTATAATGATTCTCAATTAATTTAAGTTCATTCATTAGCCATGCTACTATTATATACAAATACATATTTATGACGGTCTCCACTTATGGATATACATATCATTCTAACGACCATGTCACTGTCAAAATTAATGGGTTTTTCGACCGCGATTTCAAAACTTTTATTTACAATAAAAACTTTTTTTTTTTTTGTTACAAATAATATTAAAAGAATAATACAAACGTTATATCCTTCAAACATAACAAAACAAATATAGATGATGATAACTGGCTGATGCCACCGATCCTGTGTTACTTTTGTAATACTTAGTTGTCTGCAATTCGGCCTCGTCACCCGCTACCCTAATGTCACTGTCAATACATAATATCTACTCGCTAGTATTTTGTCAAGTTCATTGACATTTCGTACTAGTCCATTTAGAAATACTGGTTGTGCGAAAGGAATTGCCTTTCATCAAGGGATGGACGATTGAAGGAATTTAGTATGTAGGTTTAAAGCGGATAATTTGAAGCGCTTTGCATAAAGATCGAAAATAGATATATTGAGGTCGGTACAACATAATTTTATTTTTAGGCATCCTTAAATATTATTTTCTCAATTTTACAAACTCGAGTTTAATAAACTAAATTTGAGATCCGTAACCGCTACTTAACCTATTGAGGTGTTCCACAGAAGCCCGCTCTGCTTAACTTCAGAATCAATTAATCACTCTCAAATTGATTAATTACGCTATAAATCATCGTAAACTATTTCCTTGCAATCTAAAAGCCGCTAAGTACAGTCAGCAGCTAATATTGTAACTCGTTTAGCATCGGATTTTAAAGATTTAAGTCATGATTTTATGGTGGACTTCTTCTTTCATTCTAGTTATCTAGGTAAATTATAGTTTTGTCATTCAATTATAGCTGGATTTAGATAAAACTTGGCAGAAAGGCAGGTAAGTAGGTATACCAGATTTTGAATAAATCTACATCATATTATGTTAGTAAGGTTTTTTCATGAAGTATTACACGTACACAAGCTCTCATCAGTTAATTAATAAATTATGGAAGACAATAAATGCATAACTTGGTAAAGGATCTTACGAGTCTGACCACCCATCACGATAAACCTAATGTAGATCTAACAAGGACAACTTTGTAACATGCAAAAGGCACTGCAATCGTACAACCAGTTTAAAGACTTTATCTATATTCGATATCTCCAGAGATGAGAGATTAGATAAAATTACTATGAAATTATATAGTCAACTTCGCAATGAGAATAGTGATTTTGATATTTTCTCTACAGTCCAATGGCCATGATGTGAATGTCAAAGAAAGAGATTGAATGACTAAGAATTACGCAACAGCCATTATGTTTCATAAAATATCAAAACTTAGATTGATACTGGGCCTGAAACATGTATCAGGTGCGAGAGAGGGTAGAAGTAAATGTATTACATTCCCACGGGTAAACGTCAAGAACTCGCCATGCTTTTGAGTGATAAACCTACTTACGCTTACGGTTTTGTACGGAATGTAACATTTTTTGCTCTTTCAGTAAACTATAAAGGTTATTTAAAGTGCCCTTTTATTTATGTATATTTGTTTGCCTCCAAAGGTATTTCAGAATCAAACTCCTGCAAGTTATACTTCTTTTAAAACTACATTTCCGCATCGTAACACATACCAAAAGGTATCGCCGCCGCCTTGACTCCGCCATGTTTTCAACAAATGCCTAAGGTAACAGTCGAATGTAGCAAATGTTCACACAACCGCAAACATTCTAACATCGCATCGCTAAGTTGTTAAGCCGAAGAAACGCGAAGCGACTCGGAAGACTGGGCCCAGTAATCGAGTCGACAAGTCTATCGTATGTAAAATCGAGACGTCATGTAGTAATAAGTAATGTTGTTGAAAGACTCGAGAGATGTAGAGAAAACGGTGCGGATAGTGGAAATGCCTTGTTGTGTTCGTGTAATACTATTTACTCGATAAATACCTACCACATAGATAACAGTTTTTATGTGTCGGATTTTATTGCTAATCTTACTATAATAAGAAATCTAAGATAAATTATAAACATATGCCACTTAATATGAACTGAGAACATAGATTTATAGAACATAAATCTGAAAAACTTCAACTACAATTATGCTTGCTGTTTCGACGATTTGTTTTAATAGAGGGATCAAAGGTGATGTCTTTCCTATTTTACTATAGGCACAGATAAGGTAATACTACTATAGAAAACTTACAAATACAACTATACAATAGATAGGTTTGTAAAGAAAGCGCTGTAGTGCTCTATTTAGACTTAATACGGTTAAAGCGATGACTCATCCAAATAGGTAGACACCTATTAGGTAAATTCGAAGTAATACCTACTCGCCGACCTTTATTGAGCTTTTATTCGCTAGAATTGCTTTTTCTTTCACTATCTTTTTATGACAACACCGCGCAAGGAAATTTACATTATAATATTAACTCTTTTTAAAATATTACCTATCTAGATTTTTGAATAAGTATTAATTATACATTTTATTGTAAAATTATGAACTCTGCCATTTATAGTCTCACTCGATAGATTACAATCTAACCTAACCTAACCTAGCGTTAGTTAAAAAAAAATGCCACCATGCCTTTAGATAAGCTACAACAGCAACTTATGAATCGATTTTCATTCTGTCTGGAATTACGCAAGTTTTGTAAGAGTCGACAAAATCATTCATGACTATCTTAACGTAAAAGAAGTAATAAATTGATATTTAATCATTACCTACTAATTCTGCAAATCGACTTTCAAAGTTAAACTAAAAGGGCCTGAAGAACCACATACAATGATGAATACAAACCAATTAGCCCTTATTTGTAATGAAACAGTAGGCAGGCTAATCGGTGGGTTTGTGCGGTCCTTATAAGGTGAGCAATAAAGAATATCTTATCTTTAGTATTGACTCGATAAAATGTGTATACAACACTAGCCATGTAATAAGCTGTTTAGTTTATTTGATGTCGATTACTCGTATCACATTGCCGCATCTGTTACTATTGAATAACACCACGTTCTACGTAAATTTTTTTTTTACTTACAAATTTAAAAAAAAATGGATTGTTACTGAATGAATACTATTGTACTTTTTTTGTTAAATCTGTGCAATAAAGATTAAATAAATAAATAAAAATAAATACTATTTTGAACAAGGATAATCTCTCTAATTCTCTTTAAAGATCTAAGATCTATGTGAAAAAGGTAATGCAATGTATTTATTTCGTTTTCTTTAGCTCATTCTGTATAAATGTCAATACAAATTGAAAGGGCAATATAGGGCTACTAAAATATTAATCCAACAACTGACAATACCAATATTAGAGTTCTGAGATTTACACATCAGAAACAAGTTATCAATAATTCAATTCCGCTGGTTACTTACGCTATTGAATGCGGGGTTATTACAATACAATCACACCGTTAGTATAGAGAAAGTGTCCAAATATCGACCTAAATATAAAGAAAGTCCCACTAAACTATTATCTGTACAGTTTGCTGCAAACACTTCAATAATTATTCAACCGGCGAATTAAAATGAGCATACCTATGTTATCAACAATAGTACCTACCACCACCACACATACGAGTACGTCTCTACTGTTTTAAGGAAAACCAATAAATTTTTAAAGGAATTAACTGCATTCGTGTTTTTTTAGCGAGGAACTTAAAGTCGGTTTTATGAGAAAATAAAATTATATATTTAAACATGGAAAAATCTGAGGATAAAATTTAAAATATAATATGTATTTCTTATCTACACATTTTACCGGAATGCTTGAAATATTCGTCAATTTATTTTTTGACACTTCAACCATATTCGTTGTTAGATGGCAGAGAAGTGGGAACATGTTTGTTAGTATGAGTGTACCAATAAATACGCCGTTATTCCATGTAAAGGATGCATTATTACGTGACTTATTTCGATGATGGCCATTGGCTATTAATATTGGAGTGAGACCATTGTTGTCATTCCCTATGGGTTTGGTTATTTATATAACCGCTAGAAAGTGCAGTGATTTAGAACGCGTTGCATCAGTCAATGGTGCATCGCAAATGTGTTCTACGTACGGTGCTTTCTTTTTCATTTAAATAATATAAAGTCAATTATGTTGCCAGCCAGTTACATATCACATTGCTATTGTTTAATTGCTTTATTATTAGTCCCCAGCGAGTGTGTCCGCGAGTGTTTGAAAGTATATAAACATCACTAAAATATTTATTAATTTATATTTGTTTTTTTAACTTCGCTATACCTAGTATTGATATGCGTAAGTTAATATAAGATGGTTTCAGCCTATAAGTAATACTATTTCACTAACCCTCTGTATTCATATAGGTATAGGCTATTTACTAAAACTCCGTATACCAGTGAGGCCATATTCTAATAAGGATGAAATTCAGATAAATCATTTAAAAAATCGCATGAAAAACTTCACGTTTTTTTTATTAATAAATAGTCTTATGTACTTGCTAACTACACGACACTGACATCTAGAAAATGTGTCAACAATTGCACATAGTTACAACAACTGGATTGTTGATAGTATTGGAATACCAAGAAGCAATAAATATCTCGTACATATAAATACCATCAAACCAGCGCAATGCTCGCAAGAAAACGCATAAGAACGCAACGGGAATGTGCGGTCAGCCTGCTAATGTGGTAATTCTATAACAGTTATCGTCTGTTATAATTATGCCAGTTACATCGTTTCTGGGTCGGATGGTATTGATGGCGACTGCCAAAGAATTATTACATTTCTCACATTCCATTTTTATTGTGCAAGAGATTTTAAGTATAGAAAAGTGGGCGGCGTAAGAATTAAAAAATAAACTGTTTTGTTAGACCACTGGACTGTCAGTAGTTCTCAAAATTTAGTTACCTACGTGGTCAACATATCAGTTAAATTTGAACATAATTAGTAACGGATTGTTTTATCTCGAACTAAAAAGTAAACTCGTTTAATTTTCGAAATAAAAACTCTACCTTTTCTAAATCATCAATAACAAAATTTTAATGTTACTGGCTCACTTTTTTGAATCAAGTTTATAGTGTCTAAAAATGATCGGAAATATAAATCACACGAGCTCGTCAGAATAGCGTAGAAAGCAACCAGAGTTGTTAAAAGCCCTCATCATTGACGCCGACACTTGTTTAGTTCGCGTAATTAACCAGATTGCCGTGGGCTGGTCGTTAGATTTAATTTTTAGCATTTATTGCCAATTTTAGACACGTCCGATCGGTGTTCGACTATATCGCATACTTTCTCACCGGTCGATACCACTTGTGTGGTCCGAGTTGTATTAATATCCACATTTACGCAAAGAAACGGAGACAACATAACTGAACTAGTTTTACTTAACCCAAATTTATTCTCATAAATAAATAAGAACTCGGGTGAAATGGGCGAATGCGAATCGGACTTGCAAATTAAAGGTTCCGTAAATGTTCTGTATTGTTAATTTTATTTATTTTTCGTATAAAATGTAGGTACCTACAGTTTTTTTAGTAAACTATAATTTCGAATATTAATGTTATAAAATACTCATAAAAACTTCAATTTCACGATATTGAATGGTGTTTTAGTCACCTAGTACAATACAAACATCCTGTATTTTTTTCTTTCAATTAATCACTTGGCATTTTTGGATTTGAAAAAAGTTTTATTTTAAGCTCCATCTAAACATAAACTTTATGGTGCAATTATAAGGTTCAGATCTTCTTCTTCTTAAATACAATAACTATTTATTTAGACTATCATCCCACAGTGCACAGCACAGAACATCATTAGTTGAAGAGCAATTAAAACCAGCCCACGGCATACGACACATTCGCGGTCGCTCTGAGTCTTTAATTTGCATAAGTCGTATGTATTTATTAGTGAGTGAAATACAGTTTCTCAATTTATAATTCAAATCGATCTCATATTTTATTATAATTATGACAACAAAGATGTTATTCGATCTTCTACCAGTGAAACTTAGTAGGTTTCGATTTTTAATTAGTAATCTATTGGACTGGACAGTTGACATGACGAGCCATCAGTAGCCGATAAACAAACTTTCAATTCCAAAATAGATAACCTAATTCGGACTAAACATACTTAATACATTTAAACTCGGAAATAAGTAACTCAATCGTTAGGTTACAATTATTTTTGGTTTGTAAGTTCTAAAAAGAAATGCATGAAAATAGACATCTTAAAATACTTTAAGATGTCTGTTTTCATGCATTTCTTTCTGATATGAAATGATGCTGATTCATACGAATTACTCATCATTTCTCTATATGTGAATCACTTATCTATATGTGATTTGTTTAGTCTGTTTTTAATGATTTTGATTAAATCTAATTTTGTTGTGTCTACTAACTATTTCAGTATTTTTATTGATGCCCGAAACAAATCAATGTAATCTATTTTCATTTTTAAATAACAATTAGCTGTCAATAGAACGCATAACCAAGCCTAACTAAGCAATAATTCATCAAAAATTTCTACAAACTCCATAAGATCACACGAGCGAAGCCACGGGTGGTCCCTAGTCATCTCGGCAGGATGACTTACCGCGTCGTTACATCTTAAACACGTACTTACACGGCTCGGACTAATTGAATTTATTCAAATAATCACAATTTATCACACAACTCATTGCTATGTTTTATTCATCCTAACGACTGTACATTAACCACTAACTCGATATTGATATTCAAATAACGAAATTATGTACAACTCGGTAATATACATAAGAAATAGATTAACGCAAACTGTATGCAATTCCAAGTGTTATTTAACCCTTTTGTAACGCGCCGACTTGTCATTAATATTAATATACATCTTTAATGGATTAATTAATGTCATCAAAAGCATTATTCACTTACCTCTTTAAGGGTTTGAGTTACAAACGAAATCTACAGAATCAAACCATTTTGCATTTAAAATATATTTTATGTTTACAAATATGTGTAATATCGGTTATCTATTTAAAAAAAAAGTCTACATCTAACAGTCTTCTAAAGTATATCATATCTTATTAACGGTTCAAAGGATGTTTACGATTTCTTGGAAAATTAAACTTTGATTTTCATGTATCGTTTCAATGTCTTACAGGTTTCAGAAGATATGAACTTAGATATTTAAAAAACAAATATTGTTACAAATCAAACAGCACACAATGTGTGAAAAGCCGTACGCGATATTTGTTGGCGTCCCATCTAACCTACTCATATGTTACAGTAAACCAATTTAACGGGTCAGTAGGATATGTCAATTTGGGACAATAGTATAACATTATACACACGTATGTAAACAGTTAGACAATGTAACGATGCAATTGACGCTTCGCTATACCAATTGTTGTACTAACTATCGGATTACCTGCTTAAAATTCTGAAACAACGTCCGAATTAACATACGTTTGCATAGCAAATAGGCGCCAGTTCGAACAGGTACAGTAAGTATACAAACAATAATAAGATACGGTACGTATCAGATCCGACGTCAATCTAAGCTGATGGGAAGTAGAGAGATTATGTACAAGGTTTTTTAAAAGTAAATAAACCAATGTACTTGTTTATGGATCTTCGGAGCAACAAAAAAAAATTTTTTAAAGCGACTTCTAAAGCTAAGTGCTGCCCCCAATCAATTTAATTGTACTACTTCTAAACAAAATCAATTATCAAAACACTAGAACAGATTCATTTTAGCAAATTACCTCTAGTATTTATTGAATTACTGTTATCTGCTTTTCATTCTGGCATTCTTTTGTACTGTACATTATTGCTATTCTTTTTGCCGTTAGCGTCTAATTCGACTTTATAAACAACTAAATGAAAAGTTTACTGTAAATCAATAAATACTAGAGGTAATTTGCTAAAATGATACTGTTCTAGTTTTTTGAGAATTGATTTTGTTTAAAAGTAATAAAATTAATTCAATTAGGGGCAGCACTTAGCTCTAGTAGTCCCCTTAATTGAGTGGTTGAGAAAATAATCCAAAGTAGCAGATCATAAAACGTATTCAACTGCTTAGCTTTGCGCTGGTCAGAAGTCCCTGGTTTCCTTCTCCCTTGGCAACTAAATCTTCCACAAACATTCTGTTTAAATGTTTTTCTTTACTCATAATTAATCATCGTTACCATCTAATCTATCTATCTGTGTACCAATTTTACAGTTTCAGTAGATTCAATGGTCATTAGTGTACTCTCAAACTATACCTGGTTTCTATTATGTCTAGTTACTTGGCAGTGAAAGACTTGCTTGATAAAAAGAAAAGGAACAACAAATAATCCTTATAAATCTATACTAATATTATAAAGCCAAAAAATTGGTTTGTTTGTTTGTTTGTTTGAACGCGCTAATCTCAGGAAGTACTGGTTCGAATTGAAAAATTATTTTTGTGTTGGATAGTCCATTTATCAAAGAAGGTTAGGCTATATAACATCACGCTGCGATCAAAAGGAGCGAAGTATCATTGAAAAATGTTGCAAAAACGGGAAAAAATATTGATATTAATTGCAATCATAATAACAGCAATTGACGCGGACGAAGTCACGGGTAACAGCTAGTAAGCTATAAAAATAATCTTACTTACCTATTTGACTTGTTGTTAAAGCAATTACTGTAAATTACAAACGGATTTTATGTTACATTGACTTGAGTACATATAATTACATAACAGTTAAAATTAATGATATATATTTTAAACGTAAATATTTTATTGCCTGGTTAGATAAATAAATGCGATCGTCATCTTGCCTGTTATTTAACCAAATTATTTAAGTATTAGACTGATTTATATTGAAAGTAGTCTAGTTTGATGTACTTGTTTAATTGTAGTTTAAGATTTCCTGTCAAAAATCTGTTACACGTTGCCTGTCCACTTCTGAAAATATATTTAGATAGGTAGGTACTTACGATCTGTTATTTTGTAGTCCACCCAAAGGTATCGTTTCGGATTTTGGATACATCATAGCTTTATAGAAAGAGATGCAATAATGAATTTGATATAAGGCGATAAATAGTTTTTATTTATATCGGAAAAGAGAACGTGTTAATAACATAGCAGCGAAGCACTATTCTAAACTCGAAAAACGACAGAGCCTAACAGGTTCATTTTGCAAAAAAAAAAAGGTTGCAATCTCAGATCATAAATATGATCAGAGGTTGCAATTTTTTGAATGGCTTATGACGTGAGTGAATGTGTGAATTTTTATATATTGGCTTAACAGATGTCATCAATACTACAGAGCCTCAGTCAGTACACAGTAGCACAGTAACCATTTAGTGAGAAAGTGATTTTTGGTTATGATTAATCGACAGATCATAGCATCGTAAACAAATGTATTTTTAAAGCTGTGGATTTTGTTAAGTGAAATAAAATTAAATAAAATAAAAATTAATCGTAACATTGTCGTCCCTCGATCGTAGATGTTGATTAGATGTCGTAAAAAATGTTCCTAGTCATGATGGTGAAGTAAAATGCTTCCTTGTATACTTTGCTAATGTCATTAGAGTAAATAACTCGGTACATAACTCTAGAAAACAACGGAAACGTTTTTTTTTATATCAACATAAATGATTGACACGATTACTGATACATTATAAGATTTACTCAATTATTTCCTAACATTACATATCACTGGCATCGAATATAAAAAAAACATTGATAATTTGTTTTAGTGGTTGCCGAAGTAACGGAGTTTCATTAACGATTTGGGCTGAAGCATCAACTTACAATATCAGATATATATATTTGTTTAAATGTTAAACAACCTTCTTCCATTGTTACAAGTAACTATCAAAGTTATAGCATACAACAATGAAGAGCATCGGTTTTTAAATCAAAATGTTTCATACATTTCCCAACCTTTTCTATTATACTTAACAAGCTTTAAATCAATCATAAACTGCATACAAGTCCTACCAGTCACTGTAACGGCAACATAAAACATACATACATGATCGCAGCGCCTTATTTATAAGGGTAGCGTCGATGTGCGCCTACGCACGCTCTCAGCTCTACTAGAGAAAGCTAATTACTTGTCAAACTGTACAAGTAAACTGTACGAGATCGGTACTGAGATATGGTTATGAATCCTTAATAAACTTGGACACCCTTTGAAAGTGCAATGGTCGTTGATGCGAAAAAACACTGACAGATTTTATGGATTTATGTTAGGAAATTTTGCCACCACTCTGCCCACAAAACATTGCCAATGTTTTTGCTTTGATGGGTTAATGAATTCTGTCTAGTTTAAAGGCGATTAGAGTATTTAATGGTAGAACGAAGGCTGTGTGTGCCCGCGACCATGATTCTGAGTGATTAGCCTTAATTTTTATGTCTAGTTTAGTCTCTTTATTTAGCGCGATTGTCACCAGACTACTATAGACCTCTTATAGAGGAACCAGGACATTATGGAAATGTAATAAGAATATTTAAAGGAGCTTTAGGACCTTTAAATATATGCCTAGATTTACAAACCTACTACACGATATGCTTACAGGGTAATATATTGTTTCCATATAGGTAATCATATCTAGTTATATCAGACAAAGAAAATTAATTTTGTATTTGCCCTATTTTGGCAAAGCTGATATATTATAAAAAATCTATGGTATGTCAAAAAAAAAGAAATAATAAAGTAAGGGCGGAACTTTCAAAACCACAAATCACGCTTTTCCACAGCGAAAATTGTAATAATTACGACTAATGTAATGTAGCTTTAACAGCATTTTAATTTACTACACACATAAGGTACATGTTACATTCGTACATAAACAGCTGGTGCTTAGAATAGAATCATACACGCCCATCAGTGCATCGCGATAGAAAGTCTAGACTCCAGATTATCAAGATACTGTCTTAAAGCTCGACTTCTATGCTAATGCTGCATTACTTGCAAATGTTAGTGGTTACCGTTGCTTATGTACCTTCATCTTTGCTACGTTACTGTTAGAATCTGATGAAAATAACCTACTTGAAATCAAATTGAATTATGGGAGAGCTGATCGAACGTGAACTTTCATTCTCGAATTATTCAATCGAAATAAGCTTGTGGGAAATGTTTTAGTTGTTATTACTCTACTCACGTTCTCAAAGTTGTAACATCAGAAGCCAGAGTGTTGGTAAAGAAAGTGTTGCCTTACCTGAAAAGAGAAAACACAAATTAATTAAATATTCAACAATAAAATAGCACCATTTTATATAGCACTCTTTAAATTGGCAGTGACACTGAGCCCTTATTAATTAAACATAAAATTTTACACCAAATGCATATTCAACGACGCGTGCGCAAAGAAAAATGTGGTGAAACTCGAAAAACGGTATTTAAGGTGAAATCTGACGGCACTAGTCGTTTAACTAAGGAAATATTCTGAGACACTTCAAATATCTAGCGGTTAGTTTGCAGCAACCGAAAGCAAATACCATTAGTTTAAAAAGCAGGTGTTGTTCAAAGAAAACATGATGGAATAGATACCACACCTCAAATTGCGTGTAAATTTGATAATAGATAACTATTGTTGCCAGACTTCAAAATTTACCTATTCAAATTTAAAAAAAAATACCATTTTAATGTGTTATATATGGTGTATTATGATTGTAACAAGAGGGAAATAGGCAAATTTAGCATTTTGTAAGCAAAAGCCGAGTCATAATGTCATGTTTAGTAAATACTGTTGTTTCCGGGTGAGAGAAAGGAAATGAGCGCACACAATGCTCGTATTGAACAATATGAGTGAAACAAAAAAAGGCATTCAGTGAAAGAGTCTAGTGACAACTTTGTACTCATACAACAACTTTCATTGTGAATGGCTGGTGAAATATGTTCAAGAAAATAATCTGTGCTCGTTAAAGTACAAACGGACTTTGATTTTACTGTACTGTAATTAAAATAGAAATACTGAGTTATTTATTAAGGAAAATTAAATATATTATTACGGAAGTCACCCGAGTAGTGTTGACAATAATAGTTTTGTTACTCATAAATGGGAATTTCAGAAGCGTTGATACATCGTCAATTAATCATATTGTATTTACCCTAAATATTCTTAAACATGACACTAAGCTTACGCCAATTACATGTTTCTTTAACACAATGAAGTTTAACTCAAATTTATTAGTTATTAGTAGGTACAGTTAGTCAGGAGAAACATACATGGTCAATAGAACAATTTGTCACAATGCTCACATTTTAAATGTACATTGGTTTACTATTCCCACTTTAGTCATTGATTAAGCATGCTCCAACAATGCAGAGTCAGCGATGCTTTGAAATTCAAATTTATTAACCCAATCAGCGTCATTTTGGATTCAATATGAAAATGCACGTATGAAAGACAATGGGTCAATCGCTATAACCACAGACAATGAGCGGAAGAGCCGTGTTCTTTCATCGATTAATGCCAGATCTGAGTTTGATATAAATACGATATTTGCTATGCGTAATTCTCTTTTTCCGGACCGATATGAATCAGGTTTTGTTTGACGAGCAAGAGTAACAATGCACGTTGGTGTTCAAATTTGATGTTTTCAAAATATCGCGCCTCGTTAACACGAATTGGCCGCTTAGTACCTATTATCTAACTAGTTTCGTCAGGCGGAACCAATACCGAAATAAACTGGATAGTAAATTTAACAAGGGGCATACTTCAGTATGTTGCTATTCTTACAAGCATTGAAAATTACTGGTACCTAAGTTATTATAAAATTTACAGACTTTACTGATTAAGGAATTGTTTATGCATGATTGATAATTCGGTAGCGACAACAAATAAGTTACAGTTCGGAACCTAAATACATGCTAAGCTCGATATCAAATAGCTAGACTCTATTTTCAGTCGCAATTGTTATTTAATAGCTGCTAATTTGCTAATAATAAAGAGGAAATTGATTAGTTCAGTGCAAAGTACTGTCGTGCCTGGAGGCAACTCTGTACATGATAACTGTTACTTAATCTATGATGCTGGCCTATAATTGTGTTAGTAATATATAGTAACATGTTCACTCGTAATTAATTGGCCTATTACAGATATAATTAGCCCCTGGCTGCTCTATGATGGAGAACTAGCAATCCTAGGAATAAATTACATTTATACATTACCTACTAGTTTATGTAAAACAGTTATCTTTAGAGAAATTTTGTGGTTATTATAATTTAAAAAATAAAACAGTCGCACATAAACTAGTTTATAACTTTGCTAATTCTAAACAACTATGGGATCTCTCAAATTCAAAGTGTACCTACCTAAATATGATTACAACTTGGGGTTAATCTAAAAAAAACTTATCGACCGATTGATTCTAAAAATTTTCACTTTCCCATTTAATTTACATTTGACAAACGAAAGCCTCGCCGCCTATACCTTTGTGTGTTCACAATATGGAGCAGGCTTTTAGCGGATTCGCGTCAAAAGAAGGTCTAATAATGAGTCTACACTTTAGTCCAGATGCCATGGTTTCTTCAACCGACGGTATATTAGCGGGCACTTAGTTCAATGGGCAAGCATTAATAACTCGAGCGTCGTTTTTTAGACGGCGGGCGGCGCCACACAACGCGATTCGTCGGGGCTCATTCGTCCGACGAACAATCAGGTAACTGTTGGACGCATAATTTTCGCGGCACACATTATTTAGGGTTCAAAAAACAACAGAACAATAAAATTTTCATCTGCATGAGTTAAAAAAAAATAGGTACACTAACATACAAGCGCGTACAAGCAAAGAGAGAGACACACATACCTCTATTTCTTTGAATGTGATTGTCGAGTAGTAAATTATAAAAAAGAAACATTAGTGGCTGTTAGTTTAGTTCTTCAGTCAATTTTATATTCTAGTTAGACTTGTGAATTTTGGAATCATATAAAACAAATATTTTTTACATCTGTACACAAACATTCATCATGACTTTCGCATTTATAATATTAGTAAGATTAAGTGAATATTGTAATTACTTAGTAAATTGATTAATTAAAAGTAATCACTTCACAAACAACTGAATCTGTCTTAGTCTGCTTAATATTTTAGTAATGAACTCTCGTTGTGTAAACATAGCTCGCACTTGACCAGATTCAAAAGGAACGCGTCATTGTATCCAGGTCAACCAAAGAAAGGCTACACTAGAAGCCCGAATGCCAGAATTACGCTCGTTTAAGCATCATTAATTCAGACAAGAATGCATTTAGTACATACCATTTTTAATTACACATTTGTATACAATACTTTCTTTTGTCAGAGATGATTGATTGGTATTCGAGTGACTGAAAATAAATACAAGCGAACGAATCTTGGCGTTTACTATACTTTTTAGATTACGTACCGTTAAAGAAAAAAGTAACAAACATAACTAAAAGAAAGCGTTCAACAATTACAAATTTAAAATTAATTTTATGGCATGAAATTGAATAACTAACAATTATTGCATCCCACACAGAGATTATCAAACAGACGTATAATGTCGAAATCGAATTGATGCATAGTATTTTTATGGATTGTTATAAACCGTTAACTTTCTTCTTACCATTCAGTTTACGTATGAGATATTATTCGTGTGGGTGTGGAAATTATAGGAAAGTAATCCTTATTATGTTCAGGGGCGTCAGAGGGGAGGGAGCTGTGAAGGGAGGGCCATTCATACCTTGCACCTCAATGGTGCTATAAATGCAAATTGCACGCTTGCAACTCTATGCTAAAACACGCTTAAAGCAGTAATACTAATTATACACTAAAAAAAAGCTAGCTATTTCTAATTCTAATGCTTGTTTACTTTAAAGATATAAATGTTCTTTGTCATCACTAAGAATAAAGATATATAGTTCATTTTAATTATACTATTATAATTAAAACGAACGAAAATTTAAACGAAGGGTTCCGTACCCAAAGGGTAAAAACGGGACCCTATTACTAAGACTTCGCTGTCTGTCCGTCTGTCCGTCTGTCCGTCTGTCCGTCGCTCTGTCACCAGGCTGTATCTCAAGAGCCGCGATAGCTAGATAGTTAAAATTTTCATAAATTATGTATTTCTGTTACCGCAATAACAACAAATACTAAAAACAAAATAAAATAAATATTTAAGGCTCCCATACAACAAACCCATTTTTTTGGCCTTTTTGGTACGGAACTCTTCGTGCGCGAGTCCGACTCGCACTTGGCCGGTTTTATATTGTTACTACATATATGGTTCGTTAATTGTGTGTTCTTACATTTAACTGTCATCAAACTGAACTAATAGGAGTACACTCAATTAAGGAACACACATTCAAATTCAAAAGAAGGCTCATTTTATTCAGATATAAAAGGTAATAAAGAGACACAGAAACATTAAATGTCACAATTTTACATGAAGATTAACATCAGGTAAAAATACTTAAACAGATCTAGCCCGCTGATAAGCGGAATGAGGAAACGACCGGGAGCATTACTCGTTATGAGTGGCTGCTGCAAATCCGAGTCATTCCACGGGCCAACTGAAGCTAGATTATTTCAATTGCCAACTATAATAAAACTAGGAATACTTGACAAGCTAAGAAAGAAAAGCCAGCTAGCTTGCGACAGATATATCCTATCCCTAGTAAAAGATAGGGCCCTACCAGAGATTAATTACTTAGACATATTTGTTTAAAAAAATAATGATTTCTAAGCGATATTACCAGGGTAGGTCTTTAGATCCCTTACTTACGATAGATTATTAATTGTTGATTAATTTGAAAAGCGTATATTCATAAAACACGAATCACCGTCATGACACTTATAGTACAAGTGTATTGTTTGTAGCACTATTAGTATTAAGCTCACATATCGCGTTTTGATAAGTGAGATACATAAAATATCCATAGTAACATTTCAAGTCCAAAAATAAAACTACCCTGTTTGTTCCACTGTCACTAAAAATGATTTAGTTTCATAAAGAGCTGTAGCCTTAGGGAAGTTTTAACTATCCGTGGAGTGGCATGGGTATGACATACCGTATTCAACGTAATCTTAGCTACAGGTAAGTGGGTAGGGACTATTAAAAAAAAATCAATAAAAAATACAATAATTTCATAGTTACAGAACTGGCTGCTTCTTTTTGACAGTGGTAACATCACTAGACCACAAAATTATAGACAATAAACCTGCCCCATCCCACCGCAAGGATAGAATTTTATCCATTGGCACACAGGAATTATCCGGCCTAACTGATTACGTATTTATAGCAATAATTTTCTATCATCGCCTCTCAGACTATCATCAACGTTTCCAACATAACCGTACAAATAAATTACAAAGAAAACTACAGTGAGAAAATACAACCAATAATCATTTCTAAAGCCTCAAATGAGTCGTAAACGTTAAAATATTTTATTTCTTTACTAACGAAATCACTTCTAGTCGTGAGGTGTCGTTAAAAAGTAAATTTATGTCAGAAAACGCAAGTTTGTAAATAAAAATAATTGACACATTCTAAGCATGTGAAGCCGATCACTTAATTAAACAAGTTAGTTAAATATGACAATATGAATTGCTATAGCGTCTTAGCGTTTAAATTATGTATTCCATAAAAATAAATAGCTTGAGAAATATCTTATTTACGAACAAACAATTATCGTTTCTATAAAACATCACATCGAGTAAAATTTCTCTATGGTTTGACTAAAACTAATCTCAAATCGAATTACAATGGTCATGCTTGGCGGTTCTATTATGTGCGTGCGTTCAAAGAAACACATTTGTACGATTGACTGTATAATTACTGAATGGGATACTCGAGACATGTTTTTTTTTAAATAACCAACTGATACGCTTTCTTAACGTTGACAGATTCATTTATCTAGTTGCCCAGCAGACTGCTTTAAATTTCTAGCTTGTAAATAATGTTTCTTAATGAAACTGTAGACTACAGACAGCAAAAATAAAAAAGAATCAAACTAACTAAAAAATAAAAACGAATTTTAAGTTGGTGATGGATGACGATTATCGATGATTTTTCATTGGTCAACCCTCTTAAAGAAAAAAACGCGTCGAATTGGTAATCTCGACTTTTATACTCGACATTAACTCTACGTTCTTACTAAATTAGAATGAATCGACAAATCATTCGCAAATGTAAGTTGTTACATAGATATCTATATGTACTTGAACAGCTCAATTGACATCAATGATTAGGCAGAAACTATACATAGTGTGTACATACATATATGTATACAAATACATAGTGAGTATATACTCACTTACATGGAACTTAACATACTCGTACAATATAAACGGATAAATTCTTTAGCTGTTTGTTCAGGTTATTAAAACGTAGATTTACAGAAGAAAGTTTTATGTTTATTTAAGAAAGCGTTGGTATTACACATGTCAGTGTCTTAAATGTTTGCAGAGATCTCTTTGCTATTTGAATGCCTGCCTAGATAATTTACAAGATTTATGGTGACGACATTACAATAAATAATAATTAATTACCCGGGAGGATTTACCTCACAATGAAAGAAAACCAATGAAGAAAGTAATTTAAGACTTCAAGTGTACCTGAAGTCCCGGGTAATTAATTATTATTTGTTGTAATGTCGTCACCATAAATCTTGTGAATTATTTAAGCAGGCATCCACATAGCAAAGAGAAAGTTATCGATATTAGGTATAAGTTATTGCAAGCTAATTGTCAATTTTCTTTTACTGTGCGGTTACTAGCTTAAAAAATGTCATTTTTACGCAAATTGGTCCCTAAATTACATATTTACCTATCAGGTCTGGTTATCAATAAACATGCATTGATGAATAAAAAAGGGTTTTTTACGGAGTTCTTGGCCGAAATATTCCGCATTACCGAACATTTTTTCAAACAATTTATACAAACAAAGTGTAGTTATTTGCTATTAGGCAAGTGGCGTGTTGTTGCCATAACATAAACTAATACATTCTCCAAGAATTCGGAAACTCCATGTAACTAACTGCTCTTTAAAGTTTGCGGTAAATATTTATTGAAATAGTGTTTATATAGAGACGTCACGGTAAATAATAACCACAAGGAAACTTAATGTTAATAATTAAATGTATAAACATCCATGATTCATGCGAAGGCACATTCACATACGCTTAAAATTCTATTTCATTTTTATAAAAATCTTTATCAATGAATACCTAAAATAAACAATCTTAGCCGTCGTGCACTGAGCATAAACAAACATGTAAATAATTAAGACAAATAGAACATAATGATACCGGAAAATTGATACCATTCTATAGATAAAGATCATTTTACGAAATCAATAGGTGTGTATTGTTTGGTCAACGGTAATTCTTACCGTAAATTTAAAACGTTATATTAGAAAAAACGACTGAGAACTAAAACCTTTATACATATTGTGATCTATAAATCGTATTGTAATTGATTGCAGCAGTTTGATTCTCAAATCTAAGGTACCAGGTAACGTACAACCTCATAGGTTTGAATATGGTGTTACAGCAACTTTATGTATGAAACAAAACAAAAAAAGTGTAATACAAAGGATAAGCTTTAAACTTTATTGCTTTTAAAACTGTTCTTTAAGCAAATAATTATGTAGTCCTAGTGGAAATTATATAATTCCTTTAATAAAAATTTTGACTTCCGGAAGTGGGAATCAATCCCCCAACCTTCCGTTTACTGGGCGACTGCTCTAACCATAGAGCTACCCAGATGAACTGATTAAAGGCTTTATGCTTTAAGCTTTGCTTACTAATCTATAATTTATAATAACTAAATCTCCATAGTAATCGTGTTAGTTTTTTTTTAATTTTATTAGTGTTTATTTACTAACAACATAGACAAATTTAGCAAGAGGTTTATGTCCTTAGAAAATATGGCCTACACTGGTCAGGTACATCTAGGTAACGATTTGAAGCTCTATGAACTGAATTAGTGTGAATAATTTACTGTCACAGTGACAACTATTAAGTGTCCTAAAAAACAAAGTATTGTTCCAGTTTCTAACACACGGTTGTTGTAGTTCGCGCATTACCGCCATTACTTTTAAAGCTCAAACTAATCCTTTGCTAATCTAACGTTACCCGACTATTAGCTCGTATTACGACAAATGTAATGATCCACTACTAATTAGATTTGGCTTAAGCACTCATGTAATTATAGCGTATTATTTGAATATTGTTTTACTGGTCGTAATTACACTTGTTACTAGTTAGCCTTTACTGCCTATATTCTTAAGCTCAGGCCACACTGTTAACAGCAATAAATTGTGAATTCGGGTAAAAATCACACTAAACTAAAAACTAAAACTACGTTGACAAAAATACATACCCAAATACAATTATATGATGCCCTAATCTCGGGTAAATACTTGAACTTATCAAATAATTAAATCTGTAATTAACATCTTGTAAACAACATGATGCAATAAAGAACTTTGAACTTTAAAAAAATACGTGCTCTTTGCTGGATTTAATTTTAAACCAACATCTGATTTTATATTATAAGGGGCGTATTACTAGACCCGGGCCTAATTCGCATAACCGAATCGCAGTTCGATCGTGATTAAATTGGACGATTTTGACATTTAGCCCATACTAGAACTGTCAAAAACCTGTCGTTCAACTACGATTGTGATACTATTCGATTACGCGAATTAGGGGCCCGGGCCATAGTTATGTGCCGGGTATTTGTTTGTTTTTTAATATCTTGCAAGAGTGCTTCCAATTTAAATACATTAATGTTCTTAATAAGTTATTTTATCTATTTATGCTTCAGTCACAAAAACAATATCCATGTATTAAATGGAACTAGCAAAAAGATGAATTAATGTTTAGTGAAAAGCCACACAGGCCACACTTTATCTAGTCGAAGAGGCGAGACAAGCAATACTGATATATTACCGCAATATAGACGACTATAATGCTACCAGCAAGCACTACGTCGCGTCGCCGCCTCTCCGTAAAAGGTTACTCGATTAAGAGCACCTTTAGAATTTGCTCCCATTCAACGAACAAATCAATCGATCCTATTTATCTACGTAAAAAATTGTAAAAAATATGAATATATTGTTTGACAAAGGATTAAAATTTTGGTCCAGTAATTCGTTTTATGACAGGTTGATCAAATATCATTTAGGTATTAGTCAACCTGATTGATGCAATGGTGCTTTCTTCTACTAGTAGATTCTTCTTCTTCTGTAGCGATACAAAATTGTGCATTGATCAAATGAGCTCTAATTAACAGATTTTGATTTTAAATGTTAAGGGAATCTTTTCATAAAAGCGTATCGAGTATGTAGAGGTAGAAATGAATATTGAAACAAAAAAAAAATAATAAACATATTTTTTTACTGCTAATATTTCGACATTAGGTATGCCAGTTGCTCCAAATTTTTGATGAAATGTCTTGAATAAATTGACCACTCTCACTCGTTTATTCACAAATATAGTGACAACGCAAATTTTATAACTCTAATTTACTCGACTATCCCCACTATTGCAACTGAAATCGAATCCTTGATAGAAGCTCGTCAAAAGCAAACAATCAATCTAAATGGGCAATAACAATAATTACTCTTTATGCCAGGCTCAAAAACAATGGCGAAGACAATAAAAAGAACAGCCGATCCGTAACCAGATACAATTTAGGCGAGGACAAAGTCTCTGTCCTAAATCAATAAGTGAGTCAGAATTTGCGACAATTTTGTGCAATCATCTACAGAGAGGTCACTTGAGTACCTTTATATTGTTTGTACAGAAACCATTAGTCACACGGCAGAATAACACAAAAGCTGGTTACGCTATATACGATACGCTGGTTAATAATAATGTGTCTCAACCATGTCGATTGTCGAATCTTGCTAAAATAATTAGATACCCTAGATTACTTAACTACATATTTATTTACAACTTGCCTCCGTGTATGTATTAAGGATAAACGCAAAATAATACAAAATATTCTGTTTACTAGCATAATAAAATTACGCTTATCAACCTCCCATACAAGGCCCTGACCGCTGAAACCACATCATACTATATGCAGTACTTTTGCGCAGTAACACCAAATATAGTCCTCTCCAGATCATCATGTAGCCGGCTGCCAACTTCAACAGCTAAACAAACAGCGGTGTATGAACGTTGCGAGTTTCTCTATGTACTTATATTTATCGGTCGGCTGGCTCCATTGAATGGTATGACATCGTCGAGATATTGGTTGCGAGTCTGCGAGTGCCGCTGTCATATCCGTTACAGAAGCGATCATGCGAAACTAAGATGTTATTGGAGGCTGAGTATGTACAAGATAACTGAACATACATAATTCTAGTCGCATTATACCTTCATTGTCATCGGCAGAAAAACAACAAGCAATTGTTTCATTATTTAAACCCGATCGATTCTTGATGATGGTATTTATTATTGCTAATAAATAAAACTTCTGAAATTAGAGAAACAAATCTCATCAAAGAAAACAAGTATCATTGCATTAGATGGACGAAATTTCTCACGTCCGCAATTACCTTTCTGATAAAAAATACCATGTGCATAATTAGACGTATGAAGACTAAACAGTTTTCATATGTGTAATTTTCAAATAACCACCACTCAAATGTCATTAATGCAACAGGTTGGTAGGTACAAAGTACTGTTACTTGTGACAGCTGTGACACACTGTGCAAGAATATTTTATGAATGACTAAGTGTAGCCGAACAAAATGAACAGCAAATACACTTAAAACTATAAATACTGGATCACAACGCAGATTAGAATACCAAAGGTTGCTTGCTGGTTCGAATCTTGTGAATTTGTGATGGATGACTGATGAGCCATAGAATTAGTACAGCCGCAATCTCATCGTCATAGGTTGCATAAGTTTTGTTGAATGCGATCGTTGTAATTTTTGAAATTAAGAGAAGAAACAGTCAAGTAGGTATGTAGTAGACATTTAGAAATACAACTTATAAATATTTCATTAACTGATGTAATTGTTGAATGTTACCTTTTTAACCGACTTCAAAAATAAAGAGGTTCTAATGTTCGTCTGTATATTTTTTCATATAATATTTGGTCCCCACAGAACGAATAAACAACATTTATCGACACAGAAATTAAATGATCTAAACCTGTTTTCTTTGCGAGAGACCTGGCTGTTTCGTGTCAATCTTTGGAAGCCATTGTAATCTCAAGTTTTACTCACGAAAATTCTAGGAAGCACATTCGGTGGAGGAAGTCTCCTGCACAAATTGTAAGCGATTAAACAATTTACTGGATTCGACACCAGTTTCGAGCGTGGCCTTAATTTAAGGTACGCAATTAGGTGGGCGTTTTTAAACGAAATTAGTCACATAATAACAGTTGATTGTGTAATGGTATCTTGATACTTTTTATTGGTATTTATTGTTGCGTTCCTTTGATGTCACCCCGTAGTAATCGTCGTTAAAACATTGACACTGTGGACCGTGCATCTATCGCAAATCTTAGTATTATAATAAATGCAAAAGTCATTTGGCCGAGATGATGATGACGACGACAAATGTGTGTAAGTATTAACACAAATAAAATAAAAAATAACAAATTATGCTAAGTTTAGAATTTTCGTGAGCATTCGATTTGAGAGTATAAATTTGTAGGTATATGGTGTACCACGATCCATATCATAATACGGAATTAAGAAATTAACCTACTTTTTACCCGGTACAAAACCATTAAGCCTCCACAAAAATGCCATAGCCTTACAACACATGAAAATATCAGGTAAGAAACAGTAAACTTCCAGAATGTTATCTGTCCACGACATTAGTCAGCGTTTTATCTCGACTTTCATTTCACACGGCTGTGCACACAAAAAATAATAACATCTCATTTGGTCGTGTTTACGTTTCTTTTCCGAATGCATCAATCTACGAGGAGCTGTCTCCGATGGACGTGACTGATATGACAGACTCCACGGGTAGTCAGGCTTTTCCATCTTATTCCAATCTTAACATCTTTAAGAGGAGTAAGTATTTGGTCCAAGTTGAATATAGTTACATGTCAAGTTAATCGCATGCTTCAAACGAATAAAGTAACCCAAAATCTCTTCAGAAAATAACATGTCGCTTAGTTTGAAATTGATAGAGACGGTATAATACTTTAGGTAAGATAAAAAAAAAACAAAATCAGTTTGTGATTATACATTACCCAAATATTCTATTAAATAAAATACACATCCATCACAATTTATTAAAAAAAAAAACACAACTAACAAAACACAACCAATCAAAGATAATGCAAAATTAATAACGAACCACAAATTTTATATTACGAGTATTGCAAGGTAAAGGTAAACTACTAGAATTTATCAATATCATAATTTAGATTTCACAATTAAATTGACATCATTGGTTTTGTGGGTATCTAATTTAGAAAAACCGTTTAAAGTAGGTTACCTTTAGAAGTTAACTCGGGTACCAACCCTGATCTACATCTAAGATGAGTAGTCCTCAAAAGCCATATCTCTTCTAAAACGATAAAAATGATCGTAAATATAAAATCTCGAGTAATAAACTTTGCTCGTACCCCAGTAGATCATAGTTTTCGTGAGCGCAGGCGCACCTGTGAGTCGGTTGCGCACGTGTCACGACCGACCCGTAAATAAAATCATTTGTTAAGAGACACTATATCTGCACACTTTCCCTGTGGCATTTTGGTATTCTTGGTACCATGTTTGGACTAACCTCAAACTTTTTATTCGCTTCACGTTCTTTGCCAGAGTAAGTCATGATCAGTTGATCTTAAAGCTTAGCCTGGCTTCAGAGTCTTCCATACCACTTTATGACAAGTCTCTGACGTGATTTGTTTTTACGACTTGCCTTTGGCTGCAACAAAAGGTTTAATGTGCCTTTGGAACCACGGCTGTAACCCCGCACCCCACCCAGACCCAAATAGCTATCGGAATGTGCAAGTTTCTCACAATAAAAATCCCTAAGTATAGCATAATAATAATAAGAATAATAATCACTATCCCCCATGACGAGAACCTTGTGAAGGCCGAGACCGAAAAACAGCGAAAGTACTTGGACCTAGCACATGAGGTTACCGAAATGTGGGAAGTGACATCCACCGAAATCATCCCAATTGTTATATCCGCAAACGGGTTAATTCCAGCTACTTTGGGTGCACACCTGAAAAGGCTGGGATTCATCGGCGGCTCGCTTCCAGCAAAGATGCAGAACGCGGTGGTGCTTGATACCGCACGTATTGTCCGCCGATTTCTCTCTTTCTTGCCCTGATCCCGGCCAACTGTGCCATTGCCGGTTTTAACCGCCTATAAGGCGAGTAGTTTTTGACCATGCATAAGAATAATAAAACTGTGGAATAAGAATATTCTTGATAATCCACAGGCACCTAGTATCAAGAACTATAATTACCGAGAACTGAAGCAAACACTTGGGCTCTTGGACGATGTAAGGCATAATTCCTATCACATAAATACTAAGTGTATTCTATATGAAAATCAAAGTTATAACAAACAAAGCCTACTTTACTAAAGTAGCGTCTTTCGAATTTAAATACTGCGATGTCTTCATTCAACACCATAAATCAGAGAAGAAAGCGCCGATTGCTCGATAAAAATATATTATAAGCCATCAATCTTAAGATGCATCTTGAATAAACTATAAGAACATCAAACACTTTCATTGCTTTAAATCTTCTTATGTAAGTCCTCGCCGATGCTGGGCAATATTAAATAATAAACCTATAAATTGGGCCTTGGAATCAGAAATTATTGTAATAGCTAAAATTAGGTTTTTTTACATCAACAATAATTTTTTATTAAGATTCTCGGAATTTTTGATGTTGTTCTTGTTCAGTTGTGATTCGTTTAATGTTAATTCTAATTAGTTTTTTCTAACACTATTGAAAGTAATACCGTATTGATTGAATCTGTTCTTTCTATCTCACGCATTTGTTTCAACCATCAATCAATAGTGCACAGGCATGAAATAAACAAAACAAAATTTGAAACTGTAGAACGCAGGTTGAACAAAAAGCTGTAAGATAACATCAAGAAATCTATACTTATATTATATATAAAGCTGAAGAGTTTGTTTGTTTATTTGTTAGAACGCTAATCTCAGGAAGTACTGGTTCGAATTGAAAAATTTTGTGTTGGATAGTCCATTTATCGAGGAAGGCTTTAGGCTATATAACATCACGCTGCGACCAATAGGAGCGAAGCATCAGTGAAAAATGTTGCAAAAATAATAGCGATCATAATAACAGAAATTGAGGCGGACGAAGTCGCAGGCAACAGCTAGTTATTCATAATTGTCACAGTATATGATGACTGAGTAGATTCAATTGATCGGCCTTACTAAAGCAATGTTTTAAGCACAGTAACTACCAACTTAGCCTTAATTATTTACACCTTCTTACGTTAATAGAACTAAATAATCAACAACAGAACAACTTACGTAAATTAAGTTAAAACGTTAATTCAATCGAACTGCTCTTTTCCATAGTTAAACGTGAATATATATTATAGCTATTATAAAAAATAATAAGTTGACTATGTTTTCCTTTTAAAACCCAAAATGCATCTAAAATGAATGTATATTTTGTAAAATTTTGACGAAACACTTAATTTGAAACTGCTTTAAGTACGAGTAAAATGAAACAAAAAGTTGATGAGCCGAGTGATGGGCTTTTTATGACAATGTTTGAAGCGATAGTTAGGCCTCACTAATACTCGTAGTCTCCATTAGGTTCTGTTGTGTAACACTCAGCGGCGTTGAAAACAACCACGAGTACTACAAAAAGATGATAAATAGAAAAAATGCAGTGAAAGTCAAGTCGGACGTTCACAAGCACTATTCATTATGCTGTCATTTTATTTTGAAGTTACGAACTAGAAAAATGTGGATCAAACAAGATTTGCAGACCAAAAATGATGTCTAAATTCTAATACATAGTGTAATTAAGACACTATAGATGCTCTATTTTACAAAAGAAATTAGAACTTTTATTGAAATTATTGAAAACATACAAGTAAAAGCAGTTAGCAAAACAAACAGACTGCAGCTAGCTCTCTACATATAGGTAGGTACTACTTAGAAAGAAATCTCTGTCATAACGCAAGAGTACAAATGAGCCAGACATTCTTGCAGCACTTAAAGTTGTACAAGAAATTAACAAGATTCCAAGATTAACCGGAACACATAAAATACACTTACACGAGATTCAAGCAAGATAAAGCTTGAAGAGTGTAGGGGAAAAACACATTTATCTAGTGTTTGAACCGCCAATGGTTAGGGATTACAGCCACCTGCACATAAATCTTAGGGCACACAGCGAGCACATCGCGACATGTGCCGCCATTTGCGTCAGATCACGTTGTCTCTGCAAACGAGCTACACAGATAAAGAAGCCTTGTATGCACTTCACTACAAGCACTCTTGGCTAAATAATCTTCATCCACAGGATAAATGTCAAATTCAAGCGCAATATCAATTCAATAGTTTAAAAACACCCTTTGTGCACGGAACCTAAAGGATTCTTGGAATGTGTGCAAATAGCGAATGCCCTAGGGCATAGCTCAGCACAGTATTATCAATCAGAAGCACCTCATTACGCCACCGGAGCGCAAGCACAGAAGTCGCCAACAGGTTCCTAACCTTTTTGCTATTAGCAAATGAGAAATCGCAGGCGTCCTGCTAAATCGCAATTTATTTTGCGTGAGAATGCGATAAAAACTATTTTCAAACGCATGGGAACGCTACCAGAGTAATTCATGTGTGGATTATCTTATCTAGAGTGCAAGGAAACTGCAAACTTACAAGACTGGTGGACGCAGGATCTGTACATCACAATCTTATTAAGATTTCCATGTTCGATTTGCATGCGTTATATCTTAAAGCTAGCGATCGTGTCGCTTGAATGTTTTAATGATCTCAGATGCCATGTAAAGTACATGACTTAAACTGGTACAGATATTTGTAACTACATAATATTATATTAATAATAATCTTTTTTAACTTAGCTAAGATCGTCTTTGCTAGGTTTTAGATAGATTATTCAATAGGTACACAAAGTCTTTTTCTAATAGAAGCTTGGTAGATACTCGTAAGCATAAAAACACATTTCGTGGTATTAAGTTAAACGATGCTACAATATCTTTCAGTAGCCTGACTTTATATTTCTAAACACTAATTCTATTTTAACGGTTAGATCAATCAAGCACTTAATTAACATTGTTAATAAAATACAGTTATAATACCTTTAAGCTATGTGATAATTATGTTATTTCTGAGTTGCGCTAAGTTACGCCTATTTATCTATCCGCAAAATAGGCAATATGTCTAGTTAGAAACAACATTATTTAGAAGCTCGAGCACACATAAAACTAATGAAATTTTCCGTTTCCATTATCAAGATCACCGAAGAAAGCTTTACGTTCACATTTAATTACTCATAATTACATGAGACGTAGTATTTTATAGCGGATAGATCGCGGTGATTCCTCAAGTGAGTGCACAAATTGTGCTCGTGCGGATAACGGAACGCGATAATCGTGGCGATAAAAAGTACAGCGCATAACGGAGCGCGCGATGCGCTCCAGCCGTCATCGCAATCGAAGCCCAGGGTTGCCGACGCAATTCTTTTTTTATGGTTTAGCTATCTAAAAAACTTTTTATTTCAATTAGATTAAACGATTTATCAGGTGATTTTCTTTTACGAAATATCTACATGCAAAAGCACTGCTATTTAACAATCCAAAGGTATTCGTTATGATAGATGAGATAGACTTTTCTTATGAATATCAAACATTCATAAGCTACATTAAATTTGAATTGGCATAGCTCACAATTATGTAAACACTTCTATGAGGAAAAATAAATAGACGCAGCCACAAGAAGCAACCCTATAGCACTATAGATAGACTGCGCAGGAGTATCGCAAATAACATTTGACACGTGCATTGTTTTATCAAAGAAGCTTATTGATGTTTTAACGGTTTAAGAACCACTCTAAATTAATGATCTTCATAAAAATCAATTGCAATATTTAAATACAAAACATTTTATGATTTGAATAAGCCATTCTAAAATGTCAGAAGTTCCAAATTGCATTACACTTTGATTTGTCTATCATTTTGAGAAAAATACCAGCTATAGTTATTATCAACAAATAAATAACTTGGTTAGATAACAATATTGGATTGAGGTGTTAAAAGTGAATGTAAAAGAACGAACGCGTTAGCTGATGAATTACAAAAAGAATAGAAAGGTCAATTGATTCGTCAAAGTAATTGATCAAATGCTTCATCTAGTATCCAAACGAGTGAAATAAGAAAGAGAAATATAGGTGCGGACGATTAATTGCTACAAAAAAGGTACTTTTTAGGAGGCTGCTTTGGAACAGAAAAATAGAATCAAATCAACATGGAAACAGATTGAAAACGTAAAATGGGAATTTAAGAAGTCTTTTCGTATGTAGCATGCGTAGACTCTCTGATCAAATGAATAATTGATCCGTTGAACGCTGGTGCCATTAGAGTTGAAGTGTTGGAGTTAATTCCTGCATGATTCCCTTGATGGGTCGGTTTTTGATGGTCGTATGTAGCGTTGCCAGGCGTTCGGATAAAGCCGGACATAGGTAAACTTTTTACATCGTGTCCGGCCAAAATAAACGGTGTCCGACTTGTCCGGCTTTTGTAAGGCTTTTTACATTTCGCAAACGAGCGAGCGCCGAGCCGACTGTCGGTCGCTCTCGCATTTACAAAGAATTTACAAAGAAGATCAAAAACCTTGATTTTACAATTCTTGCATACCTATTAATACTGTGACACAAAATCCTCAATAATGTAGGGTGTACGGCCTTTCTACCCAAATATCAGGCCATACCGGCTGGTCTGTCCGGCTATTAGGTTTGGCGACCTGGCAACCCTAGTCGTATCTCTAATGTATATAGAAGTTTATCAACCTACCACAAAACTAGAACTTGGGCCTAATTCGCGTAAACGAATCGCAGTTCGATCGTGACTGAATTGGACGATTTTGACATTTAGCCCATACTAGAACTGTCAAAAACCTGTCGTTCAATTACGATTGTGATACGATTCGGTTACGCGAATTAAGGGCCTTGTCTCGTAACTCTGTGGTAGCAACGTATTTAAGGTGTACCTACGTTTGCAATGCAAGTTTATAAATACTTTTCCTCCATTGATGATTTACTGAAAATACATTATTATTCAATTTAATTTACTTTTGATGTTTTCCACTAAAATGTAAATTTAATTTTATCTGACGTCGAAACGAGGAAAAATACTTATATTTGTTATATTTTGACGACACGATTATTATAATCGGGCCACTACGCAAGGGCCCGAGTTCGATTTCCAGTCGGATGAATGAAGACACTTTTAAGTAATTCTAATAAAAAGGGCTATAATACTATTAATGATTATATAAATGATAGGAACGTGTGACTTTTAATGGGGGCTATCGCTAGTAAATTTGCCACTAGAGGCGCTAGTGTCGCGTGAGGTCCAATATCATTCACTTTTTACTGGTTTTAGCGGAATTTGTTGCATAAATTATAATTTCTTTAATTTACCTGCTGGAAAGTGATCTCCTTCGTAAAATATAGCAAATATGGATTATTTGGCGATTAATGTGAACGCTTTAAAAGCGGAATTAAGAAAAAGCGCAAAAATAGGCGGCCTCAAGAGCATCTATTTCAGAAGTTAGTTTGTTGATATCAAGATAGTTATTTATAAACAATATAACCTTAATTAAATTCAAGATATATTACTTTGTTTTGGCGCCAATCGCCTTTGACAGCTATAACTCCGGACCTCAGTCTACAGTGGCGCCAACTGGTGAGCAAAGAAACGGTAGTCCCCATTGTCCCAGCTCGCACTGGCATAATATGCCAGTGCGAGCTATATAAGATGTATTATATATTTTGTAAACATATTTATTCAAAAAGAGGCTGACAATAGTGACCGAGTTTCTTGCGCTGCTTCTTCTCGGCACTAGGGGCACACCTGTCTCGTAGCAGTGGTAAGTTTTAATATTAGGACGTGTAAAAGCGCCTCCAGGGGCCTATTTGCAGAAATAAAACTGATTTTACTGATTTTTACTGATTTAATCATTGCATCGGTCCCAGCTTCTGTTGCAAGGTGTTACTGAAAAAATAACTCGCTTGAATATAAGCGATTGTGCCTGCAGATTCGCTACTTCCAGATAACTGCAATCTACTGTCCAAGATATTGGTATCTATGCTAAACTTTATTCCGTTGAATCTGATGCTCGAAAATCATTACCATTCCGTTTCATGCTATATAGTTTTGATTCCAGCGGAATTTACTATCTGTTTTACGTCCTTGCAAATCGAAACGACGTCGTTTATCATACCGTGACACTTTTTACTGTCTCCACATCACGAATGCTTCGGTATCAGAGTATTAAGGCACAGAATATCTGCTTATAGCCTACGAATTTCGCGAGGGCACGCAAGGGTCGACCTTGTTTTGTAAGCAACATTTTTTATTTGATAGGGACTGCTAGATGACCCAGATTTCAAGGAAACACCGTGTATTTTGTGCGTATAATTTAAGGGTTGTTAATGTTTTTCGCGAATGTTACAAATAAACAAACTTGAAATGTCTGTTTGTATTAACAAATTAAAACCTTTTCACTAAATAATGAAATCACTTAATTATGAAATACTCAATTTGTAATATTTTTGTCTGTGAGTCTATTGTCAAATGTTTCAAAACTTATATTATTTCTAATACCATCATCAATCACTAACAACATTATTATAAAGATTACATATGACACGCAATGGACAGTACGTAGCATATCGAATCGTTAAACATTGCCATGTTATAGCATCAGTGTTGCCACTGTCAAAGTTTTTGCATATATCGATGTAACTGTGAAGCTCAACTTAGCCTCAAATCTGCATGACATGCAAACATTTGCATCGAAACATTTCAATCGAATTTGAAGTAAATACAAAATTTTGCGTTTTGTGGTGACGGAAAAACATTTATTTAAATTGATATATCGCGTACACCAAATATTTTACTAAACCAAATTTGACTAAACAACCTACTCTGCCTAGTCAGGTAACTATTTACAAGTTTGATGTATCGATATTGCCGTAACAAAAAGCTAACCTTTCACAAACTGTCTGCATGCCATTTGGCTGTTTCACTCGTGTTGTGCACTTTTTGCTCGATTGCTCGAATGGCTGACATGGCACAGATTAGATAGCATATCTCTGGTCATAAAAAGGGAGAGACCCTCAGGTATTTGTCATCCGTTAAAGAACTAACCCATTATGTAGGTTATTTTACACGTTTTTTTTATTCTTACTGCGTGTTTTTTTAAATTCTCCAATTTGACTCGGGATTTTTATCCTACGGATATATCAACCCCACCGTATTCTATTTAAAATTTTATCTGGCAGAATAATATACAGATAAATGAAATCACTCCTGAAAATCTTTTATTAGTAAAAATGTGGCACACTTTTGTTATGATTTAGGGTTTGATAAAATAGTGTTTACTAAACCTATATCTTATATAAATTTAACTCCTTCAGAAGTGACTCTCGTTCCCTGAACTCGTGCTTCGTTTTCTACGTGTTTTATTTAGAAAAAGACAATTGCAATAAAGTGGTGAAAGAATATATTCAAGTTAAGTTAACAGTCAGTGCAACGTCGATTACAACTGAAATCTGTTCAATTGATAAAAAATGACAAATACAAATTCTTCAGAGAATACAGAAATGAGAGTAAATTTTATTCTTCGATAGTATCATCTTACCATAAATGAGAACTGATTTCAGTTATAATTACTTTATAGCAAGAAACGTTTAAAGGCTCGGTACACTGTCGCGAAAATCGCTTTGCAACTTTTTATCTATATATCGATTATTATCAATGCAATGTGGATCACTGCCACTATAAGAACAAAGAGTTCAAGGTATAGCAATTTTAGTTACGATACACAACATATTCGAGTTGACAACGAATGAAATATCCAAAGCTTCTTGAAAATATTTTAAGTTGTTGTGTACGGAATCTCAAGTCTACGAAGTAACTCGTACTTTTTTGTATCATCTAGAGAGCATCCCGAGTAGTTGCTATAAAAAAGCGTTTATCTCAAGAACGCGTGTTACTCGCTCGACATTGACAAAGAAACAGGATTTAAAAATATCGAGCGGGAATCTAGCAACGACAACTTAATTTAATAAGAACTAATACATAGTATGCGTGCTTGTAGCAACTGAGATCAGAGCTAATTCAATAGGATGTAGAGATAGGTCAGTATCTTTCTCTTCACGTGTTAAGTTGGTTTACTACAGAAAAAGAGTATTACAATTTTTTATACATCTAAGATATAGACATTAGATTTGAATGCAGTCTTTTAAAATATATGACAAATATCAAGAACAAGACAAGACAGCATTGGACGTGAACTATTATTTACATATCTGTTTTATTCTCGTATACAGTGTAAAGACACTCAAACGCCTAGCTGATCAAAAAGCACATAACTCTCAACTCAACTTGTATTTTCTGTGACATTTTAATATTTCGTATATTTAACTGAAATATATTTACGAATTATACAGAATGACTTTTCATCATCTTAAAAAAATTTTATAGGCATTCATTATGAAGTAATAAATGTAAATCAAGTTTTCACCCGAAAATATTTTTCGCAACATGGTATTCAATTTTTGCAGTCCTAAGCCTGTTTAGGTATGAAGGGAAAATTAAAAACCTATGAATAGTATCGTAATTAATGAATGAGATGCGCATGCGCGTAAAAAAGTGTTGCTAGGAGGCAGTATCAAAAATATTAGATTTTTAGCGGACATTGTCTAAGTGCTTTATTTTGACATTTTTGTACTGGGCTATACCAAAAGAAAAAATACGTCATTTGTTTTTTGTCTCGTAGATTGTTAGGAAGGTGGTTAAAATTTAATTCTGTATACTTTTCTTACTTATTCGTATGAATGGAAATGAAGCTTGTCATAATAGATCTTTGTTACAAACCATATTTATGTTTTTCAGGAGTGGTGAATAATATAAATATTGTATAGGATAGGTTCATGTAAGATTTAGTTTTATACAAAACTTTATGAATTTTAAGGCACTAACTACACTTACTTAAAAAACCTAGACTTTCGTGCTCTTATTTTAAAACACTTAGTGTAGCTGTGAAAGTTATGTTTTACGACTTTATTTATGTTCACAGTGTTTTACTTGTTTCACATACACAAGTAAGATTTAATATCGCAAAGATAATTAAAATTTAGAAAACAGTTTCTTTATGATCGTTAATATTTACTTATGAAGAATTCATCGTACCAAAATACGGTTATTACCAATTGACTATTTAATAAAAAAGAATTTGCATTTTTCCATTTCACAAAAAACTTACCAAGTGCTTTCATCATATCGTAAAAATAAACTGGGTTCGTGATGTAGTAGCAAAAAGAGTAGCAAAGTCTAGATTATCCCCCATATCTTTCAGACATCAAGCAACTTCGATAAGTAAGCTCCAAGGTCATTCCTCGGACCCCAGCTGTATATATAAATAGTTTATAAAAGTCGCGACGTAAGGGCGTCGGTGTCCGTCTGTCTGTCCGTCGGACTAATCACACACTTCCTATGGATATGCTAATACTAGGCCTTGGCACGCAAGTGTTTCGAGCCACCCTACGATTCGAAATGCCAGCACAAAATTTTACCGGTTCAATTTTAGACGTAAACAGCTGATATATTTTATAAATGTAATGGTTCGTTCTACTTTTCAATAATGTGAACCACATTTTTTTTATTACAAATAATAATAATATAATTGTGTGTGAAGACACTTTATTACGAGGGCGGGTCAATAAGTCCGTGACTTTTTGAATTTCTGACCTCTTTACTGAAAAAGCAACACTACTCCTGTCAACAGGTATCTGTCAGTTGATTCCTATCAAAATTTGAACTTGCTGCGTCAGTTAGTTTGTGTTTGACAGCTATTTTTATCAGACTACCCAGTAATTTGAGGAAAAAATGGAAAAAGGTGAATTTCGTGTGCTTATTAAGCATTATTTTTTGCGAAAAAAAACCATTACCGAGACCAAGGCTAAGCTTGATAAATACTATGGGGACTCTGCACCATCCATTTCAATGGTAAAAAAGTGGTTTACTGAATTTCGTTGTGGCCGTAAAAGCACTGAAGATGCAGAACGTCCTGGACGCCCAGTTGAGGTCTCTACACCCGAAACAATCGAAAAAATTTACGATATGGTGTTGGCCGACCGAAGATTGAAAGTGCAAGAGATTGTGGAAGCCGTAGGGATCTCGCATGGCTCAGTGGTTTCAATTTTAAAAGATCAATTGGGCATGAGAAAGCTTTCCGCAAGATGGGTGTCGCGTTTGCTCACAGTCGACCACAAACGCAATCGTGTAACAACTTCACAGGAAGGTTTGGCGTTGTTTAATCGCAATATAGAGGAGTTTTTGCGCCGTTTTGTAACCGTGGACGAAACATGGATCCATCACAACACACCAGAGACCAAACAACAGTCAAAACAGTGGGTTTCTAAGGGTGAATCGGCGCCAAAGAAGGCCAAGGTGGGTTTGTCAGCCAATAAAGTTATGGCGACTGTTTTTTGGGATGCACGTGGGATAATCCACATTGACTACCTTCAAAAGGGAAGAACAATCAATGGGGAATATTAGCCCAACTTATTGGACCGCTTCAATGACGATTTGAAAAAAAACCGACCTCATTTGGCCAAGAAAAAAGTTCTTTTCCACCAAGACAATGCAAGGGTGCACACATGTGCAGTTGCCATGGCAAAAATCCATGAATTGGGCTATGAATTGCTCCCTCATCCACCCTATTCTCCAGATTTGGCTCCGAGTGACTACTTTTTGTTCCCAAACCTGAAGAAATGGCTTGGTGGAAAAAGATTTGACTCCAATGATGAAGTCATCTCGCAAACAAAGTCCTATTTTGAGGACCTCGACAAATCATATTTTTTGGAAGGAATAAAAAAATTGGAGAAGCGTTGGACAAAGTGTATAGAGCTCAAGGGAGACTACGTTGAAATATAAAATGATTTGTTTATCAAAAAATCTGTGTTTTATTCCAAAAGTCACGGACTTATTGACCCGCCCTCGTAATTACTGCGTCAGAGCATTGCAAAAGTTAGGCTAAGATACTATGTGCCTAAAAACGGGTTGGATAGCAATAATTGCTAACTTTGACAAGACATCATAATATTTTACATTTAATACCAAACTGTTTTTTTTTGGTCGGGCATAATGAAGATAAGGTTGAAAAAAATTTCATCAATCATGTTATAAGTACCTACGTATCCACGTATTTTGTAGCACCCTCAGTATCTTCTTTAAAAAACAAAACCGATTTCAATTAACAGAAAGTTTAAATCCAGCTTTTACCAATTTTATTGATTAAATTTTGCCTTTTCGCCACTAGACACCAATAAATCGACATATCAAACAAAAAGCTCAGTCGAAAGCTCAACCGTTCCGTTGCGTGCTTTCGGCTCTTATTAGTAGACTATTGCCATATCGCATGTTCGCTCTACACACATTTTTATATGCGGTAACTATTCCAGATATGTTCAATCTAGGCTGTTTCTGGCCAACTAAAAATAATTGGGAAAACCTAAGCGTATTTCTTTGCGTGAATTTAATGCAAGTGAGTATTTGCATAATATTTTAGTAACTATGATTTAATTAAGCGACAATAATTCACTTGCAAAACTTTAGTAACGCTCGTGTTGGTTCAATGCATTGCAAAATTAATATCTGATGTAATGCTAATATTTAATTTTATGATAATTTAATAAGTAATTTACAATGGATTTTGTCTGGAAAAAAATTACTTTATTTAATCATTTTTGATGAAAAAACATATGTTTTATTACTTTTTTTAAGCCTAAATATTGGGTTGCAAACACAAAATTTATGTTTTCTCAAAATATCTTAACTGTGAAATGCTTTATGTGGTCGAAATAGCTGCGTGACCTCCGCATTATCGATGTAGAGTTCAACGGACTTCTCCCAAAAGTTACAATTCGGTGCCAAAAAAGATACTAAACGTAACTTTTGGAGTAGTCATTCAAAAGTAGCTTTTTACCTAATTACTATGCATATTTTTACATACTTTTAGCCAAAATGTGTTCATTAAAAATTAAAAATTTTAATGCGTGTCGAACCATAAAATGGAAATCGCACTCATTTCAATATGTGTTAGTCATCTTAATCTATATCATTAGCAAAATAATTTAGATTACCAAAACGAAAATCAGGACATCAAATATTTTCATTGAAAGTTCCGCAAATTAATTTAACCCTTGACAATTCCTAAAACAAAATTCTCTGCATCAACATCCCCCAGGAACTCACCTGTTCTTTCCGTGGCCGATCTTGTAGAGCTCGACGTGCTTGAACTGAGCGTAGGTGGCCATTGTAGTTTGTTTAGATTTTTTCTGTAACACGAAGAGATTAACACTCGAGAGCGGTCACTGCGCGAACCCGATCGGCGAAGGGTTAGAACGTGCGGTTGCAGCGGTTGTCGTCAGCTGACTGAGCGCGCGCGGGCCGGTACCCTGGCTTAAGTCGATGCGCTGCCACCCTCCGCCCGCGCTTCTAAGCCGCCGCGGCGCATGCGCGCCCGCTTCCATGTATTTTTTTTGTTTCTTCCTTTTTCAAACACCTGGTGGCCAGTTACGCTCGTGACATATGCCGGGCGAGCAGATGACTTGTGATGACAGACGGGAACAGGTTAAGGATCGAAGATGATAGATGGAAGCCAAATAAGCCAAATGTGATGCTAGGAAAAAGTGTACTTCCGGGTACATCCTGTATTATTAGTTTACATTTCACTGTTAAGTACTCTTTATTCTATGAGGATGGACACTGATCGAATACATTTTCATAAGCCAAAAGAAAATTCTATCAAACTAATGAGAAACATTTTTGTTAACTCAATTCGATCAAGTTCAAAACAACAATATTATTAAATTAGGTGGTAGATATTTTATTCAAAAATTAAAATGGTCTAACTTACGAGTATAACATTTTTGAATTGGATTGTACAATGAATGATGGTGACAAAACTTTAGAAAACAATCAATTTCTAAGTTTTTAAATAAAATGAAAAATTTTTGGGACACAAGAACTAAATCTTACATTTTGATAATAATAATTAGTAATAGTATTGAATAATAACAACCTAAAATATTACAGACGCCAAGACCAAAGAAACTAAATAAAACCTTGTAAAATGAAAATTTTATAAGAAATTATACAAATAAAATCTTTTAAATATTTGTTGTCACACGTCATCATAAATCAATTCTCAAAGCTAAAAAAATAAAACACAGATCATTTTAACTATCATAGATTCTATATTCATAAAAATCGGACGCCAGAAGCGATAATGGCTCACTAATATTAATCTTTTTACTAAAGAAATTTGCAAACTTTCCATGCTCAGCACTCTAAATGTTTGATTATGTCAAATAAATCGAATTTATGGCTGTTAGGTAGCGTCACAAGAGCGGATGTTTGAAATAAATTTAAATTTGGATTTTGATGTCTCATTTAAGGGGACAACTAGAGCTATGTGCTGCCCCTAATTGATTTAATTTGATTACTTTTAAATAAAACAAGTTTAAAAAAAACTAGTACACTACCTTAGCAAATTACCTCTAGTGTTTATTGAATCACTATATGCTAGTGGCGATTCACTATTTAGTAAGAGCTTACTGTTATTAAGATTATGTCCAGTTTATTAATGTCAAACAAAGTATAAGTAAGTACTAATACTCGTACTTACAAATAACAAAGCCACATAATACAAGCAACCACAACAATGGTAACTTAACTTGTTGGCGTGAATATCTTAAATATTGTTTCGTCGTGAAAAGCTTTCAGGAAACGTAGCATTATTCGCTTCTGACGTCATTGCTTCGATGACGCAAACGCTATAGAACTTGAAATTTGATATTATAATTATTTCCATAATATTGAAATTTACGAGTCAAGTTTATAAAGTACTAAATATATGAACTAATAACTAGGGTAAAATATAATTTATCTCTGTGCTTATGTAAGTAGCAGTGGTACAAAAAAAACATAATAAAATATATAAAATTACACGTAAGTAGTTTTTTCTTATTTTTTATGTACCGTATAAACATCGCTTATAACGAACATGCCGATTACTTCTTTTATGGGCAGTGGTTGAAATGTTTTCACCAAACCTTAAACACTTGATATACGATCGAAAACAAATTACAATTTTGACAGTCATGGATACGAAAGGGTTAAAATTTATTAAAAACTATTTACAGACAAAGATAGATTCGGTGAGTTATCTAGCGAATTTATATTTCAAGTATCTATATGTACTGTTTTTTGTTTTTGTTTAAAAAATTTACGTTATCTATACGTAATTAGATTGCAAGAAAAACTGATGGCCTTTGATATGGATATGTCTAGAAAAGGCGACCGCGCACCGGACGGTAATCTGTGGGTATAAAGCCCTCTTCCAGGTAGACAGACGATCTGGAGGCGGTCACATGACCGATTGTCGTTAAGATCCTTAGGAGAGATCTATGTCCAGCTGTGGACGTCGTTTGGCTAGTGAATTGATTTATGGTCAGACACAGTGAAAAATTACTTTCTTAGCTGGTCGATTTAATATAAGTAAATAGATTTGTTAGAAAATATGTAAAAACCTGTTTTCATCCCAGTATAAAACACAAAACTTAACAGATAGTCTCTGTGTAGAATAACATGAATATTGTATTAATGTTACAATTAAAGCGCCATTACACGGTACGAGTATCGTTAGAATTTAATTTATGGAAAGTGTAGAGATGTAATCGTCGGGTCCGGTCTGTGTCCCTCAATCGCGATTATTACGGAATCAAATGAGCTATGGAAATAACGAAATCAAATGAGGTTTTCATTCATGAAATTGATACGAGAGTAAAATTCGCATCGCTTTTTCTTTTAATAATTTGCAATGGTAGAGTGCAAGCTGTATGATTTTTAGTTGATGCTTGATGAGCAATAGAAAAGCTTTGAAATACTTATTTAGATGTAATTATTTGTATTTAAGTTTGACCGTAAATGCAAATAATTTTGAGCCACTAAAAAAAATATCTAATTGTCTAATATTGCAAATATGTAGTAGGTTTAAAAAGATCATACGACAAGCTAATGACATGAATGACTCATCAGTTTTTTAACCCGGAAAAATTAAAATGCCTCGAATCAGCTCTACAATTACAGTGTCACTAAAAAAAAACAGATTATAAGACGGCTTATCAAACTAATGTAACTTACAACCTATTGTTAATAGATACCTACTTTGTTCTCACTTTTTCAGTCTTATAATTAAAAATTTCTTAGATAAACTTTTTATTTTGTAGTAACATTGATTGTTGAGCAGGCAGTTACATTTTTCCGGGCTTAAACTAATGAGTTATTTATGTCATTTGCTTGCCACCGGTTTTATGATTTCGTATGTAAAGTTAAAATAAAGTGACGGCCAATAAATCATCCAGAGGGGCAAAGGCCTCCATTATTAAATTCAAATTACAATGGCAATGATTTGATAATTTATTTTGCTTATTTTAACTTTTTCAAAGCAATAAATTCTTTGACTTGTTATGGTTCTTTGATTTAATTTGTTTGTTTAGTGTCTGAGGTGGAATTGACATAAATAAAAATGATTTGACATAAGAATTTTCAATTCATTCATTCAATTTGACATTAGAAAAGCAATATAATGCCCGGTTAGTGAAAGATTGTACGTTGAAACCTAAATAAAGTATTTTACCCGTAATCCCCAAAACCTTTTGATCTCAATACTATTTGATCCCCTCACTAAATAACGTAATATGTCTAATTAAGCACATAACGTATACGCGTTAACGTAAACGTTACGGCTCTTCGTAAACGTAGTGTCCACTTAGCCGACGAACCGTAAACATCGGGTAACGCTCTGCGTACGGTGACCATGAGATTACAATACATTTAAACATGTGTATTTTTCGGCTTTTTATCATCATCATCAGCCCATTTCGGTTCATTAATGGAAAGTCTCCTTTTTTTCTCCAAAAGAAATTCATACGTGCCGGTGAGTAG
The DNA here is from genome assembly GCA_949315895.1 of Anania crocealis. Classification (NCBI taxonomy): domain Eukaryota; kingdom Metazoa; phylum Arthropoda; class Insecta; order Lepidoptera; family Crambidae; genus Anania; species Anania crocealis. The sequence continues at coordinate 7,363,402 of OX438869.1, forward strand.
GTACTTTTAACAACATTAACGTAATTAATCTCTGGTAGGCTATCTTATTCAGGATAGCTTGTTATTAATATCAAACGTTATTGTCAATTCTGCTGAAAGGGGGGGCCTCCTATTTGTACGTATCGCAACCCTACATTAGACTTTACGAAGAAGTTATTGTGTAACAAAATTGGTCCTAAAATCATTGACAATATTATAAAAAGTCAAAATAAACCCATCATTATTACAACACCAAGCTCTTTACAATGAGACTCAAATTTCAAGTTTTTCTGAACTCTGTTTGTTGGACATTTTTTTTCTATTTATTAGGAGGCTCGGTCGCAAAGCGATCATGTCACCTCGTAGTGTAAATCAATGCATAATTATAACTAAGGAATCAAATAACAAAATAAAAGAAAGAAAATAAGGGTCTAACAATAACGCAAATAAAATTATTTGCTAGTTAATTGGACATAAACATTAAAATAGATTGAAAAAAAAAAATGTTTGAAATTCATAGTAAACAAAAGACAATATAGAGGCACCCTACTGAGGGTCATCCGTCTACGATACGACGCGTCAAACAATCCAGCGATTGCCTGTTTCACCACCATCCATTACCGACACATTTGGTTAGAACTACATATTTCCGATCATGGGATTTAATCCGGGAAATGTATTCGTATATTAATATATTGTAACAATTTTGGTTTCATTACAAAATGTTACATTATAAGTACCTAAACGAAAACATTACTAAAAGGCTTACACTAGAATCCAGGAAGGTATGCAGGTTTTATTCCAAACTGTTAGTGGGTTGTGATATCTGGATTTGCGGTCTTTCATAATTCTTCTTTTTATCCTAAGACTTTAAAGAAATAGTACCGTATCAGAGTTTACCCCTTATTTTATTAATATATTAACGCCAAAGTTGCCTATTGAAAACTGTATTTGCATGCTATTTATTAATGGCTGAATAGGCGATCATACTCATTATTTGTAATTTCTTCTGTAGACGCTATTCATAAGCAAATAAAGATATTCTATTCTATTGTCTACAGGTTTTATTGGAACAGAAGTCGACCACAACTTCAGACCCCAGACAAATAAAAAACAATTTTGACGGTTCAAAAAGTACAGAATTAACGCATAATGCACAATGAACAACTCTGCTTCTCGAACTTAAACCTCTAAATTGATATATATTGGTTCACATATGTGGAATACCCAATACCTACTAATAGGAGTCACCCTACTCTTAACTGAGTGCCATCCATCTGCGATAAACAATCTGACGATTGCCTGTTTCAGCGCCACCCATTACCGGCACATTTGGTTAGAGTTATTTTCGATTGGGGGATTTAATCCGGGAAATGTATATTGTAACAATTTTACTTTCATTACAAAGAGCTAAATATATAAGTACGAAGATACCATCACTAAAAGGTTTAGACCGTGATCGTTGTTACTTTCATTACAAAGAGCTAAATATATAAGTACGAAGATACCATCACTAAAAGGTTTAGACCGTGATCGTTGTCCTTGCTCTTGCACCTTGTCTCTTCTACTGCTGAATGCCATTGTAGATCTAATGTATTAAAAAAATACATCTAACATTTTCAGTTGTTTTTTAAAGCAGTTTTTCAACAAAAATTTTATCACAATTATTTCCCTGTGTGATGCCATCATTAACCTATGGGTCGACTGGAAACTAACCACTAATCCACACTATAATGGTAAATGAAATTAACTTTAACTTGTAACTAGATTGCACATGAATAGAGTTCAAATAATGTAATCCTTCATAATATCTAATAACAAACATTCAGAATGTTCATTCATTGAATGAACATTCTGATTACTCATTCATTGAATGAACATTCTGATTCCGCAAAATGTTCACCTGCTATATCAGTAGGATAAAGTTTTAACCTAAAAAAAAAAACACTCTTAATTTCTGGTGGCAGTCAATTTCTATTGGATTTTTGTTATTATAGTGAACTTATTTAATTATTTTAAATATTAAACTCGACAACGTCTTCTCTATAATCTCTATTTCTCCACCTGTTTCTTTGTCTTTACTATAGCATTTCCAAAAACTCCCTTTCAGAAAGTTTCACCTTCAACAGAAACAGTTCAATCAGATGTCTTACAGGCATTTTGTATTTCAATGAACAATTTCTAATGTTTAAGTTATTTTTTCAAACAAACGTCCGAAGTCGCCCTTTCGAGGTATTAGCTTTCACAGGAACAGTTGTTTACGCGTTCCTTCCTGCCCGCGCCGTTATCTGCAGGCGCCCGCGCCGATCCGCCGCGTTCTATAATTAGAAAATGGTCACTTCCTTCATAATGCACTGGCTAATAGCAGTGACGCTTATGTAACTGCAGGCAACGCAAACATCTAGGCAATTAGATAGATTACCGTAAATCCTAAGTTGTACATCTTAATGTAAGAATTACATTTTGTAATTTCTTTGTGGTGTGCAATAAAGAGTATTAATTCATTAATTCATTAATTCATTCATTCATTCATTCATTCATTCATCCTAAAATTTTAGAAACGCTTCGTGTATATGTGTCTGTCTTTATAAGCATGCCAACATATTTAATATTGCTAAGTCTATATGGCAGAAACCGATAAATTCGTCTGAATGTACGTCAAATTACTCTTTTGCACAATATTGTATTTGTTTAAGGTACTATTTTGATAGTCTGCTTTAACAATGTTTAATGTGGGATAAAAAAAATAATTTGAATTCAAACACTACCTCACAAAAAAGCTAGCTTATAAGTTGCATGTATTTTTATATGTGATTGTTAGTGCTACTGCCACATTAAAAGTATTATTTAAGAGGTGGACTCATCCCGAAAAACACGTAAATAAAAAAAATTGATTTTCATTCGTAAATCTGAGAAAACATGACTAAACCCAACCACACTTAGACAAGGGTAAGGGCTAATCACGTGTGTGTAGGGTGAAGACGACAGGAACTTCACTTACTTGTGGTTATGAACATAACGGCGGAATCCACAAAGACCCCTCGCGCATCTTCCATGCCTCTAAAGGTAACTAGAATTTATCACGAAGACTGCTTCGTCAAAAACTTTGGGGTACTTTCATTGACATGCTTAGTTTAGTCTATATTTCACTTTCAGCAGTCAAATCTGCATTAAAATTTGATTCACATGAAAACGATTCCCATGGTCTTTCTAACTACATTAGCGGTGCTTCATCTAATGTATTTGAATTCAAACACTACCTCACAAAAAAGCTAGCTTATAAGTTGCATGTATTTTTATATGTGATTGTTAGTGCTACTGCCACATTAAAAGTATTATTTAAGAGGTGGACTCATCCCGAAAAACACGTAAATAAAAAAAATTGATTTTCATTCGTAAATCTGAGAAAACATGACTAAACCCAACCACACTTAGACAAGGGTAAGGGCTAATCACGTGTGTGTAGGGTGAAGACGACAGGAACTTCACTTACTTGTGGTTATGAACATAACGGCGGAATCCACAAAGACCCCTCGCGCATCTTCCATGCCTCTAAAGGTAACTAGAATTTATCACGAAGACTGCTTCGTCAAAAACTTTGGGGTACTTTCATTGACATGCTTAGTTTAGTCTATATTTCACTTTCAGCAGTCAAATCTGCATTAAAATTTGATTCACATGAAAACGATTCCCATGGTCTTTCTAACTACATTAGCGGTGCTTCATCTAATGTCTCCAGTCAAATAAATCAATTTATTTTTTATTCATCAACCTTTGAAATCATCGCTACGGTATCGTCGTCATCTCACCGCTCACATTGTAAGATAAATGACTGAAGACTTCTGCCTATTGAGAACAATGGCTTATTATTAATCTCCTAGTAAATAGAGCTGTGGCGTGGACAAGTCAAACGTCAAACCGCGCACCGATTGCTGTCAACCTGACAGTTTGACGCTTCGTTTTAGTTCCCAAAAGTGGTTCTCAACAAATATGATTTCGAAAACTTAGAGGAGCTTTGTGATTTCTGTAAGACGAAATAATTTACTCTTACGTCAATGAAAGTATTCATAAGCATATTTTTTTAAACCGATATTTATTTTCAGATATGAAAATTGCTATTAGACAATACACCGTTGTCATGGTTTCGAATTAATAATTTACCATCATTGTTTTAAGTTTTTTTCTGGATCATTAATAAGTTCCTGTATGTGTTTAATCGTATTTTTAATCAAAGATTATCCATGTCAACTGACTTTTTAGTATGAATCTGACCACCCAGTTAGTTTAGTGGTGCGATGGTGTATACCCCATACGCAATTTGGTCTCGATTTTAATTCCCGATTAGGTAAATTTATAAAACGATCTCTTATAAATTGACTCGGGTCTGCAAGGGGTGGATGGTTGATTATAACCGTGGTACTTAAGCCGTTGGTCCCGGATTCGAAGAAAAAAGCCAAAGTTAGTTACGGACGGTACCGAGGTATGTGATTTGTTTAACTCGTTTTTTTCTTCTGTTGGTGCAGACCTATCCAATAAAATACCCAAGAAATATCATAATGACACAGGTAACATTCTTATGTACAAATATAATCATTCACATGACATATTATTAAAAGAACTAAGACCGTGTACTGTAGAGGAGGTAATTAAAATTATAGATAACCTAGACAGCAATGCTAACACTGGATTAGATGGAATTTCTACTAAGGTAATTAAATGTCTAAAACCTCTTATTGTAGAAAAGTTAGTCCATTCAATAAATAAATGTTTTAGTCTTGGTGTTTTTCCTGACTCGCTTAAGGTGGCCAAAGTAAACCCTATATATAAATCAGGTTCTAAATCAGATCCCAGCAACTACAGACCGATATCAGTGCTACCTGTCTTATCGAAGATATTTGAGAGACTATTGTATAACCGACTTAATGGCTATTTAACAGAAAAAAAGTTCTTAATTGAAGAGCAGTACGGATTTTGTTCACAATCTAGTACCCTGACTGCTGCAATTGATCTGATAACGAAAATTAAAACTAATATAGATGAAAAAAAATAGCATTGGGTATATTCATTGATTTAAAGAAAGCTTTTGATACGGTAAGTCACGAAAAGCTTTTTTTTAAAACTACATAATATCGGTATCGTTGATACGGTGCTTAAAATGTTTAAATCATATCTTCAAAATAGGTGCCAAATTGTGAAAATAAATGATTTTGTTAGTAGCTCTCAAAAAATCACTTTCGGTATACCTCAAGGTTCCATACTTGGCCTAAAATTGTTCTTAATATACGTAAAAAATATTAGCAAAATTGGATTAAGTGGGAATATTACACTTTACGCAGACGATACTTGCATATTTTATTTCAGCCAATCAATTCAGGAAATTACTGCAAAAGCTCAAAGAGACTTAGATATATTAAATGAATGGTTCCTTCATAATTTGCTTACTATAAATACATCCAAAACGTCATACATGATTTTGTCAGCAAAAAATAAAGTGATTCCTGATTCTGTAACACTCACGATAAATAATGAACTGATAAAAAGATCAAGTCAGGAAAAATACCTAGGACTATACATTGATGACAAATTGACTTGGAAGCCGCACATTGACCATGTTAGAGGGAAATTAACATGTTTGGTAGGAGCTCTTCGTAAGATAGCACACTGTATACCAAAAAAGGTTAAATTAACTATGTATAATGCTTTGGCGAAATCACACTTGAACTATCTTATCGAAATTTGGGGCTCAGCGGCACCTACAATCCTTATTCTATTGCAGGGATCCCAGAACAAAGTCATTAAAACTTTATTTCAATATCCCTCCCACACACCAACTAACCAGTTATATGAAAAAACCAAAATATTTAATTTATCCCAACTATATTTAATACATGCATTTTAGTAAAAAAAAATATCACAAATACTATTAAAAGTAATATAAAATTACATATAAAAAGCAATCCTCACAATCTCCGAAACAAAAATAAAGTACAACTATCAGCGCCCAGAACTAACTATAGAAAGAAGACTGTAATGTTTGGGGGAGCACAGCTATACAATAAGCTACCAAACGCCATAAAAGAGTGTGAAAGTATAAATATATTTAAAAAAAACTTAAATTGTATTTAGAGTCGAGTACCGGCTAATTATTTTGTAACATAATTTTTTACTATTTCTCTATCTCATTGTAAATGAAATGTAATTTCTTATGAGAATAAAGATCTTTAAACCTACATCAGAGGTCTAGAAAATAGGCGACTTTAAAAACTCAGACAACAGACTATTCTTGAAGGAAAGTACTAGAAAAAAAATAAGAAGTATGAAAACCGCAAATTTTGATGTGCTAGTAAAATAGTTATTTCCTTATTTTAACAGAGAAAATTATCGCAACTGGTAACTTGAGTGACTTTGTTCATGCTTGATCAATGGGCAATAGATCTGATATTTGAACTCTGTAGAAGCCCTGCTAATAACAATGTAGATGGCATTACATTACACGAGATTAAATACGAATACCTACAACGAATTTTAACAAATAATGGTGGGTTCCGACTTCCGAGGGTTCTGTTCGTTTAATTAGATACAAGTGTAATTTTGTGTCCCTGCTTCACGCAAAATGTTTGCTACTTTGATAGTATTACCTATTACAAAACTTTCTTGCTTAAAACTAAAGAGCCACTGATTTTCATTTTATTTTTTAATGTACAGACAATGGCAGGTCAACCTAGCGAAAAAGTTAAATGTCATTGAATTGATTTTCAACTTAAAGTCCAACAAGTATGTACTTAGAGATTAATATCAATTGAGAAAATTTGACGTTTTCTGGTAGGTTGACGTGCTGTTGTCTGTACAATGATCGTGATTAAGTTTTATCTTCATTTGACAATTTATAAAGACCTTCAGGTTTTTTTTATGAGACTTAAGAGGAAATACAAGGTCCGTTTTTCCATACAAACGTAGTCCCCTGTTTCCTCCCTGTATAAAGCCAGTAGAGCAATAATATCTATGGCCACTATTAGCATGTTTCTATGTTTTCTGTTTTTTCAGAAATTAATTAATAAAAAAGATATGAGCCCTCAAAAATCTAAAAAATTCGCCAGATTTTCTGCTGTGTTCAAACATCCAGAAAACAAATTTGGATAAATTTTAGAAAAAAAGGAAAATTTACGACCACGTCCAAAGCCTTTCTTTAATTTTTAATGAAAAAGGTATTTAAATCGGTCTAGTTTTGGAAAAGTAATCGGGGGACTACGAAACGTTGATTTGGTGTGCTTTTAGTAGGTATTTTTGGTCCAAGAAGCAGTTGTCTCTATCACACTCTGCGGTGAAGGCGTTTGGCACTGCGCGACAGCAATAGATTTTACAGATACCTATTTTTCAATTCTCACGCCCGTAGTGTGTCCTCTAAAAAAAAACATTTTTACAGTAATTTAATTGCTTAGTCCCTGTTCTTTTTCGGTCGGTATTCTGATTTCTAGAAACTTTGAGAAACCATCTTACAGACCGCAACAGAAGTGTCAAAAGAAGCCCCATTTTTAAACACACAGCGAAACAATGGCTGGAATTGAATAGGACTCTCACTTGGATTCAATCAACAATGCCTGATGCCGCGCCGCTTTGTTGTAGGACCGTAGCCATAGTCCTGGGGACTGAGTACGTACTAAGCCCAAATGGTGATTACAGTCTGCTAAAAAATATGTATATGTATACTTTTAACAAATGTTGACACTGCCATTAATACATAGTCATAAGATTAGTAAAACGAAGAAAGTAAAGTCGCCGACAGTACATAAATGAACTTGACTGGAAGTAGAATTCTAGTCTGGATCGTCCCTTTCGAAGAAGATTTCTGAGTAAACATATTTAGTAGTTTTGGTATTTCAGATGAAATTCCTTCAGGCAGAACCCTAGAGATATGATCGAGCTGCTCTTAGCCACCTGAAAATAGTATGCAATTGTCTTTAAATGCATATTTAGGGTGCCTTATAGGTACTTGCAATGCATACTAATAGCCCGAATCTTTCATTCAAAAACTGATATCCATTCAAAACTTATTGTGTATAGCCGATAGAACCTTCAGGATATACACTAAGGAATTTTAACGACCTGGACAAAGTTCGCAATAAAAATGTATATCCTGGCATACAGACCACTGTACTATAAATAAATGTACCTTAATGGATGAAATTAATTATTAAAAATTAAATTAAGACTGACCCGTATCTCTTGTACTAGCCAACTGTACTAATAAAATAAAAGCATTTCAAAGCGATCCGGTGAGAACTGTCACCGGATTTTGGGAGTTTATTATTATGAAGATAGAATAATGGAATAGGCTATTGAGTACAGCTCTTTTATATCCATTTTAATACTCCGACATCTTAAAGATCTCATAAGATTTTTCAATCGATGTATATTTTTTTATATATTTATTTTACCTGTAGAGTATATGTATTAAAAAATTACCGGTTTGCTATTTTAGTTTTAACTCAATTAGTTTCCCGTTGGACAAATACAACTTTAGAATTACGCCAATACTCTTCTCTTGTCTTTTTAGAGTTCCGTGCCCAAAGGGTAAAAATGCGTATTTGTTGCCGTCTTCACTCGATAAACAAGTAGGCTACCTATCTACATTATTGGCTTTGCAGCTAATTAAACTAACCGAAGGCATTCGTTAATAACAAATTAACTATAAAAGAAAATTCCACATTAATGAATTAAAATATATTTGACTCAAATGAATTAATTAAAAAGTACATAGGTACATGTTTAACATCGCACAAACAATTTATAGGCACTTAATATGTAATGTAATATCATCTCTTAAATCCTTTACAATCTGGTTTTCGTCCTGGCCACAGCACAACTACGGCTTTAATAAAAATAACAGACGATGTTCGACTGGGTATGGATAATCAAAAACTCACTGTTCTAGCGTTACTTGACTTCAGTAATGCTTTTAACAATGTTGACTTTGACATTTTACTCGGCTTGCTACGTTCTCTTAACATATCTCCAACGGTGCTTGACTGGTTTCACAGTTACTTGCATGGGCGTCGGCAGCGCATTCGCGCAGAGGACTCCTTCTCTGCATGGTGTGACATCAGTGCCGGCGTACCACAGGGTGGCGTGCTGTCTCCTCTCCTTTTTACAATCTTCATCAATACAATTACTCAAAATTTAAAATGTTCTTTCCACTTATATGCAGACGATCTCCAAATATATTCTCAAGGGAGACGCGAAGACCTTTCCAGTGTTGTGGAGGTGGTTAACAACGACCTTAATTGTATACTACAATGGAGCAAATCCTTTGGCTTAAAGGTTAATCCTACCAAAACACAGGTGACAGTTGTTGGTGGTCCTAAGCAAATTGCTAGAATAGACTGGTCGGCCTTGCAGCCTATTACATTTGACGGAGTTCATATACCTTTTAGCCAAGTTGTGAAGAACCTTGGAATCCACATTGACAGCTCACTTACTTGGAACACACAGACTGCGGAAGTTAGTCGGAAAATTTTCGCAGCGGCAGCGTCACTTAGCAGACTTCGTAATTTTTTACCTATACCCACCAAGATTGCTATTGTACAGACTTTGCTATTTCCCATCCTTGACTATGCAGATTGCTGCTATCCAGACTTAACCGAAAAACTCCTCGACAAGCTAGAGCGCTTGCAAAACTTCTGTATTCGACTTATTTTTGGTCTGCGAAAGTACGATCATGTTACTGAATTTCGGTCTCGGTTGAAATGGCTCCCTATTCGACTTAGACGTGACTTTCATATCCTTTCCTTATTATTCACAATATTATTTAGCCCTAAATCTCCTCCTTACCTTAAAGAGCGATTCCTATTTCTGCAATCGTCACAGGATTGTGAAATGCGGTCAACCAAGAAACTGATTCTCAGATGTCCTACCCATTCCTCCAACTATTATTCCCAGTCATTTACCGTCTACTCTATTCGTTTATGGAACTCCTTACCCCCGCCCATCAGGCTATCTGAGTCCTTGTCAATTTTTAAGAAACGGCTCAAAGCACATTATCTAGCGCTTTGACATTATTTATTATTTTACTATTATTATTATTATTATTATTATTATTATTTTTTTCTCACTTTTGCACTCCAATAGTGAATTGCTGATCAATATTGTGACACATTCTTCTCTCGCATATCAAATATTTTATGTAGTTTATGTATGTTTATTGTATGTATATATATATATATATATATGAATATATAGATATATAATATATTTAGTTATATATGTTTAAGAATATTATTGTTGTTGTGTTTAGGTTTAGGTTGTGTATTAAATTAAGTATTTATTTATGTTTAAGTAGCACTTTAGATGTGGTTTTGTTTAAATGTGATTATTTTCACATCAAGTACTCTACTTCACCTTCCCCTTCCTCTGTGTAGTATCCAATGCCCAACGGTTGTCTGGAAGAAATCGCTGTTGGCGATAAGACCGCCGAAGTTGTACAACCTTTTGTTTTAAATTTTGCTGTAATTTTTATTTTTATTTCTGGTGTGCAATAAAGAGTACTCTATCTATCTATCTAATGTCTCCAATGAATAATTTTACGACAAAGAAAGTATAAAGATCGGATTAATCAATTAAAAAGTATGTAAATTTACGGTCCATAAGAATCAGAGTATGTAATTATAATTAAACGAAATCGGTTATTCGGTTTATGAGGATAAGTTGCAAGTTAAAGGGAAACAAATTTAAAACAGCATATTTGTTTATATAAAACGTAATATGTAGTAACTAATTAATAAATAAGTAAATTATATCAGTGCTCAGATAGATATTTGTGAGATCTCTAATTCAATTCTAAGTGTATCTAGGTAAAGTAACTAAGGATCAAGATCATTTCGTTACACAAGATTAATTTGTAACATCAACCAAGGAAAGCACAGTCAAAGAATTCTACTATTTAGCAGATTTAAGTAGCTTTCATTTTGCCGCGTTTTGGTACTGATGAGTTTATTCTTAATTTTTAATCTACACTTTATAACGCAGTGCACAAGGCGAACTTAATGCCAAAGCGTTCTCTACCGGTCAACCATGGGGCCAAGCAGAAATGAAACAGGCGGTGCAAGAAGAGAAATAAAAAACAAATAATGAAAGAGTTGTTCGTGGCATTTGCTTGTCAGTCGTATGATCTTTTATAACCCATCTTCATCATGGACGCATGGACTTCATGAAACGACGCCAACGGTTAGACGTAGGCTTCCTCTAAGGATCTCCACATCGATCAGTATTGCGGCACCCGGCTTCACACGACCTTTGCCAGACGGCCATTATCGATTGTTCCATATGTGCCCGGCTTAACCGATTCCGTTCCAACCACGGGAGGACTAACCACCTCCACAAATGGGGATTAAGGGAGTCAGTACAGTACGACTGCCAAGCACCTGATAAAACTCTTTCCTATGTGGTAAACGAATGCCCACTTCGCAGTTTTCCTTGTGGAATGTCGGTAGTCCACAAATGCACACCTGCTGCTGCAAGCGGCTGAAAACTTGGACATTGATGTGTAATCCTGCTCGCATGCGTGGATACGCAGGATGTATGCCATACGAAATGATGATGATGTTCCATAATATGTTCCGCTAACTGCCACCTTACTCAGCAATTCTTTGAGTGATGTCGGCTAGAACTGTTACGGATTTTCTTATTTCTGATTCTATCACGCAGGGAAATACCAACATTGGTCTCCCCATTGCCTGCTGTGTAACCTTGAGCATTTATGAGGCCCATATGAGACCCATGTGAGACCCTTATGAGACACATATAGGACCTATTTATAACCGGGCAAAGCGAATTTTCGTACTTTATTCATTCACAATTATAGTACAAACAGTATAAAGGTAAGTGAAAGATTCAGCCTATTAACCTATTGTCAGCCATTACAATATGAATTGTGTAGGTACTACTCGTATTTTCCAAATGTGAAAATCATAGATAAAATACAACGTGTTCCTTTTGATATCCCATAACTCTAGGGTATTAAAAAGACCATGGTAAAGAATCAAATTGTATATGAATTATTTTTCAATTATTATTTTTTTATTGTTTAATTTTTTCATACAAAATAATTCTAAAAAGTCACCACTGTTTATGTAAAACACCCTTACCTTGTTATGAATGAACTTTTGAATGAAAACGATTCGTACCTTCTTATCAATGAAACACCCACACACGTTAATTTTTTTTTACAAGTTACGCTCTCCCACTTCTTTACTACTACACTTTAGTGTAAGTTTGCCAACGTCTTGCAACAGTAAGGATTCACCATACTGGTTAGATTTTTTTAACAAATTTAACTAAAATTAATGTTATATTCGAAACTATTGATTTTAGAACCACATGTTCTAGGGCGTTTTATATTATTTTTACCTATAGAACATAACCTTAGAGTTATGGGATATCAAAAGGAACACGTTGTATGTCTAATAAAGAGTAAATTACAGTAACGGCCTATTATAATCATTCCACTGCAGGGTTAAAGCCTCCATCATTGAATTCAAGTTACCACAGCAATGACGGGTACAGGTATAGTTACCACGCTTGCCAAATGCGGGTCCGTGATTAGAAACCCGAACAATATTCAAATATTCGAAACTCTTGTTGCTTGAACCCGGGACGTTTATTAAACCGCTATACCAACGGGCGGTAATAAATATACCTAGTTATTATAATCCTATCCCATGATGGCTTAAACAGTTCAAAGTGTAATTTTTTTTAGGATCAAGGTCGAATTTGCTATGCAGGTATTTATTATGCAAAGTATACCTTGCGAACATGACTTAAAGATGAATGCAATATAGTAGCAGAGCACTAAAATGTTTAGCTCATTTGGTTAGGACGTATTTTTTTCACTGATAGTGTATCTGTTTTTTAAATTTTACATTTATGTTGATAATGTAAAATCTTTATTAGTTCAGTGTCCCAGTGACGAACTGAACATTTATGTACCGTTTGTGTTCACTTAAGGTTTTTAATGTACAATATAAAATGATTCGGATGCGAACCGACCCCATTATAACACCGCTAAAGGGTTTATTGTGATTTAAGAGTCCGCCACGAATGGCACATCAAAGAAAGTATGACTGCGGGGGGAAATGACCAAATAAGAGATCCGGATGTTCTTTATATACTCGATATAAAATTGTGCGCCTATAAGTTAAACTGCTACAACCAAGATTCAAACAAAGCAAATCATCAAGATTGTTGTTAATTTATTATTTTGAATCCATATATTCTTTCATTTATGCAATGAGAAATTTAAATTAATAATAATTTTACGTATTTAAATGTTTTTTTCCACTATAACTTTATTAATTAAGTAAAGTAGGGGTAAAAAATTATAAACGTCCACGTCCTTTTTGGATTAATGTTCTAAAAAATATGAATAACAGCATGACAAGTGAACCATTGCCTGCCCAGTGAAACCTACACAATCTATAGAGAGGTATTTTAAAGTATTCATTATTTTATCAGCGGTTAAAAAAAAGAAAGTAGACTAGTAAGTCAAAACTAAAAATTAACAGTGTTTTGTTCGTGCTTAACAAAATGTGTGTTAGAATGTTTTCAAACAATCTCCTTTGACTGTAGAACCGCATACCATGTCAAATAGTTGGACTCGCGAATCGACGAAATATTCCCATACGTTATCGTCAGATATCATTCACACGTCGCGCGTCGCGTCCTCGAGTCGATATATCTAATCGTCTGTCACTTTGTGACAATACATAACGAGCTTGAAGCGCAGATTTTAGGAGGATAAGCTTTGAACTTTTAATCATATCAATTCAAGGATGATATCTATACTAATATTATAAAGCTGAAGAGTTTGTTTGTTTGTTTGAACGCGCTAATCTCAGGAAGTCCTGGTCCGAATTGAAAAAATCTTTTTGTGTTGGATATTGGATATGATATAATATATAACATCACGCTGCGACCAATAGTAGCGAAGCATCAGTGAAAAATGTTGCAAAAACGGGGAAAATTATTCATATTTGAAGGCTTCCGAAGCGTGTGCTGCGTAAACGGTTCAAGTTACCAGAAAATAAATACCCAAGTAATAACAGGAATTGACGCGGACGAAGTCGCGAGCAACAGTTAGTTTAAAGATAAAGTAAGAATTGCGTGTCGTAAAATATCAGTACTCTATAGTTTACAACTATGTAAAAGTAATACAACATGACCAATAGTTTTTTTTTAATTATATTTAAAATGCGTAATAATTACCTATACTAACTACAAGATTTTTAACACTTAACACTTACGGGTTACGGGGCTTAATGCAACGAACTATTTACTTAAAGCAAAGAATATTTGTCTTAATATTCTTTGCTTAAAGGTAAATAGTAATTTACCTTCCCGACGTTTCGATCCGGTTGCACGAATCATGGTCGCAGACTATAATTGTTAAGTGATAAGCAATGTGTAAAAATGCAACATAGGTTGAACGCGCGATTGAACTAATGTCACCGGAAAATTGTAGTATCAGTCAGTTTTTTAATATAATGTCGATAGATTACAATCTATCTTACCTACCGTTACTTTACAATCTCGCGCGTAACATTATAAAATGGCAGAGCTTAGCTATCATAAAAACTATGAAATAAAATATATTAAAAAGACATTAACATAGGCACGCACTAGAACGTTTTATAAAAACTAGGTGGCCTTACAGAGAAGGGAAAGTAAGAAAAGGCATTGATGACTTCTAGAAGGGCGTGTGTGTCCACATCTAACCAAGAGGTCATGTTAACAGGAAGAACTGTTTAAATATAAAAAGTTGTGTATGGTTATTCCTTGATTGGCTCCTTATCTGTACCTTAATTTCTTGGTATCTTTGATGTGCGCCCTGCCTATGTTGAACTCTTGACATGCGAATAAAATCGTCAGTGACAATGCGCTTTCCATCGAGATCTCCAATCTCTCGACCACAATCGAGAGTACCTACCGACATATTCAATTTGCAATCGGGTGAAATCACCTTGTTACCTCCGCATCAATGTTTTCTATTCTTAAGACAGGGCTATCAACTTAAGCTGAACAATTTTTTTTACATTAATACGCTTTCAGGCAACGTATAAAGTATTGTACAAGGTGAAATTTTACCTACCTTCCAAATTTTAATATAGCAATCTACGAGACAATAGACAAATGACGTATTTTTTCTTTTGGTTTAGCCCAGTACAAAAATGTAAAGACAAAACACTTAGAAAATGTCCGCCAAAAGTTTAAAATTTTTAAAACGGCCTCCCAGCTACACTTGTTTTACGCGACGCGCATCTCATTTATTCATTACGATACTACGAGTATTCACAAGTTTTAGATTTTCCCTTTATACCGTAACAGGCTTAGGACCGTAAAAATTTAAAACTGGGGAAAACTTGATTTACATTCCTTACTATATGAATGGGCTCTAAATACGATACTGAACGACTACAAAAATTTTTGAAGATGATGAAAAAGTCAGCCTGTATACATTAAAAATACAATCACTTATGATATCTTTGCCTTATTAGTCTATGGAATAAAAACTTACCAATCATCTCTGCTTTGAGAAAAAGTTTACCTCTTCTCTCACCAGCTGGCGCCACTTTGTACCAGACTTTGCGCGTTCTCGAAATTCCCTATGACACTAATTCCATTAAAAGGACCTAGGCAGGACAAGGACCCACACCCTCAGCTTAACGGGCATCTGCTCTAACTATGAATCTATCAAGACACTGTTTTTTTGTTACTTTGTCAAATTTAGTACCTATCGTACCTTCCTAACCAAAATATAACGGCTTAACGTAGTACCTTTTTACGTCTACTACGATAAAAAATGTTCTTTTTTTGATTGGCTCGGATTAAAAAAGAAAATAAATAGTTATTAAAGTGTTTTTGATGCATAACTTTTTACTTTATCTTAAACGCTACTTGTAAAATATTATGTGTGTTTTAAACGATCAATTTCTTCTAATGCTAACAATTAATAATTCAGAGAGAGGCTTCCACCTTTGTTGGCCCAACCCCATGTTTATTAATTATAAGAAAGAAAAAATTTTGTATACTTAGTTGGCGTACTACCTTAACAACCACAGACCGACCGAGTCGTCGCGTGGACTGATTAAATTAAGAAGTATCAAACTTCTTTTTCGTCTTCTTATCGTTTTTATGATTATCCTTCGAGGATGATTAATTGGAAAAGATTGTAAATTATCAAAATTATATCCTGCGAAGCCCTGGTACAAAGGGCGTAGTTGGCACAACATCAACTGCGGCGAACCGCGAAACCGCAAGCGACGCGATGGAGTGGTAACGACCTCGCCGTGCGCAGGTTGCTGGCGTAAACAATAAACTGGCTGCAGACTTCTGGGGTATAGAAATAAACTATCTTTAAGCCCGCGACTTCGTCTACGTGAAACTCTGTTATATCAGGTTAGGTCTCGTTCCCAATCACATTCCTTTAGATTTAGATGTCATTTAAAGATTTACAATCGCTACTTATAATATCTACTTTAAATACCAAATTATCGATTCGTGTACAAAGTTATATCACTACATCCCTATAAGGGATGAAGGGGAAAAACAAAGTATCTTATGTAGTTTTAGGGGATCAAATTATCTTCATACTAAATCAGTTCTGAATCAGTTGAGAAATAAGTAATTCGCGACTCAAAAGTTCATTCCTCTTCATGCACCCCTATAAGGAATGGTTTTCCTAGATTAAAACTATCATAACTCCAGAGTCTCAAATTATTTCCTTACTAATCTCAATCATTTCAATGGTAAAAGGCTGATAATGACGTAACGACGGACGAATTTAAAATGTTAGTATGAAATTATAGATTCACTTGCTTTGGCGTGCTTCCAGCAAGCAAAGATGTTGGAGCTAGAAAGCAACTTAGGAGACCAACCTTTACATTTCTAAAATTTGGTAAATAGATCGTGCTTTACCCAATAATATTACTTTACACTAGAAATCAACATAATTGTGAAAACATCGCTGTAAAACCATCAATTTACTCCAATTTAGAATGTCAATTCAATAATGTTTTACACGTTCACTTAATGTTATCTGAAATTCTTACACAACATTTTACGACTACTTTTGGCTATTAATAATTGGTATGGCCATAAGTAGTTGATAACATTACAGTGCCTTCTCGTACTGGCAAACAAATAGCACCATACTCTTTTTATGGGTGTCGTAAGAGGTAACAAAAAAAGAACCGTGAGAAGAAGACAGAAAGTAGCGTCTTCTCTGAGCTCACCAAATGCAGAACAGTGGCAGCACTGTTTGAATGCGGACCCGCGGATATTATTAAACAAGAAACTGCATGCACTATGTCACACCAAATTTGAACGCAAGTCTGCGCTCAAACCGCGCGATTGTATAACATCAGTGTGGGATCACGACTTAATTCCAACGGTTGTTGTTTTACTATTTGACAATACTTCAAAGAAAACTGCACTAAATATTTAGAGCACAAAATTAGTAAACAATTCAGCAAACGGAAAGTCCACAAACAAGAGCGTGTAATCGAACCGATTGTGAATAATTATGCAACGGCGTTGAGTCGTAACGTAGTTTAGTAGCAGTAGGTTTAATTAGTACAAAACGGTTACTACTGTCAATAAGCCTACTAAACTAGGGTGGACACATGCTTCTGCAATGCGCTGGTAGACACAACTACTCGCACCAAAAACAATGCATCCTTAGATGACTAGGCAACGGGGCTAACGGTTTTTCACACACATGCAGGCGAATTGTTAATCTCAGTTTTGCCAATGTAGGAGAGAAGGCGCTGCTACCCGTAGTCTTGTGAAAATATTTAGATTAGGAATAGCGTTTGTTATTCTACCTTAGGCGGGCACCACACAGACACAAAACACAAGGCAACATTTTGAGAGAGGTATAGCCAACCATCCCTAGCCCCACTCAACCTTTGCAAGAAAAACTTTAAAAAAAAATTACAAGTTTAGCATGGAAAATCTTATTAGTTTAGACCATAACAAACTTTCTATATATTTTATTAAAGCTTTTAGGAAAGTATTTCGTACGCTCAAAACGAAAGAGGCTACTGTATCGTATCTTAGTGTGGTTGTGTGGTCAAATTATTATACAACATCTTTTGCTACGACCTATGAAAAAATGTTTCACGATTTCAGTTTTATTAAGTTAGTGGAGCAAAATTATTTTTAAATGGCAGACAACACGAACACTGCGTTATCGGTATTTCAGTTAGAAGGCCAGTTCAGTTCACTGTATCTTGCTATATCATCGCCCTTACTATACAGAGACTTCGTACTAATTATAAAAACTTATCCAAGGATTATCTTTGAAGCTTGGAAGGTAACATTATCTTAATATTAGTTTGTGATTTTGATGATTAAAACAATTATACTGGATGCGGGTTTAAATTACTTTAGTTTTTCATGTAGTTATTGATCTGCAGACCATAAAAATAAAATAAAAAGTAGTCATGCCTGTACCTCTAGCACAAAAAACTATTGACTTCGAATCGTTTGCGTATCGAAAAGCAAACGACACCAGTGGGTCTAGCACGAAAAACTATCGAATTTGAATCGTTTGCGTGTTCGTATAGCCATCGAAATATTTAGTATGAAAACTTAAACAGCGCTCGCGCGGTCAAAACGAGAACTACAAAACAGAGCACGAACTTTGTGTCGTTTGCTTTCGATACGCAAACGATTCGAAGTCGATAGTTCTTTGTGCTAGACCCACAGTTCGTACTTTGTTTTGTAGTTCTCGTTTTGACCGCGCGAGCTTTCATACTAAAGTTACTGTTTAAGTTTTCATACTAAATATTTCGATGGCGATACGAACACGCAAACGATTCGAATTCGATAATTTTTTGTGCTAGACCCACTGAAAAGCATGTCATAAGCTTCCAATTTTAAGTCGTTGCGTGGCAGTGATCATAGATTTCCTAATTTGGCAACGACTCAAAACTGGTACTAGGGCTTTTTTATACATTCAATAATTTAATAAAAAAGTAACTTAAGACCGTAGTTTAAAAACTAGATACACAGTTCAAAAAGACCGCGATTGTTTTAATGGACATTCAACATGAAATACAGTAAGTTGAATCTAGGCCCTAAGTTTAAAGAGCATCAAATTTTCAATTTCTTTTTGAGGTAGGGCAGACCTCAAAAATTATCTGAAGGCATTATTGTATTGGATGCGCAGAATATTTAGGGTATTACCTTCCTATACCTAGTATAACTGCTCCAGGTACATATCTTTTTATTTAACGGTATAAAAAACTATTCGCAAATATCCTTAGCCTAAAAATCAATTACCATGGCCATCAATGACGAAATACTTGATGTAGTGGTGCGGTGGTCCGCCTACTAGAAAGTAGCCACCTAAAAGTTCCCGGGCTAGATTCCCGGTCAGGTCGATACAGGTACCTTTCTAAATTACCTTGGGTCTGGGAAAGGAGAGAAGTTATACTTAGTTTTGCTTCGAAATGCACGTTAAGCCGTTGCTTGGCCGGCTTGTGTCGTAAAATGGAATGCGAAAAAACGCCTCGCATCGGAAGCCAAACACCAAACTATCACTGAAACATAGTCATACGATTAGAAGAAGTCATCATTGGAACTCAATTTTAATGTGTACCTATAATAAAAATAATTAGGAGGAAATGGTTTTTAATCAACCAAGTCCCGTTCGAGTTTTAATATTCAATTTACTACAACAGTAATAAATGCCAAATAATTGCTTGCTAATGCATATTATTGGTACTCATCGAGATAAGAGGGTAATGTAAGATGGTTATTTGAATATCCGTAATTAGGTATGAGTACTGAAAGCGCCCGATTGTAATGTCAATGCAGTAAGTCAGATATCGCTGTTGCTTTGTACACCAATTACAGACGCCTACGACAGTATTCATATAAACTGCAGTATAACCGTTGCTTGCAAACGCGATAACGTGTTGATATCGCTTAAAACTCACTTTTAAGATTTATTACTATACTTACAATTTGTGATTTGTACGGTGTACCCTATTTGTAGACAAAAAAAACAATTGAATTTAATTTAATCTAGTTGTCCAGTTCTATATGAGTGAAACCCTTTGGATTGACTAAAGCAGTTTATATTAACTGCAAATCAGGACGTCTTTACTTTCTGGCGCTTGATAGGAACTATAGATTATATAAAAGTAGGTCTAAAAATATTGTAAAGGAAACTTTAATGGGAATTAAAATCGTAAAGTATTTGTACATCACTACCACAACTTTACACCGAGTTTTTTAATAATGTTTTTCAAACATAGAATTTGTTAAATAACTCTTATAAAAGTGAACCAATTGGTGGAGATTGTCATCAACTAGACACCGAAGGATCAGACTTTCTGATCTCTCTTGCATATTTTCTGTGCAGAAGTACTTTTGTGCCTACTCTGATTGGTTACACGATTTGACTTAACGATTACATTAATACATTTCAAGCTAAATATCCACCAGATATCGTTAGCAGTTCCGCTAAAAACTATCCAATAGTTAACAATGTAATAATGACCATAAATCGTAGAGATGATAATTATCTGCGCAATTACAAGGGCGTAACGCGAAAACGCGGAGCGCGTGCGCATGGGCTTGACTAGGACCACCACAATAAAGGAAAATTCCTCAATTGTACGCGAGTAGGTCACTTCACTTAGCAGGAATTAACCATTTTAATTAGATTTTGTAAGTGTTACCTACCCAAATTAATAAATACACATAGATGTATGATTTATTTTTTACTTTTCATCATACAAATAAAAACACATTAAAATTTGTGACAGTGCCATCATGCCACAAAAAAAAAAAGTTGTGTTGGGCTTTAAAATCCGTTGAAAAGTTGTTCTTAATATTGATCAAAAACTCGGTACCTATTGAATTTAAGTAGATTACTTTTTAGCCTACTCTTATATTATACCAATCCCCTGCTGCAGAAGGAACTTGAACCGCGGCAATTGGCGACTTATCTTTCGTGCTATACAACAGGGACAAGCCTGTTTTTTAAATGTAAAAAAAAAAATTTTTTTTTTATTAACCTTCATCAACCCACTGCTGGGCAAAGGTCTCCCCAAACGCTTTCCACTGGTCTCTGTCAGCGGCCAATAACTCCCAATCTCTCGCGAAGCTAGACAAATCGTCACACCACCTCTTTTTAGGTCTACCCCTTCGTCGGTAGCCGTCTGATGGTATCCATCGCGTGACAATTTGAGCCCATCTATCCGGGTGCATTCTACACACATGCCCCGCCCAGTCCCATTAAAGCATTGCTGTCTTTTTGCCTACATCTGCTATGCCAGTTCTGGAGCGTATTGTAGTACGAGTATTACGGACCTTATCAATCCTTTAAAAAAAAATTATAATAACAATAAATAATTTCGGTCGGATATTAATGGTACAAATAAAACACACAAATAGCAATGGGAGCTCTATCACAGAATTATGTAAGACCCTTCCCACTAAACCACCCACCGTGATGTGTAATGAAATCCTTAAGAAAATGTCCCATTTATTTAAGACAATATGGTAACACTACTTACGCCTTTCTTCAGTGCGCGTAATTACATTGTGCTTCGCCCTCATAGTACGCAGCGGAATTACAGAATTACAGTATAACGTGTAATTCAGTGATAGCGCGAACTGTAAGTAGTTCTTATCGTTGTAGCAGTAATATAGGCCTCACTAATCTTAAGCCGGAGTACAAGCTCGTTCTAACGTTTAAGGGAATGTTACACTAATGTCAAATTAAAATTTTGATAGATGCAGAGAGCAAGTAGAAAATGTACACAATCATTACTGTCACTGTGTAAAAACTTTCACCAGCATTTATGACCATTAATGTTTTTATTTAGAACTAGCTGTCCCGACGCGTCGGACTTCGATCGGTCAAGTTGTTGGCCGAAAAAGAGTGAATAATTACCTTTTTTAAACCCAAATTTACGGCAAGTGTTTTAATAAACTCAGAAGTCAGTAAATGATAGTTATATTATTACGTTTTTCTTTCCAGAAAAACCTTAACAAATATTTCAAAAAACCGATTTTGTCGAGCCGTTCTTGAGTTTTGCACTTAGCAACACATTTGGTTAATCTTTTAGATACTTTACAATGCGCAATTAGAAATTTGTTAGAAATATGTACCGTATCTAGCAACTAATTAGCGAAGCAAAAAAAATTTCCAGAAGCTCAACTGCTTAAGTAGATACAGATATTTTGCAAAATTTTGATTCGGGTTACGGGTCTATTTCCTGCTTTGGTAATCCAAATGTGTACTATTCCACAACTAACGTTTTGTACTAAATGAACGTTTAAGTATACCATTACATTGACACAGCAATAAAATTACAAAGCTTAGTGCGAGTACCGCAATGATTTGTAAGGTAGCCATACAACTGTTACCGTTAATAATGATACTTGCACGGACTAGCCGTATGCCAATAATTGTACCATTATAATCATACTTACATACCTTATCTTTACTAATTTAAGAGATTTACTCTTCGAGATAGAATAACTTTGTTTTGACTTTACAAAGTGGTCTTCAAAGTGAGGTCTAACAATATTAGATTCCTCAAACTTGGGTGTATCCAAGAATACCATACAGTTTATTAGGTTAAAATTAGACGTGGCTAAAAACCTTGTTCAGTTTTTTTGATAATAGAAACAATAGTGTTACAATTTTTAAAAAGAACTGGTCACAAAAAGTCTTTAGAAAGTTGAGAGTCACTGAAATACATTAATCTATACTTAATATTATAAAGCTGAAGAGTTTGTTTATTAGTTTGTTTGTTTGTTTGAACGCGCTAATCTCAGGAAGTACTGGTTCGATTTATTCGAAAAATATCTTTTTCTTGGATAGTCCATTTACCGAGGAAGGCTTTAGGCTATATAACATCACGCTGCGACCAATAGGAGCGAAGCATCAGTGAAAAATGTTGCAAAAACGGGGAAAATTATTCATATCATTTAACGCGGACGAAGTCGCGGGCAACAGCTAGTAAACAATATATTAGAAAGAACATCATGTTGTTAGTAAGTGTAAGTGTAAGCATGTCCAGCATATTAAATGTCATACATTATATTGCAGAAGAACAACAAAACAATACAAGTGCACCCACCGTTTGATTTGTCAACTACTCGCCTGGACTAACATTTGTAAAATCTAAAATTTTCTGTAAAGTGCTCACTTCCACAACTTATAGCTTTTTTATTAACTTTTTACCTACCAAAAGCTTTTAATCATAATACTGACTTTAGTAATTACCTACCTATATCTTGTCTAGCACACGAAGCATGTCTTATCAAAATATTTATTGGTTGTAACGTTTAACTAGTAGGTGCCATATGTTTCCAATTAAATTATTATATCCGTTACTAATCGACCAGCTGACACCTATTCACGTAATATTGTTGCTTCTAAATCACATTGAATTGCCGGAAACCTATATCTCCTTCTCAGGAAATCTAGAATCAATCTCGTTCTCTGCAGTCTGAATTAGATCTATTATGTCCCAATAATTAGGTACATCAGTCAACTTCTCCGCTCGTTTGAAAATAAAAGCTTAAGGATTTATAGCACAACATACTTCTGGCACTAAATTTATGTGCCTCCGTGATAAGTGGCAAGTGCGTCGACAATCGTCTCCCATTCAGAGGTTCCCAAAGATTCGAATACGTTTTAATCAAAGGCAGTCTTTGATTTATGAACAAGGGAGAAAGAGATTTTTAGAGTTAATATCTCGTACCTAATTAAAAATTATTATCAGAGTACTAGTAAATTTTATATTTCTAAAATAAATGGCTAAATACGGAGAATAATCTGTTGCTTAGAAAAATTGCTAATAGTTTTTAGTTATCAAGTTTGTTAAAAGAAAAAGACGTGTGGCACTCGGAGACTGTCGCGGTAAAGCTATTGCATAGCATTTTTTATCAACTTATGCAATTATAAAACTAAAAAGTATCACCGCTGTGCCGGTCGGAGTAGGGGGGGGTGTTAGGTTATTTTCGTTACGGAATTTCTGGATTCGGTCTCCACGCTCAAGGCCCGCGATAGAAGCTATGCAATAGCTTAATTTTATAATTTTATGTATTTTCTAATTTTGACTTTTGTAATTAAATTTTTCTGTTATTTTGGCAGATATGGTTACCATAGGCAACCATACTGTCAAAATCCTTATTTTCTTCTAAATTCTTTTAAATTTCGGAAATTCAAAATTGTTCGATCGTGCCTCGCCTCGAGTGTTAGGTTAGGTTATTTTCGTTACGGAATTTGTGGATTCGGTCTCCACGCTCAAGGCCCACGATAGAAGCTATGCAATAGCTTACAAACGATTTTTATATTGTAGGATTCTATAGTAGGCTAGCAAAGTAGTGTACCACTTTGCATAGTCTTACTCTTCTAGGCTTGGGCCCTTGAATTTTATTTTTAGCTTCGTTAGAGCAATAAAATGGATATTAACGCAATCACATAATAACATTTTGTGATTTATGGACCAATTTGTGTAATATAACTAGATAGATTTTGGATTATTACTTTATGTGACCAGTTCAAACTTAGGATGGTTACTAACTGAACGGAAGAATTTAAGACTAATAACAAAGTCAAAAACCTGCAGTTTTAGCACCGAACCGTATCAAAGTTACCACTGTTTTTTTAAGTTCCATCAAATTTGAGAACCAATGGACAAAATTATCGCTAACAAACGTCAGTTGATTTGTTTATGCCCGTCCCGGTGACATTCGCGCGACAACTCCTCGTTGCTCGTAGCAGCATTGAACAGCTGATCGTGGCGCAGATAGCTCGCTTTGTGCCGAGCTCCGTAAATGCTACTTCTAACAGACTGTCTAGGCAAGGAGTTCGTATTGACAGAAAGTAAGAAAAAAAAAGTTTACAGCCCTGAAACACGTTATTTAGTTATAAAAATATTACTGTTAAACGCTAGTGGATAATATTAACTAATATTATTAATATATTGGTTGATATTTTTCAAATTCGTTTATAGCTCAATATTTGAAATCAAGCTTTAAGGATTACGCAATAAAATAGGGGGCAATCTTTAAATTATTGAATATCATAATGATACTGATTATTTTATGTTGTGTGGAGCCGGCACATCAAAAGAATAGAACGTGTGTCATGCCTGCCAAGAACGGCGAACATGGCAAAATCCTCCTTTTGAAGAGGCATATGTCCAGCAGTGGATTAATATAGGCTGTTAATGATGAGGATTGATCATTCCTTTTTCTTCACTAATATACATATATTTTTTAAATCCTGTAGTTTTCAAAATACTTTACAAGTAGGTATTAATATTAAATGAAATATCATTAACAATATCTAATTATTAATGTTAAACATTCCTTAAATCACATAACTAGCTGTTGATAAAAGTGATTACACCTCATTTAAAGTAAAAAGCGACATTGAGATCGTAAAAAAATTACAATGATTTGACATAATAATATTTTGACAGGGTTGACCAAGGTAAAATAAATTTGTAATTAATATATTTTATAATTCCTAATATTATTATTAAATGAATATTTGTATGTATTGATGATGTTTTTTAATTTTGTTTTTTTAAATTATTTTCATAATCATAATCATAATCATAAATCTTTATTGTGGAACACAGGTATACAACAAGGGTCTTATAAAATGTCATGCTTAGAACTAACCATGTCCTGCCACTAGGGCGTACAATCAAATAATTAAAAACATTATTACGAGTATAACATTATTATTATTATTTTTAATCTTAATTAATTTTATTATTATTATTTAACATTATTATTATTTAATCTTACAATAAAATATAATTTACACCATTCCATTAATATATTCATTACTATTATTATACAATATGACAATAAAATTCATTAAAGGAATAATAGCATTTGTCAATTAAATAATTGACTAGTTTTGATTTAAAATAATTAATGTCATTTGTGTCTCGAATGGATTCTGGTATTCGGTTATAAATTTGTGGAGCAATACAAAATATACTTTTTCGGAATAAGCTGGAATTGGCACGAATTGAGCACATTTTATTTTTATGGCGAGCCCGTGATCTAAATTCGAATTTATCTATGTTTGATTTAATAAATATGGCACATTCCAGAATAAACAGACAAGGAAAGGTCAAGATTTTCTTATTAATAAAATATGGCTTGCAAGAGTCATCAGATTTTAGACGATACATAGACCTAATGCAGCGTTTCTGAGCTCTAAATATAATTTCTCTGTCAGTACAGTTTCCCCAGAATATCAAACCATATCTGAGTGTAGATACTACATAACTGTGATAGGCTGTTAAAACAGCAGATTCATTGACGATCAGTTGCAGTCTGTGGGGAGCAAATGAGAACCGTCGCTGCCTTTTGCAAACACAATCAGAATGTGATTTCCATGTAAGTTTACTATCTATGTTAAGTCCTAGAAATTTAGTTTCTAGTGTTTTTTCAATTATCATTCCTAAGTAGTTGATGTCAAGATTTAAGTCAAGGTTTTTTTGAGTAAAATACATAATTTTAGTTTTATTTAAATTAACTTTAAGGTTATTGGATTCAAGCCATGAAATTATTAATTTAATGGATACGTTTACGTCAGATTCAAGGTATGTCGGGTTTTTATTAGCAAATAAGATTGTGCTATCGTCAGCAAATAGAGTCATGTGATGGTCTGTTGCAGAAGGCAGGTCATTAATATATATTAGGAATAACAATGGTCCCAAAACACTACCCTGTGGGACACCAAATTGTACCGTCCTGAGATTAGATCGACTATTTATTTCAATTTTGGGATTAGGATCTGTTCGAGTAATTTGAGTGAGCTGTTGTCTTCCTGATAAGTAAGATTCTATTAGTTTGTTAGCATTACCTCTTACTCCATATGCATTTAATTTCTTCAATAAGATGCCATGATCTACATGATCAAAGGCTTTGGTCATATCCATAAACAATGCAACAGTGGGTAGTCCTTTATCCTTATTATTGTATACTTTACATAAAAAATCATACACTGCCATATTAATGGATTTCCTCTGCCTAAACCCATACTGTTGGGGGACTAGGATGTGATTGCACTCAAGGAAATTATATAAATTTTTGTAAATTATACGTTCAATAATTTTTGAAAAAACAGGAATAAGTGCTACTGGTCTATAATTATCGATAACATTTCGTTGTCCTTTTTTAAAAATAGGTTTAATAATTGTAGTTTTTAATTTGTCTGGAAAGATGCCATTTAGTACACATAGATTAATAATGTGACTTAGAACTAGAGATATAAATTGACATACATCCTTAATCACTGTTGTCATAATGTCATCATGTCCAGTACTGTTTGAATTTTTCAATGAAGTTATGACTTTATCTATGTCAAAAGAAATGGTTGGTGTCATAAATATAGAATTAATATTATTATTTGAAATCGTCAAGTTATTGGTATTTTTATTAGATTTAATGTCATCAATAAAATAGTCGTTGAATGCATTAGCTATGTCATTTGGATCAGTCAGTCTTTGATTATTTACATTTAATTCATATACACCCTCTCTGGGACAGTTACTATTTGTGTCTTTTATTATGTTCCATGTCGCTTTACATTTGTTTGACGAATTTAAAATATAATAGTTATTTTGCGCTTTCTTAGTTAAGTTTATTATTATTTTATATCGTTTATTGTATTGTTTGTACAGCGATTTATTGTTTAGACAAGGGTCAGACCGGTATTTCCATAAAAGGGATCTTTTGCGTTTGCTGCATAACTTTATGCCATGGCTTATCCATTTTGGTTTCTGTTGGCTAAATATTTTTACTCTTTTTACGGGAAAGCAAAGGTCATAAAATAGTTTAAACAACTCGTGAAAAGAATTGAAAGCTTTGTTTACATCATCCGATTCAAGAACTTCATCAAAGCTTAGAGCACCGATGCAATCTATAAATTTATAACGGTTCTCTGCTGAATAATCGCGTTTTTGTATGTACCAAAACTTAAGTTTACAGGTTTTTTTTACAGGACATTTCAGCAGTTGAGCGGAATGATCTGATAGTGCCAACTCAATCACGTCTCCCGCACAACCTCTGATATCATGTGTGATATTATCTAAGCATGTTTTACTTGCGAGGCGAGTTGGGACCTTAAACTGTGGTTTCAAATTATAACTATTAAGAATAGTCACAAACTCTTGTGAGTATTTTGTGGTTTTGAGTAGATTTATGTTGAAATCCCCACATATTATCAGTTTTTTGTTTTTACGATTAATGTTTCCAATAATTTTATCCAGTCGAGAGAAAAATGATTCAAGAGCCTTAGCGCCTTTAGTCGGAGATCTATATATGCAAATGACAATTAATTTTAGTTGAGTTAACTCTACTGCGGAACATTCGATTATGTTAGGGATTGACTGAGCATTTATTTCCTTCAGTTCTTTGTACTGATGTTGGACGTTTACCAAAATACATGATCCACCGTATCTGGATTTTCGTGAATAATACGAAGCTAGCTTATAGTTTGTTATAGATAGTCTGTGGACATCCTCATTTATCATATTGTGCTCCGTAATACAAATGACATCGACAGGTTTTCCATCATTAGACAGATTATCCAGAGACACTAACAACTGGTCAGATTTACTTATAAATCCATCTATATTTTGGTGTAGTATATAAACATAATTATGAACGAAAAAAGTTATTGTCACTGTTACATAAATTGTTATTTAAAGTATTATAATCAGTATGGACTTCGTCATTACAGCATTTATTGTCTATTTTCGTTACATCAATAAAGGAGCCACAATCTATGGTATCAAGATCAGTTTGCGTACTTTTGTCGATTACTTTGATTAGTTTTTGCTGTTTAGTTAATAAATAATTATTATAATTGGACAATTTTATCTTATATTCGTGCTGAACAATTTCTTTTAGAATTGATCGACAAATGTTGATGGCAAACGATCTACGATTAGGTATAAATTTACTGTAATTCATATCAACATAATATACATTTTCAAAGTCACTGCAAGTAAATCTTAAGTCATAATTCAATTTTTCTTCGCGCAATATATTATTATGAGGAACCTCGCAAAAAATTACATTGGTATTCGTCGTATATTTACAAAGTTCTCTAACATAGAATTGAAATTCTCCAGGGTGGGAGTCATTAGTACCCCCTAGTATAATAACAAAGTCATTGAAAGTAAGTTCCGAGACAAAGCTTTTATATGTTCCCAGAACTTCCTGCATTCTAGCTCCTGGCTTCCAAAAACAAGTTACTGAGTACTTAGAGCCCACTAAATTCTGCAATATTTTTCTTACATTTCGTCCCTGTTGATCTGCTATTACAAATATTTTCTGCTTATTCTTTGTAACAGAGGGCTTATTACTTTTACTCAATAAAAGCTTCGAATTCTCCGAAGTTGTGTCACTATCTTCAGGTAAAACTAGATTAGTTTTATCATAACTCTTATGCTCTGAACCTTGCTCTAAGGCTTGATGTGTCGTTTGTTTTGGATCATTCTCCGCCATTAATATATTCTGTTGTCTTTCTAATGTACTTGATCCGAATTTCTCCTTGGTCGTAATTAGGTTTTCTAGTGCTTCAATTCTGCTTAATGCTTTTCCTAAGTCCGATTTTAGCCTTATGTTTTCAGCATTTAGGTTTTCGATTTCTAGATGCGCGTTCGATAGATTTTTACCAAGAGTATTAATTTTTTCATTTAACTCACTGAAGCATTGGCTGTCATTTAGCAACGACGAATTCGGAATACTCAGCATTGTAGTATCCAATAGTGAAGAGTTATAACTACTCGTATCATGCAAAGAGTTGGAGCGCTGCTTTTGCCGACGAGTTACGTTGTTTGTTTCTTCCATCTTTGTTTAGGCAGTAATTATTGCGCCAAATCAATATCAATATTGTAAAATACTCAAAAAAAAAACAAAACAAAAAATAAAAAATAAGGTAAAATATTTTTCGCCTTCCGAGGTTTGAACACGCGTCTGTCGGGTACTAGTGGGATTGAGTCCGTGCCTTAGACCACTGCGCTACGCCGGATTATCTTGTTGTGACGAAAATTACAATATCATTTGAAGAGTGTTTGTTACGTTGTGCAGTTTGTGATTTTTATTCGAAGAGGGTCAATGACACTACACTTATTTTAACGAAACGGACGGTAGCTTTGAGTCACAGAATAAGCTACTGTGTGATCACAGGGTTGTAAATAGGTCACAAAACACTCCAAACAAAGTTTATTATGCGAGATAACAGCACTGTTTACAAATTGGTCCATTATGTACACTTAATTACATTTTTAACACACATACAGTCACTTGTAATATTTTTAAAACGTTAATATACGCGGAGACGATGTTGGCTGCAACTAGCGCGCGCGGGGAGTCGATTTTATGTTATAAATTGTATTATTTTGTAAATTTTGCATGCTATTTGTAATAGGGAAACATGTGCACTTCTAATGTATAACATCCATAATACCATGTTTGACGCAATAAAGATCTATCTATCTATATATCTAATGTTCCATACAAGCTTACGTGCTTCCTTCATGATAATGTACCGAACTTTATTTGTCATCTTAAGTGTATACAGCACATTATAATGATTTTTTTAGGGAAACCCTACCCTTGTAAACAGAATGCTTACTTGTATTCTTATTAACATTATCCAAACTACGTGTATAACACGTAGATAGAAAAATGTTACTGATGTTGCAAAATTTAATGGAAGTCATGTTGAATTTCTGCTTACGAGCTAAACTATTTCACAACTCAACACCCCGCGGTCTTACCTATCCGAACATAATAGAAATACATGTAGAAGATAAATTACCTAAAAATCATTTGCAAAGAGCATTCAACGCTGATTGTGGTACAGATAGTGTTGTTGTGACGCATGCGCCGTGATTACCGAGTGAATGCTTTGAGTTTGTAGCCAAAGCGCAGCTAGGCCGGGGGCTATGAGTTCATTTATCACTTAACGTAAGTTGTTGAAAGTGACAGATATTTTGAATGAGCTACCTACTGCAGAGCTACTGTAAATATAATGACTATCTCTAAATTTCCCTTTCTGTGCTTACCCATATTGAATGCTCGCCATACAAATTCCTATTTAGAAATAATATTTAGCTAAATTTTAATAAACTTCAAAAGAATGATCCTGCCTGTCTCTTTGCTATCCGGGTAAATGCTCTCCCACTGAACTAAGTATTGAGGACGCAATTTCAACAACACTGACGAATTCAATAAGAAAAGACCGAGAAGACACTACTTGGAATATCTATTTCTAATTTGAGTTTAAGAGCCACTACAAAATTATTTATTACTAGCTGTTGCCCGCGACTTCGTCCGCCTCAATTATGATCGCCTATATCGAATATAGCCTAAAGCCTTTCTCGATAAATGAACTATTCAACACAAAAAGATTTTTTTAGCTCGAACCAGTAGTTCCAACGATAAGCGCGTCCAAACAAATAAACTCTTCAGCTTTATAATATTACTCGTACTAGCTGTTGCCCGCGATTTCGTACGCGTCAATTTCTGTTATTATGATCGCGATTATTTTTGCAACATTTTTCACCGATGTCTCGCTCCTATTTGTCGCTGCGTGATGTTATATAGCCTAAAGCCTTCTTTGATAAATGAACTATCCAACACAAAAAGAATTTTATCAATTCGAACCAGTACTTCCTGAGATTAGCGCGTTCAAACAAAAAAACAAACAAACAAACAAACTCTTCAGCTTTATAATATTAGTATAGACTATAGATTAGTATAGATTACAAGATAAGTACCTACCTAATTTAATAATTCAAATACGTCGGTAGCTCAGGGGCTCTAGGGGTCGTTATCACGCGAATGAAGCATAGACGGTCAATTCCCTCAAGTATAGCGGAAATAAAAGTAGGGAATAATTAATAAGCCAAAATTGCAAATGTAAAAATAAATTAGGATAAATAATAACAAGTGTACCGTGCCACTTAAGGACCTTGGTAAAAACTCAACACACGAAAATAAATTAACATGAAACTTATGTTGTTGGATACGCAGTCTCTTCGACTAAAAAGCTCCAAACAGCTTGTTTTGCGTAAGAATCAATGCATAACTCATAACATCGCCGTGTAATTATTGCCTGCGCTTGCGCACGCCATTGTCCGAACGCTCTAATGTTAATAACCGCTTATGTAACATAAAGAAATAATTATGGAAACTGCATCGTGTTGTACAACTTTATTTATGGCCAGTAATTTCGTTGTTAAGTTCATTTCAAGCATGAGGTTATGGATTGCCTTTTAATTCGATTAGTTCAATGGGAAATTTATTTATGTCAAAATCATTAAGTGAGCTATAAGGAAAGCCTTTTCAATCATGTTAATTGGTTTTGTATCTTTATTAATACGTTAAGAGGCTGGTCGTAATAATTTCTAAAATGTATTTGCAACGGCTTTCATAACGGCTCAGTTATCGATCACTGGGATATACAAAAACTATGGTATTGAATAATATATTTAAAAAGCACAAAAAATCTACTTTTTATTTATTCCGACCATTTTATTGATATTTCACTTTGTACAAGGTTCGTAACACTGCTAAGTAGACCATCTATAAACGCAACTTTGATTCGTTAATAATCTGTAATTACAAAGCATAATTGTATCTTCAAAAAAGTGTTTTTTTTTTCAATGTGGACCTGGCGAAGGTCGCGAGAAGGTGCTCGATGCGAGTGGCGCGCGGGCGGGATCCAGAGTTGTAGAGTTCTTAAGGGGAGACCATTATCTAGCAGTAGTCTTTGGTTGACATGATGAAGATATTATAGACATGTGGCATTCAATGATGGCCGAAGCATATATGCAGGATAGATTTTTTTGTCTCTTAGCTAAATATATTTTTTACTTTATTTGACAAAGACTAATGTTTTACTTAATGAATATGGGTTTGTCGATTCTGTTTTGAGGCATTTATCTAGATATAGACTTCAGCTTCACACTGTTTTTGGGCATTCAGTTTAATAATTGAGTCTAAGTTAGGTAAAAACGCGAAAGCGAGGTAATTGAACTTTGCAGGCTGCAGGTAAGTGATATCAGCCGTGCGTCCGTGCCCGTTGCGAGCGTCGAATAAATTATTTTGACCAGACGTTTCTTAATTTTATATTTTTGATAAATTGAAACCATGGATTTTATGAATTAAATTAATCAAAGCTTAATTGTGATAGTTTTTACTATTTCTACTAAAAAAAGATAAGGTTCTAATCTACATTATATTTTGACTGTTTTAGTATAACCACGCTTTGCGCTTTACCAGTAAATCAGATATTTTTTGTTGATTAGGTATAGCTCAAAGTTAATACCCTATAAATTAAAAAAAACTCTGCAAAATACCCTAAAACTTTAGCAATTTTTTCTACCTTCGGCCTTAAAAAATAAAAATAACGTTATTCCCAAGAATTGAACAGACTAAAAGTATGAACTAGCCACCAATTTTAGGTAAGTCTTAGTGGCTTATTTCAAGCTCTTCGTTATCATCACCGTTATAGTCTCAGCCGCGTTGTTTGTCCACAAGCGGACTGGACTTAAGTCTTAAAATTCGTTACAAAGATTTTTTTCCGCGCCACTAGATCCACCTGACTAGGGGCTTTAGCCATTTTCGTCGTCTGGTGTGCAAAACACATATCATAAACAGAATAATTGAATAAAAATAATCTACACTAACTGCTGGTATTATACCTGGTAGCCTTTACCCGTGGATTCGTGGGCGTTAATGTTTTTTTGTCCATTTTCCCCTTTTAAGATTACTTGAAAGAAATACATTACTTTTTTTGAATATTAATGATACGACAATTTCTATAAATATACTCTTTTCTTGTCTTTACGCGAACACTATCATGGAAATGAAGGATGATTTATACTCTCATTTCGATCTCCCTCACTCACTCGATCTCTGATGGTTGGTTTTTCTGATTCACTCGAAATTTAATTTTTAATTATGTACACCTACTATTTTCTTTAGGAATTTCAGATATTAACTTAAATAGATTTACTCTATTCATGATAAATTAAATAAAATACATCCCTTGTAACTAGTTATACATACATACATGTATAGTCATATAAATAATATTATTATAATGTATTATTATTATGTGAGTGAGCGAGCGAGTGAATTAATGAGTGAGTGAGTGAGTGAGCAAGTAAGTCTTTTTTTATTTTATTTCTCTTTCTATCTGTTGTATCTAGGGTAAAAGCCGGATAGTCACCTCAGTGGGATACTTGCCTCGGTTCTCAATACACTATGTTAGGTACGTTAGTAGCATTAGCACTTTACAGGAATGGTAAACACCCTTCCTGCAGACCTCAAAGTCATGTAAACCGTTAGGACAGACGCATGCGTTTCGTCTATAGATGCGAGCAAAAATCTGCAGCGAAGAGACTTTGACAGGCGTTAAAATTAAATTGGTACGTTATTGCTATCAAATATTTTCTTACTGATTATGATATCACTTTACTATTAATTTATTTGCATACCTACGAGCTTTAATTACATAATTTTATAAGTTTTATTGCTAGATAGTTTTTATTTATTTTCCATATAAAAAAGGCAAGTATCCCTGGCAAAAAGGATATAGTTGCCCTAGTTACTTAAGCGGATAGTTGCTTTAGGGCAACTACGAGGGCGGGTCAATAAGTCCGTGACTTTTTGAATGTCTGACCTCTTTACTGAAAAAGCAACACTACTCCTGTCAACAGGTATCTGTCAGTTGATTCCTATCAAAATTTGAACTTTCTGCGTCAGTTAGTTTGTGTTTGACAGCTATTTTTATCAGACTACCCAGTAATTTGAGGAAAAAATTGAAAAAGGTGAATTTCGTGTGCTTATTAAGCATTATTTTTTGCGAAAAAAAACCATTACCGAGACCAAGGCTAAGCTTGATAAATACTATAGGGACTCTGCACCATCGAGTTCAATGGTAAAAAAGTGGTTTACTGAATTTCGTTGTGGCCGTAAAAGCACTGAAGATGCCGAACGTCCTGGACGCCCAGTTGAGGTCTCTACACCCGAAACAATCGAAAAAATTCACGATATGGTGTTGGCCGACCGAAGATTGAAAGTGCAAGAGATTGTGAAAGCCGTAGGGATCTCGCATGGCTCAGTGGTTTCAATTTTAAAAGATCAATTGGGCATGAGAAAGCTTTCCGCAAGATGGGTGCCGCGTTTGCTCACAGTCGACCACAAACGCAATCGTGTAACAACTTCACAGGAAGGTTAGGCGTTGTTTAATCGCAATATGGAGGAGTTTTTGCGCCGTTTTGTAACCGTGGACGAAACATGGATCCATCACAACACATCAGAGACCAAACAACAGTCAAAACAGTGGGTTTCTAAGGGTGAATCGGCGCCAAAGAAGGCCAAGGTGGGTTTGTCAGCCAATAAAGTTATGGCGACTGTTTTTTGGGATGCACGTGGGATAATCCACATTGACTACCTTCAAAAGGGAAGAACAATCAATGGGGAATATTATACCAACTTATTGGACCGCTTCAATGACGATTTGAAAAAAAACCGACCTCATTTGGCCAAGAAAAAAGTTCTTTTCCACCAAGACAATGCAAGGGTGCACACATGTGCAGTTGCCATGGCAAAAATCCATGAATTGGGCTATGAATTGCTCCCTCATCCACCCTATTCTCCAGATTTGGCTCCGAGTGACTACTTTTTGTTCCCAAACCTGAAGAAATGGCTTGGTGGAAAAAGATTTGACTCCAATGATGAAGTCATCTCGCAAACAAAGGCCTATTTTGAGGACCTCGACAAATCATATTTTTTGGAAGGGATAAAAAAATCGGAGAAGCGTTGGACAAAGTGTATAGAGCTCAAGGGAGACTACGTTGAAAAATAAAATGATTTGTTTATCAAAAAATCTGTGTTTTATTCCAAAAGTCACGGACTTATTGACCCGCCCTCGTATCCTTGATATGGTATGGATGGAACTGAATTATTGTTTTCATTGCTACCATGTTTAAATGAATTACTTAAAAAAGAAACACCACCTATTTTTTTTAAATAAATAATATTCTATGCCAAAAGTACTCTTAAGCATATCTAAGAGAGCTAAGAAATCTGAAGATTTTTAAAATGCCAACTTTATTATTATTAGAATTAAAAATAAAGATGCCATTGAATCCATGAAAAATGAGAATATATTAAAAACACGAAGTCTACGAAATTGACAAAATATCTGAAAAGATATAAAAAAATCAAAATTACTAATTTAAAATAAAAAATATACATAGTTAAATAGATAATTCTGCTAATGATTCAAAACCTATTGGATGACATGTGGAAAGATGAAAACCCTTATTTCTGATGATAATTGATGCTAATGCCAATGTTGATTTCCATTTGTTTAACTGTAAAATAAATAAACTAACTTAATATTTTAAGGCTATTTTTGTTGAATTTATATAGGTATTAGCATAAAATTATTACCTAATACAAGATTTCGGTAAATAATAAACACTGATTACGTAAATTGCTATTAATTTGAATTTATTATAAAAAAATTACATTAGGCAACTATCCGCCAGAGAAGGCAACTATCCCTTTTTTTGGAGGTTAAATTAAACAGGATTTGCTTAACAGTTTTAAGCAAATCCTGTTTAATTTAACCTCCAAAAAAAGGGATAGTTGCCTTTTCTGGATTAATTATGAACATAAAAATAGGCTAATACTACAGATCAAAGACCTATGTTTTGATTTACATGTTGCATTATTCTTATTAGGAACATATTTTTCACAATAGAGCTTTTTCCAAAAGTGGGGCAAATATCCGGCTTTTACCCTATACGTTTATAATAAGAAGGCGTGAGTAGTGAGTGTCTACCAATTTAGATAATTATTAAGGCGATTGTTTGATGATCATCATGACCAAGTAGGTAGGGTATGTAAGTTACCTAGTAATGAATGTGTGATTGTGGGCGCGCATCGGCGTCAATTCGTCAACAAACATTTCATCTCCCTTCTCTGCTATCGTCTATAACACACATTGCCGGGAGCGTATTGGGTATTGTATAGAATGCCCAGGCAATGTGAAAAATAAAAAATATTTTATACATTATGGTTTAGGTATTCTATACATAGCCTAGGTATTGTATAGAATACCTTAATTATACAGATTGCCGGTAACATATATAAATCAGAATAATATTGCGGCCCTGAAAAGGGCCTTTTAATTCGAAGCGTACATACGTAACACAATATTGTTGTCGTCATCAAGACAACGTGTATTGTGCGCGTACGACGTTCGCCAGAGAGACTCGGCGGCGGATCAAAGTTGGAAATAATATGTCTATTGCCAACTTCGATCCGCCGCGAGAAGTTTATAAGCAAATTGGTCGGTCAGCAAAAAAACATACATAAATCCCCTTTATGAGAGGTAGAAAGACAGAAACGATAAAAACAGAAGCTTACCTATATGATAACAATCTCCAGGGTTACATATTTAAATACATCTCTAACTAGACGCATGTACGTACGAGGTACTCTTATGTAACCCAGGAGATGGTTATATGTAGCCCCAGATTTCTCCATAATTAATTCAGGAGATAAGACGTATAAGTGTTTTGTTACACCCACAAACAAACTCACTTCCCCATTTATAATATAACAAGCTTTCGCCACAGACTTTTTCTGCATGGACATGAGATCCTAATCCTAAGAATGAGAAAGAGAAGCGAATGTGTGTTCAAAAAATGATATTGTAACCAACCGACAGCGAGCAATCTCTCTACTTCCTAGTGGTCCACCCTGGGCAACGGCATCTTTGGTTTTCTAACCAATGATGACGGCTAACAGATCCTTCTACGGTGGTATGCTTCGTAAGAGGCTGCCTGGATGCCTGCCGAAGTCCAGTACCAAACAGATTTTCAGTGTTCCGCTGGTGTGTGGGAGAACCAGTACCTCTGGGTAAGCTCGCTCCATCTTAGGCTTTTTCTTAACCGTATAGTTAAGTAAGTAGTAAAGAGCAAGGTCATTGTTTATTAAAAAAAAGCACTGTCGTCATAATATGCCATGTTCCCGCGCTAATAACTTCCTGGAATTTTAGGAAAAATTGTAGCCTATTCCCTTTGGCTAAATCTATTCTGATTATTATGCTACATTACTAGAAAGTTGTCCAAATCCTTTCAGCAGTTTTTGCTTGAAAGAATAACAAACATTCGTACATACAGACTTTCACGTTTATATTATTAGTAAGAACTTAGTCGGAATCTAATCAGAAGCTAGAGCAAGTTGCTATCACGGTCCCATATTTTTGTTACAAAATCAATCTACAGCAACAATCTAATTCTAATTGGAATTAGCGGATGTTGTATTGAGTACATCTGAGTGGGTTTTCAGAACCCGTTCAAAATCGTTGAGATAGTAATAAAGATTCCCAGAGAGCAGGTAGTGATAGTGTAGAGCTGCGTCCTGAATGAAGACTAGGGAAGCTGGAATGGAAGTTCGGATTTGAATACGAATATTACAAGAAATTTTGAAGGAATTTGAGGAAAACTGAATTAAAGATGGCACCACAGTCGTTAGTACTTGACAATCAGTGCCGTTGCTGTGATATTGACGACATAGTATTGAATTTAAAGGATGTTGACTTATTACTCGTATTTGTCCTGAAAGTGGTGTTTACTTCGCTATTACAATATTTTATTTCGCGTTTATTGTGCCTGAATTAAACAGCAAAAACTTTTAATCTGTGGCAAAATGATTACCTTCTAGATTTTTAAATAGGTGCAAAATTAGAATATTGTTGCCGTTTGTCTAAATTAAGCACAAAAGCTTGGTCAAACTATTCTGATACATAGATAGTTTCATAAAGGATTTACGGGGTTGAGGAGTACCAAAGACAAGATGCCGCCTATCGAGAGAAATTAGAGCTGAATCTCATTTGGTAATTCTCCCGCTCCAATTATTTTTTTTTTAAAATATTACAACAACCAAGGGGTCGTGATATTTGGACGTCAAAATTTACCGGCTCTCTGACAGATTCTTATATTTTGCTGTTCGATAATTATGTTAGTTCACCATACACCTAAAATAATAATAGAATGTTACTATCCGAAACTTTCCCACACGAATTAAATTTCGAAATCCGATAATTTTACGGTTACGTTCACAAACAGCCATAACATCCCTGAAGTAGACGCAGGTAAATTAATGTTGATAAACAGAGGCGATACAAATTAACAACAATAATCGAGCTAAACAAGGGCCCGCAATGGCGTCGGAAAGTGTTCGCAGCGTAGGTACAGTCAAGGGGGAAAGTTTTACACGAAGTTACTGAGACGAAGCCAAGTGATGAGACATATCCAATATTTTCATTAGACACCCAAAGAAGACATCATTGTGATAATTAGCTCTTACTTTTTTTTATGGAAAAAGAAAAGGACAGTTGCATCCAAAAGGCATGAATTTATAGTACGACTCCTTTAAATATTCATCACCACTATAATCATTCCTCATCATTACTATCTATACCTACATTAATAGGTTTCCATGAGAGGGAGGAAGGATTATACAATTATCGACACGCTTGGGAGTTGGCGATCGCAGTTTGACCAATGGTGGAGATGACACAGCTTCAGCTGCATTACAACAGATGTTTCCATACTGGTAATCAGGACTTAATCACCATTGGTGAGACTTTAGTATAAATAGTTTGAGAATCATATTTCTGCAAAACGAAAATAAAGCTAAAAACATGTTTCAAATTAGACTCGTATAAACTTTTACAAGGAATCTTGCAAAACATTCAATAAAAAGTAAAGTAAAATAGCGGCCTTTAATCATCCCACTCCCACTGCAGGGAAGTGGCAGGCTCCATCATTGAAATCAAGTTACCCTATCAATGATGGGTACAGGCATAATCACTACGCTTGAAATAATAAAAACATTCAATAATTTTTATTTTAATGTGTTTGTGTTAATTTCTTAAACGGATATTAATGTTAATCTTGTGTGTTTAGACTGTGCATAATTTATGAATAACGCAAAATTAATACTCATTTTAAATAGCAACTAATTAAACTGCCGTAAATACGAGAACAAAAGTGAAATTTATGAAAAAAAAAGACGTATGGCACTCGGAGACTGCCGCGGTAAAGCTATCAATCAATCAGCCTATTGCAGTCCACTGCTGAACGTAGGCCTCCCCAAGGGCACGCCACAGTGCACGATCCCCCGCTTTCCTTATCCAGCCACTACCAGCGACCTTCTTCAGGTCATCGTTCCATCTAGCAGGGGGGCGTCCTACACTACGTTTGCCGAGACGTGGTCTCCATTCGAGAACCCGTCTACTCCAACGCTCATCGGTTCTGCGACAAATATGGCCAGCCCACTGCCACTTCAGCTTGCTACACTTTTGGATAATGTCCATAACTTTGGTCCTCTGCCGGATTATCTCGTTCCGGATTTTATTCCGCAGCGAAATACCGAGCATAGATCTTTCCATAGCTCGCTGAGCGACATGCAGTCGGTGGGCCAGCCTGACTGTCATGTTCCACGTTTCGGCTCCGTATGGCATGACGGGTAGGACGCACTGATTGAACACCCTACTCTTCAGGCATTGCGGCAGTGACGACGAGAAGATATGACGCAACTTCCCAAACGCTGCCCAACCCAGCTGCACTCTTCTTGTGATTTCACGTTCAAAGTTGTCTCTACCTAACTGCAATATCTGCCCATATAGACATATTCTTGGACAACTTCGAGCGCTTCACCGTTGATCAAGATTGGCTCCGGAGTGATAAAGTCGTTGAACATGACTTTGGTCTTGTCCAAATTCATCCGGAGACCGACCGATGTTGAAGCAGCATTAAGGCTTTGCAGCATTTTCTGCAATTCCTGCACTGATTCTGCCATCAATACTATGTCGTCGGCAAAGCGAAGGTGGCTGAGATATACGCCATTGATGTTGATGCCCAGTCCGTTCCAGTCAAGTGTTTTGAAGACATCCTCCAGTGCGTTGGAGAACAGTTTCGGAGAGATGACATCTCCCTGTCTCACCCCTTTGAGCAACTGAATGGGTTTCGTCTTGTGGTTCTGTACTTGGACGGACATCGACGCTGCTCTGTATAGGCTTCTCAGTACCTCCACATATCGCCAGTCGACTTGGCATCGCTGCAAGGATTCCAGAACAGCCCAGGTTTCTACGGAGTCGAATGCTTTCTCGTAGTCCACAAATGCTAGGCACAGCGGCTGATTATACTCTTGTGACTTCTGTATAATCTGCCTCACTGTGTGAATGTGGTCCACGGTGCTGAAACCTTTTCGTAACCCAGCCTGTTCCGGTAGCTGGAATGCGTCAAATCTCGCGGCAAGACGGTTTGTTGTCAAATTGTAGCGACATCCCAAAACAATAACGGTAATACTGTAATAGAACGAGGTTTTCGAAGGAATATAATATATTCCTATTATGACATTTTGTACTTGATTGTACTGGACAACAGCGACCAGTTGAGATAGCGCGTCGCGACTACAGCCACAACGAATGGAGGCAACACACGCGATTCGCATTGTAGATATAGGCGCCTATTGGCCCGTAACGGCGAGGCGATTGCGGCTAAATGTGCGTCTGACGGCGCGAATCGCGGGAACTATACTAATTACTAGACAAAACTAAAAGCTTTTGCTTTAGCGAATATATTCAACGCTGGAACCTTTGCCCCACGCAATAAAAATATTAAAATGGAAACTTTACTGGAATGAAAACTCAATCCAAAATATTGATAAATCTCTCTCACTCACTCAGCTCAAATTAAATTAACTCGTCGACAAAACAATGTCTTGGTACGAGTAGCTAAACCAATCGCCCGGTAAGCGGAAGGTTGAGTGTTCATGTCCCACCTAAGGCAATCGAAAAAGGAATTAATTGTAAGAATCATATTCAATATCTATCCATGATCACAAATACTGTAAATCGGGATAGATAAAGAAAAATAAAATATAAAATCCTAATAAGACCGAGTTAAATCCGTAAACATTTTTTTTTCAATTACTACTTTCATGTAGAATCGAAATTCGATCAATGGAATGTTTTGAGTACCTAAACTAGTATACCTTTGCAAGCCACTTTAAATAGTTTTACGAATTGACATGAATGCATATGACTTGGACCAATATTTCAATAAAATTCGAACATTTTAAATTAATAACCTACCCTGTCCTCGCCTAATTGTGTTTATGTTAATCGGATGTTACTTCTAATAGATTGTCTATGGTATAATAGGTCGAGTGAACAAATTCTAGCGAAATCATATGCATAGTGCTATGTTTTCCCATGCGACCGTCTTGCGCCTTGTCGGAAGCCGTACAGTAACTTGACAATTACATAATTGGGTTGACCATTACATTTACATACTAACATGCGTAGTTCTCGGTTAAATATCAATATCCTATGTAATTAGGCATAAGAGACTATAATAACAGTGTAAAGGGGAAACCTAATCTTGCACGAAATTATAACTATAGGTATATAAGAGGAGACACGGTGTTTAAAGAGAATAACCATGTCAAGGGTAGTTTCAAGGGGTTTGAATATGATCTCTGGCAGCAGAATTATCCGAAGCTCGTTTGGTTTCTGTATACATATACTTTGAAAAACAACATAGCTTAGGAAAAGGATGGCTTTCATTAGACGTGCTGGCGAATAGTAGACAAACAAAATTTTTCCGATGAATAATATATGCAGCTTATCAACAACTAAATGTATTAAAACCAATTATAAAACATGCATTTTCACTTTTTCTGATTGCTGCTCAGGAGGAATGTAGGTAAAGGCGTCACGGGAAGGGACCCAATTAATTAAATAGTCTATGGAAAATCCAAACATCATATAAATTAAATAATATTGACACAATTTTTACTTGAATGCAGAAAGATACATAG
Source organism: Anania crocealis (assembly GCA_949315895.1). Classification (NCBI taxonomy): domain Eukaryota; kingdom Metazoa; phylum Arthropoda; class Insecta; order Lepidoptera; family Crambidae; genus Anania; species Anania crocealis. The sequence goes on from OX438869.1 coordinate 7,406,368, forward strand.
ACTTAGGTATAACCTAAATTATCAATGCAGAAAAGTATTGTTTATTGCCTGAGTGGGAAATTAATTAAGCTTCAGGCGATAATAAATTAACAATACTAAAATACCTACTTTTTCTAATAGAAAAAAATCTGTATGTGCTTATTGTCTATTTATTATTTTATTTTTTATTTTTATTCGTAATTGATTATGGAGGTACATCTATTTTATTTACACATTGCAAGTAATTGTTCAGTTTTGTCGTACTAATACTATAGGATGCAGGACCAATGAACCCGACTGTACCTATGCCTTGGGGTCTTCGCAGTTTGTGGTCGTATTATTCCATTTTTGCTAGACATGCGTGAGTCCATCAATTGTATATTCCTCTTATCCATAAATAAAAGTTTGTCTGAATGCGATTGTCGGCGAGTCATCGCCGTCATCCTTGCATAAATCAGAGCGAAGAAATCAATGCGCACGCGTTTCGGAGACGCGTCTATACGATTTCAATCACACGTACAGTTATAAATAAAATTTATAAAGGAATAACAAATGATAATGTCCAAAATATCTTATCCAGAATATTGTTAGTATGTTACCTACTCAACAAAAAACTACGTATATCTTTAAAATAATTAAAGCCAACAACTAAGAATGATAATAATTATTTAAAAAAAATTTAATACATCATCAGCGAAAGGTATCACATAAAAAACATAAATTACAAAAATTGGGTATGTAACTTAGCATAGCAAAACTACTAATTTTTTAGTTTTTGTTTTTGTCAGACAACATATGTACCTATTAAACAAATTTAAAGCAGGTAGGAACTAGTAAGTATAGCCAACAAACCGGATTACAGATAGGTTCTTACAAAAAGAAATACAAAAGTTGGACAAATAGGTACGTTCTGTTCGGTTTACATGTTATTGACATATTGCACACGGAGATTATACGAGTACTACTAAGTACTAAGTCAGTCAAAAAATGTTGCTGACCAAATAAATATTTTACTGCTCCATTATTGTTTTCACAAGCAAAGCAAAAACTTGGTTCATTTTGTTATTTTGCTTTGGCAAAATTTAATATACGTTTATTTTAACAATACTATAATTTATAGATAGCGAAGTATACTCGTACCTTCTCTTTAAAATGAAACGTTTAAGAAACTAAATCAGAGCTTTAACATAACCATACTTCAAATATATTCTATCATTTATAATTTTGATATATTATCGTGATTTATATTGTTATGTTATTTACTTTTAAACAACAACGTTCACATTTATTTTATTAATATTTTCACAATTCTATTACAAATTTCAATGCAACCGTCACTTGCACTTTCGTACGCAGTTGTACGCGATGAGTCAACGACAAGAGCTCATTAGCCGATGAAAGTAACGCGAAAATCTTCATATTCATGTGTCCATTTCAAAAGAAACATCCAATGCATATCTGCTTAGGTTTGTTTCCACCTACAGTAAAGAAATATCTTCTTGTATTTATTTGTTTGCCTTTAAAACAGCATTGCTTTTCAAGGTATCGCCTGCTCCGATGTCCCAGATTAGATTCACGGACGGGTTCATATAGGTTTTTTTTGTTTTATCTCGGGCTGGGTGTTTGCAGCGACTTCGTTGTTTCTGGTTTACACAAAAAACTGATTTTAATATCTATTAAAAGTATGTCACTACAGGTCACTACTTAGGTACAGACAGCGGCAGGTCAACCTACCCAAAAAGTTAAAGGTCATTGAATTGATTTTCAACTTTAAGTCCAACGATTAGAGATCATATCAATTGTGAAAATTTTACGTTTTGTGGTAGGTTGACGTGCTGTTGTCTGTACATTGTTTCCGAAAAAATGTATGACATGATGTTGTCAGCATTGATTTAAAACTATCTAGGAGACTCTTTTTGTATTGAAGTTGATCAGTGACGTTAAAGTTTGTTTACAAGCTTCGCTACATAAACTTTACTGTCCTAACACCCCGTCTTAAAACTAAAGGCTAACGTTGCATATAGGCGAAAGGCGAAGATCTGCGCTCGAGCAGCTAAATAGCCCTTGATTAGGTGAAATGCGAATGCTATTCGAAATATCATTAGAAATTATTGCCACTCATCCACTGCCACTTTCGATTGTACCGGACCGTGTAAGAGATCCATTTTGGAGTCGCATACATAAAGGATGTAATTTTAACCACCTTTCAAATTTTAATATAATTCACGAGACAATAAAACAAATGACGTATTTTTTCTTTTCGTGTAGCCCAGTACAAAAATGTCAAGATGAAGCACTTAGAAAATGTCTGCCAAAAATCTAAAATTTTTGATACGGCCTCCAAGCAACCCTTTTTTACGCGATACGCATCTCATTCATTCATTACGATAAGTTTTTGATTTTCCCTTCATACCTTAACAGGCTTGGGACCGTAAAAATGGAAAATAATGATGCAAAAAATATACATATAAACTTGATTTACATTTTTTGCTTCATAAATCAGCTCTAAATACGAAACTGAACGCCTATAAAAAATTTTGAAGGTGATGAAAAAGTCACCTGTATATATTTGATGCAGATAGGTATGTCAATTGCATTTTTAGTACCGGACCTTAATCTCGGGGCATTGGATTCCATCCCCTGCTAACAAGATTTTCGGATTTTCGAATATTGCTCGGGCTTGTTATCACCAACCCGCATTTGGCAAGCATGGTGATTATGTCTAGACTCATTCATCATTGCTGAGGCAACATGAATTCAATGATGGAGGCGTTTAATCCAGTGGGATGTTACTTTACTATGTCAATTGCAAATCGACCTCGCATACAAGCGAGTTCCCGATTATCGCACAAGATTAAACACCCTATGTAAAACAAGAAGATTGATTTTGAATTGTTTCCAGGCAATTGAATTGCTATTCTATATTGAAAGAAAAAAAAACCTTGAATAAATATTTCGACTGTTTTACGTGGACCTAATACTTAATTAAGAAGTTATAAGATCCCGTTGGCCGCTTTTGAGTATAGAACCGTTAACATAGAACATACAGAAATCCAGAAAATGACTTCATACTTTTTGAAACAAATATAAATAATAATTTCTGAATGAAATAACGAATAAATAATGTTGTATTTTGGAGATGTGGATGAGAAACGGCACCTAAACAACAAAGATTAATTTCATAATAAAGAATAACCTCAAAAAAAAATACTGAAATGAATTACTAAGAACGTCTTAGTCGTTCCCCTAAAGTCCCAAAAATAGAAACAATAGAAATCCAAGTCTTTAATCCCCTTCGCAAAACGAAAAAAAAAATGTCTGTAATAGCGTCTGTTCACAGTCTATTTAACCTCCTGCCCGACGCCCGACAAAAAGAAAGTTACATGCCGCGTTAACCACGGGAAATTCGCCTAAATTACAGTTTAGTGGCGTTTTACTCTAATTGGCCAGTTTCATCAAAATACATACTAAAACAGTATTACATTTAACCGTGGCGCTAGTGGCTATGCACAATTCTGAAAAGTGTATGTGCAACAAATAGTTCGGCATTTTGCCACCGATAAGGTTAAGTTTTGTTTGTGAGTATCATTGAGGACGCTCGGCCGTGACACTGACTGACAATGACAACAATTTCGGCGGGAAAAGTGAAAAAAAAACTTTTAATAGTACGTTTGACTGAATAGAGTGCGTACAATGAGAGTGAGTATTAAAACTTCTTCATAACTAATCGTATTTAAATGTAATGATGACGGCAATTAATGCTGTATGGATAGAGAAAATATGCAATCCGGATAACAAGACTAATAGTTTTTATTCTAGTCTTGGATTTTTGATGTAGTGCTTATTTACCATGATACACGCTTAAACACAGAAAGTGCTTAATACGAGATTGTTGAATTACCTAACAAAGTTCAACATAATATCTGCGTCACAGTTTGGATTTAGAAAAGGTATCTCAACTGAAGACGCTGTAACATCTCTTACGACTCTGATAGCAGAACAATTAGATAGAAACAATAAATCATTGGCAATTTTTTTGGATATAAAAAAAGCATTTGATGCCGTCTCTGTCCCCATTCTTCTACATAAGCTAGAAAAAATTGGAATTAGAGGCAACCAACTCTCTGTCTTCAAAGATTATTTGAGCGACAGGAAAAACAAGGTTAGACTGCAGCAGGTCACTAGTGGGGATATTGTCATATCGAGCGGAATTCCGCAAGGCAGTGTGCTCGGGCCTACCTTGTTCAGTATTTACGTTAATGACTTATGTGATATGAATATCACAGGTGCAAAAATTTTTTCCTACGCTGACGATACGGCAGTCGTTTTCGCAGGTCCTACCTGGAGTGCCATTAAAACTGTTGCTGAGCATGGAATGGTCCGGGTGGCTGACTGGCTGCAGTATAACCTTCTTACGCTAAATACGTCCAAAACCAATTATATATGTTTTAGTATATACAATAGCACACAACCAAAAGACGATTATAGCCTTAAAATCCATAGCTGTGGTATTTTACCTAGTGATACATGTGACTGTCCATCTATTAAAAAAGTAGAACACTGCAAATATTTAGGAGTAGTTATAGACCAGAGATTATCTTGGTACCAACAAATAGAATCGATTTGTTCTAAATGAAGTTTACATTGCTCTTGTACAGTCAATCATAACCTATTGCATATCGGTTTGGGGTGGAGCACGCAAAAAACGTTTTGTCGAGGTTGAAAGAGCCCAAAGGGCCCTACTGAAAGTGATGTATTTTAAAAGACAACGTTTCTCTACTGAAAGTCTTTATCGAATTAGCAATCTGCTTTCAGTAAGAGGACTGTATGTTGCTAATATAATATTAAAAAAACATAAAACATTAGTGTATGACAAAAATTATGACAATAAAAGAAGAAGACATATTGTTATTAAAATTCCTACTACTAAAACGACCTTCGCTAAATTACAATACGAAAAACAAGCGGCATGCATTTATAATAAAGTAAACAAAACTCTACAAATTTATTCAAAAAGCTATCATGAATGTAAAATAAATTTAAGTAAATGGCTTAAAACTTTATGTTATAACGAAACAGAATCGCTGTTATCATCACACTTGTGAGTCGATTTCGCTATCTATCGATATTCGCGCACGCGCACACACACACACACACACACACACACACACACACACACACACACACACACACACACACACACAATTTATATACCTTTGACCAAAAATGATTAGATTAATGTTATATCTGTTTCTGTCTTTTCTAAATGTTTGCCTACTGCTGTAAATTAATATTATATTTTTATATAAGGAGGAGCGGTGTCCCCTAATACAGACATTTTTATGTTTAAAAGGGGACTCCAGACGAAAATTGTTACAGTTTAGTTTTTTTTTAAGGTAAATAAAGATTTTTTGATTTTTGATTTTTTGACACGCTTTGCTCAGTGTGTCAATTCTCCATGTAGGTAAATTTTATCATCACTATCATGCCATACAGCTGGACATAAAGCCAAAGGCTTGATGGTAGAGATGCTGCCTATCTTCTTCTGGTGGTATCCCTTTTGTCAGTTCTCGATACCCATAAGAAAGGGTGGTGCTATTTTACTTTACCACACACGACACGGCATCACATGTCAATAAAGAATTGTAATGAAACGCCGAAACGTAAAAGTTGCACTCGTATTGGTCGAACAATGACACAGCAGGCGAATGTAACGGTTTGTGAAATGACAGCTAATGACGGCGCGGGATAAAAATTGTCCAAATTACCCGTCACCATTTCTAATGATCGCGGTGTGATCTATTGTCAGTAGCGGACCGAACATAAGCATAATCATTTTAGAGATCGGTCCTGTCTAGACGAAAGGTTAAATTTAGATTTATTATAAAAGAAAAGGTATGAAATAATAAATTAGATGGTAACTATATGAAATATTGTAGGATTTCCTTTTAGTATTCTGGCGACTTTATCCAACTGCGCTACTGAGAAGATTAAGTACAAAAATAATAATAAAATAGTACCTACTAGGTTTGCCTTCAAATTATTTTAAGAGTTTTGCGATGTAAGCTAAAGTTATATCATATTGTTTCAAATAGTTTAGTAGTAATACCTCACCATCACAAAGACAAAGAAAATAGCATAAAGAAAAAATCTATCAGTACCTACTCCTGTTGAAGTTGGACAAGAAGTGAAATAGGTTAAAATGTTCAAAAGGGAATTAGGTCTCGTGAGCCTAAATTCTCGTATTCACGTAGGTATTGTCTTTGATTCTGTAAGGAGAATTCAAATTCCTTTTGTGTGTACGAATTTTAGACAAGTTAGCGTCAAAAAATTCAAACGACAGTTACAATATTATTAGTTCATTATCGACTCACATTTATTTGAAAAATATTACTAATTGTTTGTATAGTATTAATTGATCTGTGTTTAATTTTATACATTACGATACATTATCTAATTTATAGGAGTCACTGAAAAAATCCTGTTTTAAATTTCAGTTCGACATGGCCATTATTACCAAAGTTTGAATCTAAGATACAACTAGAAGAGATTTTATCTAAATGTACCTTCTGTATAATTTTATAACCTATTACCGATAAGCTAGGCACCACTAATATTTTCCTGCCTATCTTCATAGTTTACCATACAATATTAAATAAACACGTTTCTGCGGAACCTAAAACGCGTGAAAAGAGTCCACGGTTCTTTGCGGTCACACAGACATAGCAACTTTAGTTGAAGCAATTACCAACTTCATACAGGTTTCCGTAATAATGTAAATCTCGTAAGGCCTGATTATTCAATAGTCCGATAAGAAATATTCGTCGAATAAAATACAATATGGCTAATTTGAAAATGTCACCTATTTGACAGCAATCTTTTCAGTAAATGACATTTTAAAATCGGTCGTTTTATTCGCTCAGTTCCTAAAAGTTCATTAGTCATATAAAAAAAGGGACTATAGTTCCCATAATCAATCAGCCTGATAAGTTTTATCTGACGTTTGAAAAATCGACCCTAAAACACGCGAGACACAGAGTTCTCATCTAAGAAGTTTACTTAAACTGATATTGGCAGTGCCTAATGTAAACAAATTGTTTTCTAAGCTTTTTAATTTAATTGTTTTATTTGTTATATTTATTCATGAAATGATTTCACTTCTTCATCTTGCCATCTCTTGTTTTAGCCGCGATATATTTATTAATGTTACATTGGTTTAATTAATTTCAATGAATAAAAATAAAATAAAAACTGAAAAAAAAAATACTAAATTGCACAATCCTAAAGATGCATGCTGTCTTTTGAAAAATCATTTGAAACCCTCTTCATTTTTACCACATGTTTACGTTAATTTAAGATTGCCGTAACTCGCAATCGAAGTTGCTGTGTCTGTCCAGCCTCTTAAACAGTTGTTTCCATTTAAATTGATAGTTTTCATGAACGGCACTATAATATACGGTACACTGACACACAAAGGACAAATCGTCGCCACTTTCCTATAGTAGACCAATTATTATTAAAGTACACTATTTTTCCATAATTTAATGCTAGTTATTATTGGTGTTGTTTAACATTATCTAGGTGAAGGCATGATTAAATATTTTAATCGTTTAAATATTATTATAATGATTCATTTGGTGTTATTTCATTTATTTGGAGTTAAATAATAGCACACCCCACCTTTCCTATGGATGTCATAAGAGGCGACTAAAGGAGTACTGCTAGAAGATGACGGGCTGCAGCGTCTTCTCCTGCCAAGCGTGGCAACCCTCCTTTTCGAGGGGCCCGTGTCCAGCAGTGGTCTGAGATACGCGTTAACGCGAACTAAAAACATATATATATGTATATTGTTTAATTTCACCAGGTCTTCCTATTTCTGATGAATAAACAGTTATGTGAAAGACAATCAAACATTAAGACATGCTAGGCCACAAATAGGTAACAATAATTAGAAATACTTTTGAATGATGGTTAATCATTTACAGATATTTTCAGTGAAATACTAAAAACCTACAAATAAAAAATATTATAAACACAATTCCCTGAATAAAATTTCGTCTGCCCTATGTGGCAGCAGAATTATAGTTTAGACTATTTATTTGAAAGCAATTATAAAAAGAAGAAGTAAAAAAGGCTATTATAGACTATACATATACAACGAGTAATTTTAGACAAACAAATATTAGACGAGAGAAGCGACGAACGCACCGGTAGACAGGCTAGCGAATCTAAGCTCACTTTCGCTATCCCAAATATTAAAATTTCACATCGGTAACACAATGATAGACGCCTGCATTACATTACGCAACGCATCCGAAAGAGAGAGAGGAGGATATCTAAAAAATCGCGAAACTGAAAGTCTTCTAATCCCGAAATTATAAGACAAAGGCGAGTATTGCGCGGTGAACCGGAGCCGCTTTCTCCACTATTAATCATGGCAAATTAATCGTGACAGGTACGGATCTGTCTTTTTTTAATATTGCTGTCGCGGTCAAACAAATCGCTTTTGATTATGTTAATGAAAACAATACCTCTAAGCATAGTGTTATGTAAATGGTATTACATACAAGCCGAAATCAACACTATTAAATAATATGGCAAAATAAAAAAATTACCTGTTCAAAACCTTTATTTCTACACTAAACTCAATAACTTATAAACCCAATGGTTTTAAAGATTTATTTCTAGACCTTGATACCCACCTACCAGTCAGCTATTATTCCATGATGTTCAGGGTTATAACGTAACGTCTTCAGATTACTTTATTTGCGTGTTAAGATTTACGCACTTTACCTACATCATAATAATTCTTAATACTGTTCAGTGGATCTAGCACAAAAAACTATCGAATTCGAATCGTTTGCGTGTTCGTATCGCCATCGAAATATTTAGTATGAAAACTTAAACAGCGCTCGCGCGGTCAAAACGAGAACTACAAAACAATGGACGAACTTTGTCGTTTGCTTTCGATACCTAAACGATTCGAAATCGATAGTTTTTTGTGCTAGACCCACTGAATCCGCTCCTGTTTTATTGAAATTTATAATCCTTGAATGAATAGTTGTCGATTGCTGTATATGGATATTAAATTATGGTAGCCCGAACGCGACGTAATCGGATTACGTCTGTATTGACGGTGTCGGAAATGTGGACTACATACGTCGAAACTGTGGCTATGATTACGATAATTTGGTTCCGTTGATGAATACTTTTAGCATAAGTACTCTGTTGTCCGCGACTACGACTACTATGCCACAGGAACCGTAATATTTCAGTATAAAAACTAGCATATATGCTAATCCAGCTTCTAAACTATGCACGCCATAGCTCTGTTCGTGAGAGCTAATCCTCACCTGTTTCAACGATTGTCGGACAAAGCAGTTCATAATCGTTATGTGACCAAATTGAGCTAACAACCAGCAAAAACCGCTTCATTGAATGAATGTATACATATAATAAAATTCCTCAAAATTATAAGACGATATGACTCCTGATGAGTGTCGCCTATTAAAAGTTTATTTGAAAAATAAATTAATTTTCAATTGCTATTACAGTAGACTATACAAATGACTTCCTTAACGATAAATTTTGACATTCTATCTCAAACTATTATTTAATGATCAAATAATTTCATTGTTTTTTTATGCATAAGTTTACATTGTTGATATGTATTGAAATTAGCGAAGCTTTGTAAAAATTTACTTGCCCAGTGTCGTTGATACTAACACCAACATAACATCAAGAATGATTTCTATATCTCACACATTTTTCTAGTAATTATATATCTTTATCTTCATTCGTTTTGGCGTGAATGACTATCAAACACCCATCCAAACATTCGCATTTATAATATTAATAATTAGTAAGATATGTTATTACTGATTTAAACTTTCATGGTCACTATCTTATGACACTTATTAAAAAGTTAGCCGTTTTAGAGTTTCTATTTCTTTTACGCTCCTAAGCCTTAGTAGAGGTGTTACATCTCAATCTGTCTTACCCATCAATCCTACACTGAATTACTTTTACTAAAAATGCTTAACTTACTGCCAAAAAATATCTACCTTAGCTTGACAATAAGTAATAAGTAATAAGTATACTTAATCATGTCATAAATAACAAAAACTGTAAACGTAAATCCACGATAAAAACATTATCAACAATAAATTTCGTGAGGCAAAATAACTTTTCAGATTTGTTACTAACAACTAATCATTTCCCGTAGCTCTTAAGCTAAATCTATGGCGTTTTAAATTTAATAGAGCCGCTCACGGAACTTTAATCGAGGTTATTAATAGCCGCCGTAATTAACATTTTAATCAAATAAACGCGGCGCCTCTACGACACTAAATGACTATCCATATTTGATATGTTTGTTTTCTATTCGAGAACTATTACTTCATAATAAAATTTTATTGGTCACTCAATCAAAAAACCACAAAGAGAGATGTTTCGTTTTTTATTTCTTAGCTAACGCTTGTGTCGTTTTACATGAAATTTCCATAAATCCCGTATAGTTTTTTCATATTTTGGACTGTGTTTTGTTCATCGTAAAAAATAAAGTAAAAACTAGCCGTTTTCTTTACCGTTTTGATTTGGAATAATGACAGGATCCTATTTCTTTTATACACCGTGCAGTTTTAACCACCTGTAAAACGAAGCCCACGTTATGTAACCATTATGTATAACATCTTGGCAATGTTATTGAATTTTTTAACATAAACATTTTTTATTAAAATATTGAATATCGGTTCAGCTATTTCTTTTGAAACACGCTGTGATGCCCACTGATGTAGCTGTGTAATGTCCATTCAACCGAGACCCCGCCGCAGCAAAATAATACGTCTGGGCGCGTCAGAGCGTGTTACAAAATTAAAAGTCTGAATCAAAAATTAAAATTTTTCAAAAATTATTTTTAATAAAAAAATAAACAACACTGCCATGATGTTATACATAATGGTCCAATAACGTAGGCTTCGTTTTACAGGTGGTTAAAATTGCACGGTGTATAATTAGAGACTCTGTACCTATACATTTTTTCACTTGAGGCTGCCCCCCGCCCACGTCCGATAATCGGTGACCGATTTTTTGTAGGAGAAAAATAGAACGTACTGAGAGCAATGGAGCAACGCACACGTCCTACAAAAAATCAATCATGATTGTGAATGCTGCTGCTTACTATAGCAAAATCGGCCCGATTATCGGTCCTACAAAAAGTCGAACGTGGGCGGGCAGCCTAAAAGGAGGTAACCTTATACATATACAGCGTGTTAGGTAAATGGTATAACAAGCCGAATCCAGCCTAATACTATGTTAACAATGCATATTTTAAGGTTTTTTAATTGTACCCTGCAATAGTACTAAAAATAAAATGACAACAATAAGTTTTTGACCTAGCTCTACAACATGACAAATAAAAGGTACCTTCCAACCAAGTCAATGTCTATAGATATAAGCAATAACTAAGGTTCCAAAATAGGTACAAGTACATGTAAGATCTATTTTATATTGACCTTATGCGTTTAGAACAAAACGAAATTTACAAATAAAAGTGCATAATGTAATCTCCAACTTATCATCAAGTTAGCACCCTGTGAGTTATAGCTTATTAATTGCGCTTGCGCAGAACGCGAACATCCAACATGATAAATGCGCGTGCGCAGCATTACCAGCCTATAGGTCGGCTCCGTTTACTTTGTGGCATTTAGTCTAATATACAGTAAGTAATACAATGTTTGTAAGTCATGTGAAAAACACAACATCTATGTTAGAGTAAATAAATAAAACGGCTAGTTAAGTCGTTTTCCTTGACTTGATTTCATTGTTTCTTTCTCCTAAGAATCTTATATTTTATTCTTTTTTGACACAAAGCAGAACTTTGCATAGGAATCCTATGCAAAGTTCAAATTATTTCTGTTAAAAGTTTGACACTAGATTTGACATATTATATGAAGTGGTTGATCAGGAAAAAAACAAAATAAAAAATGTTTAATAATTTTTTGAACTTACAGTAAAAAAAATATAGATGTTTCAGGAACAAATATTTATCTATTCCAATTGCTAAAATTGTCGAGAGACAATATCTCCATGGTCTAGTAAGAAAACATACCTACAAATTAAAGAAAGAATAACTAACTATGGTAAATGGTAAACAAGTCGAAAATTATTAAAAATAATTTCATAAACACGCAACCAGTTTTAAATGGGCCCAATGAAACACACAAGTCACTAGAAGGGGAATTCTAAATACCATTTTTACTAACTGCCAGTCAGCGCTGATAAGTTTAAATTCTCGACATTCCCATACAGTTTAAAAGCAAACTCAAACGATGAGTTATTCCGGTTGGATACTCCGTTTTTTTTTACATTATTTATCTATTAAGTTTTGATCCACACAATAAATATCACAATTTTTGGGACAGCCAGCATTGTTGCTGATTTATCCTCATAAAACCAAATTATGTTTTACATGAATAACTGTTCTGATCTTGACTGTACTTACATGTCAAAAAGAGGAAGGGAATCAAGTCGGAATGCCAAAGTTTATAGTGGATCAGACAGGATTACAGCATAATTATAATTAGCAGGGGATCAGATCAGAGGATCCGACCGTAATAACCATCGATATGTATGAAAATGACACTTAATACTGTCCTCGATTGAATGATTGACGTTGATTTTATATCACTGTTAACTTTACAAACCAGTTATACTATTATATCGACATGGAATAGTATGGATATTAATGTCATGAATCTAAACATAAATTAAGTACTAAAATCGTCATAGCAGGAGACCTAAATATAAACACACTTAAACCGGGGAAAGTAACTAATTATCTTACGGACTTGTGTTATAATTATAACTTAAAAATTCATATTGATGTCCCGACACGAAAGGACGCCTGCATTGATCATATCATTAGTAATATCAAAGATGCGTCCGCCAATGTGATTCCTCTGTTTCTTTCAGATCATGACACAGCCCAGTTATTGAGCTTTCCACTGAACTTAAACAAATCGCAACCGGAATATCTTTTCATGTCTAAAAAAGACTATTCCCAGGAAAATACTAACATTTTTAGGAAACACATAAAAAGTCTTTCTTGGTCGGATGTATATAAAGAGAAGGATGTAGATAGAGCTTTCGGTATTTTTCACGACTTCTTCTGTCTTTTGTATAGACTATGTTTTCCGACGCAGAGGATAAGCCTTCGTAATAAAAATAAAAACAACGCAAATTGGATAAGCCGAGGACTAAGGAAAAGTTGCAAAACCAAACGATCACTTCGGTGTAATTACTATAAAAATAAAACTTTATCAAATAAACAGAAATATATTAATTATTCGAAATTATTAAAAAAATGTATTTTTAATGCTAAAAAATATTGTAATATAAAGTTTATAAATAGAAGTCAAAATAAATGCTCAGCGACATGGTCGGTAATTAAAGACGAAATGAATGACACTAAACTAAATGCTAGCATACGCTCCATAAAAATAAACAACAAAAATATAACAGATCCAGTTGAAATAGCAAAATCATTCAATAACTTCTTCATAGGTATTTCCAACGATAAGATATCACAAGAAAATCAACAATCGCTTGAAAGCAGCAGTAAGCCAAATTCTATGTTTCTCAGACCGATGTCTGAAGATGAAGTTCTAATAGAAGTAATGTCTTTAAAGAATACCCACTCAGAGGGATATGACGGTGTCAGCACCAAAGTACTAAAGGCTTGCATCAAGGACATACTCCATATCCTAACATATTTAATCAATATGTCATTTGGAACCGGTACTTTCCCAAACGCACTAAAACTATCGATTGTCAAGCCTTTGCATAAAAAAGGTGACAAGACTGACATCAACAACTATCGTCCTATAACTTTAATTACAATTTTTTCAAAAGTATTTGAAAAATGCATGTATAAGCGGCTCACTGAATACTGTGATAAATTTGAAATAATTAAATGTGAACAATATGGATTCCAAAGGAAAAAGTCAACTTCCTTAGCTATTTTTGACCTTATGACTAGTTTATTGACAAACCTGAATAAAAACCGACTGACTACCGGCCTATTCTTTGACTTAACTAAGGCCTTCGATTATGTATCGCATGACCTATTACTAAAAAAAATGGAAATGATAGGAGTCAGAGGGATAGTTCAGAGTTGGATTTGTTCTTATCTAAACAACCGCCAACAATGCGTCTGCCTTGATAACGTGATCAAAGGAGAAAAGAATTCATTATTTTCTGACTATCTTGAAAACAAGATCGGCGTTCCACAGGGTAGTATATTAGGACCTATCTTATTCCTAATTTATATAAATGACATTGTATCTGTTACAAATCACAAATGTATATTGTACGCCGATGACATTTCTGTAATAGTAACGACTGACAAGAAAAAATACAATTCAATTATTACCCATGAGGATGACATTAATAATACAATTGATAATATTATTTATTGGCTCGATAATAATGGACTAAACATAAATCTCGAAAAATCTATATATATGCAATTTAATAAATCGAAACATTTACAGTATAATTTTAAATTAAACATAAAGAAAATCCACGAAGTTACAATGACAAAATTTTTAGGTTTAGTTATTGATGAAAATTTAAATTGGAAAATGCACTGTGACGAAGTGTGTCAACGCATTAACAGATTTTCGTATGCACTCAATCAAATCAAAAAGGTAACTGACCAAAATACTGCGATTCTTTCCTATCGTGCATATGTCGAATCTGTTCTACGATACGGTTTGGTAATATGGGGTAACAGCACAGACTGGACTAGGGTTTTTCTATCCCAAAAAAAGTGCATTAGAGCTATATGTGGAATTGCACCAGACGAATCATGTAGGCCTTATTTTAAAAAACTTGGTTTATTGCCGCTATCCTCACTTTACATTCTTGAAGTAGGTAGTTTTGTTAATAAGCATAAAGAATTATTTACAAAAGCAAGTGACTTAATTGATAGGCTTCGCAGAAAACCACATAGACTTGTATTAAATGACATTGCTAAATCTGTGAAATATAGTAAAAGTTGTCTAAAAATGTGTGTAAAGGTCTTTAATATGTTACCCGACGAATTAAAAGACCTGAAAAATGGAAATATGTTTGGTGCTAAGTTGTTCAAGTGGCTTAATCTGCATAATTTTTATAGTCTTAAGGAATTCTTCGACAAAAAAAACCATTAATAATACCAACTTAATTGACATTTTTTATGAAATTATTATGAATTTATTATTAACTTTGTTTTATTCTTATTTTTGACTTTGTAATAATATCTACTTAAACCTATTGACATAACTGATAAAATGATATGATTATATTCTGACATTTATTTTTTGTATTTTCACTGTGTTATGATTAATTTCTATAAATAATTGTTATTTTGCATGCTATATAATGTAGTAAGACATGAGCGCATTATAAAATTTATGTGAACTTTTATATACCATGTTTTGGGCAAATAAATATATTACTATTACTACTATTAGATTCATAAAGCTTGTTTTAAATACCGGCCAAGTGCGAGTCGGACTCGCGCACTGAGGGTTCCGTACCAACTTTAACTGAATTAGGGGTCCAATTACTTCCACTTAGGCAAAATACCACAATATTTAATTGACTGCAAAAATAACTTTGTTTTTCATAGTGTTTGTATGAAGGAAGAAAAGTTATATTTGCGGTTGTTAACACTCTGCCATGGGATCCGCGGGCGTGCCCCAAAGTTTCGAGTGCATAGGGCCGGTCTTATTTTAAATAAACATTAACCCGCAGGCCGTGGCTGTCACCGGCCGCCCCCAAAATATTTTTTCATTCTAAGTGACGGCCTAGCGCAGCGGAATCGTTGGGATCCGCGGGCGCCCCATGGAGGCTTGCTGAATTGGAAATATGCTATATATTGCTGGCAGTGAGAATGTAAAAGGTGCTATTTCTCAAAAACTACCGGTTTCATCTCGGTCAAACTAATTTTCGTTGAGAATATTTGATAAGATCGACATTACTTTTTTTTTCAATATTTTTACTTGCTCAGTTTAAAAGTTAGTAGGCACGACACCCATTTTACCACTTTGGAAGCGTCTATCTTCCAAATGTTAGACTTTTGGAAAAAATGGTTCTAGAAACCTCTATGTCATTTTAAAAGATCTATCCATAGATACACCATACGCATAGGTTTGAGTAAAAAACAATTTTTTGTTTTAGTTCTATGTATGGGAAGCCCCCCTTAAATATCATTTTTTTTTTTTTGTATGAGAATCGTAAAGCAGTTAACAGGATCACCTACCTACCAAGTTTCAACTGTGTAATGCTAATACTTTCAGAATAAAGTGGCTGTGACATACGGACGGACAGACAGACAGACAGACAGACTTGACGAAACTATAAGGGTTCCGTTTTTTGCCATTCGGCTACGGAACCCTAAAAAGGGTGTCAAATGGGTGCACTGTAGGACACTTTTTCAAGGCTGATTGTGTGTCTAGCTTTTTATATTAGATCAATGTATAAATAACTCAAAAACAAAGCGATCTCCGCTAACTAGCCTCAAAGATAATTTATCTAAACGGGGGTGGGTGGCAGGTGAGCAAACGCGTATAAGACACGAACGTACAATTTGCACTGTCGTTAATGACATTATTAGTTATCGCATGCTACAGTACGAGAGCTAGCGGTAGTATTAACACTAGAATTTGTAGAAAGTAGTCTATGAAGTGTAAGTGGATGATTGACTACTTATAACAGAAAAGACTTAGGGTGTAAAGGCGCGGATACACATGCGTAAAGTAATTATTATGATGACACAAAATTAAATTTTGTATTGGGATATGTATCAAAGACGAGATAGTTATAATAGTCTAAGATCCCACCATACAACGACCTTCGCCGAGCTGGTTATTGGATGAAAAGTATTTTATATGCAATTAAATATGCCAATAAATATAATACAAATGGGTTGCCTAAAAAAAATCAGTCCAGAGTATAATTAATTAACAATTTTTTTTTTCAAACTTTTCTTTGGTTTGGTTATTATACAAATTCCATACCAATCGAAAGTATGAAGCCCATAGAATATGCAAACGTTAGGTTGACTATTTTTTTCCTGTCACAACCCTTGAGTAGGCAGGTATAAACAGGTAAATCAATACTTGTAACTTGCACCGGTCTGGTTAATTAAATAAAGTTAAATGCAAATAAATATTATTTAATTATGAACACGGAGGTATAGGGTTGAATGCTAAAAACCAGACCTGAAATTCGGTTGTCAAATTTTAAAAATTCTACTCTGGACTGAAATTTTTTAGGCAACCCATTTGCAATATATTTATTGGCATATTTAATTGCATATAAAATACTTTTCATCTAATAACCAGCTCGGTGAAGGTCGTTGTATGGTGGGATTTATAGTATAAGCATAGATTTAATAGTATATTAAATATATGGTTATAAGCATGCTAAATAAGTAAAGCTTTTTTTTGGAATTGTTTTTCCCATCCTATTATCATATGTTGTAAGTGTTGTAACTAGCTGTTCCCCGCGACTTCGTACGCGTCAATTTTGTTCTGTTTTTATGATCGCGATTTTTTTTGTAACATTTTTCACTGATTCTTCGCTCTTTTTGGTCGCAGCGTGATGTTATATATATGCCTAAAGCCTTCCTCGATACATGGACTATCCAACACAAAAAGAATTTTCCAAATCGAACCAGTACTTCCAGAGAT
Organism: Anania crocealis; assembly: GCA_949315895.1. Taxonomy (NCBI): domain Eukaryota; kingdom Metazoa; phylum Arthropoda; class Insecta; order Lepidoptera; family Crambidae; genus Anania; species Anania crocealis. The sequence continues at coordinate 7,424,085 of OX438869.1, forward strand.
TAGCGCGTTCAAACAAACAAACTCTTCAGCTTTATAATATTAGTATAGATAGTACCTGTAGTAAGTTTCAAGGCCAGGTAACATTGCTGGTAACACAAAAACCCAGCCCCGAAAAATTACAGAAAAATGATTTTTTCTACATTTATCCGTCTGGAAATTGAACCTGTGACTTCAATGCTAGCCACACCTTAAAAACTTGTGTACATATTCACAACTCCACCATTTCATTTTCATAGATAAAATTAACCTATTAAGTCGTACAAACTTGCTTAGCACAATACCTCGAGAGAGAGATCGTATCTCTCTCGCTCAGTATAAACACCGCGACCTTTAAATACTTATTTATTGGTACACACTTCGGTAGTTATGCGCAAATAGGTAAGTAATTCCAACAATCGCTTACTTTACCGGGCTATAAAGTGTAAACAAATAATGTCTAACACCTCTCCCGCTAGGCAATTACTTATAACAGTGTTTCTCAAACCGTGGAATTGTGACTCGCTAGGGATTTAAGGTTTAAACATTTCAAACATGAAATTCAAGTAATTTAAAACCATGATCATTACTACTTTTAACGCCAAAATATGTCTATCAAAGAAGTATTTTTAAAATATATCTTTACTGCAGTAATTGTCGCCTAAACTATCGAAATTAAGTTCTAAACTTATCAAGTATTCATTAGTCAGCGTAAATAACTGCTTAGTAAAATAAATCACCCTACAATAAATAGGTAGGATTGGATAATTAATTTCCAAAACAAAAAATAAATAAAGGACTTATAAAAGTCCGATAACGATAGGTCGCCATGTATGTGTATTGTTAGTACTTCTATATATTATTCTGTGCTTCTACTTACATTTATACAGTATGTTTTATTACATACCTTTTGTTAGACATTCTTTGTAATCCTAGGTAGGCGGTACCCATCTACGTACTCGGGTATTATATGTAAATAATGTTTTTAGCGTCCTTATGACCTTATTCATTTATTACTATTAGCACACTATTAGTTACTTTTTTGTCACAACGCCCACATAACATTTCTGCTTAAGGGACTACCCAGAGCTAATTTGCCAAAATGATACTGTTCTATTTTTTTGAGAATTAATTTTGTTTAGAAGTAATAAAATACAATCAATTTGGGGCAGCACTTAGTTCTAGTAGTTAAACCAGCGGTTAATTACTAAAGAATGCCATGTGAAATAACGTTCACCTTTTCGATGACGTTTTCTTTTAATTCGTGCATAAGAGTTTAAATAAATAGGTCCGCGTCGGTAAAAAAACAATTTTAAAACACAAGTGCGTTCTCGACCTTTGTCCGTGTGATTGAATAACACTGGCAACAAAGAGAAAAAGCAAAATTTGTATTAGCCACAATAATTGTTCACGATCGGGGCATAGAGCGCGGGCGAAACGCGGGCGCGTACTTCGAGAAGCAATTTATATAATTTTCTATTCATCCGATACACAAAGAGATAGCATTCAAAGTGAACGGCTACGTGGAAGTAAGGTAATGCTTATGCATTACTTTTTTTATGATCGCCGGCTGAGAGAAATATCGGTCATACGCGTGTTACTTTTAATATTTAGAAGTTTGTAGAAAATTACAAAGAAATAATTCAAAATATACCCTTTAAACTTGCGACTGTGAGGTATGTGTGTTTATTACTCATTAACGCATTTATCCAAAATATCATCGTCATCAATCCACATCAGTCTACTGCTAGACACAGGACTCTCCAAAAGAAGGTAATAAATTTGTGAAGAGAAGACGCTGCAGCCTGTCCTCTTTGAGCAGTAAACCTTTAGTCACCTCAAACCTAATCTAAAAAAATCTAAAGAAGTGTGTTTCAGACACACTTCTTTAGATTTTTTTAGATTGATTTTTAAATGAAGAGGTAGTGCACACGATACAACAGAATTATGAAAAACTTATATTTTATTTTCCTTTTCAACCGAAAAACGCTAGTTTTGACTTCGTACATAACAACTGTATTCACTTTTGTTCAATATAAGAGTAATATTTCAGTTTTAACTCAATAATATGTTAAAAATAAACTAGCTTTAAAAAAAGCCTTAAAGTTAATTAGTTTATTTATTGCTAAGCGAACCGAAAATAGTCTTTAGTGCCCCAATAGTTGGAACAAAACACTAAAACGGTTTTAACTGCTTACATAACTGGCATCTCGTCTTAACAGACAGTGCGAAACGGCTCACCGAAGTGGTGAACTTTATCTGATTTTGATAACCAAGCTTAAATATTGATTTAATGTGAACATTCTCACGCGAAAGGAGAATTGAGGAATAAATTATCGTTTGTGTTTCGAAGTTTTATGATGAACAGATCGCTGACATGAACCGTTTATTCAAGCATTACGTGGCGCAATAGTCTAAGGTTATCCAGTTCGATTCCCATTTCCAAATCAGATAAGCAATTTTCATATCAAATTGAATCAGTTAATCATTCAACGCTTGGTTGGAGGAAGCAAGAGGAACTAATAGCCGTTGTGGCGAAATGGGTCTGAAGTGGTCCACGCGCACCGGATGACGATCTGTGGGTACACCCTCACTAGGTGCAGCGACTATCTGGTAAAGGGTGCGGGACTAATCAGTGTGGATATCTTTAGGGGAGGCCTAGGCATGCTACCTGTCAAAAACTTTAGGCTGAAATGATGAATATGATCCAGTACCCTATACCTAGGGTCTAAATTACATTGCAAGAGGATCAACGTTCTTCTCAGTAAACGGAGCCAATTGGTTAAAAATGAGGCTACTACATTTTGTATCATTCTTAAATTTAAAACATTAAACTGTCCGTCTAAAATAAATTAACTGCACTGATAATGTTTCAGTTCAAAGAAGCGTTTTCAGCGACTGGTGTTTTTTGATCGCAGTGAATTGTTTTAAGTTAAATAAAAATGAAATTAAGTTTCTAGTGAATGTTACATAATTTGATAAATTTTAATATTTATCATCAAAACTTTTATTGTTTGTAACCTCAGTTCAATTTCTTACTTCGAAAACATGTCAATTTTACGAATAAAAAAATCAGCAGGTGAACTAAACAATAATTATGTAAGTACCTATCAGGAAAAATATTTTTAACTAAAACTAGGAATATCCTTTTTGCCTGACATTTGCAATCAGTACCTAGCTGATATCTAAAACTACATAGTAAGTAACTTGTAGTCATTTATGTGCTTAATTAAGGCTTTAAGAGACATTCATTAAGTTTTTCCGTTAGATAAATTAGCGATAAACAGAAGCTTATCTTATTGCTAGACAAGAAAGATAGATATTGCGTAGATAATCCTTAATTAGTCACGGAAAAACTAGAAAATTCTCACCTTCACTAATGCGAAGAAATTTTATGTAGCCTGTAAAATCCTTATTTGTTACATCGATGAAGCGAAGAAATTTTAATAAAGATTCTCTAGCACTGGAAACAGTTTTGCTAATATTTATCCATAGGCATAGGTTATACCTAATTAAGAGTTAAATAAAATTGAACGTGTGGCTTTAAATTGTCCTAGCTCGCAGTGGCATATGTATGTATAGATACTCTTTATTGCACACCATAAAACTGAAAAATAACACATGTGAAAGACTTGGAATTGTACAATTTAGGCGGCCTTATCGCTTGCAGCGATCTCTACCAGACAACCTTCAGGTAAAGGAAATTTTAATCAGATTTGAAAAGGTGAAGGCGGGCGGAGAGTTTTCATATGTAAACGTAACAAAATATAAATAGATTTAATATTGCAACGTAAAATATAATATTATCTACACGCTTAATAAACTACATATATTATACACTCAATATACATACAAACACATACAAATACAAACCCTACATAATTAAACGAAAGAGGATCACGTGACCAAAAAGTATCAAGAATATAGGAATGTACAGACAACGGCAAGTCAACCTACCCAAAAAGTTAAAGGTCATCGAATTGATTTTCAACTTTGATTCCAATGAGTAGAGATCAATATCAATTGAGAAAATTTGACGTTTTGTGGTAGGTTGACGTGCTGTTGTCTGTTCATAAATTAAAAATACACAAGATAGAAATAAAAGTGAAAGAAGATAGTTCTTAAGTAATTCAGACTGCCGAACAAACAATGGAATAGACTTCCATAGACGTATGGATTTTACAGTGAATGACCGCGAATAAGAATGGGAAGAATTAAGAGGAGTTACAAAACGGAGTTTATTGGAAGACCGCATATCGTGACCTAGAGCAGACCGCAAGAATTGAAAACGCGAATAGACTGAAACGCTAAAATCTTGGATACTTTTTCAAAACTAGAAAAAAATCCAAAACAATTAATAGAACCATTCATTTATTGCTGTCATAGTAATAAGAATCTTTTGGCTAAACAAAACAAAAGGAAATATTTTTTTTCTTTTTGTTATGTTTTTATGTTATGTCTAAACATAATGGCTAACCATTATCGGTAAATATATTTTTTTATTATTTCAGCGCTATCAATCATTTGAATGTCACTTCGTTGAAATTATTGAGAGAAACAAAGTTAATGCAAGTGCAGCTAAACTCAATATACTAACTCCATACTTAGTGTACGGGACAGCGTTATAAAATGTTAATTGTATAAAGTTTTTGTTATTTATTATGTTTTGTTATATTGTGATATGTTTGAACTTTGAATTTGTAAATTATTGTAAAACTTTATGGGAAATAAATGAATGACAGCCGGGGGTTTAGGAAACACACCCTAAGTAGGCACACACCCTCGTACAGGATAACGAGGACTAGGAAGGGAAATAGGACGCGGCTCTCTTTACGGTATTGCCTTTTCGAGTCGAAATGCAAGCCCGTACTATTTCCCTCTCTTTCTAATTGTGAGATGGCATGCGGCTCTCCCTACGGTATTGCCGATCGACCGCGGAAAACACGCGCATGCCATCTCCCCTCTCGCTCGCACCGACCTCTCGCTCACACAGTGATTGCGTGGGTGGGGATTTTCCCGCCAAAAATTGTGAATATAAGGCGAGCAGGGGGTCCATAGAATCATTCGATCCAGCAGTAGCAAGGAAGAACCTTCTCTCCTAAGCAAGTAGGAAGAGCCCTAGAAGATCAACCTGAACAGATCCTGGGAAGAAAAATAGGAAGAATACACAGCCACCTCACCGCATACAATACAGTCCACACAGTAAACATTGGGTTGGCTGTTACTCCGTAACCCGACATAAGGCGTTATCATTTCATCAACATCATCATCAAACAAGACGGGCGTCTGACCGTCTGGCTTCCTCCCTCATCTTCGTACCAAACCCGGCCACGTGTCATCCGGCACATTGTTGGTCCTTCGAGCCGGATCGTCGTATTGAAGATTGAAGATTGAAGATTGTCAAGATGCCCGTCACTCGTTCCCGTACACAAGAAAGATCGCCTACGTCGGAGACGGAAACATCGTCGGGGACCGAAGTCACTGGTACCACTATGCCAGATACCTCGGCCACAAGTCAAACGACCAGTCCGCTGGCCACTGAGCCAGAACGCCGCCAAGAAGAGCAGCTGGCGCCGCCGGCTGCGCCCGCTCAGGCGCAGCTGCCCGCAGCACACACGAAGAAATTAGCACCTTCTGTAATATCAAAGAAAAGCAAGAAATTACTGAAGGCCAGGGAAGAACTACTGCACATCCAGCTACAGCTCGCCGCCGCCAAGATAGCGGCATTAGAAGCGGAAACGGACACCGACGAAGACGACATTGACACCGTGATTGATGACTCCGGCAACAACAACAACGAACGCACTGTCGCCTGGGTTGACGATAGCCGCTTGCAAGTGCTGGCTATCACCGAGCAACCACACAACCCAGAGCCGCTACCGCCGATACCGACGCAGGCGTCTGCCCCGCAGATCGCGACGTGTCCTACGGCGGGAGTGAACGAGACAGCGCATATCGGCGTCTCACCGGCGGGAGTGAACGAGACAGCACATATCGGCGTCTCACCGGCGGGAGTGAGTAAGACGGCATGCGTCGGCGCCCCACCGGCGGGAACAATGAAGAGTGACATCGCGCAACTAGCTGCCGCGATCACTATGGCTACAAGAGCAAGTCAACCGAGAATGAACATTGAATTGCCGATATTCGCCGGGTCCCATCAAGAATGGCTGATATTTAAAGCTGCTTACGAAGAATCGAAGAACGGGTTGACATCATTGGAGAACCTCGCCCGTCTTCGCCGAAGCCTCAAAGGACGTGCAAGGGAAGCAGTAGAGAGTCTCCTTCTATACAACGGCAACCCAGAAGACGTCGTGAAAACCTTAGAAGCAAGGTTTGGTCGTCCGGACGCTATCGCGATGTCCGAACTGGAGCGGCTGCGAACGCTATCGAAACCTCAAGACACGGCGCGGGACTTATGCATCTTTGCCTCCCGGGTCTCGAACATCGTCGCAGCACTAGGTGCCATCAAGAAGAGGCACTACCTGTACAACCCGGAAATCACGAAGAACACCATAGAAAAACTGACCTCCACCATGCGATATCGGTGGTACGACTTCGCGGCTGAACAAGACAGTGAAGAACCGGACCTAGTCAAGTTGTCGCGCTTCCTGAACCGGGAGGCCGAACGATGCGGCCCCTACGCGCAACCTGAACAACCGGACAACGTCGTGCCAGCGAAGAGGCCTCAACGGGCCTACAGTACAAACACCACGGAACCCGAACAGAAGACATACAGCTGCCTACGTTGCGAGAAGACAGGGCACGCCATCGGGAACTGTGAAGAATATAAGAAGCTGAGCGTCAATGACAGATGGGATTTCGCCAAAGAAAAGAGACTATGCTTTCGGTGCCTGCGGTATAGAACCAAAGTACATCACTGCCGCACCACGAAATGCAACATAGACGGGTGCCCCCATCCACATCATCAGCTGCTACATCACACTAAGAGTGGTGAACAGAAGACAGAACAGAATAAAAGTGAAGTAGTCAGTTCCACGTGGACGCCAAGGAAGCCTCAAGCGTATCTGAAGATACTGCCTGTGACCATCGTCGGACCGAAGAGGAAAATCAACACGTACGCGCTTCTCGACGACGGCTCTACGATCACGCTCATCGACGAGAGCTTGGCACAGCGCGCCGGACTAAGAGGACCAGTGGAACCACTACGCATCGAAGCGATCGGTGAACGGCAAATTGAAACAGGATCTTCAAGGCGGCTCAAACTAACGATCCAGGGTGACCAGAAGAAGCGCCACACCATACAAGCCAGAAGCATCAATCAGCTGCGACTATCCCCGCAGACCATCGACGAACGCGATCTGGCTGGCTGCCGTCACCTGGAGGGCCTGAAGAATCTCACCTACGAACAAGCCAAGCCGGGAATACTCATCGGGCAAGACAACTGGCCACTCCTCCTAGCAGAAACCACTCGCGTCGGTGACAGACAGCAACCAGTCGCCTCACTTACGAAACTGGGATGGGTCCTTCACGGAGCACAGGTGCGGACGCTGGGACAGAGAGTCCACTTCGTGAACCACGTGACAACGGAAACAGAAGAATCAGAGAGAATCGACGAACAATTGAAGAACTTCTTCTCTCTAGAGTCATTCGGAGTCGCGCCGAAGAAACCACAGAACGATCCAGAAGCCCAAGCCTTGAAGATTCTGGATGCGGAGACCAAACGCCTCGAAGACGGCCGTTTCCAGACCGGGCTGCTGTGGAAATCGGCGGACATCAAGCTGCCTGATAATCGAGACTACGCGCTAAGAAGACTTTGTGCCACCGAGAAGAAAATTGAGAAGAATCCCAAATTGAAGGCCAAGGTCCACGAACAAATGAAAGCGCTCATAGAAAAAGGCTACGCTGAAGTTGCACCTACGAAGAAGACTGAAAACAGAACATGGTACCTGCCTTGTTTCCCGGTGATCAACGCTATGAAACCGGACAAGGTCAGGATGGTGCATGACGCAGCAGCCATCACGAAGGGTTTATCGCTCAACGACACTCTACTCACCGGACCAGACCTGCTGCAATCACTTCCTGGAGTGCTGCTGAGGATGAGGCAACATCAAATCGCAGTATCAGCAGACATCACAGAAATGTTCCTGCAAGTGAAAATCCGACCAGAAGACAGGGATGCGCTCCGCTACTTATGGAGAACAGATCGTGACGCTCCACCCACCGAATACAGAATGACGTCACTGATCTTCGGAGCCACCTCGTCCCCTGCCACAGCGATCTACGTAAAAAACCGCAACGCGAAAGAAGCCGCCGAAAAACATCCCGAAGCTGCCGATGCCATTGAACGCAACCATTACATGGACGACTACATCCAGAGCTTCGAGACTGAAGAACAGGCAATCAAGGTCGCAAGAGAAGTTGGAGACATCCACCAGCGGGCACACTTTGAACTAAGGAAGTGGACATCGAACTCCGACGCAGTGTTGCAGCAACTGGATCCGGGAAAGAAACAAGAAAACATGAACCTGGCCGAAGATGACAAAACTGAACGAGTTCTGGGGCTCACCTGGAGAACGTCAACCGACCACCTGGGCTTCAACCTGGACCTGTCGCGCCTGCCTGAAGACATCCTACAGAAGAGGCCGACGAAGAGGGAAGCCCTGAAGATCGTCATGTCCCTATTCGACCCTCTAGGACTAGCCTCGCCTGTCACAATCAGGGCAAAGCAGATCCTCCAGGAGATATGGCGAAGGAGCACGGCGTGGGATGAACAACTGGAAGAAGGCCTGACACTGGAATGGAAACAATGGACGACGCACCTCCAGAGGCTGAACCAAATCCACATACCCCGGTGCTACCCGAACTACAGTCGCAGCGACAATATCGAGCTCCACGTGTTCGTCGACGCCAGCGAGGTCGCCTATGCAGCTGCGGTCTACTGGCGCATCGAAGATGAAGACGGGAACATCCAAACACCACTCATCTTGGCCAAGGCGAGAGTGGCTCCCCTGAAGGTGACATCGATCCCGAGGCTGGAGCTACAAGCAGCGGTGATGGGCAGCAGGATGGCGCAAGCAGCCATCGAGGAACACGATCGGAAGCCAGTGTCCCGAACATTCTGGACCGACAGCAAGACAGTCCTGACCTGGCTGAGAACAGGAGCCCGATCCTTCAAGCCCTTCGTCGCTCACAGGATCGCCGAACTCGAAGAAAACACCAAGACAGAGGAATGGCGTTGGGTTCCCACGAAACTCAATGTAGCTGACGACGCGACACGGGACGTCCCCAAGGACTTCGACGAGACCCACAGATGGTTCACCGGCCCCAGCTTCCTGAAAGAAGATCGATCGACGTGGCCGGAAGAGAAGAAGACCATTCCTGAAACAACGGGAGAAGAACGAACACTGAACCTCAGAAAGTCATCATCGACCGCAACACAAGTCGTGCCTGACGTAACCAGGTTCTCAAGATGGGAACGTCTGGTCCGCACCACAGCCAGAGTCCTACAGTTCGTCAGCCTGCTGAAGACAAAGAAACACAGAACATTCTTCTCAAGAACGAAGCCGAACAAGACAAAAGATCCTTCCTGGGGTGCTCAGCGTGTCGACAGAAAATTGAAGAAATTAATTGAAAAGGTTCATGAAGAAGACAAATATTTGAAGATTCCCGCTGAACTCATCATCGAAGCTGAGAAGGTTCTCATCAAGGCGAGCCAAGAAGACGCCTTCGAAGAGGACATAGAAAACCTAAGAAGAGGACATCAGATCAGCCGTCAGAGCAGAATGAAGAAATTAGCTGTTGAAATGAACAACGGTTTGATCACCCTGAAGTCTCGAATCGACGCTGCAGAAGGAATACCCGAAGTAGAACGAAGACCACCGATCCTGGATGGACGTCACCACATCACGCGACTCTACATCGCGCACGTCCATCTCACCGGTCATCACCAGGGAGTGGAAGCCACCGTCAACCAGTGTCGCCAGAGGTTCCACATCCTGCAACTTCGGCCGACTGCAAAAAAGATAGTCAAAGAGTGCCTTCACTGTCGCAAACGAAGAGCGGCACCCTCAGCACCATCAACAGGAAACCATCCGCCCTGCAGGCTGGCCCATCATCAGCGACCCTTCTCCTACACAGGGGTCGACTACTTCGGGCCTCTACAAGTCACCGTCGGACGAGCCACACACAAACGCTACGTGGCCCTCTTCACGTGCCTCACGACCAGAGCGGTCCATCTGGAACTCGCCGCTACGCTATCCACTGACTCAGCGGTGATGGCATTGAGGCGATTCATCGCGAGGAGAGGCTGCCCGAAGGAGATCTGCTCTGACAACGGAACCAACCTGCACGGCGCCGAGAGGGAGCTGCGCCGAGCCATCGACAGCGCAACAGAACTTGAAGCCAGCAAACGCCGCATCTCTTGGCGCTTCATGCCACCGGGCGCGCCGTTCATGGGCGGCGCTTGGGAAAGGCTGGTGAAGACAGTCAAGACAGCGCTATCGACAGTGATGAATGGACGCACCACCAACGACGAAGTCCTAGCCACGGTCCTCGCAGAAGTGGAATTCACCGTCAACAGTCGGCCGCTCACCCACGTCGCGGTCGACCCTGATGAACCTGAAACATTGACGCCGAATCACTTCCTGCTTTTGGAGCCTGCACACGAACCGGCTATGGGACAATTTGAAGACAAAGACCTGCTGGGCAAGACCCATTGGAGGGCGTCCCAGAGAATAGCAGACATGTTCTGGAGCCGATGGATACGAGAGTACCTCCCTGAACTCCAAGGCCGGCGGGAGCCGCACGGCCGTGGCCCAGAACTGAAGACCGGAGACGTCGTGCTGATCGTGGACAACACTCTGCCACGAAACACTTGGCCACTAGGACGAGTAACGGCTGTCTACCCAGGGCCCGACGGCATCGTGCGAGCTGCAGACGTGCTGACCCGAGGAGGTATCCTGCGACGCCCTACGAAAAAGCTGGTGAATCTGCAAATAGAAGAAAAGGACGCCGCCCCTTCCACAAGATGAGTGTCTCTCCGACTGCGCTGCGACACACGGCGGGAGAATGTACGGGACAGCGTTATAAAATGTTAATTGTATAAAGTTTTTGTTATTTATTATGTTTTGTTATATTGTGATATGTTTGAACTTTGAATTTGTAAATTATTGTAAAACTTTATGGGAAATAAATGAATGACAGCCGGGGGTTTAGGAAACACACCCTAAGTAGGCACACACCCTCGTACAGGATAACGAGGACTAGGAAGGGAAATAGGACGCGGCTCTCTTTACGGTATTGCCTTTTCGAGTCGAAATGCAAGCCCGTACTATTTCCCTCTCTTTCTAATTGTGAGATGGCATGCGGCTCTCCCTACGGTATTGCCGATCGACCGCGGAAAACACGCGCATGCCATCTCCCCTCTCGCTCGCACCGACCTCTCGCTCACACAGTGATTGCGTGGGTGGGGATTTTCCCGCCAAAAATTGTGAATATAAGGCGAGCAGGGGGTCCATAGAATCATTCGATCCAGCAGTAGCAAGGAAGAACCTTCTCTCCTAAGCAAGTAGGAAGAGCCCTAGAAGATCAACCTGAACAGATCCTGGGAAGAAAAATAGGAAGAATACACAGCCACCTCACCGCATACAATACAGTCCACACAGTAAACATTGGGTTGGCTGTTACTCCGTAACCCGACATAAGGCGTTATCATTTCATCAACATCATCATCAAACAAGACGGGCGTCTGACCGTCTGGCTTCCTCCCTCATCTTCGTACCAAACCCGGCCACGTGTCATCCGGCACACTTAGTAATACACTAGAACCTGAAGCTAAACATTCTACAATACCAATAAAACTAATTGGTCATTTAATGTTAGTTACGCACGCACATTACTCTTTTAATGTTATCATTAATCTGAAGGTAGAGAGAGCCAAGTAAATCTCGACAGATAAAGCCTATAAGTACCTATATTACGAGAGCTTTACATGCCAATAAAAATATATTAAATATTGCAGGTAGCTAATAGCCTAGTACACACCGATTCGATTCTCGGGCAACCCCCGTTGTTTCTGATTTCAAGTGCTTAAAATAGTAAGTTACTTTTGGATCAGAAATATGGTACACGTTATTGTTCTTTTATTTTTATTGAATAAAAAATCTTTTTGATATACGACAGTAAATACTTTCAGTAGTTTTGCTATTTATTATATCAGAGATAACTTATCATTACCATCGCCTATTTAACAGAAGAAAAAAAATTGTTCTCAAGTCTTATATAGAGTTGTATGAATTCGATAATGTTTGTAAAGCCATGTAAATCTGATAGAAAATTCAACACCTTAAAGTAAAGAAATTGAAAATACGCTACAAAAAATAAACACTATAAAACAAACTTTAAAGCGATGCCAAACTATCTCCCAAGTTTTCCTCACCCATCAAATTCGGTCATGTGACGTCATTGAATTGTCTTTGTTCTTCCTTCACCGCCATATCATCCCTCCTGTGTCCTTCTTCTCAATTCCATTCATCACAGTAACCAAATTCTAATTTCATAACGCACCCAGCGAGCGGTCACCTAACCTTTCCTGTGCTATTTGACAACATCAGATCTGTTTGCTCGTAGCAATTTGGTCTTGTACTTATTATCAAAAACGTTCCGATCTCGGAGTTGCCCTAAGTGACGTAATAGAAAACGAAACGAACTATTGTTAGTTCGAAGTACGGACGTGGTCCAATAACATTTGATTCGAGATGAAATTCAAATGACCTGGTAAGTACACGTTGAAATGACGCAACGCTATCATTTCACCGAATGTATTAACTGACTACCTACTTGCTTTTTAATCCAATGTGCACCTAAATAGAAAATTAATTAACTTTCTTTTCTATACAACCGTCTGTAAATTATTATTCGATGTAAGTCCTTATGTCATTTTAATTTAACAAAGTTATCAGAGTCATAAAAATATTCCACCTACAATTACTCCGTGTTAATATAATACTTCGATTAATTTCATGTGATTCTAATTTAGCAAGTGCAAACTTAAATCAATGATCATAATATAAATTACTTATTTAATAACATTCATTATTGATTGATGTTTATTTTTAGCATTTAAATTACTTTTAAGTTGGATATTTATTAAAAGAAATTCCGAATACAATTAATCGAATTGCAATAAAGATTTTATCTAAATGGATTGAGTGAAAACATGCCTCTGGAGAGTTGAGCCAATAAAATTATAGATTTAAATCTAGACGATCATTCTTCTCGCTCGCCAGAGTAGATAGCGATGTAACGCGTTAAAACTTGAATAGATTAACAGGTATGACCTCCTTCTGATCCAAAAAAAGGGAGAGTTGCAATACCTTTTTGTTAGGAAACTAACGTTAGCTAAATATCTTACTATCGGAATTTGGTTCATGAACATTTGTCTTAAGCCTTTTTTAACATTCCTTACCTTTGGCCCGAGAGCTGGTAGACATTTTTAGGTGAGTATTTTAAGCAAGCCGAAAACTTCTAAAATTTCTCTCCTTTAAGTAGTATTACTTACACATAAATACAGAGTAGGCAGGGGAGTGAGTATCAATTATTATATATTTAACGAAATATAAAAAAGCGTTTTTAGGTAATCTGAAACTTTTATACCTTAGAATTGATTTTAAATAGATAAACACTGTTTTACGTTGTCAGATGGAGCTTTAAAATGAATATACAAAAATATTATTTAAATATCTCTCTTATTATATAAAAGAAAGTCGTGTTAGTTACACCATTTATAACTGGAGTATGGCTAGACCCATATTTATGATTTTAGTGTTTTTGGATTTGTCTTCATTGGAAACAGGATTAAGTGTTAGTAATGTGACGATCATCAATTAAAACACTCTCTTTTACCACCAACCCCTAATATACATATGTATAAGATACATACCTATATAGGTACGGCAAAACAACGTTTACGGTGTTGACTAGTATTACATGAAACAAAAAATGCTCAAAATCCCGCGCATTTAAATTTTAGGTGGTAGGTATTTTAATTTATAAAAGCGAAGCCGTAATAACACGCTCGTATCTACTCGTAGTGTTAACTGGCATGTAATTAAGTGCATATGTAAATATCTACATGTAAACGGTAATTTTACATAATCGTGAATACCAGACCAATGGCGGGTTCGAGCTAATGATAAATGAAGAACAAATGGCTCTTTCGACAAAACACACAGTTTACAGAACATCAAACATAACGATGCAATGATTTATAGTGGGTGCTCCGGGGCTTATGACGTGAGCTGTATGCCTTTTCACCTCATATAGGGTTGTCGTCAGGTATCTGTACAATCTTTTAAGACACGAAGGAAACGGCAGACCAGCAATGTACTTACCCACTATAAAACTACAAGTAGCTATGTATCTCAGTCCTAATCTTCGTTGAAAGTTTTATGAATATAATAGCAATTCTGGTGAATAAACAGACCCATATCTAAGAGCTTATCCAAAGTTATCAAAAAGCTTGCAACCCTAACTTTACGCGTGACCACACCTTACACATTATTATGATCACTCATCAATCGCGACCACACCGCCACACATTAAAGCGACGTATTTTTAATTAAAATGTTGTATAATTTCTTTGAAGGTAGCCTCTTAATAAGGCGTTTACAATTTTTTTGTGAACTATAAAAACCCGATTTGTACATAAGTCTGGTTCAGTATATGGTCACTCAATTGCAGATCATCATCATCATCATCAGTGTGCGAGTGCGTTTAAATGGCTAGGTTTATAAAAAACTTCGTTATCATAAAATGTATCATGCTGTTGGTGTTCCGAATAAAATAAACTAAAAATAAAATCATTTTCATCACCAAAATTATCATCATTATTCCCACATTGATAAAAGGCTGGAAATCTCAAAAGAAGGATTTTTCAATATAACACTTTAATTAAGAATAGAAGACGCTGATGCTCGTTGGATCTGACAGTACCCATTTCGACTAACACTCGAAAGGAGATCTATATAAGAGGAGAAGTGGTGGTGTTATTCTATCCTAAGCCGGCACCAGAAATGAGAATAATTTTAATAAGATGTATGCATCAAATTTATATTCACTTATTGTTTCGTGGCTTAGGCGATGTACCTATTTTTTATATATATGCTTCCAATATTTGAACGCTGTTGCAAATTTCAAAATTCTTCTTCATTCCGTAAACCCGAAACAATTAGCTCTTGGTTTTAGTATCACCATAGCATAATCACTTCGACAATAGTGTGCAAAATATAATCTGAAATATGAGTCGATTTCATAGAAAGTAAAACTCATCATAATAGCTGTTACTTAATAGCATAATTTTCTATAAATTTTTGAAACAAAATCAAACAACAAATTATCCATTCAAACTGTTTTGGCGAGTCCTAAAGTCAATTTACCTACTTCCAAACAACGTTAAATGCAATGTTTAGCGATATCTTAAAAGCTCTGTTAAAATAATATCGCCAAGCAGTCTTCGGCACTTATCGCGTTAGACAAAAGGAGCCTAAGTGCACCTTACGTGATACACACTCCATTAAAAGGCGTGCAGGGTTGCGGGTCTATTTTTGAATCGATAGAATACACTATATCAGCATGTATTTACTGATACGTTCTACAACGTTCTCTGAATTCACATATAATGTACTGACACACGAAGAGCTGTGACCAATTGCTATTGACCAATCATACTGGACTTCTTACCAATTTTAGGACATAGACATTTTCTTAACTTCTATAATGCCGATGGTCTTGCCTGCCCATGACCATAATCTGAATTTACAAACTCGTGTTTATTAAATGTAACATTTTATAGGATTCGAGAGTCGTGCGTTTCTAAAATTGGACAAAAGTAAAAGAAATCGACACCTATTGGAGCTTTGAGAGAATTGCGTAGTCACTTAAAAGGTGCCTGGTAAGCTTAATTCGACAGCTTTACGATAATTTGAAGGCAAAGATATAGTTTTCGTGGATACTCGTCACGATTGCGTTCAATCTGTTTAAGTGGCCGCAGTTTTTAAATTGACATGTTTTATAGGTGTGTCTTGACGCACTGATTAATTAGATAGTTCGATTCTCTTTGAATTTGACAAGACATCTACACTTTATCTCGTATAATGAATACTCAAGGGGATAGCCCAAAATAATCACCCAATTTACTGCTACAATTACTACTTAAGTCTAATAACAAGGAGTACATTTAAAACATATAACGAACACATACTGTGTTTCTCTTGTACTAATGCAACATTATGTAAGGTAAGAGACACGTCTTTTTTTATCTCTAAGATTTAAAAAAAGTATTGAAGCTCTCTACAGTAAATCACTGATTTAACTCAATATTTTACTAAACCATCAGCATCTCAAACAAACCGCATAACCCATATAAATCAAATCAATCTATACAATTCAATCGATCGCGCACAATCGAATCGATATAAATCTAATCGCGTAAACATTTGGACGCGCCGCGTTCGGCGCACACGCTCACGATCCGCCATTGTGTCGCATTTCACGCCACGACTGATCCAGGGTTACCAGTATAAAATACCAACTCCACAATTTACAGTAAATCCAAGAGCAATAGTAAAACAATATATATTTTAAAATTTAGACGTGCCTGCTCTATCCTGGACCTTTTCAGACGGCTCAGATGGGGATGGCTTGCTTGTTCGTTTGATTATTATGAAAAATAAAGTAGGTGTGCATTGCCAAACAAAGCAAACTACTAAATACATTTTGACGTAAAAGTGCTAAATAAAATTAATAAAATAAGTTTGGTTTGCTGGTGCCGAGAAGATGTTCTCTCAGCAGGTCTCCTGGCAGTGTCGCAGCGAAAGAATCTTGGTTTCTTGTCAGTAGCTTTGTTTACAAAAATATACCCACAGAACGTGTTTCTGTCTAAAAAAACTTTTTCCTTAAAATTACTTCAACTTCTTCTTCAACATACGATTGAAGTTCGGATACAGGTAGTTTAACAATGGACTGTGGTAATTTGTTCAAAACACGAAAGACAGAACGTGTTTCTGTCTAAAAAACTTTTTCCTTAAAATTACTTCAACTTCTTCTTCAACATACGATTGAAGTTCGGATACAGGTAGTTTAACAATGGACTGTGGTAATTTGTTCAAAACACGAATGCAATTTCTAATAAATTTTACGAATAATTTCCCATTTTTCACAGTCTTAAACCTGGAACAACAAGTTTATCTTTATGTCTAGTATTGAAAATGCTTCTCATTGTACCAACTTCTGGCTATTATTCTTTCAACTAGTCACATTACTAATTAAATGCAGCAATTTTTAATGCTTGGTGTGACAACACTGGCAAATACGCCCGTATCGTCTAACGACACCTTTCGAAAGTGTGGAACGAAAGCGATTAAAAAAATAAACTCGGACCAATGATTACGTCTGAAGGAATTTGTTTAGATCCGATTGCAACATTTATTGCTCTCTCCAACAGTTAAAATACGTTTTATAGCTTGTGTACAAAAAATGTGACATTTCGTAATAATTATAACACGGATGGAACGGTAAATTATCACGACAGTAATTTTGCTGTTCTTAATTTAATGTACGGATACGGATTTTTGCGGATTATTGATCCAGTTTTGAACCATTTAGACAATATTAATAGATTTACAGAAATTTCGATCGAATACTGTTAACATCAATGATGTTGATTGCAGAAGTAAGTTCTAGGTACGAGTCTAGCTAGCGCCATGTCGGAATTTGCTATTTCAATTTACTATGCATTCAACAATACTCATTAGAAATTTTATTTACGTCAAAACATTAACTATAAAAACTCCTTCTCGAACAAGTCGTTAATAATGTACAAAATATTTACCAAACCATTAATCAAAACATCATCATAAATATGCATGAATTCTCACGGCACCTTCGTCCGAATGTCAATGGCTGTGCGAAAGCCGCTCATACCACGACCTCCGGCAACGTTTGAAGTCGCATTAAAAAGACATATTAACTACCAAACTTGCAGTTCGATGATGAAGATGGCTTTATAACAACACTTTGGGTGAAACTGGTTTAGAACTGGACCCTGGCCCTAAGCAAGACAACCACGATCATCCGAAAGAAGTCGGTACGGTTTGCATCAGAGATTGAAAAAGATATGATACTCATAGATTTAAAAGCGATGTTTATTATGTAGCATACAGGACATACGTTCTAATGAATTAAAAACATTTTGGGCAACAA
Source organism: Anania crocealis (assembly GCA_949315895.1). NCBI lineage: Eukaryota > Metazoa > Arthropoda > Insecta > Lepidoptera > Crambidae > Anania > Anania crocealis. The sequence goes on from OX438869.1 coordinate 7,442,280, forward strand.
CTGATTGATTTTAAGCCGATGTTTGATCACATATTTAGCACGACAATTTCAAAATTTTGCAAATTTACGAGATTGTCATCAAACCAATGTTTGACCTCGTGTTAAGCTACAAAACATACGTTTTATAATATATGAATTAAAAACATTTTGGATAACAAAACAAATATATTAGTTTACAGTAAGTAGGTACTTGTCATCCAAATAAAGTAATCCATATCGATTTCATCTAAAATGTTTAGAAACACTGTAGATTAATAGTCAGAGATACGATAAGCCGAGTTTTGATACTGCGACCGCAATTTGTAAATATTTTTATAGAAAACCGAACAACATTAAAAGTGAAATTAGACGGCAATGATTTATTAAACTTTTTACTGTTGCAGTCCAGATCACTGATAAGGTAATAGGGTATCATCATGGCGAAAGTTATTAAACGGTACATTCTGAAAAATACGCACTGAGTTTTGATAGTGAACGGATTTTACTCGCAGATAATTTTAAAATGTGTCGATAAAATGTGATTTATTTTTTGGTTTCAACGGTTTGAATAAAACGCTTCCTATCCTATCGCTTGAGATTTGAGATTTTTGTAGGTTATAAAATCGGTACCATTACCAGGTCACTGAAAAATATGAGTTAGCTAAAGTGTTAACCTAATTTAAGTTTTGTTACCATCGACTAAACTTCGGCTTTTAGTTCCTAGACTGAGTTAGGTACAGTTCCTGTCGTTGTTCAGTAACAGCAATTGCTGTTTCTATTGCAGAACATTCAGATAACTAGTCTACGATCGTGATTAAGCTTTATTAAAAGCCTAAATTGATATACTTACTTAACATTAAACATACTCGTAATACTATCTAATAGATCTTTGTTACAAAGTAATGAAAGTATTTGCTGTTGTAAAATATTTAAATGATATTATTTTGTTTTCAAAATTGGATTTCTGTGGTCTATGATTGGCTAAACTGCCATCGCAATCCCACCTGCTGTCATAGATGGCGATTTTTGCAAAACCCTCCTTTTCGAGGGGTCTGTGTTCAGCAGTGGACCTAAGTAGGCTAATGATTATGAAAAAACTACACGTATCGTTTTAAACATCACAAGTCACTGATTCATTGGATAATAAACATAACAAATAATGATTAACACTAAAATGCTATTGAAAGTTTCTTGAACTTGAACAAATACTTACGAGTCCACTGTCGTTCTATTTTGCATGTGTTGACTTTTATAACAATCGTAGTACCTATATTATTTAGATTTCCCACTAGTCCTCGTTCACAAATCGTATATATGAACTTGGCTCAGCAGCGTAATTTCCTAGTTTCCAACAAAACATAAGGTAAAATAACGGAGCAGAACGCGGTGTGACACAGTTATGTCATCGGAATGCCATTGTGTCCCGTCAATCAAACCGCTGCAGCTATTCAGTTGCAGTTGGGTGAGAGCTCAGTGCACACACGATGGCGGGAAATGGATCTCTCTATCCATGCAAACCGTCCATTAAATGTCTCTACATTTTATGGACGGTTTGCAAAAGTTCATCACGGAACGGGTGTTGTGGCGCCGGCTGAATCTACCATCGTTATTATCAGGTGACAGATGGATATTAACCTCTCCAGTAGAAGGATTTTGACATTACTTCTCTGCTTGAGAGGAGAGTTAGTGAATTTGACGGAGAGAAGACAATGCACGTTTTCTTCTAGAAATCTAAGACGCCTGTAACGACACGCTCAGGGACAAGAAGGGGTGGTGCTATTTTTATTTAGACGGGAACCAAACGGCTAGCAATATTACTTCTTCTGGAAAAGCCACCGTAGGCTGATAAGGTCTAATCTCCTTTGGCGTATATTTCAAAATTTATTCAGTGGTCTGACAAAAATGTTAATGATAACAATTTTACGGTATTATAAAAACAATGCGACTTTGTGTATGAAACTTTATGCTGATACGATATTGAAGTTCCTGTAGAAACATACGCACACCCTTACACAAAATGGATTTCTCAATCCGCCACTAGCCATGATTGCCATTTTCGCTTAACTGCACATCAACCGTTCGCCAACCGCTCACATGAGAGTATTTTCTCTCGGAGATTATTTCCGGATAAATACTCAGTATGCTATAAAACATAATAATGTTATTAGTAACCAATACAGCCGCCAAGCTAACCGACAACTATAAATGCTGCTGACATATAATGTTACGTATTTAATGCATACATTTATTAAGCAGTAATAAATAATGCATCACGTAAGTTTTTATAACAAAGTAAAATGAGCTGTATTTTGTATCAACTCCTTATATAACAAATGTAAATGTAGGTATGCCTATTTTAATTACATTTTAAATCAATAATTAATACATTTAAAAACATTAAAAGTGTGGACAATCCCATACACTGTTCTAAACCCAAAAAAGTAACTTTTTAATGCACAGTGCATTCACTTTATTTCACTTCAGTCAGAAACAACGAAGGTTCCACAAACACTCAGACCCGAGAAAATATAGACAAAGCTCTATAGAAACATGATTTCGTTTCCAAATCATAGGCCAAATTGTAACGAAAGTTTGATGAATCATCGTGCAAAATTTCCAAATAAAAGGTGAATTAGGTATTTCTAGCTTTTCGTCAGTTCAATGTTTGTGACATTCTTTGAGGACTATATTTTCGTCTCCATCGGAGTGTTTTTTTTTTTTAATAAATTTATATGAGGCCAGCTTTGGGCTATGGCTCAATCGAACAAAATTTCATTGCAATCAGTCAACCTGCTAAAAATATGTGCGTGAACACAATAAAAAAATGCGTTGAATTGTGATACTCTTCTTTTTCGAACGATGAAACTGCCAGCCAGCATCTATCAGTACTTGACAACAGCTATGGTTCGAATAATGGACATGGTTCTGAAAATCTAGGCTAGGCCTTTTTAATCTAGAATTATTAGTATCTATTCCCCTTTCCCAAAATTCCTTAGAGTGTCTCCAATAGCGAATTCACAAAATTGACATGGTTTTCAAATAGAAAAGAGGTCGAAAGAGGTATGATAGAGAGAAAACAGTTGCTAGGACAAAGTACAGGTGATACGAATTCCATAATCAGCCAAATATGTACAATATTGTACACCAATCAAAAAGGAACATATATTACTTTCTCAAAAATTATGTCATCGCTACTATTTTAACAAGCTTGCCAGATATAAATCGTAGACATTGTTTCTTACAGTTATTCAGTAATTGACTATAACTTAATTACTTTTCACAATATTAATAGTAATTTGTGTTATATTATAAAACTGATAAAGATATACATTTATAAATTGTCCATCATGTTAAACCACTTAATCCGCTTGATAAATCAAGGTGTCTCTACTGCATTAAGAAACACGCCTAGAAGAATAAGATGTAATCTTGAGACATTTATTAACTTTAACGGCACTTATAAAGTCCATCACAGACGACCAAGTATTAAGTCGAAATATATTGGTCCGAGAAATATCGTAGAATTATATTAAAATTATTGCAATTATAGTTTTAAAAGAATATGGCAAAAGTGAAATGCTTCTTATAATAAAATTAAACTCGATGTTTAAAATCAATTTGATACAATTATAACGGACTACACAGCGGAGTACAACTGACTCTAGCCAGCTCGATCCGATTTTAATAATCATCAGTAAGTGAGTATTATTGTAATGAAAAAAAAACCAGTGTTTATACATGCGATATAGCCTAAAACACCACAAGGGTACGAATGCATATAGTTTTGCAAATCATTACAAAGTTTGTATAAAGATAAAAACCGTGTATGAAAAGATACATTAGAATAAACTATTGTCCGATTCATGATTCAGATAATTGAACTATGAATATGCAAGTGACGTTTAAAACAACGATAAAAAACTTTTATAGTACACCCTTAATAAACTTTAATATTAATTAGAAACAGGAAAAATCAATGCGAGTACATATTTTAATACATTTTGCTCTTTATTTCGTTTTAGATTGACCGAGTTGAAAACTTGGCTAACTAACTGCGCTGTCTGCAGTCCTCTCTCTCATCGTACAAGTATCAAGGTACTCGTACAGATGATAAACAGCCAAGATTTGAACATCGTATTTCAACTTTACACTTCTTTCTACCTGCATACTCGTACTGCATAAACCCACTGGCATCATAAATCGTCCAAAAATTTTATCATCCACAATGAGTCGGCCGTGTGCGTTGTCCCTTATGTGCTGATAAGATCTCATCTGTACTTTCCTTCATAAAATTGCATTATTTATCGTTGGCTTAGTTTGTAAATTTGATTTTATTACGCAACGCGCGGTATAACATATAGCTACAGACACGTTTCGCGCCCGTAACGGTCAGTGTAAATTATATCTAGATTGGTGAATGAGTTTGTGTTTACACGAATTGATTTGCCGAGTGGTGATTTATTTATTTTTCATCCTTTACTAATTACCTACAATAAAATGTTTGAGACCCTGATAACTGCTATTATAGGATAGTTTGAGTTAAAACGGTGGTTTTACACAACCTACACGGTGGGTTTATGAACAAAATCTTATAGTGTAAAATCCATAATTTACAGTTGGTGATGTTGATAGAACTGACCTTAGTCTCGTCGTATTACTGGATTTGCTTTCATTATTCCCATCATAATAGCATTCGTTTTGAGTTTGGACGATCTAGTGGAAAGGCAATCAAACGCGCAATCAAAGTCATAATTGCAATTGCTGGCCAAAATTGTTACGTTTCGGTCAGTGGTCAGAAGAAATTGAATTTTGGACAACAGAAGTAGGTAGATTAAGAATTTAAAGCTAAGCTATTGATGAAAATGTTTATTTACCTATTATCTAAGCTAATCGCGGCTCAGACACCGTCATTATTACTTATATAACTTGACTTATGAACATTTTTAAAGCGTTTTAGAAATCGGCTAACAGATTTTTAAGGAAAGGGAAGCATACGAAATACGAAAACAAATATATATATATATATATGTATACATCGTGAAATTTTAGTGGTTGTTTTCCCGCAACAGAACGATTTACCTTTAGTAGCGCCATCGAATCGTGCGAGTTATTTTTTGAAAATAAAGATATCGTTCTTGACAATTAATCAAAAAAATAATCATCAACTCAAAAGCGTGAGATACGATAGTATCTTTACAAAATGTGACGTGTTTGGGTACTGCTTGGCGCACGAAATCAATGTTCAAAGCAAAAGAAGCTCTACGCACTAAGTAATACAGCATAAACTGCACCGCGCGAGGGGCAATGACCCCGGCCGGTGACCGGCTGCGGCGCGGCTAGTACCATTGGTTCGAGGTTGCTTTCGAGTTTCGTTTATCACAATCGTGAAACTGCTATTTTTTATATGAATAAAAAAAAACTGCACAAATTTATTGTACTACTAAGATAGAATCATTTTACTGCGGGAAAACAACCTCTAAAATTTCACGGTGTATATAGACCTACAACACTTTAAAAAATATTGTAGTATTTTATTGCGGCCCTTTACGACATTAGGACGAGAAGATGTCGTTATGAATTATGGCACGATACCAACTACACAACGCCTGAATAAATGTAGTGAGTGAGAATATAAGAACATACATAGTGTAAGGCCGTATACAGAAAGAAAGCTGGAAACTTATAAGCGCTTACCGGCGCTTGACAGCGCTGGTAACCTGCGCAGGAAAATATATGAACGCGCGCCGATAAGCACTGAACGGTGCCGACAAGTTTCGACAAGCTTTAACACGCGCTGGTCAGCGCTGGGCGCTGCCATTTAAAATTAATAAACAACTACGACAAAACAAAACCAAATCATCGTCCGATGAGTCCGACATTTTGCTTGGTCTGCTTCAACCTGCTTCCTTTGTGTAGAACGGACCAGCGCTGTCAAGCGCCGGTAAGCGCTTATAAGTTTCCAGCTTTCTTTCTGTATACGGCCTAAGACTAGGAGCGAAATAATAAGCGAAATCATAATAATAAGCGGTTAGAGAACATTCTAATTCAACATTCAAGCTAGCTGTAATTAATCTCTATGAAAGTACATATATTATTTACAGGATGTATTACACAAGAACAAAAGTTTTTTTTCATCAATCTTTTGTAGTTTAGATTACCACCTACATCTTCTAAATTAAATTCGTAACACAGCAATTGATTTACTTGTAATAATTACTTGTAATGTAATATAATAAGCAGTGTGAGATTAATGTCCAATCCGTGACTGTATATTTTTTTAGCATCATACATAACACAAATTTCACTTTTCTAATCTTACATCCGATTATAATAAATGTATTTACAGTAAACTCTAACATGCATGTTATTGCACGTTTGTAGGTACCTACTCTACTAATACCTATCGTCTCGAGAGAACACGTGAGATTGAAATAAGGGAATTTCTTACTGAAATGCCACGATGAATGTTGTAGTGTGCTTGTATGGCGACAAATGCATTGATTGTATCTCAGAATATCGATGCAATATTCTTCGTATTTCAGTCTTCCTACCTAATTCCATCAAAAAAATTTAGAGTGCAGTCAGTTTACATGATATTTACTCGCAATTAATAATTACAATAAAAAATTAGTAATGATTTGATCTGATATTTCTTGATTTGATTTGACGACCTCCGTGGCGGAGTGGCGTAAGTACCCACCGGTTTTCAAGGTGTCGTCTAGTCCGAGGTCCCGGATTTGATTTCCGGACGGGTCAATGTAGAAAAAATGTGTTTTTCTACATTTTCTCGGATTCGGGTGTTTGTGGTACTTTTTCGTTGCTTCTGATTTTCACAGTACGAGTGCTTTAAATAGTTAGGTACTCAAATTGGGATCAAAACAATTAAATCAACGGTAAAATAATTAGTAATCGGTAACGGACTAACTCACAACACCTGTCGTAGAATTTTAGGTTGCACCTATTCAAACCATTGCATCCCAGTGAGATATGACTATAATGACATAGCATTAATATATCTTTTACAAGATCGCGTCAAATAAATCAAGAGTCGCAGAGAGTCGGTGGCTTCGGCACGAACCGGACGGCAGCACGGAGTCAATTAATCAGCTAGCAGACGTTATCGATAAAAATCACGACACTTCATTTAGAACTTCGCGTTTGGTGCGCGGGCGCACGATAACAGAACGGACACGCCATAAAGGTGCAAGAAACGATTATTTATCTGAAATGTGCTTTTGATAAAGAATTTGTCGCTGAATTTATTTAACGTCTAGATAGATAGAGTACTCTTTATTGCACACCAGAAATAAAAATAAAAATTACAGTAAAATTTAAAACAAAAGGTTGTACAACTTCGGCGGTCTTATCGCCAACAGCGATTTCTTCCAGACAACCGTTGGGCATTGGATACTACACAGAGGAAGGGGAAGGTGAAGTAGAGTACTTGATGTGAAAATAATCACATTTAAACAAAACCACATCTAAAGTGCTACTTAAACATAAATAAATACTTAATTTAATACACAACCTAAACCAAAACACAACAACAATAATATTCTTAAACATATATAACTAAATATATTATATATCTATATATTCATATATATATATATATATATATATATACATACAATAAACATACATAAACTACATAAAATATTTGATATGCGAGAGAAGAATGTGTCACAATATTGATCAGCAATTCACTATTGGAGTGCAAAAGTGAGAAAAAAATAATAATAATAATAATAATAGTAAAATAATAAATAATGTCAAAGCGCTAGATAATGTGCTTTGAGCCGTTTCTTAAAAATTGACAAGGACTCAGATAGCCTGATGGGCGGGGGTAAGGAGTTCCATAAACGAATAGAGTAGACGGTAAATGACTGGGAATAATAGTTGGAGGAATGGGTAGGACATCTGAGAATCAGTTTCTTGGTTGACCGCATTTCACAATCCTGTGACGATTGCAGAAATAGGAATCGCTCTTTAAGGTAAGGAGGAGATTTAGGGCTAAATAATATTGTGAATAATAAGGAAAGGATATGAAAGTCACGTCTAAGTCGAATAGGGAGCCATTTCAACCGAGACCGAAATTCAGTAACATGATCGTACTTTCGCAGACCAAAAATAAGTCGAATACAGAAGTTTTGCAAGCGCTCTAGCTTGTCGAGGAGTTTTTCGGTTAAGTCTGGATAGCAGCAATCTGCATAGTCAAGGATGGGAAATAGCAAAGTCTGTACAATAGCAATCTTGGTGGGTATAGGTAAAAAATTACGAAGTCTGCTAAGTGACGCTGCCGCTGCGAAAATTTTCCGACTAACTTCCGCAGTCTGTGTGTTCCAAGTAAGTGAGCTGTCAATGTGGATTCCAAGGTTCTTCACAACTTGGCTAAAAGGTATATGAACTCCGTCAAATGTAATAGGCTGCAAGGCCGACCAGTCTATTCTAGCAATTTGCTTAGGACCACCAACAACTGTCACCTGTGTTTTGGTAGGATTAACCTTTAAGCCAAAGGATTTGCTCCATTGTAGTATACAATTAAGGTCGTTGTTAACCACCTCCACAACACTGGAAAGGTCTTCGCGTCTCCCTTGAGAATATATTTGGAGATCGTCTGCATATAAGTGGAAAGAACATTTTAAATTTTGAGTAATTGTATTGATGAAGATTGTAAAAAGGAGAGGAGACAGCACGCCACCCTGTGGTACGCCGGCACTGATGTCACACCATGCAGAGAAGGAGTCCTCTGCGCGAATGCGCTGCCGACGCCCATGCAAGTAACTGTGAAACCAGTCAAGCACCGTTGGAGATATGTTAAGAGAACGTAGCAAGCCGAGTAAAATGTCAAAGTCAACATTGTTAAAAGCATTACTGAAGTCAAGTAACGCTAGAACAGTGAGTTTTTGATTATCCATACCCAGTCGAACATCGTCTGTTATTTTTATTAAAGCCGTAGTTGTGCTGTGGCCAGGACGAAAACCAGATTGTAAAGGATTTAAGAGATGATTTAAGGACATAAAGTGATTAAGTTGATGATGGACAATGCGCTCCATAACTTTAGATAAAAAAGGAAGGATTGAGATGGGCCGAAAATCAGAGTAAGAGGAAGGGTTAGCTTTTTTTGGGAGAGGGATCATTTGGGCATTTTTCCATGATGAAGGAAAGACGCCTGAGGATAGAGAATAATTAAGGATGTGGCTGATTACTGGGGTAAGGATATCAAGTAGAGGGAGAATCATGTTACGACTGATGCAGTCGCTACCGACAGCGTTTGAGACTATGGATAAAATGTTTCTCTTAACATCACAATCGGTTACTTGACTAAAACTAAAAGATGAGCAGCCAGGAGTTGGAAGTGAGGAAATTTGAGTAAGTGTTTTACTTTTAGCTATGCTATCAATAGCAACAGAAGTAGAGAAGTGCTTATTAAGAAGATCTAAATTGATATCTTTGGGAATAGAATCACTACGTGCCTTTCCAACTCCAATTGACTTAAGGAATCTCCAGACTTTAGCTGGATCTCCATTTTCTACTGATTTATGAATATGGCGTCTTTGAGCGTCTCTACACATTGTATTGCAGCGATTCCGAAGAGTTTTATATTTTTCGAGGTTTTTTTGGGACGGGTTGAGTTTATACCTTGTTTTAGCAATATTTTTCTTGTCTCTAAGTGACTTCAGTTCATCCGACAGCCAAGGGGCAGGAACATGCTTTATTTTAACCGAACGGACAGGAGCATGTTTGTCATACAATTTAAGAAGCATATCATTAAAAAGGGCGACCTTTTCATCCACACTAAAAACACCCTCGATAGCAGACCAGTCAGTGACAGAAGCATCGTGTATGAGAGCGTCAGTGTTCATGCCACCAAAATTGCGTTGTAACAGGAACTTTACCCTTGACTTTGGAGGACGGACCTTATAAGACAGGTAAATTAGATCGTGATAAGAGAAAGCATCAGCATGAAATTGGCCATGTTTTTCAACATGGTCAGTAGATGAAACTATCATTAAGTCGAGAAGAGTAGGTGTGCAGTTTGGGAAATAATGGGTAGCGTTACTAGAAATGATGTTTAAATTAGATGAGGAGATTATCGATTTTAGACATGTCGAGCGATTATCGTTTTTGAGTAGGCAAGTATTGAAGTCTCCCATCAGAATTGTGTGACTGTATAGGGGAGTCAGGTCCTCTAAAGTCCTCTCAAGAGAAGTAAAGTAGTCCACACGGAGAGAAGGACTATAAAAGACACCGAGAAGAAGCTTTGTGTGGGAGAGACTAACTTCAATAAATAAATGTTGCGCTAAGTCTGAAGATGCTGAAGGAGGGGATATATTTACTATCGTGAAGGGGATATGTGATCGAATATACATTGCAACGCCACCACCAGATCTATCAATACGGTCATTCCGAACTAATTGGAAGCCAGGAAGGGAGTAGGATGTCGACGGAAGACAGGCTTTCAGCCACGTCTCCGATATCAGGATAGCGTGAATGTTTTTATTCCCAAAGGCTGCCAACATATCCGGATAGTGGGCTGGAACACTTTGAGCGTTTAAGTGAATCACATTGAAATTTTTGGGGACATTTGAGAAAGCGGTGTCAAGCTCCTCTGAGAGAGAGGGTATAGTAGAATGGAAACTATCATCACTGGATGATAGAGAAGAAAGGGAAAGGAAATGATCAGATAAATCACTGTCAATATTTGACCCATTCAAATCTGTATACATAATAATACCTAAAAAAGTTAAATAAATAAATAAATAGAAATTATAATAATAATAATAAATAAATATTAAATAAAGAAACAACGAGATAGGTACTCAGAAGATGTACCTATCCATTATACCTCTACCCACCAGCAGTTTGCAAGAAATTCACATATTATTATTACATTACAAAACACTAAACTTAAAGTATACAATTTAAACATCTAAATTACAAAAGTAACGTTACAACGTTAGCGGAACACCGTTGTCAACGATTTCGTTAAACATGCGCCCGCGCACGGTTCGGAACGGAATGTATGAACTGACATTTCACAAGTGACAGCTCAGAGACGTCAGTCTGAGACGGAGAGATCAATGACAGCTCAAAGTAGAAATTTTATTTTAGGCTAAGAGAAATCTTATAGAAATAGGGTAATTTAAAATCGAGAAAAAACGTTGAACATTTAAAATTTACAATAAACTTATCGGTTAACAAGAGGGTACAGCATAGAAAACTAAGAGAAACAGGAAAACATGAAATTGGGACAAAGGTTATAACGAAACATGTCACGCTTACTTCTTGCGCCTGGCTTTACTAGTTGCGGTGGTGGTGCCCACCCGACCCGCATCAGGCACTCCTGCAGCCGATGTTTGACGAGTCGTCGCCGTCAGTATCATCGAGGCCGGAACGATTTCGTCCAACTCCTCCATGGTCGAGATCCGATGGTGCGATCCGTCTTCTGCCACAACAACAATGATCCCATTCCGTGTCCAACATTTAGAGATCCCAACACGTTTACGGGCCTCAAGGAATGTGTCATGCCGAGGCTTTGTCAGGAATTCCGACAGCGTGATCCCGGTACCTTTAAGGGCTTTCTTGGCAAACCAGAATTGGTCTCGATCAACCACACTGTCGAACTTAATTAGTATGGGCCTCGATCTGCTTGCTGAGGGTCGGCCCATACGATGACTTCTCTTAATAGCCTCTGCTGTAATTGGCACATGCATCCGCTCTGAGGAAATTTTCACTACTGCTGCCGATGTGTCCTCTCCTTCGACTTCAGGGACACCATGCACCAACAACATTTTACGCCTACCTTGCATCTCGAAGCGGTCATATTGTCGGTACAGGAGGTCGGCTTGCTGGCGCAGGTTAGACAACGAAGCAAGAATCAATTTCTTGAAGTTTGAGAATTCCGCCGCTAAGGTAGCCACCGTGTAGGATGGAGCAGCCCGCTCCAAACTCTGTTGGAATTCGGCCATCTGTGATGCGAAGGACACTTGCATGTCGGTCATGGCCTGGTGCAGGGATGATTCCATGGTGTTGAATATATTTTTGTTAGCGTTATGTGTTTACAATAAATTTGTTGTGAGTGTTTCAAGAGTAAACAAAGGAAATGCTAGCAGGTATTGTAATATCAATTATTCCATATACAAATACTGTTATTTACAATTTTAATATTAAATAATTACGAGCAATAAAAAGTATGTGTTTCCGTGATCGCGTCTACCCCCGAAAATGCTCAGTTGACAATAGTGTACAAGAATCGATCTTCTGGGCCACGGATTGTAAACCACAGAACATGGAAAGAGGCAAGAAAAGGTGGCCCTTCGGTTCGCCTAAAATTTAAAGTTTTAATATCATTTGGCCGAACCGTATTGGCCTAAACTTATAGCGTATAATTATTGTCTAGTCTAACAGTTGTTTTCGCACTATTATAGTTTAGTCTAAGAATTTAAAACCCTTATTTCAGTAGTTAACCCCTATGTCTAATATCGAAAGCACTAAGATATATTCGCATCTTTTTTTGGCATTACCCTAAGTATCGGGAGCTTTGATTTGTTTTAAACCGAAAAAGTTTAAGAAACGAATCGCTCACAAACCGACCCCAAGCAGTCTTGACTGCCCCACCCCTAGAGTGTAATTCAAAAGCGCGTAGACGTGAAGGGGCGAGGTGGCCCGCGGCCTGAGGAACATAGAGCATGCATGCTTGCTTGCTTGCTTGCTTGCTTGCTTACAAGCATGCTTACTTCTTTGCAAGCATGCAGATTTTAACTTTTTTCCAATAAAAATTTGGAACTGTAAATAGTAGGTGTTAGGAAATATTCGGCTAAATGTTTGGGAAATTATAATACGGCGATATACATTTAGGCGTACTAAAAATAGGCTTAACACGTTTAGGAAAAGTAAAAATGTGCGAAAAAATTTTAGGCTAATACTCGTAGTTCGTGTCCAAATGACAATTAGGAGTACAAATAATTCGGCATTCCTTCATAAATAAAATAAAATAAAATAAAAATAATTTATTTCAGGCAGTGCCCATATTACAGTGTTAAATAATTACACTAAGAATATATATATAAATATATACCCGGCAAGAAAGGCTGTCTTGCGCCATTTGCATGTGAACCTATGTCGCCGCTTGCGCCCCACTACTACTTGTGCACGTAATAAACACAAGCTTTCGCACACATAAACGAGTTCAAAGAACGCCAATCAATCACAACTCTCACTTACATTCATGTTTGGGCAAAAGTATGAGCATTTGCTCATAACCTCTAAAGCGCGCCTGCCCAGCCTACATGGCCTTTGTAACCTTTTTCCGTGTTCTGTGTTGTAAACAATAGAATCACGGCATAATCCGCGAGGCAAATCAAACACTAAAATTATTTGTATAATAATAAAATCAGACTTAAATAATGTTTAGTGCAAACTTATAATATTAATCGAAATATAATAGTCTCTCAATGCTTACAAAATATGACAAAAGTGATATACCTATTGTAATGAACCCGAAACCAAAATACAATGATATAATGTACTCAATGGATTTTTCCATTCTTATCTAATGGAGTAGAGAAAGGCAAAAATCAAACTTTGAAAACAATTGCCTCTTTCTTCGGACGGACGGGGCAACAATTGTCTGTTTCTATAGATTAGTATGACAGACATTGTTTATCAGCTGTCTTGGAAAACAGCAGACAGCAGTGCTAGAGAAGCAGGATCCTCCACTAACACTGTAAAGCTTCAGTTCGCTCCGTTAGTCGGACTATCGTATTTTTTTTTCTTGAAGGTGTAAAGCTATAGTTAGTCATCCTCTTTACTTGCAATCCCGACCTTATGCTATCGTTTCAAGTTGTTTTCTGTTTCTTAATATGTAACAGTGTACCAAATAAATACAAATACAAATATATTTATTAACAGAAAACGTAAATACATCTTTTGGTTACTAGCAGTCCCCAAACTAGGTAATCCTGTTTTTTGAGGACTAGCGAAAATGCACCACAACCCCCATATTTCTTACTTTAAATCGGCTCATTGTTGTTTTCTTATGAACATTACAAACGCATCTCTATGGCAATGTTTTGTAAGGGCACCGATAAGAGCTTTCTAAAGGCACTCAATGCTCGAATCAGTGGGAAAGGGTGCATAGGTCGCAATTCGCTCCCGAACCTTAGTCACAATAACTTGGCATTTTACAGTACCGACGCAGGAAATAGAGACAACAACTGCATTGGGACGATTGTAACGTTAGAATGACCTTTAGTTAAACAAACTTATTTATTACCATTTAATAGAGCCATCGAAGATAACTGCTAGTTTAGTGGCGTTTACAACTGTAAGTACTAACAAGTAGAATGAGAAGTAAACGATAAACTTGGTGACAAATTAATATTACAAAGAAACTCAGCTATCTAAATGAATATCAGTAGTGTATTATTGGGCACTCTGTCCCACCAGTCGTTCGCTTCGCTCCCGACCGTTCGCTACCGCTCACTCTGGTAGGACAGATTAGCCCAATAATACAATGAAACACGTTCCGCCTAATCACTCGTACATAATCTTCAAAGAATCCGTTCCGCCTGTGAATGAATGTTACGTCTATCACATTAGGTTTGAAGACCCCTGGCCGGTGTGATAGAATTTCGACATCATACAAAATGTTTAATGACAATCTCGTACATAATCTGAGATAAATTACCTTAAATGTGAAATGCTTGTAAGCTACACATATTGTAATAATACTCTACATTGGTCTTATTTAATCCGATCGAATGACAAATCAACACGAACGAAGAAAGACAGCGCAGGTTCGACGTCGCGATGCTTATTTACATGTCCATCCGATAAAATAAATCAACTTACTTTTACACACGAGGTGATGTCTCCACTGTCCTATAACTCGAAACAAATAAATATGTTATTCGTTATAACCGGGACTCGAACCCGCGACTTCTGGGTTAAGTGAGGGTCGCATGTCTGACACTCTATCCACTACACCACGGAGGTAGACACACATAACCTATTAATGACTTAAACAATAGATAATTATTGTACTGCAAACTAAGAAATAAAGTGTAATAAAATACTTATGTAAATTACGATAACTCATCTGACATACCTAATTTTATTAGATAAGTAAAGATTAATTTCATTTAATATCGTAAGACTAAAACAATTTACAAACACTAAATTAATCTCATCATAAACCTCAACATTTGAGTTTCGAAAACACTGAGTTCTCGTAGAAAACTCCTGACAAAGCCCCAAAGACGCTGAGTCCTTGCGTAAGGTTTCATCATGTCGAGGTCAGACCCCGGGAGCGCTGGGTTCCCGCGTAAGGTCTGAGACGAGTTTTATAGAGTATGTATTTATAAATCAAATAACTATTTCATTTTTAACAATCACAAAATCTCAAAATCACTGGGTTTTCGTAGAGGACCTTGTGAATTTATCGCTAAATAAAACAGTTTTTACCTGACGATAAATGTTCTACTACTTGCTTTATAGTGAATATTAAGAATGACTCACCTGAGTTAACCGGATACATTAGCACTTTAAAAATAACACTACTTTCTTATCTTAAAGCTACATCAATTTACATACACTATATCAAACACACCATAAACCTCAACATTTGAGTTTCGAAAACACTGAGTTCTCGTAGAAAACTCTGACAAAGCCCCAAAGACGCTGAGTCCTTGCGTAAGGTTTCATCATGTCGAGGTCAGACCCCGGGAGCGCTAGGTTCCCGCGTAAGGTCTGAGACGAATTTCATAGAGTATATATAAATCAAATAAGTAACTATTTCTTTTTTTGATAGTCACAAAATCCCGAAATCACTAGGTTTTCGTGGAAGACCTTGTGAATTTATCGCTAAAAGAAACAGAACTAATCAGACGACACGTATGTATTCACAGTTTGTTCTCTAATAGGAACTAATAAATTAATTTACAAAAATAAGTAATCGATAAAGCTGTGGCTTAATATGAGCGATGAGGGATAATATTAATGTAATGTTATAACATCTTTAATGTATATGTAAAGCAAAGTATTCGTATCATTAGAAAATTGGGTTCATGTATTTATTTTAAATATATAATGTACATTCAGTGATATGGGGATCTTTACAAAATAATTTACAT
This sequence comes from Anania crocealis, assembly GCA_949315895.1. Taxonomy (NCBI): domain Eukaryota; kingdom Metazoa; phylum Arthropoda; class Insecta; order Lepidoptera; family Crambidae; genus Anania; species Anania crocealis. The sequence goes on from OX438869.1 coordinate 7,458,395, forward strand.
AATATACAGAGCACGCTTTTGTGTAGCGTACCCTACGGAAACAGAATTAGAGCTTTAGAGGGCTTACTCGTTGTATCATAACTTCATAAGATTAGTCAACGATTAAATAAAAATAATAAATAAATATCATTGGATATTATTACTAAAACTACACGTCATTTTTCTACTTTAAGAAGTACTACTAATCAGAGCTAAACTATAAAACAATAAACAAACTTAGATAACCATTTTTAAAAAAAAATAAACAATCACCTTCATGCACGCATAAGTTTGTATTGTGTATGAATCGAACCCTTGAATTCTAAGTAGCGTTCACTAGCAGTGAACCATTCGTTTGATGGTTTGAGATCGCTATAAGTCAAGCCATTTCTTGTTAAAATAATCACTGTTGCTATATTAACACGGCAACGTTGATATTAGATGCGCTTTCCGACGTCATCGCATTTACCTTGTGCAGCATTATGCGATAGGATTGTGTTCCACTTTACTGTTACTATGCTACACGTACACCTATATACAGTGAATATAATGTAATTAAGTTTGTTTTATGAAAATAATATAAAATTAGATTACTTGAATTTATAACATAGCAAAGGAAAAAAATGATTTTGTAGTTTTGTTTTAAGTATCCATTTATTGTCAAATTGCTTCTTGTAAATATAATAAATTACTAACTAATATATATCTGGTTATTTTAGTAAATAATAAAGTTTAAACGATATTTCGTAATATTATTTTACCTGTGAAAGATTTTCATATTTTTATTTTCTATACAATTGTGTCTACAAAACGTAGCTTCTAACTACTTATATCTTTCACTGGTACACAATTTTGTTTTTCTGCATAGCAAGCGTTTAACAATTTACATTATTACGACCAAAGTTCAATATTTTAACAAGTTAGTAATCATACTGTTGATTTGCTTGTCAAATATATTATTCTTTAATCCTATTTTATCTAGGTTACTTGCAAAAAGGTATAATCGCATAAACATATTTTTTAGAAAGTACTTTGTCTAAGGCTAAAATAATGTAACGATTTAAAATACGTTCTAATTCGTTTTTGTTTCTAATTTGAGTCGACTGGGAGTTGAACCATAAACTTTTTCATCTTCTAGTTCACCAATCACATTTACAATAGACATCGTAATTGCAGAACTAAAAATAGCTGTAATAATTGAGTTTTAGGGTTTTACGCTATTTCTTATTTACCTTGGATAAATATAAAAATATTGTAACAAAGAATGTCAAGTAAGTACCTACCTAACCCTGTTTACTGTAATGAGCATAATTTAAATATATCACATTACAACTTATGCTTGGTTTTCGTTTTTTACTTTTACACACACTAATGAATACATAATATTAGTTAATATACACTAATACATTTTGATGACAATACCAATTTATGCGTATATATAGCCTAAATTTTTCATCGATTTTCATTAGCTCACAGTTGCGAAACAGTGGTCTCCAGTCTACAATTTCTATCTCTTGGACTCTTCAGGAACAAAGAAGTGATAATGTAAGTAAGTGATTTTATTTTAAACTAGTTACCACCCATGGCGTTGTTCTCGTGTATTTTTCCAGTGATTTAATGGTTTTTCTTTATTAGATTATTTTACAAGTACTTATAAAAATTGTCTTAGAAACCTCTTCAATTTCGCACCGAGTAAGCACACAGTTCCCGCAACATATGGTGTGGTCCCAGTTTTTTAAATAAAATAATAATGTTTGCAACTGTTTTAGGTCGGACTCCGAGTGTGAAATTCAGAAGAAATCAACCTCAGTGCGCAAAGCCAGCAAGACCTACCGATCAGACTCAGAGTTTGAATCTGAGGTGGCGCCGAAAAAACCTACACGCGCTAGAAAAAGCAAGCGCATCATATCGGACTCGGAGAGTGAAGGCGAGTCGGCGTCCAGGAAGCCAACAGGGCGATCAAAAACTAAAAAAACATCTTCTGCTGGCAAGAAGCGTAAAACCTCAAATGAACCATTAAGGTAATTATTAAACTTTGATACGTAGTTAAATTTATTTAACAAAGTAGTTTTTTGTGAAATTCTTATGATCATAATTAGTTTGCAAGAAGTATTAATTATTAATATTAAATGTAAAAGTAGATAAATAATCATTGAATTAAAAGAATTATATCTTTCAATGCAAATATTAGGTGTTAAAATATAAAATTGCCGTTTTGTATGGACGAAATCGAGGAAAGTCATTTTTAAATACTAACAATTTTTTAGTTTTTTTAAGAACGCCTGAACCGTTTTCGATGCAATTTCGATGGTTATAAAGCTACGCATTATAGTATTTAAAATTCTGAAAATCAAAGTATATAATACAAATATACTTAATTGAAGCAAGAAGGTCAGCTGACACATTGTAAGGGGTCTTTTCAACGACTTCCTTTGAAGTAATAGGCACTAATATTGCATTTTTTTTAGTCAAAAGTTACTTTATTTAGTTTTTGATCAAGAATTACGCAATAATATAACTATACTTAAGAGCTATAAACAAAATAAAAAGTAGGAAAATAATCGGCAATATCATACTTTAACCCCTATTAATAACTAATTTTATTGTAAAACAAGATAGGTATAACTTACTATTATTACTTACTTGCTAATATATACAAAAATGTTTACAGGAAAAGCAAGATTTACGAGCTCTTCGGCATCGGTAGCAGTAGAGAGGAGGAAGAAGTACCGTCTTCAACAAAGAAAATTTTGCCATCCTACTTTATCAACAGAGTGGCCAACGGGAACGAGCGTCGAACAGCACAAACGTCTGGTAACTATTACGTAGACCTGAAAATATATGAATCTTCGGACGCAATAGACATCGAACCAGCGAACCTATGGAAGAAAGCGCTGGTACGAATTAAATTTCAAACCAGCGAGGAGTCCGACCAGTGGCGCGGCATTCAGAATTTAGTTAAAAGCGCAAACTCGTTATTTAAGAGCGAGCCACATTTGTATGTAGACAAATAAGTTTTAGTTGTTTTAAGACCTACTATTAATTGGGCAATACCTTTGTTATAAGAATAAATATTAAGGTATCTCTAGGTAACTGTTTTTTAAAACCTTAATCCTTTTATAAATACATCTTATTCTTGTATTGAGCATAGGTAATTTACTTTGGGGTTATTTTTAATTAGTAATAATTAATTAGGTAACTGCTATTATAGCCTAATTCCTTTTCATATTAGCACTTAATTACAGATTTAGTAATACATATTTAATTTTTATTTTATATTACTACTACTTAGAATGTCATACTGTTCACTTTGTAACGTTACAGTAGATAGGAAACGATGGACAGGACATGTGCGTAGCAACACACATAAAAATAATAGTACTGTTCCTATTGGTGACAACGTACAGTTAATTAAGTCTGCTTTCAAGGGTCGTATAGCGAGTTATAGAGTTGAAGCTTTAAGCGATGAGGCAAGAAACTCACCTCAGTTATTTTTAAATAACATTAAAGAACAAATTAGATCACTAATGAGCCGTTCGTTACAAATACATACGTGTATTAAAGTAAACTTTGAATTTTTTTGTAATTTCCTTGTGATTAAAAGTGAACCATGTGTAGAAACAATGAAATCATTTAGCACAAAAAATTCTAATTTTTATTTTAATTACGATTTTGATACATTGTACGCAAATGTCGAATGTGAGTTATTAAAAAAACTCGAAGATTTCGAAGAAAAAGATAGTGGGTGGACTTTTTTAAGTACTTCACATCTAGAAGTCAATGTAAATAAATATCAACCTCTTAGTGGGTCGGGTTTTATATCTTTACCTAAATTCATTCAAAGTAAAAAAGCATGTTTAAATATCAAAAATAAGGATGAATATTGTTTTTTGTGGTGTGTGACTGCAGCCTTATACCCTGCTACTAAACACCCGGAACGGGTTTCTTCGTACCCACACTTTCGAGACGTTTTAAACGTGAAAGGTATTTCATTTCCAGTAAACTTTACGGACTTAGCTGTTTTTGAGAGAAATAATCCAAACCTTAGCATTAATGTTTATGGAATTAATAATGGTAAAAGTATTATCGGTCCACTTTATAAATCTGAGGTCAATTCCAAGAGCGCTAAACGCATTCATTTGCTGCTTCTTGAAAATAATACTTCAACCCATTACTGTTTGATTAAAGATTTACCTCGACTTGTGAGATCTCAGGTGACTAAACACCACGGAAAGATTTATCTTTGTGAAAGTTGTTTGCTATTCTTTCCTAACTCAGATCAACGCGAAAATCACCTGTGCGGAGGAGTTGTAACTGTGTTACCCGATAAAGGTTCAGTTATACAGTTCAAAAATTTTGAAAGAAAACAAAACGTTCCTTTTGCCATTTATGCTGATTTTGAGACAATGTTGGAACCAGTGCAACACAGTGATAGCGAACCAAATACATCAAACACTTTTTATTTACAGCGACACGTACCAGTTGCATTTGCGTATAATATCGTTTCCACAGTCGATGAGAGTTATAATCGCTTTGTCTCTCATCGCGGTAAAGATTGCGTTGCTAAATTCATAAACTTGTTGCAGAAAGATGTCATTCACATATACGACAAACTTAAACAAAATATACCGATGGTGTTTACAAAACAGGATGCAATTGAATTTGAGAAAGCTAGTCGTTGTCATATTTGTGAACACTTTTTGTGGGGATACAAAGTTAGAGATCATTGTCATATGACAGGACGTTATCGTGGTGCTGCTCATCGTCACTGTAATCTTCAGTTTAAACTTCCAAAATTCATTCCAATTTTTTTCCATAACCTTTCTGGTTACGACTGTCACCTTTTTATAAAAGAATTGGGGGAAACTCCTGGAAAAATTAACATTTTACCTAAAACGAAAGAAAAATATATATCTTTCTCTAAATTTATACACGTGAATAAAGACGAGTATGTACAGATACGTTTTTTAGATTCTTACCATTTTTTGGGAACAAGCTTAGACAAACTAGCTAAAACAATGGAAGAAGATGATTTTACTAGTCTGAAATCCCATTTTCCTGACGACGAGCAGTTTCGCTTATTAACGCGAAAAGGTGTGTATCCTTATGACTATATGACTAATTGGGATTGTTATAAGGAAACATTATTACCAATGAAAAAAAACTTTTTTAACTCTATAACTAACGAAAGTATTTCTGATTCTGATTATAAACATGCACAGAGTGTTTGGTTAAAATTTAATATAAAAAATTTAGGGGAGTATACTGATTTATACTTGAAAACAGACGTTCTTTTGTTAACTGATATATTTCAAAGTTTTCGAAAAACATGCAAAAAGCATTATAAATTAGATCCAGCATTTTACATAACAGCGCCTAGTTTATCGTTCGACGCAATGTTACTTAAAACAGGAGTGCAACTCGAGCTTATCACAGACTTAGCTATCATACGAATGATTCAAGATGGGATCAGAGGAGGTGTGTGCGTGTGTGTACATCGTTCGGCTACAGCTAACCATAAATATATGTCTAATTACAACAAATCGAAACCCGATTCTTATATAGCATACTTAGATTGCAATAACTTGTATGGATACAGTATGTGTCAATCATTACCATTTTCTAACTTTCGATTTTTAGATAATAACGAGATAGCTCTATTAGACATACAAAGTATTGATGATGACGCAGACTGGGGATTTATACTCGAAGTTGATCTGTTGTACCCTGAATACTTACATCGTGAACATAACGACTTACCATTTTGCCCTGAAAAATGTATCCCACCTGGTGGTAAAACAAAAAAGCTAATTCCAAACTTATATAATAAATATAATTATATAATTCATTATGTTCATTTAAAAAAATGTATGGAGCATGGATTAATCTTACGTAAAATTCACCGAGTCATTACATTTAGACAAAGCCAATATTTAAAACGCTATATTGAACTGAACACGGAATTGCGTCAAAAAGCGAAGAGTGCTTTTGAACAAGACTTTTTTAAGCTTTTAAATAATAGCGTATTTGGTAAAACATTAGAAAATACTGAAAAACGTGTAAATGTTCAGTTAGTAAACCAATGGGAAGACTCGAACAATACGACGAAAAAGTCTACGCAAGCAGTGAAATTAATAGCTAATCCTTATTTCCACAGTTCTACTGTATTTACAGAAAATTTAGTTGCGATACAATTAAAACCAAACCAAATAGTTTTGGATAAACCAATCTACATTGGTTTTACTGTTTTAGAATTATCTAAATCTCATATGTATAATTTTCATTATAACATCGTTAAACCATTTTATAAGGAAAACGTGCGTCTATGTTATACGGATACGGATTCACTTATTTATGTTATAGATACTAAAGATTTTTATTTAGACTTAAAAAAATACTTTTTAAGTTACATAGACAGCAGCAATTATGACATAAATAATGTATTCAATATTCCACAACAAAACAAAAAAATCCCTGGTTTGTTCAAGGATGAGATGGGTGGAAAAATTATAACAGATTTTGTTGGATTGCGATCCAAATTGTATTGTATAAAATCAGAAGACAAAGTCACTAAAAAGGCGAAAGGGGTCAAGTCATGTGTAATTCGTGATTTGAAAATGTTTGACTATGAGAGTGTACTGTTGAATAAAAATGTTATACGAAAAAAAAACATATTGTTTAAATCAATTAAACACCAAATATTTACGCAAAGCGTTAATAAAGTTGCGCTATCTGCTAATGATGATAAACGTTTGATTTCGCATAATAACATAGAGACCAAAGCATGGGGTAGTGTTTCATTTTTAAAAAATATGTAACAGTTACCTAGATAATATACAACTTGTTATTAGATTAGATTAGTAAAGTTATTTAAGTTATGTTAAGTTAATATAAGTATTCTGTAATAAATGTCTTATTATCAAATCATTTTATTTCATTTATCTCTTTAAACCTTATCATTCCCTTTTAGGAAGTTGAGCTGTAGATTTGTTGAACCGAATTAACATTTATTTCATAATTTTGTGAATAGTTTGGTAAATATACATTCACAGTAAAATCAAATTCTAATGAAAAAAGTCTACTTGTGACTTGATGTGGTTTTTATGTTCTGCTTCTATTTGTGTGTACCTATGAGTGATTTCTTATATTGTTATCTAAATATACATGATGTTAATGCAAATCTTGGTCTACCTAATATTAATAAAAAAATAAAAAATAAATACTTAGAGTATTGAAACACAATAAGTGTGAAAGAGGCGAAAGGTATAAAAATACGAGTAAGCAAACATCAGTACCTACTACATTATAATAGGCTAACATCGATGCTCAGATTTTATAGCTGACATAGACAAAATCAAGTTGTGACTTGATTTTATGCACCAGCTGATAGGTATAGGTAACTCAATACTTAGCGTATTGTTGCAATAAGTGTGAATGAAATGCAAATCGAAGGCGAAAGGTAAAAAATACAAATAAGCTAAATACTAACTACTTGGTGTAAATAGGCACTATTCATTCCTTAGCTAGATTTGATAGAAGTCGCACTCGTTTCACATATTTTTATTAGTCACTTTAAAAACTTCGTTTTGCCAAAAAACACTATGGTAAGTTACTTTTCTACATCTTACACTTTATCACTAATCATTCGTTTCTTTGCTGTACTTGTATTTTAATGTAACTAATTTTATTATCTTTCTACAGGCTTCGGAACTCCATAATATCGCCTCCATTTCGGACGAAGACTGCTCGCCTACTTGTAATCCTCAAGAATTTTCGGACCCCTATCAATACGCTCAAGATCCACTGTTGGGATTTACTCAAGAATTCTTAAAAGTGAAATCTCATCAAGAAGCAAACCACAAAGGTCAACAACGGTGTCAAACAAAAGTTAAGCGGAGGCGAAATAATGCTGCTGAATCTTCTTCTACCAGAAAGCGAAATAGAGCTCAATCATTTGTAGTGAAAAGTGTTCCAAGCAAGGGTCGACGATTAATAAAAATAGAAATTTTAGACTTGTCTAGTTCGCAATCTGAAATTAGTGATTGTGTACAGGATGACAGTGTGTTCTTGAGTTCGCAATACATAGTAAAAGATGACAATGATGAAATAATGAATCAAACCGAAAACCTCATAAATAATATTTCGAAAAAAATTTGTGGATACAGTTATAATAACTATTTTTAAGTTTTTAGTATGTAAAACTAGTTTTAATATTTGTAACATTAACTTACTAATTAAAAACATGTTTAATGTACTTCCTGAGTTTTATTCAAATATCCAAAACTATTTTAATTTAGTATTGAAATAGGTTGAGAAATAAAAAGCAGAAATTATTTTTGAGTAAGTTATATTATAAAAATATATTAAATACGTAATACAAAAAAAAAAACACATTTTAATAGGAAAGGTAGATACAAAGCTTGTGTATTCATAAATAAATTAAATTGTATGTTTATTTATAAAACACCACTTTTTGATACATAATACATTTTTTAGAGCACATATTTTACTATGAGACAAACAATTAAACATATTTTTAGCAAACAATTCATTTAAAATATTTAAATTTGGTATACCCGTATAACTTACATCTAAAATATTTTTATGTCCACATAAATCTTCCACCCACTTAATTTTTTCTTCACCTTTTACGATTATTTTCTTGTCTATCAAAAAAGGTTTTATAATTCTATGAAATTCTCTAAAGTCTATATAACCTTCGCTCCAGCGATAACCCCTATTCCTTTCTATCCAATGAACATGTTTTTTTTCTTCATCACTCAGTGCAGAATATGGATATGGAGGTTTTATTAAAAATATATGGGTGTACTCCAGAGTGGCTATTGCCATTTCCTTAACCAAGAATACATTATCCTTGTTTTTGAACCCTTGTAAATCCACGATTATTGTATGATTATTCATGATAGTTTCTTCACTATATTGCTCAAGGGCTTGTACTCAAATATACAATCATTTAAGATCAAGCAGTAAGCAGCTGTCTGGTCAGGTATTTCTTGATCAGTTTCTATTTCAACTCTCACGTCAATAGATCCTTTCAACGTTTCGTGTTGTCGTGAACAGTCAATAACAAACATAGGAGCAACGTCTTTAAATTCTTTTAGATTCATTAAGGGCTCTGATCGACGTCCGTGATACGACTGTTGAAATCTCGTGTATTGCTCGTATAATAAAGTAAATTTATCATCTGCAAAACTAACATTTAACCCTTCGTATGGATAATATGACGAATTCAAAAATACTCTTACATCACGTACGTGACAATGATCAAATTCAGCCATTGATAATTGACTGTTATGTTTTCGATTTGTTTGTAAAGCAACTACAATAAATCGTGGCTTCTCGATTTGAGATGAAGTTTTAATAGACCATGTATGCTTTCGTGTTTTAGGTAGTAATGGGTATTCATACAAATCCCAACTACGAAATGCTAATGGGATAGGTCTATCTTTCTCTAAGTATTTTAATAAATTTATTCTTTCACGATCGGACACTTTAACATGAGGCACTCTCCAAATAATTTTGCTAATTATAATATTATCCAGTACCTCTCCTGTGTTTAACTTAATCGCATTCAAATTCGTGTTGCTTCTTAAAAGCACTAACTCGTGTTTACAATTCATTATAATTTTTTCATAATCTTCTGCAAAGCCTAATATTTTGTTTAAAGGAATGGACACAGAAAATGATCCACCACCTGCATTACTTGTACCCTTTGTTGACCACCCCCAAACTCGAGCATATTTTGATTCGTTTTCATTTAAGGATAGATAAGACTTTATTGTGGTAGTCACACCTGCATTTTTAATTTTATCTATTTCTATTCCATTCAATTCGTATCGAATATCTTGAAATAAGAATAATGCAGGATTATTTATGAAATGTACATTTGATACTTTTTCTTTAGTAGTGCTATTGAATATGTTCACTTCTCCCTCGATATATAAACTGCTGAGTGAGGGTAGCACGTACAGGTCTTGTTGATTAATAGGAATTCTTATTTCGTCATTCTTGTTGAAACTTGTCACGTATGGTTTGTACGAGTGATACTCAAAACTTTCAATACTGTTGTCGTATGATGTTTGTTGAGATATATTTAAGATATTCATTATATTAAACCAATTAGCTTCAGGAATTCCTTGTTAGTTTTGGTAAGCTTCTTTCTCTTTTGAAGTGGTGCGCCCTTGTGAGATGTCCCTTTTGTAATGATTTGTGTACCTGACGTGGGTGGGTTTTTATTGAAATTTATCATTTTCTCTTGAAGTGTAAATATAGTTGCACTTCTTCTCCACGTAAATTTATCTCTTTATTATCAGCGTCCAACAGTCTTATATTAATAGCGTTAATAGAATTTTGATTGACAGGAAAATAAATCAGATTTTTGGGAATTTCAATTATTCTATAGCCAGGTGGTACATTCGGCACAAATTCGTAAATTATGTGACTAGATTTTCCGTTAACAAATGATCCACTAACTACATCGCATTCGATCCGCACGATAGTAGTTGACAGAATGCTTACAGGATATTCTGAATCGGTACTTATATTTGCGTTTATTGTTTTCATTCCAAAACCTAAAATTTTACCTAGTGAGCCGCTTCTATTGAAATGAACATCTTTGGAGCAAAACATATGTGTTTTTAATGTATTATTATTGCAAGTTAGTTTTAGTACAGTGTTCTCGATGTTGCTTTTTAAATAATCACAAATATCTTGAAGCTCATAAGACCCTTCAGGTATTTCGATGATTTCATTTTCACCATAGTAAAATTTATTGTTTCGTTCATCTATGTTAGGAATAGAATTGAACGTTGAAAAATATAAAAGACCACACTCATAGTCTCCTCGAAGTTCTAAAGTTGGGGAATAGTTTGTTGTCAAGGAAGCCCCACTCCCAGTTATGGACACAGTGAAAGACATTATTATACTGATATATTTATTTAAACCATTCATTATATAAATGCTTTTCCCAATAATTTCTTAAAAATTTTAGACACAAATGACCACAGTTTGTAGTACCAAAAGCTTGATGTCTTATATAATTGTAATTTATTTGTAAAGGATGCATATATTTGACAAATTCTAATGGTGGTTTCAAATTACCAAAACTATCATAGTATTCTACGTAATTGTTTTGCTTGGCAAAGGCTACCCAATGCGTGCCAGGATTTATGTTGCTATCCAAATTTAAAATTCCACATTCTATCTTTCTAGGTTTCAATGGTAAAGTATCTCTCATGTAAACACCACGAAAGTAAGGAATATCACTAGCATGATCTAAAATGTCTAGATTAGTGAGCGCACGTCTAGGTAGCCTGCTAATTAGTTTTTTGACGGGTTTAGATATAAACCTGCTCCTTTTTTATGAGGTTTTATGTATAATCCTTTTCCAAGAGCTACCGCTTCCATCATTCTGTTATGTCTTTCAGATTCTTTGAGAGTCTTTTGTGCGGCCTTAGAATCATTCACAGCTTTTGCTATACCCGCTGCTCCTCCAGCCAGCGAACCCAAAGCTGACAATCCCGCGAATATAGGAATGAGCGGTAAAATTCCACCACACTTTGGTAGAGGAATAATACGTGGTAAACGTATTCTTTTCTTATTATTAAATAATTTCTTTGCCGCTGCGTAAGCATACTTTATTGCTGAAGTATGATCATTGGATTTCAGTTTTTTTAGTTGAGATTGTATTTTTTTAATTCCGTTCTTAAATGATTTAATGCCACTGCCTGCTCGAACTTTTGCTTTCATAGCATTTTTTACTATCCACGATGCAAGTTTTTCTCCCTTGCTCGCATCTTTCGATAACAATCTTCTTTTAGCCATGTTTAAAAGTTCTAAGTCTGCTTTACGACGAGTTTCTGAATCTTTATTAATATAAGCAATATCGTGGTGCATGCAAGCTTTGTCTAATTGATTTATCCCTCGTTCACCTTTAAGTATCCGTTCTCGAAGTTTTGTACCGGGACCACAAAATTGATATCCAGGTAAATGTAACTCGAAAGGTAAACGATCTATTAACTTATTTATTATGCCACTGCCTGCCTTCATCGATAAGAATAAAGTGTGCATAACAAGTGTTCACGCTTTGTTTATATACAAATTTAATCCAATATTTCTCTTTTGTTAATCCAACTATTTTCTTTATCACTTAATCCTAACCATTTAACGAAAAATTTGTTTCCTTTTCTCTTTATAACTTTTTCAATAAGGTAGAGGTCTGGAAACATAGTTTTTAATAGCTCATACCCGTAAAAAGTACCTAGAATAGTTTGATTACGTTTGTCTGCTATTTGGTAGGTTAAGGGATTGGTTTCATTAATTTTTACTATGCGAAAAATTTCTGTGGACCAATTAGGGGTATAGCCCTTATAAAAATCTCCTTTATATTTACTTATACGCACAAAGTCGCCAACTTTGAAATTTGATCTTTGACGAATTATTTTTGGTTGCTGAGTTTGGTTGATAATGTTAGACCTAACTAAAATCTCATTTGAATGATTTACACCGACTGGTTTGAATTTAGTAATGCGATGCACGGTGTTGTTATAATGATTTACAACAGATTCTAAATTACTTTGAACCCATTGATACCGTCCACTAAGGCTGAATTTTTTGTAAAGGTTTGATTTTATAGTTCTTATAACTCTTTCTACTATAGATGCTTTTTTGACAGAGTAGGTGGAATAATGGTTTATTTTGTAATTTTTCATTAACTGGTTGAAAGAATTGTTATAAAACTCTTTACCATGATCTGTTTGTAAATGTGTAGGCTTTCGTTTTGATTTAGATAATATGCTATGCATTGCTTTGGTAACACATGTTTTAGATTTTGACTTCAATGGTCTAACCCAAACATATTTAGAAAAGGCATCAATGACCACTAAAACATAATTATATCCTTTATTCAATGATGAGTATTTCTGGAAATCCATAAGATCAGCTTGCCATAAATCATCTAATCCTTTAATGATTGTATGTCGACGAGAGAAATTTCTTCTCGCTGCTTTGTGAAGCTCATTCACAATATCTTGTTTACTCATTTTTAACAGAATTTCCTGCAATCATGAGATCTATTTCTTTCTTTGTGTAATACAATGCACTGAAGTTCTTAGTAGTTAACCTTTCTAAGTTATTAAGGTAATTCTTGACATTACTATGAATGGTTTTTATTTCATTTGTTAGTTCTTCAACACATTTATCCACATATTCTTTATTAACAGCCTCGTCTTCTTTTTCAGGAATTTTTAGTCCTTTCAATCTTGATAATTTCAAATCAAAGTCACCCACATCTGACCTTACTAATGCATCGGTAAAAATGTCAGTAATGTTAGAAAATCGTAAACGCTTATGAACGTGATGACCGAATTTATCTATATTCATTGCCGTCTTATCCGATTCTGCAGTTCAATGATACTGCTTAGTTTTCCTGATGGTAGCTTTATATATTTCATTTCTTTTATGATACCAGCTTCATGCAATTCTTCAAATATTGAATAAATTTCATTTTGTACCCCATTATTGCCAGCTGCCCATGACGCAAGTAGCAGTTTTAATCTTTCCACTAACTCGTTTGGATCATTCCAGTAAACCAAATCAGTATCCTTTTTAACAGCTTTTAAAATGGTGTTGATACCATCTCCTCGTGCGAGTTCTTCCATACTACTTGTGTGGCTTCTGGAGAACTTAAACAGTGGTCTTATTACATGCATATATTTAAACCCTTTGTTACTGTTGATTGGTTTGGATGGATCAAAGTTACGTTTGTGCGCATTGGTATCCATAAGTAACAGTTTATAATTTTGTAAGTCTACTTCTGTTATAGAATCAAAATTTGGTGTTTTTTTATATAATAATTCCTTTAAGCCTAGAGTTTTTTTCAAGCTACGTTTTCCGATTTTCAGGATGCGATTATCATCATAAACACGGGTATTACCAAGCAAAAGTTTTCCCTTCACATTTCTAACACCATAAGGTACATCTTGCATAGCTTCAGATGACATGGACCAAGATAAAGAATCACTTTCAATACTTGGCGATGACTGAAGAGATTTAAACGAGTTATCATTGACTTCATTATCCTCAAAGGGAGACGTAGTAAGAGTTTTATTAGGTGTTTTACAAGCATCATTATCAGAGGTTTCACTATCGTGGATCTTTTTTAAATAATCAAAATCTTCATTTGAAGTATTTGATGATTCGCTTTCTGTGTGCTTAGTTCTTTTCACATTTTTTTCCTGCTCAATTTCATCGTCTATTTGACGTTTCCCTTCAGTTTTACTTGACAGCTCTTTCAGCGGGTTCATAATTGGTTTGAACAATGTTTCAAGAGCAAGATCATTGGTATTTTTTAACTCTTTATCAGTTCTATTTTTCTTTTTACAGCCGATGCAGATTTTACTATTTGTTCCTTCAGATTCCGATCCATTGTTAAAGATTCCTCTCTGTTTGACATCTAAAATAAAACTGATTCATGGTAATGTATTTAGCAGCTTTATAATGGAAACCTTTAATCAACTACTATGAATGTGTCGAATTTCATTCTGTAACAGCCTTTGTTTCGATCACAATCCTTATCAATGACGACATAATTATACGGCTTACTCCACACAGTTGAACACATTTCACGAAACTGAGACCACGTCATATCAGACCCAACATGTTCATCGTAAACATGTTTTAAATTAATATCGTCTTGTTTAAACAATATAATAAGGTTAGCATTATCTCTTACTAATTGTTTCGGTATTTTAGTATATGTTTGATTAATATAAAAACAGTCAATGTTTTTATGACGACCCATCGCAAAATAGTCTCGGATGTTATTCTGATTTTCACATGCAACATCGTCAAATACTATAATTGATTCAGGTAAAGCTTCGTGTGGACTTAAGATTTCACTATTATGATTATACTTGTTATAAGATATGTCAGCAACCTTCTCTAATACTTTTTCTAAAAACAAGTATTTTGGTTGATACAGAGATTTGGAATACACATATAAATTATGGAAACGTAGTCCGTCTTGGTGTAACAACAAACTAATTACTAGGTTGGTCTTTCCACAGTTAGAGGGACCGCAAACAATGCTACGAATTGTATTTGGTAATAACTTCCCATGTCGCTTAACGTTACTCGTTGATACAGGACAAATACAGTCCAACTTTAATAATTCTTTCTGTTTAAGAAATTTCATAGCTTGGTTGCAAACTCGTCCACTGTAGTGCGTAAGTGTTAACAAACTGACTACTCTATTATAGAGTAATTTTATTTATGCGTGATTGATGCCACGATGTGTAAACATTATATAGGGAGCGTACAGCTAAATCTTTTAACTTGTTTTGGATGTTGATTAGTTTTTTAATTATTATTGCTCTTTGATTGAGCGAACGAAGGAAGCGAATGAAAAATGTGAATTAGAACGAACAAAACGGGTTTCATTGTATTATTGGGCTAATCTGTCCTACCAGAGTGAGCGGCAGCGAACGGTCGAGAGCGAAGCGAACGACTGGTGGGACAGAGTGCCCAATAATACACTACTAATATCATAATCGGAAGAACTAACGACCCGTTTAGCGTAGTGGCCTACTACGCAAACTTCCTAGATTCCCAGGATTCGATTCTTGGTCAGTTATTTTTAATTACGATTTCACTTTATGGGCTGGGGTCTGAAAGGGGCAGGGGTGGCTTTTAGTCGTCCTCTAGGCACATGAAGCCTTTGGTCTCTTCTTTAGTCGCAAGTTCGCAAGAGACGTAAAAACAAATTAGGTAATAATTAGAGGCGACTTGTAAAAACTTTGACACCGGAATATTAGGGGTTAAAGTATGAAATTGCCGTTTTGTATGGACGAAAAACGCCTTGCAAAGCTACGCATTATAGTATTTAAATTTCTGAAAATCAAAGTATATAATACAAATATACTTAATTGAAGCAAGAGGTCAGCTGACACATTCTTCCTTTGAAGTAATAGGCACTAGTATTGTATTTTTTTTTAGTCAAAAGTTACTTTATTTAGTTTTGATACAATACAAAAAGAATTACGCAATAATATGACTATACTTTAGAGCTATAAACAAAATAAAAAGTGGAAAAATAATCGGCAATTTCATACTTTAACCCCTATTATAATACGATAAGTTTAAGAAGCAGAAAACGAATGCTAATCCTCTAAATCGAAGTAAACGATAGGTACGTGATATAATGTATGCAATGACTCATATTGATTAATAAAACATACGTTGCTCTGTATGAAAGTTTTATCAAACCATGCTTAATTATTTTTCTTAATAACAGACTTAGTTATACATATGTTTGGCTTTTGACTAACTTATCTAGCAAATGAGAGACACATTTGAAAAGTTCAAATCCACGTTAAATCGTCTAGATAAATGAAAGCTACAAATTCAAAAGCCGTCATTTCCTAAATGCAGCATGCAGCTTGCTAAACATAAAAAAGTGTTAACGAGAAAACGATTATATCATTGTTGTACTGCTTTTCCTATTTGTATCGCTCCGGGCGGCCGTTAATAACCGGGTTGCGTCACAGGTTCAGGGCACAGGGTATCCAGGCTTTGCAATTTAAAAAAAGATATCCAAAACTAGAAAGTAGCATTAAATAGCCAATCCTGATGACCACCATGACGGAGTGGAGTACACACTGGTTTTCAAGTCACCTGCTGGTTCGATTCCCGGACGAGTTAAAGACGATAAAAGAAGTATTTTTGTAATTTTTTCCAATTGATTTCGATCATTGAATTCAAGTTGCCACAGCAATGACAGGTACAGGCACAATCACTACGCTAGCCAAATGCGGCCTAGTGATCACAAACTCGAGCAATTTTAAAAAAATTCGAAACTTCTGTTGCTCGTCCTGGGGATCGAACCCAGGAACCTGAGAACTTGGCTCGGTGCTTAATTAAACCACTAGACCAGCGTTTCCCGATTAAAAATTTAAAAAAAAAGGCTTTGGCTGTGTTTATATTGCTCTTTTTCTAAAATTTAGCCAAATGTGTTTTGTGGATATTTGAACACAGCGGAAATATTGGCGAATTTTTTAGATTTTTGAAGGCTCATATCTCTTTTATTAATTAATTTATGAAAAAAAGGAAAACATAGAAAAATGCCAATAGTGGCCATAGATATTCGTAAAAAAAAATATTGCTCTACTGTCACTATCCAGGGAGGAAACAGGGGACTACGTTTGTATGGAAAAACGGCCCTTGTGTTTCCTTTTAAACTTTCGTCATTTTCGGGAAACTTAAATTCTTTACTAAAACATAGGCAGCGTGCGAAGCACTAAAATTTAGTGACTAAATAGTAGTATTAATCAAACATTTTTTCTATTAATAAATGTGTATTATTTTACCTAATAGAAGCAGTTTAGTTTTAAAAGTATTAAGTGGGTCACAAAAGGGCAGTATGAAAATTACCGGGCCATGGCAGAACAATGTTTGGGAAACACTGCACTAGACCAACGGGGCGTTATGAGTGTTTGTAATACCTGCGTTTTTTTGACTTTCACAACACAAGTGCTTTAAAATGTTACTTACTTAGGGGGCAAGAACACTATATGATGTTGTCCACATTAATTTATCAATTATTAATAAAATAGTACTGCGGTTAAGAAAAGCGCGTATTGAAATCATGTTACCACAAGCAACAGTTTCTAAATGATCACTGTCAGTCTTACTGTACTAATAATGTGCGCTTAAGATTATGAGCTCCAATAGATTATGAGCTCCAATTTTGGTTTTCAACTTTCCTGTTAAGAAATACTCAGATTTTAATCAATTTATTTAGAACGTTTTTTTTTATGATTCTTTATTGAATTAAATATATCAAACGTTTTCAAGTACCTATTGTTTTCTTTAAACACCAATAACATATTTTTAAGGATACTAAAAATTTTTTTAAAAGTCAGTATTATTTTAATCTTAGATAGAATTTATAATTTTAAAATCTATTGTGTTCCAATTCCTGACCCTATCCTGCTTTCTCCGCCCGCCTAGCCATCCTACACAAGCAGCGTGCGCGCGCGCATCGCTCGTAAAGTTACGAAACGAGACGTAAGCAGAAATAAACTAGCAACAAAGGGCCACGGCTGAAATAGGATGGTTCAACCAACTCTTTGGGTCGGTGGCGAAACGCGGAAACAGCGACGGGACACGGGTGTTCCAATCACTCAGTTGTGGCGAAATTTTGCGTGCGCTTTTAGAACTATGCTCCCCATCACTAATTAGGGGACAGAAAATAGTGAGACTACTTTTGGACTAGAAAATAAGGCCAATCTTAATCGTGCGAGCCGGCTTTATTAATTTTTGTTAGTACCAAAGAGATTTTTTCTTAGTCCGCCTCCGATGCAATGCCTTTTAGTTACAGTGACATTTAAAAAAGCTGCCATAAATTATTAAATTTACTAAATAGATTTTAAATTTCAATAGATTCCAAATTAAATGGATACGTAGAGTTCATTTTCGAATGACAAAAGTTGACGTTTGTGAAAGGTAGGTTTTTTTATCCTACTGTTGACCGTACATCTTTCTCCGAATGCTTCGGATTCCCTAGTCCGATAAGCCGAGAGGCACCACGTCTAGTTATAACATTAGGAGATTGCCGCGGAATATTGTATGTACCATTATATGTATCATTTTTTGGCCATTTCTTAACGATTTTCATCACCGAGCAAATGGTATGAATCTGTATGTAAAATCTGAATTATTTACTTAAACGTAGGTGTAGGCACTTTGATTTGAACGATGAAGAGAAGAGGATTACCGAACTTCTACCGAATTATGGGTCTTGCTTGCGCAATGATCAATTTTTATCATTTGCCTTGTCACCCAAAACGAATTCTAATTATTAATAAATTACCTTTCACTGTTGACAGGACTCCGGGAAACAAAAACGCGCGTTTGTGTAAAACGATTCAGAAAAATTTGTTCACCTTCAGTTAAAATTTTAACACATTTTATGTTTAAAACTTGATTCCTAATTTCATATTTGGAAATAACAATACAGTTTTACTGAAAAACTTGACTTCATAGTCTTTGTAAGTTGTTTCAAAGTCAATGCCAATGACATGTTTTTTAAAAAGCTCTTAAGAAAACTTTAGATAAACGTTTGGCTGACTGGTAAAGAAGTCTTTTTTAAAAGTAAGTGCATTTGCACATATCAAATCAGTACCTACAAGTGACGACACTTGTAGGTACTGTTTTTATATCTATATACTAATATTGTAAAGCTGAAGAGTTTGTTTGTTTGTTTGAACGCGCTAATCTCAGAAAGTACTGGTTCGAATTGAAAAATCTTTTTGTGTTTGATAGTCCATTTATCGAGGAAGGCTTTAGGCTATATAACATCACGCTGCGACCAATAGGAGCGAAGCATCAGTGAAAAAATGTTGCAAGAATAATCGCGATCAAAATAACACAAATTGACGCGGACGAAGTCGCGGGCAACAGCTAGTCTGTAATATAGTTTCAATATAAAAATATCATCTATCGATAACTATTAGACTTAGGTATAATAATCATATGCGCCGTTCCACGATACTTTTGTGGATTTCTTTAAGTTTTGCCAACAAGATAAATAGGTTACTACTAGAGATGGGCCGTCTAGTCGGCCAAGCCGATTATTGCTTTATGTTATAACTAGCTGATGCCCGCGGCTTCGCGCACGTGGGTTTTTATCTGTTACAAAGTTTTCGTCACGACTCACCCCCATCTCCTCCACTCTTTTCCTCCACTCCCTTTGCCTACGGTGCCGAGGGTGCCCATCTCGGGCGAGGTGGTGGTAGGCACTTAGTGGGAGCCGATACGTCGTTCGGAGCCCGTTGATACAATAGTTGGATGAAAGGGGCTGATTTAAACTATCGTTTTAGGGATCCGGTGTTGGTTCTCCTAGCGTACCGTGGTCTAAGCGAGCTCGCATCATATCTGTTTGCATTTACATGAAATCTGAAGTACAATATCATTTGAAAATATAAAAACTGTCAATGCTGTAGTACATCGAAACATTCAAAGCAGCTTGCAAGGCTTTATTCGAATATGGTCAACACTGGCTTAGAGCCCTGGAAGAAGTGGTCCTGTGTAAAATACCACATTATTAATTTTCAAACAAGTAGGTAAATCCATTTTTCTCGATCCATAAGCGTTAAAAAGGCGATTTTACAAAGACAATTTGCTTGCATACTACGTTTGGATAAAAGATCTAGATCGGACGGTGGACGACGACCTAGACGGTGTAGTACCAGCATCGATGTAAAGCTCTGGAAAAGGCAGTCCTATGTCATTCTCCCTTCATGATCGATAGACGAAGTTTCAAGTACCTCAATATGATGTTAAACACAAATAATTAACCACACAATTTTCCACCGTTTTTCACCCCCTCAAATATTAAATTATAAAAAAATCCTTATAAACAACTTTACAAAATTTATACCAAAAAGCTGACGTAGTTTCACAAAACTTTCATGTGGGATGTGGGTTCGAGGCATGAATGGTAAAGGATGATCAGTAGGATAAATAGTGTTCAGAAACTTGACAGGATAGAGAACTGATTCGTCTGTACTGACCACTGTGTCTATACATTGTTATATTTCTTCAGCTTCAAATGATGTCAGCAAAACATAATTAATTACTGCTGCTTGGTCATTAGTGGGTGGGTGGTGGTAGCTAATCCTAAGTTAAATAACACGGATTTATGAAGTGAGGTGATTTTTTTTCTCAGCGTTTTATTTTCATGTTTTTAAAGTGTATTTTTTTTTAATATGGAGGATATTAAATAAAAAGATAATTTGGATGCGTTAGAAAGGCAGTTTCACTATTTAAACATACTTTGCCAGGCCTTCAAAAGCGCCTCGCTTTTGAGGGCCTGAGGCCTCCTAGAAAAAATAAATCGTTACTAAATGAAAGTTTATCAAATTATCTTCTAAATGGAAGCTTGTCAAATGGTCTACCAGTCTATATTGATTTAATCCACCAGTCAGCTGCTTAGTGTTGTTGCAACACACCTGTTACCTTTTTCTGCCTGAGATACGGGTCTATGCCCAGTTTAGGAAGTATTTTTGTACTGCTTAATATAGTTGATAATGTCATAAGGTTTGTCTCTACCGTATAAACAAAAATCGGCCAAGTGCAAGTCGGACTCACGCACGAAGGGTTCCGTACCATTGACTACGAAAACAACAGTAGTAGTAGTACCTACATTAATTTAGTTAATGTAGTGCCTACCTGTTACCATTTATTAATATCAAGCAAAAATAGGCAAAAATTGATTTTTTTTGTATGGGAACCTCCCTTAAATATTAATTTAATTATTTATTACTAAAGTTAAAAATATAAATGAGTGTTTTGTGAAAATTGCAAGTGCCTACCTGTTGCCATTATTAATATCGAACAAAAAAGGACAAAAAAATCACGTTTGTTGTATGGGAGCCTCCCTTAAATATTTATTTTATTTTGTTTTTAGTATTTGTTGTTATTGCTGTAGCAAAAATACATAATTTGTGAAAATTTCAACTGTCTAGCTATCGCAGCTCTTGAGATACAGCCTGGTGACAGACAGACGGACAGACAGCGAAGTCTTAGTAATAGGGTTCCGTTTTTACCCTTTGGGTACGGAACCCTAAAAATGATTAAGTTCTAAATAATACCATTCTTACAGTAAGTACCGATATTTATTTTCTGAATATGTACCTAAATATAGATAAAGACATCCAATAGGAATTTTCAAGTTTTGTCTTTTCGTTACATAGCCTCCTTATTTCTTCGTCAACTTTGTCCTTCAGGGCGTATGGAATACGTCGCGCCTAGATGAAAATTGGTGTCACATTTTCTTGAAGCACTAATTGAGCTTTATAGTTTGATATGCAAACAAGAGTTCCGTCAAACACCATTGTTAAATCTTCATAATCTGTCCAATTTTGAGTTGTTGATAATTTACTAACTGAATTTTAACTAACTCCTCAAATTCTAACTCACAAGGATCCCGTGGAGTACATAAATATAATATAATACGTTTTCTGATGTAATTCTGGGCTCAAAGATGTTAGAAACGTGTATTTCCTTGTATCGATAATATCATCACATCTGTTCAGTTTTAAGTAAGTATCCAACCGTTTAATGATGTTTTTGAATGTTTCGTCCTTGTCTAATAGTACTGAGATCAATTTAGATGTCCTAAGGTTTGTTTGTAACCGACCTTTGCTCCTCAGTACCTTCTGCATACATGGAATTGTTTCGTGCTATCGAATTGAAATTCTGCAGTTTTAGTTTAATCCCTCAACCCCCAGGAGGCACTCGGGTGCCACGATAACAATTGATTTCAATTGTGTCTGGAATAACTCACGATCAATGATATTACAAAGAAATAGATAATTATGTTATGTTCATATTAAATTGCGTTCGCAAAACGTCACGGCGCTGCACGATGACAGTTAGATACTCGTAGATTAGGAATTGTAACCAAAATCAGACAGTACAAATATTTGAAAGTAGGTAGAAAATAGGGAAAACAGGTTGTATTTGTGTTATATGAAAAATTTTTTTTACTATGTACCTAAGTACGTAACATAAAACATACATTGGAATTATGAGAGTTACACAAGTTAGAATTTTTGACAGAAATATTTATGTACAATTTTAACAAAAACATATTACACAATTACATCCAGTCTGATTCACTTCGTTGCTTTCGCACTATTGCAATTCACTCTTCTTTTCTAACTTCATTACAAGGAAAGCTAGAAAAACAATTGTGAATAGTAAATCTTAACACTGACGGGGTACTTACGTTTCATATTAGCTACTCCAGAACTTTAACATCACGGTTCAAACCACAGAACATGGAAAAGGGTTAGAAAGGCGATGTTGGCGAGGTAGGCACGCCACAGAGGTTATGAGCAAATGCTATTACTTCTGCCGAAACGTGAGCACTGTGATTGGTTAGCGTTCTTTGTACTCGTTTACGTGTAGTGGAACGCAAGCGGCGACATCGGTTCTCAACTTCTCATACAATTGGCGCATGACAGCCGTTCTAATCTTTTTCCATGTTCTGTGGTTCAAACTATCAAAGTACTAAATTTACTTATGACGAATTTAATTAGAATTATTTTTAATTGTGTGCTATGGTATGATTAACTCGTCATATTGATGCCTAAATTGTCGCATCTGAATTTTTAATCTATGTCGTCGTCTTAACACTTACAAAGAAACTTAAAAATTTAAAAACACGTAGTATAAAACAAATATTTTTATAAACTTACATGTGATATGTGATCCCTTGAGATTTATTCATTTTAGCACAATAATTTGTGCAAAATCGAAATACACAAGACGGCATTTTTTTTTTGCCGAATTTTGTAATGCAGCCTTTAATTAAAGTTCCACACACATGTTTCTGTAAATAAATTTATCTTTATCTTTATCTTTATCTTTATCTCTTTACACGATTTAATTTAGTTAATTCATCCATTTCGGCGCCAATTATTAAATTCTAAAATAATACCATTCTGTTTGTAAGAAATTACCCATTTATTTTCTGATTGACACATTGAATGTCATAACAAACTAAGTAAAGTCAGAGAGTACAAATATGTAAAGAGTATGGATATGACGCGGAACCGAACAACCTTTGCCCCCATTTTTTATCCCCTTAAAGATTAAATTTTCAAAAATCCTGAAAAAAGTCATTCTTAATTTCTAATCAGGTAGCTGGATACCAATTTTCATCGACTTAGGTTCAAAACTGAGGGAGTTTCATACAAACTTATGGGGCCCTTTTTACCCCCTTAGAAACAGAATTTCCAAAATTCCTTTCTTAGTGCTCACCTACACTATAAAAGGAAGCACGGTGAAAATTTTCAGATTTTAAATCCCAGTAGTTTGGGCTGTGCGTTGATATGTCAGTCAGTCAGTCATTAAATCAGTTTTCATTTTTATATAAAGAGAATAATTAATAATTATAATTATAATTATAGCAACTTGATGGCCTCTCTGCACAGCATCTCAAGGATCTTCTGAACGCTGGTGGTGAGGCCAGCGTAAGCTTGCTCGAGGTACTGACATCTTTTGTAAATTTTTTGCTTTCTGGCCAGGTTAATGAGGGCATTCTTGAGACTATTTATGGCGCCAATCTCTGTGCTCTTAAAAAGAAAGACGGAGGCATAAGACCGATCGCTGTGGGTACTACATATCGCCGTTTAGCAGCCAAAATCGGTTGCCGGGCGATATCTAGTATGCTAAGCGATCTCTTTCAGCCCATTCAGTTAGGTTTTGGAGTTGCTGGTGGATGTGAAGCTGCTATCCATGCCACTCGATCGTTTTTAAATTTTCAGCCTAATGAAATATTGTTAAAATTAGATGTCAAGAATGCCTTCAATTCTATCGACAGAGGAGTTCTTTTGTCACAGATTCAAAGAGAGGTGCCTTCTTTGTTTAGTTTTTTGTAGCAGTGTTACAGTACTCCCACAAAACTAATGTACAAGGAGCACCTACTCTCTTCCTCTGTTGGGTGCCAACAGGGCGACCCTCTTGGTCCAGCAATTTTTAGTCTGGCTATTCACCCCATTATAACAAAATTAAAATCTAAATTTAACATTTGGTACTTAGACGACGGAACCCTTGGTGGTGATCCTTCAGTAGTTTTAGAAGACTTTGAGACCTTAATACGAGCTTTTCAAATTTGCGGTTTAGAACTAAATTTTTCTAAATGCGAACTTTATATTCCTCCAAATTGCACGCAGCGTGAGGATATAATAAACCGTTTCAGACTTTTGGCTCCAAACATAAAACTTATTACTAAATCTTCACTTCGTCTTCTCGGTTCTCCAATCTTTAATGAATCCGGATTATACTTTTGAACAAATAACAAAATTTAACTCAGTTACTGATCGGTTACTGAAAATTAATAGCCACATTGCCTACACCATCATTCGGCACTGCCTCTTTGTACCAAAATTCATGTACGCTCTTCGTGCATCACATTTTTGGAAGCATACGGATTTACTATCTAAATTAGACAATATCATAAAACATACTCTTTCATCAACATTGAACATTAAGCTGGAAGGCCGGACTTGGTCACAAGCTTCTTTACCTATTCGGCATGGAGGTCTAGGAATTAGGTTAATATCCAGTGTCAGTCTTCCAGCCTATCTGTCTTCAACTCATCGTAATTTTGACCTAATCAGCAAAATTCTCAGAAATTCCCATCAGTCAAACTCCATTTATATTCCTTTTTTGGCCGATGCTATTGACGCGTGGAGAACCCAAACCTCAGATGAGCTACCTCGCAACCAGTCAGCTCAGCGGCTGTGGGACGAGCCGCTTTGTAGAGTTGTGCGTGATAATTTATTACAAACGACAACCAACTCTGTAGACCGTGCTCGTCTTTTAGCTGTTACTGAATGGGAATCAGGCTTATGGTTAAAGTCCCTCCCTTCTCCTGCCCTAGGCACATTAATAGATAATGTTTCTTTTAGAGTTGCCTTAAGCCTTCGATTAGGAGCATTCAATTCTGTTCCACATCTCTGTACTTGTGGAAAGGTTGTAGATCAGCTTGCTCACCACGGTCTCTCTTGCTGCAGAAGTGCTGGCAGAATCCCCCGTCATGCCAGTTTAAACGATGTCATCCGTCGGGCTCTTGTCAGCGCGCGTATACCGGCCGTTTTGGAACCAAACGGTCTCGCTCGTAGCGATGGCAAGCGTCCTGATGGTATGACTCTCGTTCCTTGGAAGATGGGTAGGCCTCTAGTGTGGGATGCTACATGTGTCGATACTCTAGCGCCTTCTCATCTTTCATCGACTGGCAACAGGGCAGGTTCAGCTGCCGCTTCTGCGGAGCTCCTCAAACGGCGCAAATATGAAAGTCTTGGTGAGACTTACATATTTGAACCGTTTGGGGTAGAAACCTTGGGACCATGGGGACCAAGCGCCCACAAACTGTATCGTGAGTTATCTAAAAGGTTGATCGAGACATCTCACGATACCAAGGCTGGCCTGTACCTGGCCCAAAGAATAAGTTTGGCTATTCAACGCGGTAATGTGGCCAGCCTGCTGGGCACCTTTCCACAAGATAGTGATCTTAAACAGATATTCTATTTATAGGTTATTACCTATAAATAAATTATCTGTTTAATTACATGTAGGTATTTAGTATAGGCTTTGTTATGTAAATATTTATATTTTTATTATTATTACTCTATTCTTTATAATAATTATGTTAATAATAATAAATTATAGCAACATGCTCTAATCACACTGTTTTGCCATTTTTAATGATAAGTGCCTTCGTTTATTTGATTGTTATCTGAATTCTTCGTTTGCTGTAGTATAGTAGAATTAATTTATTTTTACTTCCTGTTGTCACAATAAGAAGTTCTTTTATTTAAATTTTTATTTCTGGTTCTGTTCTGATTCATTATTATTAAGTCAAAAGAAGTGTTCCAATTTGTAAGTTGTAAATAGCTACAGCTTAGTTATAGCCAATTCTAAGATGTGGATCTAAGTCCAATTAGTTAATGTATCGAACGATAGAATCCTAATTTCCTATCCTGTTCTAGATTGCACTGAAATTACACTGTAAAATTGATTCTATTACAAAAAACAATAACAGTAAGGATTTAAATTTCATCAATTAAGTATATTAATATGAGTAAAAATCGGGCCGACTAGTCGGCTACAGTCGGTACAATCCTAGTTACTACCCCTACTTATTTTTTTTTTATATTAGTAAATATAAGTAGGGGTTCTTTACAGACTGGCTGTTTGTATATTACTTCAGTCAATAAAACACTTAACGTTTCCTTGAATAGAACCAGGGATTTTCTTATCTCGTCTACCTACCGTTTTCCTATGAGACGTAATTTTTAAGTTCTATTTTCCGAAATTATTTACTAGAAAACTGTTTGCTTCCCATTTTCCTATCCTAAGTTTAGCTGCTTCGGACAGGGGAGATTTGCTCCGCGTTGTGTGCGCGTGCGCATCGCTTCCGCGAACTGGTGCGTTACGCAAGCGGTCCCATTTAGTGCCGCGGCGAATGATCAAGACGTTCGTGGACACACACGAAGCAAGTAATAAGCATAAAAACAATGACGGACCTAAAAACGGTTTAAAGCATTATTTTGTTAGTTACTGTCAATTTAAATGCTAAACTCTAATTATCTATTTTAGTACACAATATACCACTTATGTAGTAGGCATATTTTAGTTACTTAAAATGTCGAATAAACTCTTAATTAACGGTGTTGTAGGAATATTTTAGTAAAGTTGTAATACTTACTACGAAATATAACTTACGACTGATATAGGTTTGGCGTTACTGCTGTGATACTTAATATTACAATAAACTACATATTAATTAATTATAAAGTAAGACCTGATTAATAAGTATAGTGTTAGTATATAGAATATATTGTCAGCTTAGGGATTCAAATAAGATATTTTAGAGATGCGCCAAAACTAACTTTTGTGTCAATGAAGGACCTCGGAACAAGAAACGTTGCAAACAACACTGCAAGACTTCCTTGAAATAATTATTGCCACTTTAAAAAATAGCCTTCTCAACATAAATACTCACAAAACTTTTATAAATCAGCGAAAGTTCTTCGTTGTGCTTCATACATTTATGCTGTACTTACCTGAAAAGAAAATTAATATTACACAGTTAATATTGGAACAGCAAAACTGAATTAAATATATCTTAAAAGAAACCAAAAAAGTGCCAAAGTAATGGCCTATAATGATCCCACCGCAGGGCAAAGACTACCTCCATCATTGAATTTATAGTTACCAAAGCCATAATGGGTACAAGCATAATCAACACGCTTGCCAAATGCAGGTTGGTGATCACAAACCCGAGCAATTTTCGAATATTCGAAACTTTTTGATGCCCGACCCAGGGATCGAACCCGGGACCCCGCGATCTTGGGCCGGTATTTAAAGCACTAGACCAACGGAGGGTTAAATGTCATTTGCAAAAGTATAAATCAGTTATAGATCTATAAATTTTATCCGGATCTACAAATGAAATAGACAAATAAGCAACATAACATAAATCACAAGAAGAAGTAATTAGGTCGACTGTAGCCAATACAATGGTCCCAAGTACCAGGAGGCCAGGAACTACCAGGAGGTTGATATATGAAGGCGTGTTCGAGTTGCGAGACCGAGGCGCATTCGTTTCGGATGGCAATGCATTAATCATGCAAGCACAAAACGAGGTAGCAACTCTTGACCTGGTTTGAGATCAAAAATCAATCAATCGTAAATTGAACACCAGGGTTTTGGATTCTGTGGGTATTTCTCTGATTTCGTGCAAATGACATGTCCGTCAATATTTCAGCGAATCTAAACATCTTATGGGTCCACAAATATTTTTTATCTATAACTGGGCTACTTAACTAATAATGCCATATGGAATTAAAATCAATCATGCCGAGCTATTGACTGAAAATAATATTTTAGTTGCTTAAATTTCATTACCTTCGGTGTCTTTTTTTGCGACGAGTAAGAAAAAAAATTATGACATTATACGTAGAGGTTTATGCTGCATATTGTAACTTGAGAAACCTTAAGTACGAAATAAGGAATTTAATTATGAATTTGCAGATTGAAATATTGTTATTATTTGGATACATTGTGATAAAAACAATTTGTCACAAAAAGTATTTCATTACCTTCAGCGCGGCTTGAAATATAAAAAATCGTACTGTATATGAATCGTACTTCGGTCGAGCACTCCCTCCCGCCAATTAAGTTGCCGGTCAATCAGCCAGCAACAGCAAAGAAGGTGGGACGCGCGTCAATTTTTTGTGGCTGTTAAAAAAGATCGTCCACTACGTTCTTTAACCAATTTGGATTTCATTACCTCCATCGGATTTCTTATGTAAGTACTTGCGTTTTTTTATACTTTTGGTCTTGGAGCATTTGTTATTTGTATATTCATATTCATTATTATTATTATTGTGTACGGTAATCGATTAAATTGCCAAGTAAAATAAAAACAGTTTAAAAAATCCATTACCCTCACTTTCATTACCATCGATTTCCTTCAGCTATAAAGGTGACGGTAATGAGACTAAAATGAAGGTAATGAATTTTACATTTATATTTCAATGTGAAATCATATTTTTATATCTATAAATATCGATACCTTGCGGCTCGAAGGGCGTCCCCCTTTTTGCCGAAATTGAGTTTTTAATGCATTGTGGTAATAACTTAATAAACCATTTATAATAAAAACCTGCAAAGATAATGTCCCAAGAAATAATACAAATTAAAATAAATCAAATGGCAGCGCTAGTTAGCCCCTATTATCACCTTAATTTCATGATAGAGTTACTTGAAACGAAAAGAACAAAATAAAATAAAGCCTGTTGCTAAAATGACTCCGAGGGAAAAAAGACTGTAAAGAAAAAAATGGAACGAAAATAGTAAGTGTTATATAGAAAAAAAGAAAAAGGAAAGGGTATTACAACAGATGCGTTCTTAAAGCTTTATTAAAATTCTGTACACATCATGGAGTTTTTATGACTATTGTAACCGACAGTGGTACTGAATTTACAAACCAACTTTTCTTAGAATTTGCCAGATTACATAAGATCAACCATCACAGGATCTTAGCTCACTCTCCCAATGATAATGGTAACATCGAGAGATTTCATTTGACACACCTAGAACACCTGAGACTACTGAAATTACAGCATAAAGATGAGCCAGTGGTGAACCTTATGCCATATGCACTAATAGCTTACAATTCCTCCATACATAGCTTTACAAAGTGTAGACCGTTTGACTTACTAACTGGACACCTTGACGCTAGAGACTGTTTAAACATCGATGTAACTCAGCACCGCCCACAGCAATACTTTCAGAATCCCAAAGATAGAATGAAATTGGTTTATGATACAGTTAATCCCTCGATCGTGAGTTATTCCAGACACAATTGAAATCAATTGTTATCGCGGCACGCGCGTACCTCCTGGGGGTTGAGGGATTAATAGCAAATCCCTACAAAAAAGAACAGCGCTAATAGAAAATACAAAAAAAAATCGGGAGCCTGAAATTCAATATGCCCCCGAACAACAAATTTTTATTAAAAATCCTTTAGCCGGACGACAAAAGATAACCCCTCGCTATACTCAAGATACTGTACTGGCAGACTTGCCCATAAATATCTATACGTCCAAAAACGCGGCCCCATAGTCAAATCCCGTTTGAAACGTATCCGTAAAGCGGTCAATTTGTTACAGGATTCTTCTAACAATGATCCTTTGGATCACCCGGCCTCAGGAGATAAAACTTGAAAGTTTGACTGACGGACAAGGATACTAGGCTACCTCAAAAACTTGGACCTATGAAATTGACCACCCACCATCATACATCATACAATATGTACAGCTTAACGGCATCAAAGACAAAATCGACTCCCTACAAAATCAGCTAATGAGTTATAAGACACGACTAATTAACGACACATACCTTCTTTTATCTGACTCAGATTGAGTATTTAACTGACAAGCTTGGCAAGGTACTGATTCCACTTAAATTTCTCTGAATTTAATATTCATATCAGTATCAACAAGGAATGGATATCTGAACATGATGAAATTTTGACACAGCTTTTAAATAATCAGAGGAAAACAAATTCAACAATCGAATTAGTATTAAAAAGCAACGTCTATAATGAAAATAGTTTGATTAAATATGCTAAACTTGCTCAACTCTTAATTATAGATAAACTAGCTCAGAAATTGATTATACTAGAAAATAACTTAACTTTTATACGTGCATCTAGCACACACCACTCTATGACAGATGTAGATACCTTAAGTTTTATGATAGGTAAATTTAGGAATATTTATGGTGATGACCATAATATAGTAAATCTTGAACTAAGGCTACGATATTATATATCAAATCAGGTTCATACTATACCGCCAATCAGATAGTTTTCATATTTAAATTTCCTATAATATCTAGGGACGTCTATAACCTTTACCATTTATCTATAGTTCCTGATAGAAACAATCAGGACCTTATTCCAAATTATCCTTTCCTAGCAACAAATGAGATTTAATTCATGTACATAGAGACAGAATGTCAAACAGTCAACAGTTCAACAACTGGTTTTTATGCGAAAACACTATTCACCACCACATACGTACCAAACCTGATTGAATCAACGAACTCATCGTCAACCAAATCCTGAAGAACACCTGCGAATTTTCCACAATCACTCTGAAGAAAGAACCCATGGAAAAACTGGACGCTCAACATGACATCATATCTTTGCCACATCTAAGCAAAGTCTAACTCCTTTGCGGACGACAAGATTACATTACTCTTATTGGAAGCTACCTCGTAACTATTCCTGCTGGCTGCCATCTGAGAAAACTACAGAATTCACACTAACCAATGAAAACGATGAACTGAGAGGACAACCTTTCCAATTGACAGAAATCTCATCTGATGAAGTAGGAGAAATCAAGATTTCATCCAACATTAAGTTAAACTCTATCAATCTACAAGAACTATACAGCATCCAAGACAAGATTATGATGGAAGCCCCAATCAAAAATGCCAGCGCCCCTCTTGACGCATTATATCATACAACTATACCATTTTACGTGATACTGCTTGCTGCATGTGTGTTCATAATCTTCATTGTATACCGGCGCTATAATACATGGAAGTGCAACCAGACTACAAAGAAAGACGAGCAACCACCTATTTCCGGGAATCAATAATATCATTACGCTTCACTCAACGTGCTAAAATAGTTGCAGTTCCGAGGGTGGAGGAATTTTCAGTCGCCCAATATGAAGATCGCTGAGTTGCTGCCCTACATTTTGTGCAATGGTCCGAAGTGCAGTTGCAAGTCAGTGAAACTGACGTCAATCGACATCTTCATTAATTCTGTAGATAATTATTGTGGCATTCCATAATCATACTTCAATTAGGACTCATCTTTTGCTTAATAAGTAATAATTGTAATTTTGATTAATTTCTTGTTAAATATTTTATAAGTAATTTCTTTTTCGATCCTCTGACTGCAGCTAACGTAATTAATTGTATGTTTTGTTATTTTTTTTTAAATAAACTCCGATTACGTATAATTTATGTGATTTTATTTATATCATCATTACCGGCAATTATTTTTCATTACCTTAGTCTCTGATTTCATTACCAGCAATTGTTTTTCATTACCCTATCCCCAATTTTCATTACCAACTCTACAGTTTTCATTACCATCAGCAATATAGATTTTTATCGATCGATATCTACTTATCTAATGCGTATAATGTTGTATAAATTACATAAATAGTTTATGTTCTTGACATAGATTCTTGTGAAAGTTGAAAAAAAAGCGTTTAAAAATTTCTCACGAATCTGTTCGAATTGCACCAAATCATAGAAATACCCCTGTACTTAATTAATTAAAATTGCAGTGTTTTTTTTTCTAGTTTGAATTGAATTACATAGTGCAGGCACGTTAAAAGACCACCACCCTTTGTCTTCCTGCGGATGGCGTAAGAGGAGATTAAAAAGAGTTTTGCCAGACGAGACGAGCAGCAGCGTATTCCCTCCGCCATTTGCATTGGATAAACTGCGATTGCCAACCCGCGTGCCAAGCGTGACAAATTCATCCTTCTCGAGAGGCCTGTGTCTAGCAGTGAACTGAAATTGATAATGATGACAATGATGATACATCATTATATGCCTTAAAACGAAGGATATACAAAGGTTAAATCTGTATTAAGTTGCTTAAATTCAATTGTTTTCCGCCACAATGTACTATATTGTTTAATGGAATAAATAAATACTAAAAAAGTGCCTAGTTGTAGCCTGAACCCTTACTCGCTACAATTAACAACGAAATCGCATTCTTATATCAGTAAGCTTCCGTCTAACCTGACCTGGGTAGATTTCGAGTTAATGAGTGAGCGGACATTAATAGGCCTGAATAAATTTCGTGCCAAAACCATAAAATATACATAAATTAACGTCACTTAAAATGGGGCGTATCGCCAAGAGCTGTGTAACCTAAATACTGAACCAACAATGAGGAAATGAATACAGAATTATGCAGATTCTTCTTCTTAAATTTCTACAATTTCTACCAATGGAATTGTACTTAGACTGACTGCGGCAAACAACGTGGAAACTGAGTCGCTAAATCCAGAAATTGAAAAAATACTATTCTGAAAACAAATAGAGCAAAAGCGTATCCTCATTTTATCAATTTAAATATAGCAATAAAATATATATTGTTCCGTAAGTATAGACGAGTAGTAAGAACATACGAGTATTCCGTGCCGCAAGATAAAATCTAAATATTGAAGTATTCATTAAGTTCTTTCCCGTCAATATGGTTATGGATGCACAATTTTATTTTGCCTTTTAATGTTTATCTTAATGTACTCTGCTCAGCTACACCATTGTAAGTTTCCATGTTTATTAGACTGTGGAACCCTAAAAAATTCAAAAGCACCAAACCGCATCCGTATTCGATAGATCTTGTCCGGGCGCAATAAAAACTAATAAAATAGATCTCGAGAGCAGTATTTGAAATTGTAATTGCACCAGATATAACTGCACGCGTTGCATTTGAATATTCAGCGAACGCGAATAATAATTCGTATTGACAAACCTGTCTATGTAATGTACAGGGTTGACAACTTCGATATATAAACAAGTAAGTAGAAATAGTTTAAAAAACTTTAACCCGACTACGAAAATGCAATGATTTCAAAGTCGGGTGACTTTACCCTGTACTCAAAATTATGTCTTCTTTCAAACAATTTTTCAAAGTAACCAAATATAATAATATTGTGACATTCGCCAAGTAGCTTTTTTTTAACAAAAGGTAGCCCATGTTACCCGGACGATAATAAGGAGTCGATTAATACCTCATTCACCAAAATCATCAAATCAGTAGGACTTTTAGCCACAAATATGGAACCCACATACATATACACAAAGACAGCTAAACTCATTATTTGGGGTGGTGGAATCTAATTCCTAGTGGTTCACCCTGGGCTACGGCATCTTCGGTTTTCTAACCAATGATGACGGCTAACAGATCCCTCTGCGGTGGTAGGCTTCGTAAGAGGCCGCCTGGATGCTACCACCCTCCTGCCGGAGTTCAGCGCCAAACAGTTTTTCTGTGTTCCGCTGGTGTGTGGGAGAACCAGTACCTCTGGGTAAGCTCACTCCATCTTAGGCTTCTTCTTAACCGTAGAGTTAAGTATGTAGTCAAGACCAATCCCATTGTTTATATTTAAAAAAAAACCTTCCTGTTAGCTTTGCCGTAGTTGGGTAAAAAATACTGTCTTCCCATGAAAAGTAGACTATAAAATTTTTCTATGCTATGGGATGGAATTTTCTGTTTGACGTGAACTGGGACCTCTGAGCTTACCCTTAAATTAAATATTGAATATGGCGGAGATTTAGGTATGACCCTGTTGAAGAAGTGGATTTTTTACATCTATAGCATTGCTTTGTGTATAATCGCTCATGGTGTTAGAATGCAATTGTGTTCGAATTTGGCAAATTGCATAATTTGACGAAAAGATCATTAGAAGAAATACCAATTTGTCTAATTTCCAATTTTTCGATTTGACGATTTGAACAAAATCAGACTTGCCCAAAGTCGTAACACCAGTTAGAATAATACCTATTTAGTATACAGATCATAAGTTCGTAAGCTTTAGCTTTAGCATTTAGATTGTATTGGTGGGTTCCAAAAATATTTTACTGGTTTTTTGTTCTGCTGCTCTATTGTCTATTTAATAACTTACAACATGCTAAATACTGGTAGAATCATGTAGAACAAAGAGAAAGAGGAAACAACGACTAAAAAAACTTCACACAGTAACAGTTTTACCCAAAAATCTCAATTTTATTTGACACCTCCTGTATGTAACTGGCTAAGTTAATCAATATTGCATGCAGAAAATATCGACGAAAGGATTAAAACGTCATTTTACTCGGATTTAGTTTAAAGTAACAATACGAAACACATTATTTATAAGATTTATAAGAAAATGACAGCCATTACCATAATAGAGACATACTCAATATCTTAAGTCTGGTTATCACGGTAAATGTCCAGTTGTCACAGTAAAAAGTTTTCATATACTATACTTACATAATGTAACACATACTTAAACGCAGACATTTTCAACTATAAGCATCGAATCCAAGTTACCATAGCAATGATGGGTACAGGTATAATCAACGCTTGCCAAATGCGGGTTGATTATCACAAACCCGAGAAATGTTCGAATATTCAAAATTGTTTGTTGCCCGACCCGGGAATCGAGCCCATGACCTCTAGATCTTGGCCCGGTATTTGAACCACTAGATCAACGGGGCGATCAAGTCAATTTAAAGTTAATTTACACTGAACACCAATAAGTAACAACTCTCTTAAACGAAGAGTAGAGAACTAATTCCGATTTTAATGTTATAGAGTGGGTGTTTTCTAATGTCATTACGACTAATACGGTTATACCTCTGGGTAATTACAACAATTTATTCAATTCGATAAACGTCCATAGATTGTACTTAGTAATTCTATAAACAGTTTCACTGAAGTCAGTGCTGATCGTTACGTCACATCACTTGATACTTGAATTTAATCACACATTTCTGGAATCTGTTGTATAACATCGATAGAACAAAAAACGAACTAAGCACAAATAACACTGAAAAGATCACAAATCAATGGGATTTAATTAATAAAAAAGTAAAATGACATTAGTCATAGCTAAAATTTATATTTTTAAAATAATTTATCTCCACACTATAGGTTCCAACATATGATATTACCTTCGTATGTACTTATTACTTTTGAATGCTTAGTAGAGCACAAATTGGGGTCTATATCGGAATGCCGAATTGTTTGTACTCCTAATTGTCATTGGCACACAAACTATTAGCCTAAAAATTTTTCGCACATTTTTACTTTTCCTAAACGTGTTTAGCCTATTTTACTACGCCTTACTGTATATCGCCGTATTATAATTTCCCACATGAGACATTTAGCCGAATATATCCTGACACCTACCATTTACAGATCCATATTTTTATTCGCAGAAAGTTAAAAAAAATATCAATATTTGAAATAGCCGTGCACGCATGCAAGCTTGCAAAGAAGTAAGTATGCATGCAAACAAGCGCAAGCATGCATGCAATCAAGCAAACATGCATGCAAACAAGCAATCATGCATACATCAAAACAATCAAGACTTCCGTGACGGCTTCGGCGCTGCGGGTCTCCAGCGGTCCCACGCGTGCTAACCGTCGCAGATGGTTTACGCTCACCACCGTAGCTTCGGCTTTCTTGGCCAGCCTCAGCCGCGGCGTCCTGCTCCTCAGCCCGCGCGCCTACACGCTTTTGAATTACACTCTAGGTCACTCTAGGTAGGGCAGACAAGACAGCTTGGGGTCGGTTTGTGAGCGATTCGTTTCAAACTTTTTCGGTTTAAAAAAAAATCTGAGCTTTCAATACGAAGCGTAATGCCAAATATATTCGTTATTATAAGTTAAGGCCAATACGGTTCGGCCAAATGAAATTAGGACTTTAAATTTTAGGCGAACCGAAGGGTACCCCACAAATTGTGCTCAAAATACCAGTCAACGGTATACTTTTGTCAGTTTGATTGTATTACATAATATCTAGAAATATTTGGAAGAAATACACAGACAGTGCTGATAAAACACACTTCCAGGTCAGAAACCTAAACCTACGAATAATGATTCTAAAGCAGTAAAAGCTTCGATATAAATGTGGACAATATTGCAAACAATGTTTTGATCCCAAGGTAAGTAGCTATTAAATTACTTGTTTTTGTGGTAATCAGAAACAAACAAGCAACGAATACTAGAAACACCTCTGGGTGATTGTAGTGAATCCGAGACCCGAAAGAATATTACCATATAAGGGTTTTTACATTGAGCCGTCCGTGAATCGAAACCAGAACCTCTCAGCTGGCGACTTCTCGCTAACAAATATTTCAGCCTAATCAATGGACCGATTGGAAAGATAGACAGATCAGAAAATTAGACGAATGGTTCCGGAGGGCACTCTACCACGGAGATCCGTTGTAGATATTTAAAAAATGATTACAGTATGTAATAGCAATTCCAAATCACAGTTTCAGTATCGGCCTCGGCCATCACTAGTGTAGGAGCCGAGTAGTCGGCCCAATAAATCAATGAGGTTCGTTATGCTGAACATTAGGCTTGCGGACCATCCCCGTCGGCTGGAGATATATAGATTATTATGATTTGTTGCAATGGCCGTGTCCGCTTGACACATTCAGTGGTTGCCAACGTGACACTCGGGCAATTATACTATGTAATTGTAAATTTGTTTAACGATCGTCATCTTTTAGAAATCGAAAGCGTAGAGTGGTACTGTTGATAAATCAACATCCCATATTATAGAAATCGTTGGTGTCAGAGTTACGCTTTACGTGATTCGTATTCCTGGGGTTGTAATTTTCGAAATGTATGCATGTATCTACCTATACAACTTACGGCCGGCCGTTATAATTTTGATCAGATTAACATAATCTGCTAGATAAGCAACTAATTTCTTCTGTGCTTCGCTATTTTCATCCTATAGATAAACAATGGCAGCAAACACTCACCGGAGACTGCTGCAAGATTTTTTCACGCAAGGTATTAGCACTAGATTTTTCACAATTTGTATTTCTGACGTTTAATGATTCTCTGCGCAGGTCCTCCAACGTTGGGATAACGTCGGTGACATACTAGCGATATTTGGCCCTCATTCGTATGCAGCCCAGTAAAAACGACCAAGTCGAAATAGGACACACTTACCGAGGAGTGCAGAATTATTTCGATCTAGTAATTATTAGATTTATGACTAGATTTATGACTGCTGTACATATCAATTAGTTGGCCAGAGCTACAGGATTTTCGAAAGAGGTCTACTGAGGTGGAAATCTTTTGTCATTAAAAAAGTTACAAAGATTTACACTTGACCATATAGTTATGAATATATTACTATAAGGTATCATGCCCTTTCACATTCCGGCGACATGGAAGCATGCTGGATGAATGAGCGGCAGCCGCGCGTGGCGGCGTACGCGCCATTCTTCGGCGTTATTGGCCGATAACTCATGCTACTTGATCTGAATGGCCCAAATATTAGGGACACCATAAGTACGTAGGTTTTATTCGAGGATATATATTTTTATAATTCCGTGTATTCTTCGGCGTTATTGGCCGATAACTCATGCTACTTGATCTGAATGGCCCAAATATTAGGGACACCATAAGTACGTAGGTTTTATTCGAGGATATATAATTCTGTGTATACCTATATGTATACAAAAGCAATTATACGGTCTATTTTTTGAATAACAGAATGGCTCTAACGATTCGGATAAAATATTGAAACAATTTTCCATTTTTATCAACTCCTATGCTTTAGTAAAAACTCCATTTACCCAAAAAACACAGGAAAATTCGGTTATGCTGGTATTATAGTAATTAAATAAATAAATGAGTAGTACCTATAATAGTAACCAATAATACAGACTGAATTATGTTGACGTAGATAAACATCCTTGCGTAAAGAAGGAGGTTGAAGAAAATACAGAAGCATCTTACCATTACAAAAAACAAAAAAAAATTTGCTAAATTAAAACTGACTGAAGCTTTCTATCTAAACCCAACTCTCTTTACTTTCAAGGCGAATCACGGCGCCACTTCCCTAATGCCGTAGTAAAAAGAAATTCTTATGCTAAAAGTGAAAATCATGGCAACCCCCGCCTGATCTGCATTCCACATACCAACACAGGGAGTGTCGAAATCGAATCTGATTGATCGCTCGCTACCCAGAGTTATTATTAATAGACAAAAGGGAGCTTCTTTATCTAATCAAGAATTAAAGTGCACCGTAATCAGTGTGATTAATTTTGATAGACGCATTTCGAAACTATACTAATGTGCAGTTATTTCTATTGAGAACCTTAATATTTATATGTACCTATACTAAACGATACGAATACATATCTATTTCTCTTTGAACTAACAAGCTGACCTTATTAATATTGTTTCGCAATAATACTCAATTTAATATAGCTTTCTTTGACGTAGCAGGTTTTCGTCACAAAGTATAAGTAATTTTAAATTTCATCGGGTTAAATGAGGTGTTGACTCGGTTGAGTATGTTCTCATAGCCATTTAATGTTATTAAACATTAAATATATCCCTTTAGCGTGTGAGTTAGATGCACGCATAGGTATCAGAAATAGTATTTTATATTTCTATGGTTATTTGTTGCCAGATTTCTATCATACGTCTTATTTTTATTGATTTTCCTTTATTTCGGCGCTGTTTCAAAAGACATGATCGATTCTTTTGCACCATGGTAATTCATATGATAGTGATCATGAAAGTTTAAATCAGTATATTCTTTCATGGATTACACAAGACCTTGGCACAAATGTCATAAGGTCCAATTTTATCATCATCGACAACCTATATCATTCCACTGCTAAATTCTAAAATGAGCAAATACAATATCAGCCTGGATAATAATTTTGGGCTTTGGCAGGACAGTCAAAGTTCGTCGACCTGCTCCCGCCCATACACCTCAGTACGGAAGCGGCACGTGTCGCTAAAATCATATTTAATACGGATCACTTTACTTAACTGTCGCTAAGCGCTATTTGTTAACCGTATGGGTAATGCGCGACGCGGACTACAAATCAACGGTTACAGGTTCGAATCCCGCAAGAAGCTAATGTTTGTTTGCATAGCGTGATCTACACGAGTCGCGGATCATTATGAATGTAATGTTGTATAGTGCGCATATAAATAAAATGTGTATTTATCGCTAGAAAAGATTATTTCTAGTGAAAGGAACACATTACATTTATATGGTTTGCGATGTAGAGTATCTATCTACGAGTATACCTACTACGAAATAGGGTTAAGAAATAACGAAATTGCATTAATCCACGCACATTAAGCTAAGCCTCAGCATGTCCATAACCACAATAAACTGCAGGTAAATTTTAGCTGTAAGTAGGCTAATAATTAGAGAAATAGTATGCTCTGACACGAACAAACTTTTTGAATGGCTATCGTAGTACTATAGTTTCAAGAAATATAGCCAAAATACGGGCATAATATTTTAATATACTGAAAAAACACACGCCCAGCTGCAAGTAAATGCATTTCAGGTAGAAATTGAAAACATAAGTTTCGAACCACGGCTTTAAAACCACTTAGCTTTCAATTAACAATGATTAATATATTATGAATCAGATGAAATTCTTTGACCAGTGCGTGTTGCCAGTGATGACGGTAACGTGATCGCTTACTATGGGTCTCCAAAGAAGGCTCAAGGTCAAGAGGCAGGAAAAGAGGGATATTTGGTATTTCCCTTCGCCATAGAATCAGAAGTGGGAAAGTCCTTAGGAGAAAAGTGGCAGGTAGCGAGACACAAATGGCGACCGCAGTCTGGAAGACGATCTGTGGGCAGGACCGACTATGGTGGACGTGAAGATCTGATCCGATATGATTAATCCTAGGGGAGGCCCTTGTCCAGTTAATTTATTTGTCTGAGATGATGATGTAGGTAAGCGTACTATCATTACGTTTTAAAAATTTAGCCATTATGTAGAAATCAGTCAGTTTAGCACAACAATTCTTTTAGAGAACAATAAGTAATTTAGTTTGTAAAAGGAGGTTTCTTAATAATGCAAACATCTGTTGAACAACAGCTGCTCAATACAAAAATGAACTCCTGCTGGTAAACGTACTCTGCAAAACAAGGCGTTTTATGCAAAGACAAAATACTAAGGCAGCATATAACTCAGGTATTTATATGTATTTGATTGTAATATTTCAATATTTTAATCATTCTGAACATGACTAGGAATAGGTTCTAGCATTTTTCGTTGCCACCTAATACAGGGCTATTTGAATAACATTGATAACTTGCCTTTATAATCTGATTCTAGTAGTCTAGAAACTGAATTGAAAGCTCGATTTTAGACGTTATCTTAATTTCTTTGAGATTTCAATAATTGAACACAATTATTGTCGTTGCCGTACCAAATGTTTTGTATTTAAGCATCAAAATCAGCCCTAATGAGGCATTATTAACATGATGACTTTAGATGACTTTTACAATAGATGTGATTTTCAGT
Organism: Anania crocealis; assembly: GCA_949315895.1. Lineage (NCBI taxonomy): Eukaryota > Metazoa > Arthropoda > Insecta > Lepidoptera > Crambidae > Anania > Anania crocealis. Next base: position 7,499,593 of record OX438869.1, read on the forward strand.
TGTTTACAATTATTAATATGAGAATATATTGACAAAAAATGCTGTGTTTCTTAGAATAGGAATAAGAACTCTAGATGGGAATAAGACAGTTGAAAGAAGATGGGTAGTCTTTCATAGGACCTGTTGACTGACTGTTACGTGGATAATATTTAGTACTTTACTAGGTTCTTGGATCTTTATTTCATATGAGTTTAAATTTCACAGTTATTCAATGGGGTAATAGAAATATTGAATGTTTTGTAGTCGAAAGTTAGGTTATGTGAGGTATGTTATTTACTAAGAAAGTCTACAGATATTATAAATAACATGCATGTACATCAATTAACAAATAAATAAATAATTTATTACGGGATTCTTTAGTTTCATATTATAGTATTTCATTAAGCCGCCTGCCGAAATACTAGATACAATTGAAATTTTATTGTTTGGAGGTCACCGATGACCCCATGGCGCTCAATGTTAATACATTGAATCATGAGACTTAAGCCGATTCCATAGTTCCATAACTTAATTTTTTTTAATCGCCTGCTATACTAAAGCAAAAAAGAGTTATGGCGTCCTCCAGACTAGTGTTAATGATTTTATTTACTAATAAATAATTGTAAGGTGATACAACTGAAGTTATCGTAGCGAGGGTCGTGAAGATAACAGAAAATCATACAAAAACATAAAACTACAAACGACTCGAAAAACCAAAACGCAAATCGAACGAATGTCAGTCTTGTCACTGTGACATTTCATTGTTGCCACATAAAAAACGATAAACAATCGAATCGGTGCAATCAATTATTACAATCGATTATCACTAGAAAATTATAACATTATCACTCCTTGAATATATTTTTTACCTACTTATACCTACAATCTTCCGCTTTTCTATGCAAGGAATTGTATTTTCAATTCACAGTAGCAATTTATTTGCTTAGAGCAGTGTTTCCCAAACATTGTTCTGCCATGGCCCGGTAATTTTCCCACTGCCCCTTTGTGACCCACTTAATACTTTCAAAACCAAACAGGTTCCATTAGGTAAAATAATACACATTTATTAAGAGCAAAAATGTTTTATTAATACTATTTAGTCACTAAACTTTAGTGCGAATGCTTCGCATGCTGCCTATGTTTTACTAAAGAATTCAAGTTACCCGAGAATGACGAAAGTTTGAGAAGAATATTTACCATACCTCGATCAATAGTAGGTATTATTTTTTATAAAGGCGGGAATGTTGCGACCCGGTATTTTAATTTGATGGCCCGGTACCGGGTCGCGACCCGGCAAATGGGAAACGCTGGCTTAGATAACAGTTTTAAAAACATTAAAAAACCTCTTAACTTTTTGTTAAAATATTTGTATAAATATCTTAGAAATATTTGGGATATTATATGGAGTTGTCGCAACTTAGACAGTTAAAAATATCATTTTAGGAATTGTATTTTACTAGCAATTTTAAACAGGTCACAAAACATTTTAATCTTCATCAATCCCATAATTCTTCAATGTTTTTCAGTAAAAAAAGCTTGCTACAATTGCAAGACCATTACATTTAAAATAGCTTATCTAAAAAGATTATCATTTAATCAACTTATTAAAATCGTACTGTCAGAATGGAATCAAATCGAATTTAAATCGGCTATTTTTGTGACTGGCAACCTTGCATAGTGGATAATGAATTTGGAATGAGGATATTGTGGTATCAGTTTCATGTTTAATTAATTTTTACATTCTTTATCCCATAGAACAGTTAACTGATATTTTACGACAAGCTCCAAAAAGATTCATTATGAATTTTAGTTATTATCTGGTTCTTGTAACAGTCAGGCCCAAGTCTGCCTATTTCCTATTTATTCAAGGTACAGTATTTTCAATTTACAATAGCTTAAAAACCGTTTTAACATTTTTGAATCTAATTTTAATCCTTAATATTTTTTATATACACACAACTCAAGTAACTGTGTGTGTGTGCAATGAACCTATGCAATGTTTTATTATAGAAGAGCAACAAACATGAAATAATTGGCCACGCATTTTGTTGGTAAAAGCACTTCCTCCTGCCCTACACCCGTCTGTATTATTAACGGCCGGCCTATCATCACGTCGCATTCCTACGGCGCGGGCCATTTATTTCGGTAATAACCGGTAAATACATGGGGAAACCGATAATAATCTCTTTAAAGATATCAGCAACAAAACGCCATCATAATGTGTGAATGCGTTTGCTAGTTGTAAAGCATCGAGCTTGCCTCGGGATATTTGTTCACATTTCTGTTCGTGTGAATATTATTAAACTCATATTGTTAATAATCACATGCATGCGTTAAAGTTTATGTTAAATTACGTGATAGGTCAGAATTAGGTAGTATGATTAATGTACCTACTTGCAATGATAACATAGAGCAAAATAATTACATTAAACCTCAGGTTTATATATTATTAAGATTTTAAGCTAAATACCTATGATTACCCTGATCCATGATAGTGGACATTAAACTCTTAACACCATCTCCATTTAGGGAGTTACTTTTCGCACTGGACGTTCGTTTTCTAGTAAATTATTTCTCGTACAAAAGCATTCAAATACTTTGAATTGTTTTACTTTTATTAGAAAATATGTTATTTAATATTGTAAATATTGAGTAACAAAGTTATTTTATTTGATTATTTTATTAGTGAATCCAAAACTGAAATAACAGACTCGAAAAACAGATGACTTAAGTTGTAAAAAATTGTCTAATGGTATATAGCGTGGCGCTATTGCCTGAAGAGATAGAGAAAAATGTAAATGAATACCCTAAATCTTTTAAAGCCAGTCCCTACTATAAGTAATGCTAATTCATTTTCTTTTATTTCATACTTCCCACGTTGTTAGACGAATAAGCTATTACGGGTTAACGGGTTGGAAAATACTTTAATAACGTATTGGAACATCCGGAATGAAGAGTTCATATAATATGTAATTGAGACAACAACCTATTTAAGCCCACGACATGACTACAACTTCTGGCCTTATTAGAGACTGAAAGTACTTATTTATTTATTTTTATTTTATTTTTATAATTAAGACATGCCTCACTGGGCCACACAGAGCCCAAATTAAGCTACTATTATGTACCCTGTCGTATGGGGTACCCCATACGACAGGGTACATAATAGGATAGACAACCGATAAAATTTGTAAATACATACTTATAATACATAGAAAACACCCAGACCAGTACAAACAGACATGTTCGTATATCGTATCAAAACCGCGACCCATGGCTCAGAAGCAGCGTTTACTACCGCTGATCCAAATATATAAAGTACTATGTTCAAAAGCAACAAATATTATAATATTATCCGGAGTGAAGTAGGTACCTTACACTGAATGTTATTGAACTATCAGATATCATATTGCAAGTGTCTCGAGAGGAAAATGATCAACATCCTTAATTGTGATTGCTTCATATCGTGAAGGAGAAATTTATTGGAGTTCAGAGCAGAAATTGAACTTAATGTAATACAATAGGTTTCAACGATCTAAGTATATATTACAAGTTGAGTGCATTTTTAAAAGTTTTTAAGTACAGGATGAAATTTTAACCACTTTCCAAAATTTTTAAAGGCGTTCAGTATTGTATTTAGAGTCCAATTATGAAGCAAAAAATGTAAATCACGCTTTCAACAGAAAATATTTTTGGCAAAATAGTTTTCAATTTGTACGGTCCTAGGCCTGATAAGGTATAAAGGGAAAATCAAAAACTTATGAATAGTATCGTAATGAATGAATAAAATGCGAATTGCGTAAAAAAGAGTTGTTAGGCAGCCGTATCAAAAATTTTTGATTTTTGGCGGACATTTTCTAAGTGCTTTATCTCGACATTTTTGTACTTGGCTATACCAAAAGAAAAAATACGTCATTTGTTTTTTGTCTCGTAGATTGATATATTAAAATTTGGAAAGTGGTTAAAATTTCACCCAGTATATATATATCTCTATAAATGCATGGAGATGCGGGACTCGAACCCGCATCTCCATGCATACCGGCCGCGGCGTTCCAAATTAAGCAACTGAGACATTACCGACACAGTGCCAATTTTTCAAGCACATTCTTATTTAGGTTAGACTCGGTTAGAGTCCCGCCTGAGACAAAATTTTTGAAGTTTAAATACTGATATTACAATTGCAACTAAAGTGAAAATAGTAAGTTGTAGATAGATTCAGACTTTATTAAGTATTTTGGAGACTACTGAAACACTGAATCGACAAAAGTTACATTCATTAAACCTTATACGGGCTGTCGGCTGTCTCTTCTAAAATAACTTTCAATTTCCGCAAACTGTTTAGGAAATGATAATACACGTTAATAACATCCATTCGATGTATCAAATCATCACTCAATTATCAATATTAAGGCCGGCCGATCAATCGTCATAATTGAATCGTGTTTCATTATAAATGCTTACTGTATACTATTAATTATGCAGTCGTTTTTACTGTTCGAATTATTTTGTGACTCAATATTTTATAGAGAACTACTGAATTTTAATAAATACATTTTTAGTTAAATACAATATACTTAAAATAATAACAATAATAATAATCACCGGTAGCTTGGACCCTGATCTCGATGCCGGTTGGGAACTATTTTTTATATTTTTAAATGTGTTTATATTTTATAAAGATATTTACAAATGTCATTTATATGTTGTAAAGTTAAATAAAGGTGATAATAATAATAATCTAAATTAGGATTAGGCAAAAAACCGGTTCCTGGATCCTAGCATATGAATATGTACCCACTGCTTCAAGATGGGACACGATGGCTTATCTTTGATGGCCAACAGGATGCTGATGGTGCTATCTCGAGTTCTAGTAAGCATCGAAGACGTTCGTTTACGAATGACAGCGTAAAAGTCTTATTAGACAGGCTCTTATTGAATAGTGAAAGTATTGTTGTAGATATGTAAATACATAGGCTTGTTTCGGGTTGTAATACCATGTATCTAACACTCCTGTAGAGGCACGATGAAATTTATAGTCGGTAATTGTAGTCCAGCGTTGGGCTGTTTACCTTGTTGCCTTACTTTATTGCCCTTTCCATACCTACCAATACAAAAAAATATATTTATAACGCCGAATGAACCTTTTATACTTAAAATTCAGTCATCATCATCATAACGAACCTTTATGAGTCGAAAAGGGGCCTCTCCAAAAAAGGACTTTGCCAATATCGCCACACTTGGCAGGCGGGTTGGCAATCGCAGTTTCGCCAATGGTAAAGTAAAGACGCTGCTTCCCGCTTTCTGTTTTAGTCGCTTCTTACAGCAGTAGATATAGCCTTAAGATGAAGTCCTAAAAATAATCTTGTACGAGTATCTAAGTACCTATTCCGCGGTCCTTAAAATCTTTAAAAAAACACATTTTATTTATTAAAATAGCAAATACTTCTGGACTAAAGATCTGCTTCTATAGTAACTGTTAAAATCTAGTCTCGTCAAGATGCCTGTAGTAATAGGCGGCTTGGAAGACGTCAGAGTCTTCTTCAGACTATTCTTGAATTAAAGTCATAAAAAAACAAAAAGGACGTTACATGGAACATGGAAATTTCTGATTTTTTGGCAGTTAACTTATAAATAGTAAACCGCAAAAATAGTAATTAGTTTTTCAAAGAATTTGATTTGTGCCAATGATAAAGATTCAAAACATTTTGTGATATCTTTAGGTCGCGACTAACAATTCCCCGGACGCAGTAATTCAATGCATTAGTTCAAGTTCCTAATCGTCTATTTATTATCCGATCCACTACCAGCAGAATAGAATAATGCCTCACTTTATTAGTGCTTCTTGTTAAGTTGCAGACAATGGATACTGTTTGTATTGTCTTTGTTTTTAATAGACACAAAGTGGTAAATTATTGTTTGTTGTCCACCGTTCTTTTTACTAATAATGTAATATTAACATTAACTTTAGCTTGTTCTCTCCTTTAAACAATACAATGCCGTTAGTCGAATAAAACTACTTGTAGCTATAATGCCACTCTGTCTGTATATAGTAATATTTTTAAACAAAAGGAGGGCAAAAAGGGGCCACTTGCTGAACTGTAACGTCAGCTCAACCAGGAATAAGTTAGTCCGATTAATCAGTTGCATACTCTGAAAGATCTTGTAAGTTGCAACTGTTTCTTTCAAGTAAATATAGGGCCATTTGCTGGGCACCGCGATAAAACAGGAGTTCACCAGCGCATGCAGGTGAAATTTTACAGTAGGCAAAAGATCTACTACTTTTCACGAAGAAATAGGAATCATCATTAGGAAATGGAACAAATAATAGAAGGGAGAGAGTACGAACACTTTTACAAAGAGACCTCTTATACGAAGAAAAAACTATGCCGCCAGCTACCACTTTGTTTTTGAAAGCTCTTCCCCTTAATTTCTAAAGGATCATGTCACATCGTCCGAATAAGTATTAGCGTCTTCGGCGCCCGCGCACGCAGACTCGCATTAGTGTGGATATTAAACTATACTTCAGTTTAATATTTCCGCTGAGGTCTGCAGTAAAATTATAGTTTCAAACGTTAATACACTGTACTTAAACAGTCATACTTAAATATAAATATCTACTAACTTAGTTACTTAGTATTTAAGCATCTGAATTAGCACTTGAAAGTTAACCAAGGAATTTAACAGTATTTAGCTCATATTAGAGGCTTATGATATTAATAAATAAATACTTATGCACACTACAAAAAACCTACGTTAGGAACGGATCGATACGTATTGTCGATCTTCTTAACCTATCATGTAGCACATAATTCGAATTTTATCGATATTTGTTTTTTTAAATGCAATTCATGTCACTTAAACAAAATTATACGATTTGTCAATGTTGTTGCTACGTTTATTTATTTACTTTTAAAGTACAGACAAAAGCACGTCAACCTACTACAAAACGTCAAATTCCCAATTGATATTAATAAATAATTAAAATAAATAAATATTACTATTTTTATCTTCCACACTTAGACACTAAAGTACAAAATATTAAGAAAAAAATTACTGTATTAGGTACATCTAAGTTGTGGGAGACTGGATCCTGACACTGAGCTTATTTAATAAGCTTGTTGTTTCCAGGTCACCAGGCAGGGCCTTCTAATCTAAACTTGTCTCTAAGATTTGTTGATATTGATCTCTACTTGTTTGACTTAAAGTTGAAAATCAATTCAATGACCTTTAACTTTTTGGGTAGGTTGACCCGCCGTACGACTGTACATAACCCACAACATTCAAATAGTTTAGTAATATTGGCTAAGTACTGAAAAACTCTACTAAGTAGTTACATTTACTTCTTTCTGCAATAAATTTGGCAAATATTGAATTGTTTTATTTTTTACCGCATCATCCGTGGAATATTGTTATTTTATGTTTCAAAATGTATGTATGTGTGATAAGTATGGGAGCTTAAACATATTTTTTTCATACCTACTTACATCACAATCTGTTCAAATATTTATGTCACGACTAAAGTTGAGAATGATAAGATGACGTTGTGATACTCAAAGTGAGATGCACGATATCGCATTACAATTGAAAGATTCGAAAGTATGATGGTGACATGAACCGACAATTGTATTAAATATCGACATGAATCATAATCTATATATATAAAAATGTTATGTCGGTTTGTGTACGCTTCAAAAACTCAAAAAGTTCTGCACCGATCGAGCTGAAATTTAAGCATGATATACTATAATCCGCATCAAGGATTGTTTTTATCTATTTATTCGCGACAGCGAAAAAAAAACCATAAAAAAACAATAAAAAACAAAAACCATTCAATCACAAGGTGCCACAGCGAAGCGTGGCAGGAAACAGCTACTGTTGCTTATATTTTTACACCGAATCGAGTTTTCTGAAGGCACTTTTGGCCTTAATAGTACCTAGATATTTTTATATTTTGAAAACTAAATCCGTAATCAAAACATTTAAATCCAAACTAAAATCTATCCTCCTAAGAAAGTCTTACTACAACATTGAAGAGTACATGTCCGATAAACTTACATTACCACCCAATAAATAACCTATTTCTCCATTAATAATTTAAACCTGAAACTCACTCAAACTACTCTCGTAAATTATAAAACTACAATATTGATGCATATAATACTAAAATGTTTGTCTCTAAAAATTATTTGTACACACACAGCATTACTAATATTTATTCATACACTCACATTAATTTCTAATCTTTATTTATTTAATATTTTATAATTTTAGTTCTTATTTTTAACTGAAATAAGTATAATTTGCTACACCCTAACAGGGTTTTGTTACATTTATAGTTAACAAAATAAATAAATAAATATATTCCATTATTTACATGAAATAGTTAAATGAATTCTTTCTTGAAAGCAATTATTAAGTAAAGCAGTTATTAATAAAATAACGTAGTAGTTGCTACGTTATTCAATGAAAAACAACATATAAGCTAACTTCAATCAATGATGTTTTACATGTGGGGACATTATCCTTAAACCTACTATTTCAGGGATAAGAAGTAGCATATAGACAAACTAGTTTTTCCTAAAATCTATGTTCGTGCCAAATTCTATCTAGATCTGTTCAGCCGTTCTTGCGTGATTGAGTAACAAACATCCATCGAAGCTATAAAATTTATAAAATTTTATAAATAAAGTTAGATATTATGTAATACAGTAGAATCTAAGCGTTCTAGTTATTCAAATATACTATACTTAACAAATACCATTATCTCTAACCATTTTCATAAAGAATTCGCTGTTACATCTCGTAACTAAAAACGAAAATAGACACCATAAAATGTGGAATGCAAATAGAAGAGTCCATTCCGACAAGAGAAAATGTGTTCATAGCGATCTACAGCCGAATTCCCTCGAGGCTCTGTGACAGTTGAAACTTTCAACATACGCATTTAGATAATGCGGCAATTTTATCAATTTTTAATAATCTTGGATTCGATCGCGATTAAATTGATTTTAAAATTCAATTGATGGTGAGACGAAGGTATTTGAATAGTTAAAGGGACTACTAGAGCTAAGTGCTGCCCCCAATTGATTTAATTTTATTAGATACTTCTAAACAAAATAAATTCTCAAAAAACTAGAACAGTGTCATTTTAGCAAATTACCTCTAGTATTTATTGAATCACTGTTAACTGCTTTTCATTCTGGCATTCTTTCGTATTGTACATTATAGCTCTGTAGTCACCTTAACTGAAAATTGAATTCCAAATTTAAAAGACAGCAAATATAAAACGCGTTTCATTCTTTCCAACTACCTCTAGGCAGTCAGTCGAGTTCGATTACCGGTCGGTTCAATTATTATTATTTATTTATTTAAACAAATATCTTGAACATTATATTATAAGGTCTCGCAAAACCTTCTAAAAGGTTTGACTGCGAGTGCATAGTTACACTCTGATTATAATATTACATAATGCTAAATAACTTCTATTATTAAATTAAATAACATAAATAAAATGTTCATAACAACAAAAACAATTTAGGAAACGATATTTTACTAAATTGGCTTGAGTCTGGAAAATCGGACTGGGTTTCCTAATCGTGCTTCGGAAGGCACGTTAATTCTTTGATCTCGGCTTTTATCTTAACATGGAAGTAGTTAAAACCTGTCACTTCAGAAGTTACTAGACGGCTTAAAAAATTCTGACCACCAGACTACTCTTAAAGGATATAGTCATACGAAAAGATAAAAATACTCGTCTGAATATGTGTGCGAATGAATGTAGTTGAACAAGTTTTTATTTTATTTTTTTACGCTTGAAACTATTAATAAATGGGAAGCTATTTTTTGCAACGTTTTTACGCAAAAAGAGGGAATAGGTTCCTCCAGAAAATAATAGTAAAATCAGTTATCCCATATTTACATTACATTTTGAGGAGGAGCTGTCAAGGGATTCTTATAGATTTAAGTGCCAAGATCCATGTCAATAAAACAGAGTGTATGAATGTATGCTTGCGCGCCGCAGTAGGTAAGCAGCGACCGCAGTGACTTATGGCGGACACGTGCGCGCGCGCAGACTAATGAGGGAAATCGGAAAATCGAAAGGTCTTCGACGCTACCTGAAAGTATTATCTATCATGACAAAGAGTGTTGATACACATGAAGCTATTTCTATTCTACCTAGATTATTTAAACATTATTTTTTTAATCAGCACTCAATAGGTAGTATTTAATGATTTAAAAAAGAAGTGCACTTCAACATTCTTAAAGTATGTACTGGTGTATTTTTCTGAATTCAGCCACATCATAATTCTTCTCAGCCTCATTAAAGAATAAATAAATAAAAATTAAAAAATAAAAGTTAGCAAAAAGACAAATGTTTTACTTGAAAGTCTTAGGCACTGTTATAAAAAAAACGATTCAGCTCGGAAATATCAACATTCGAAAATTACGTTAAATGTTTTGTCATTATGAAATCTAACAAAACTTGTGAACCATTAGAGCACTATCTTGTATAATAATGCTTACATAAAACTTATCTAACCCAATTATAAAATATTGCTGTTAATGTAGGTAACTTAAATGTCATTCTTCTCATTACGCGTCAGCTCTTAATCTATAGGATAATTAGGTATTGCAATGACATTTTTTATCCGGTTTTTTTTCTAACTGTAAGTAATTCAATTTTTTTTTATTAATGGGACAAAACATCACGCACATTGTTCTTAACCTAGAGTAGAAACTAGCTAAAGTAACTTGTATTTAAGAAATCAGAAACACCACCAAGTCTACGGTAAGTATGTATTTAATGCAATAATTAAGTTATGATGATGATGCCGCAACAGGCCAGGAAGACATTATCATCGTAAGCTAAAGAGTACCTACCTACGTCAGCTACAATTATGTTATCAGTATATAAACTTGAAAAATTTTGTCTCAGGCGGGACTCGAACCCGCATCTCCTCGCATGCGATTATAATTGCAATTTAATTGCTAAAATATCAAATAAAGTATACAATTATGTTACTAAACATTCTCAATTTTTAGTAAACTTGTAGTTTAAACTTTGCTGGTAGGATTCTTACTAAGGAACTTATTCATTTTCTTTAGCAAAATTATACTTTTAATACCGATTATAGTTTGATCTTCCGGGGATGAGCTATGGTTTTCCGTCTTTCAGATAAACAACTCCCACAACTGGGAACTGACATGATACTGCAATAGGCAAGACCACGGATCGTCGTAATATTTCCGAACTGACTTTCCAAAAACAAAATGAATCGTAAAAAAATACTTGTGGTCAGAATAACCAAAACAGTTCAACTAATTCGCTAGATTTATTTTAATTGTAATTGCACAAAACGTTCCAGTCATTCCACTAGGGTAAAGATGAAAATTCCCCCAGGGTTGTGCTCATGTGTCAACTTCGTGGGATTGCAATCCCTAGGCGCAATTGATTATGGTGTTTGGCTTAAATGGCTGATGCAATCAACCGTTACGAGCCCTCCACTTCATACTGCATGCTAAAGGAAACTCTAAATCTCGTTTTAATTAGGATAATTGTAGAAAGCCGCCAACCCACACACTACACAGCATTCATAGCATTATTCCGGTGTTATTCTTTTCAAATAGTTTGAAAGAAAAGCTAAGATAACTGGATCTTGCACATGTTTTGAGTTCAATAGTGCAGTGTATGGTATGTAATTTGTACGAAATTTTGGTACTCTTAAGTAAGTATACATTGCCAAATTATTTTTGAAATACATAAATAAAATCTGAACGAACACAATTTTTAGGGGTGGTAGGATCTACCTCCTAGTGGTCCACCCTGGGCAACGGTATCTTTGGTTTTCTAACCAATGATGACGGCTAACAGATCCCTCTGCGGTGGAAGGCTTCGTAAGAGGCCGCGTGGATGCACCACCCTCCTGCCGGAGTCCAGCGCCAAACAGTTTTTCTGTGTTCCGCTGGTGTGAGAGAGAACCAGTACCTCTGGGTAAGCTCGCTCCATCTAGGCTTATTCTTAACCGTATAGTTAAGTATGTAGTCCAGAGCAAAATCATTATTTATAAAAAAAAATTAATAATATGTTGTAATCAATTATAATATCTTCTTCAGTTTTGTAAGTTTCCTGTGTTGCTTAAGGTGTTTGGCAAACTATGTAAAAAAGGACTGACAAATTTCATTCAAGATCAAAAAACTTTTTGTGTAACCTAAAAGCGTGAAATGTTCCACTAATTTTGGGTAAGTGCTTGATGATTGTCGGTGTTCTTATTTGGCAATGCTTTTTTAACTTTTTTTTTAATGTTTAGAATCTGAACGAAGGGTTAACTTTTGTTTTCAAATATAATTAATATAGCAATACCATAACGGATTTTTCTTTATGTTATGCGGCGGTTATCGAACTCCACCGAAACGGCAAGACCGTTTCTATGTCATTTTTGTATTATATATGTTGGATCTATAATAACGTCCGAGTCCAAATGAAAAAAAAAAAATTACTTAAAAGTTGCGCATTTTTAGTTGCGTAATTTATTTTAAATACGTCCAAAAAACTAAATTCGCTATGTAGTGAAGCACAAACAAGACTTTCGTGTTCAGCAGAAAATAAGCTATTAATTAATTGTACACGGCTCATAACTCATTCATGTGGCTAAGCATTAACACATTTAACAGTAATCTAAATAAAAACAAATGTCGGAACCACTTCTTGACAGGAAACCAGTATTGGAAATCGCAATATATCTTTACACATGGGGTCAGCTGTTAATTACTCATGTCTTAATTACGCCCGCGAGCTGCTCGGTGGCCAATGAAAGCCAATTCTGGCCAGTGTCAATAGACTCCTGTAAACAGTTTGCTTGGGGCATCAAAGGAAGCAGTAATATTACATTTAATCCCTCAGGCAAAAAACTTAAACACCTATTCACTAGGATAGACTTATCATAACTTGAGTGAATGTAATTTCACAAGTTACGACGTTTTAGCCACAAGGTCCACACATAGCCTCCGGTTTTTTGTAGACATTTTCCTTAGTTTTCCGGGTGGTGTAATGACGACCTAAAAATATAATAGCCTTATTCTTTTCGTAGTTTGGGTGTCGAAAGTTCCAACTAAAGGAGAACTGCCAAGAAATCTGACAGCAACGCACTTCTTCTCTCCGTACAATGGTTAAACTACAATTGCCAATTTCGGCCAAAAATAGCGATTTATGCAAAATTATAGTTTGGGCCTGGACATATAGAACGAATTTATAGACAAAAAAATTGTTGGTAAGTAATAGTTATTAAAAAATACGGGTATATATCGGGTTGCCTAATTATTTGTACTCCTAATTGTCATTGGCACACAAACTATTAGCCTAAAATTTTTTCGCACATCTTTACTATTCCTAATCGTGTTTAGCCTATTTTTACTACGCTTAACTTTATATCGCCGTATTATAATTTCGCCGAATATATCATAACACCTACCCTTTTGCAGTTCCAAATTTTTATTCGCAGAAAGTTAAAAACTTTATCAGCATGCATGCATGCTTGCAAAGAAGTAATCATGCATGCAAGCAAGCAAGCAAGCATGAATGCATGCAAACAAGCATGCATGCATGCAAAGAAGTAAGCATGCATGCAAGCAAGCAAGCAAGCATGTATGCAAACAAGCAATCATGCATGCAAACAAGCAATCATGCATGCAATCAAGCAGACATGCATGCAAACAAGCAATCATGCATGCATCCAAACAATCAGACTTCCGTGACGGCTTCGGCGCTGCGGGGCTCCGGCGGTCCCACGCGTGCTTATCGTCGCAGATGGCTTACGCTCACCACCGCAGCTTCGGCTTTCTGGCCGGCTGCGCCGGCCAGCCTCAGCCGCGGCGCCTCGCTTACAGCCTCCTGCTCCTCAGCCCGCGGGCCGCCTCGCCCCTCCGCGCCTACGCGCTTTTGAATTACACTCTAGGGGTAGGGCAGACAAGACTGCTTGGGGTCGGTTTGTGAGCGATTCGTTTCTTAAACTTTTCTGTTTAAAAAAAATAGAGCGTAATGTCAAAAAAAGATGCTAATACATTTTAGTGCTTTCGATATTATACATACTGAAATTAGGGTTTTCAATTTTTAGACCAATCTATAATAGTGCGAAAACAACTGTTAGACTAGACAATAATTATACGTTATAAGTTTAGGCCAATACGGTTCGGCCAAATGAAATTAGGACTTTAAATTTTAGGCGAACCGAAGGGCACCCAAAAATACCGATATTGATTTGTGTAACATCAAAAACAGAGTACCATCTAACTCATACCTTTGCAATTTGTATCAAAACTGTTTTAAATTGACTCAATGCGCAATGTACCTAACTATTTTAGACTGCGATCGTTTCTACTCAAGACAAGGAATAAATAGTAGGTGTCAGCTATTCATCAATTCTTCGCAAGTCAGTGCAGTCGTGACGTCACGCAAGCGGTCAAGTGCACAAAACGCACCCCGAGGTTATAAATATTCAGACCCGACACAGTTGGCTTTCCATTGAAAAATCTACTTCGAGGTGTTATTCTGGACTTTCATTAGGATTATTGCAAAATTGCTACCTATGTATTTATTTAAAATATTTTGGGAAATAAAACGACCAGGTTGGTGTGGTGGTACAGTGATCCACCGCTTTCCATGCAAGGATCCCGGGTTTGATTTGTCGAGAAAATTTTCGGAAATTAATTTTTCTAAAGTGATTTAGGTCTGAAGAAGTGAGGGGGTAATGCTTTAAAGGGGTGCGTTAAGCCTTCGGTTCTGGCCGGCTTCTAATTGTGACCAAGCTTAGCGTTTATGATTTTTAGAGAAACATTTTTTCAGCAGACCCAGCAGTGGATTGATGATTAAAGCCATATCAGATTCTTGTCTTGAAAAATATGTAAGTATCTGATACTTTGAAATACCAAAACCCTTTAAGACATACACGGCGGACAGCGAGCCACGTGCCGAGCAAAATGGATGGTGCCGGTCCTGGTCACGACGAGCGGTAAGTATGAGCCATTACCGGCAACAACTGTTACTGTCCGGTATAAATCTGCATACGCGACTCAAACAACACAAATCAATGCCGCGATTAAGGTCTTAGATAGAACTTTAGAAAAAAGTAATGCCACGCGATTTACACGGTATCGCTAGGCAATTTTATTGCCGTGTATTAGAAATGTATTATATAATAAAGTGATTATTGGGGTTTTCTACTATGTACCATAATTTTAATGAATTTTCAAAACTAGATTTAAGTTTCTCCAAATGTACATATATCTACCACATTTAAATCTGTTAAGAAATTATTGATTCCCCAGAGAAACTTTCACTCCCCTTTTTCTGAAATAAAAACTATCCTATGACTCAAAATTTCGTCGGGTTTAGAGTTTATAACAAACAAAAATACCAATCTTTCCTCTTTATATGATATGATATTGGCGTATTTAACGTAATTACTTGTTTTGTTTCAACATCCTGAAAAAACTGTCCAGTAAGTATTAATGTAGCTGCAATGCTCTTTATTTTAAATATAATCTAATGTACAAGTTTAATTTCATGAGGGCCTCAAATAGACCGATGTTTTGTCACATTCGTCTCATACTGCACAGTGCACACAGCATCAAATGTATCCGCTTGCAATTAATTGCCGCGAGCCCTGAATGTCTTCACGACCGTCCAATTGACTTTTACTCTCTCCACGATTAACAACGACTTTTTAATTGTGCAGGAAGGGATCATTCAATTAGTGTACGTGGGCAGGCAGTGATAGTTGAAGTCCATGCTTAAATTAGAAATATTTTTATTTTTATATGATTAAGAATTTTGAATAGTGTTATTAAAGTTTGTGAAACAATAATAAAAAGAGTAGCTCTGATGCTTTATAAATACGAAATTTAGCAAATTTATTAATAACTTAAAATACATTAGTTAAGTGCCTATTACTAACAGCATTATGTTGAAACAAAAAGGCAAAACTGTGCTGATTTGTGCTTCCTAGATGCATTTTGGTACCAACATAAACTGCCTTAGTACAAAATATATGATTGTAAAAGTGGAAAGATACTAATTAAACAAAAATGTCACT
Organism: Anania crocealis; assembly: GCA_949315895.1. Classification (NCBI taxonomy): domain Eukaryota; kingdom Metazoa; phylum Arthropoda; class Insecta; order Lepidoptera; family Crambidae; genus Anania; species Anania crocealis. Next base: position 7,515,660 of record OX438869.1, read on the forward strand.
ACCACCATTTATGATGTCTAATGTGCCATTTTAATATCTGCATTACAAATTGATGGACAATGTTTTGACCTGTCTAACTCTAATGTGCGTTGTAAGTTTATGTTAACTGAACATCGCTAGAGATCCGAGTAAAACACACTTACAATGACTTAAACTCTCTCTAGTATTTAATGCTAGGTAGTCACAGTTAATCAATCTGTTTCGGTACACTCTTTGTTACTAAAGTAAGCCGCCCTCGATATTCAAAACCCGAAAAATTACCAACTAAAGACCGACGAATCCTGTATGTAGGTTTCCGATCCAGGTCATAGCACACTCGAACCGACAACAATCGTCTCGCGTTCTCATCACAGTCATCAATCACGAGCATTATTTGTTTTATCGATCGGATACGGTCCGGACGGGCCGTGCCAGCCGGTCCTGGCTCTGCCGAATTCAGAATAATCCAAACAATGTCACATGCCATCGCTTGTACTTGCTTATTCTTTACGTAACGAGATTGATCACCCTAAAGCTAGACGAGGTTTTCTTACTAGGGACAATTTCTGAAAGTTACGAAGTAAGTTGAACGATGATACTTAGTCAAATAAAAACCAGCTGTGTTCTTTAAATAGCACAATGTAAAATTACTTTATGATTAGTATCTACTCTACACAATGAATTTCCCTCTTGGCTACCTACGCCTTTCAATGATCCTAGTTGCGGCAAGTCTAGTTAGAGTATACAACAGAACATTTTCATACATACTTAGTAAAATATTTTTACTACAATCAAATACAATTTGAACAAAAACGTTATCTTGGCGATATTTACTAAGTCGGCAGAAGCACGTGAAGTAAAGCAAAATATTCCTTTTCATACGTTACTTACTTAATATTGTTAAGACGCTGACTGCAGCCGATGACCTTGAGCAATGAATACGCCCACAAATTGATTCGTCTTTGAATTTCTTTGCAACGCGCTGCAGCTGTCACTGTCGATTCCCATAGGAGTGACACAGAAAAAGCGCATGGAAATAGAAGGGCCTAAGTGCCAAACAACAAATTTCGTTGTGCAATTTAAAATTGCCATTTTATTAAAAATCCAAATCAGCCATTTGCTTAAGCAACATGTAATATACAATATAGCAAAATTTTATTATCTATACTAATATTATAAAGCTGAAGAATTTGTTTGTTTGTTTGTTTGTTTGTTTGTTTGAACGCGCTAATCTCAGGAAGTACTGGTCCGAATCGAAAAATTCTTTTTGTGTTAGATAGTCCATTTATCGAGGAAGGCTTTAGGCTATATAACATCACGCTGCGACCAATAGGAGCGAAGCATCAGTAAAAAATATTGCAAAATAATCGCATTTTTACTAACAAAAATTGACGCGGACGACGTCGCGGAAAACAGCTAGTCATTGATAAACGGACTGCTGAGAAAAATGGTAATTTATGTATTTTCAGAGGCTACTTTGAGATGATTTTCTATCGAGATAAGTTTTGAGAATCGTGTTTTGGAAACAACCACCTGTAGGGCTAAGATGCGACCAACGACATAATTTTATCGCGGCCTTATATCGCATTTTGACAGCGTTATATCGTTTGTCTATCGCTGCTAACATGGCAGACTATTTATGTCATCTCTAACTGTCAAAATACGATAAACGATAAAATTGTCTACAAACTCTAACATGAGCCTCTTATATTTGTCTATTTTAATCGATTTTTGACACTTGCGCATGACAAATTATCGTGGTCGGTTGTAGCTCATGACAAGGCATAAACCCTTTATAAAAAATTGCCGTGCTATATTTTAATTACATTTTGGCCACTTATGAAGAACGGGAGGCGCGTAAAATTCAGCGCAAGCGTATCCGCGACGTGTGCAACCCGTATGACCTTCCGGATATGGAGTTCCAGGCTCTGTGGCGTATATCCAAGCCCATGGCTTTTTATTTGATAGATAGGCTGAAAGAGGACTTGGAGCCAAAAAATGGAGGTCTTCCAACCATGTATTGGCACAGATACTGGATCTGTGCCTTATTGCCTCTAAGTTTTCTAAAAGAACATAAAAACCATTAGTACTTTCCATGATAAGAATTTAATTCAGTTTATTACAAGTTTTACTCACATCTTTGAGGCCATTTCAAATTTTAAAACTTTTCACACTTCAATCAAAGTTCAAACCGAAAAATATGCCGCGAATGCTGTTTGACAGGTGTCACTGACAGTGACTGTCACCCAAAGATGTGTCAACGCAGATGACGTCTCTGGCAAGAAGTGTTTTAGCCAAGTCTGACGTAAAATTGAACGAGTGATTATAATATTAACCAATGTTTCCACACCGAAAAACTATATAATTATGTAATATGGCTACATCCGTTTGTCGTGTAGATAAACGTTAGTCGAGCGAAGAATTTTTATCGCGGGTGGTTGCCATGTTAGGAAAAATGATAAAATAACACAAGTAGACAAATTTTATCATGTCGTGCGACAAATTTATCGTGGTGTCGCATCTTAGCCATACTGGTCAAAAATATGATAAATTACAACTACATAGAGTTTGGCAACAATACGAGCCATAGGCTTTAAGCAAAACAATCTTCATTGAGCTGAATTTGGCTCATGTCAGCGTCTTCAGCCTAAAAAATGTGTTAACTTGAATGTGTTCATTTTTATTTAAATGAAACCATATTTTTCTAGAATTCAGTAGTCAGTAACATAAAGAAAATAAAGACTGGCAATATTCACAATATAACAGACTAATATTTTTATACCGCTACTAAAAATAACTACAATATACACGATGAAATTTTTTGTAATTTATTTTACAACACTACTAACAAAATTAATTTTATTTCTCACCCGCGTTTTAGGAGTCCGGCGCTCGTGATGCTCGTATGCTGCAACTCTTCAGAACTCAATTCGTCGACGCTGCGACACTCAGACGCGGACAGGGTTCTATAGACAAGAGTGGAGTCAGGATAGGGGAAGGCGGGGAGAGATGTGAAAAAAAGAAACGTGTGATTTGACCATTTAAAAGGACAGCTATTAGCTATTTTCCGTGACTTCGTAAGCGTAAAGGTTTGAGCTTGCCCTAAGGAAACCTTACTTTTTTTCGCCCACATTTTTTATTTTAGCCCACAATCTATGTCCGTGCAATATTTCATTCAGATCTGTGCAGCCGTTCTAGCGTTGTTGAGTAACAAACATTTATAAATTCGCATCTCATTTATCGCATTTATAATACTAGTAAGATTTACAAGAATTACTAAAATATATTTTTTTTTTTACACAGATTGTTTCATAAGGCTAGCTATAAATATGGATAAGCTGAAAAGGCTACTTGGGTCGTAAAGGAGAGCTCTGTCTTACGTCAGAACGAATCTCTCCTAAACTCACAGCTGCAGGGTCGCAAGTACGAAGCACTGCACAATATTGAATGATTACGGTTCCTCGGTTGACTGTAAAAATCAAGCAATAATAAGATCAGCAGTCCATAACTTGCTCTTTTCTAAAATGATACAGTAGCAATAACTAAAATTCTTCCAGATGCCAATGCCTTTAACTATGTAAAGACGCCCTTCAAAATCTGTTTTCATTTTCCATAATTTTCAGTTACGACAGCTAAGAATCATGTTCCTGTGAACGTTTTGTCTCAAATACGATGTTTACTCACCGTTTGAGTGCATAAGAATCAATCATCTGCGACCATTAGCAAATGATTAGGTAGAAGTAATGGCTGGTAAGACAGGGGCCCGGGGCGACCACAGTAGCATGAAACCGCATCTCCATTACGCCTCATTAGTGCAGGTGAAACTTAGTCATTTCCCTGGCTGGACCGTCAACCATTCTTACATGACCCGTGACGACTAATGCGTACTATTACAGATTGGGCATTTTATGCTCGTTCTTTAATAATATGTAAGAATTTGAGCATAAATATCTAACAAATAATAACTTACTTAATTCAAAAATGCATAAGTAGTTGCAATTCATAAATCCAGCCTGCTTAATACTGCTTATTATACCCCCACGCACCATCACGAAGTATGAGTGTGAGTAGGTACTATTTTATAAATACAAGAAAAAAACAAAACGTCTTCAAGAATCTTAGTAAAATATCAATTACTTGGTCAAACTAAGTAATAATGTATGACTTTATTTGATATTTTACCAACTAAATTGCAATTATAATATCAGTATATAAACTTGAAAAATTATGTTCCGCCTGAGACGTAATTTTTCAAGTGTATATACTAATAATGAATGAACCTACGAGTCCTACGACAGTGACTTTGTATTCACGTATGAATGAAATCATGTATTTTAAGCACATTAAGAGGAAACACAAGGGCCGTTTTTCCATACAAACGTAGTCCCCTGTTTCCTCCTTGGGTAAAGCCAGTAGAGCAATAATTTTTATTACAAAAATCTATGGCCACTATTAGCATGTTTCTATGTTTTCTGTTTTTTCATAAATTAATTAATAAAAAATATATGAGCCCTCAAAAATCTATAAAAATCGCCAGATTTTCCTCTGTGTTCAAACATCCAGAAAACAAATTTGGCTAAATTTTAGAAAAAAAGGAAAACATACGAACACGGCCAAAGCCTTTCTTTAATTTTTTATGAAAAAAGTATTTAAATCTTTATCTCTATATCTTGGTCTAGTTTTGGAAAAGTAATCGGGGGACTACGAAACGTTGATTTGGTGTGCTTTTAGTAGGTATTCCTCTTAAGGCTGCCCGCCCACGTCCGACTTTTTGTAGGACCGATAATCGGGCCGATTTTTCTATAGTAGGCAGCAGTATACACAATCATGACCGATTTTTTGTAGGACGTGTGCGTTGCTCTATTGCTATCAGTACGTTCTATTTTTCTCCTACAAAAAATCGGTCACCGATTATCAGACGCGGGCGGGCAACCTGAGTGTAAAGTGCGGTAGAAATATTCCCGTTTATATAACGACTAATCTGTACCTATCTAACAAAAAAACTTTTTGCAGAGCTCATCTGAGACTGGTTACTGACAATAACAGCGGTCATCAAATATAATAGGACCAATTATCCCCGCGTTACTCCGTGTCACGGTGACCGACACTTCGCGATCTTATTTCGATGTGAAAGCGACAGTAGTTTTTTATACCCACCATTATTTATCCATTAACTATGATATCGATCTTTTACGCAAATTGGTATTAATTATCAACCGCAATAAATTTGCGCGGGGAAATTTAAAGATACAACTTTATGACACGACGGCAAAAATGTGGTAGTGGCCCATTCATTAGTGGTTTACAGTTGAATAAAATATTGTTATTGTCGCTTTATGACGGCTTAAGGCAAAACGTAGTGTACCAAATTAGCCTTCTCTTTTTAAAACGTTTAACAATCCAATTAAAAGCATGAATTAATATAATTCAGTGAGAAATGAAAGTTTTTCGTTATATCACAGTGGCTCCAATCAACCCTTAACCATCTACCTATGCTCAAAATAATAATTTTCAGAAATGACATAATTGATTTTTAATCGAAATTATCTAGAAAGCATGGTTGCAATGATCGAATATTATATATTTTCAAACAAGATAGTAAAATCCATCTAAGGCATTTAGCGTAAATGTAGTCGCCCACACATCCCGGATGGATTAGCCCCAGAGGCCATCAAACATCTCTAATCTATGTCCATATCATCGGTAATGCCACGCATTATTGGACTTCCTTGAAACTTTCAATGATCGCAGTTTAATGTCTACTTTAGTGCCACCACTCCGCATGGCTCGATGAAAGCCTGGAGGGGATATTGTTATACTTCCTGACCCAGGTGTCCCGTTTAGCAGTCCCATAAAGGTTTCATGGGATGTTAATGACTCCAAAACCGCCAAGGAAACCATTCTCATCATTATGTATTTTTGCATTACTTACATTAGTAGTATTTAATGCACCCTATGTCTAAGATATTGTACATTACCTTATATTTATAGATTAAGGTTTTTATGTCTATCATTAAAACTGTGGCAGATCGATGTTATAGATATTAAAACAAAAATATATGAGGTATGTGTGATAGAGCAACAGAAGCTAAATTAAAAAGTAGAATATTTGTCTATCTGCATTTGTATACATGTTGTATGTTCGCGTATCATACCTACAGAGTCAGACACAGTCCACCAAAGTTTATCTATCTGTATGAGGTATTAATAAAAAAATATCACCTATATGTATGTGTTCGCGCATAATTTAACTGACGGCACCAAATCAGATTAAAAAAATGTATTTTGTTAGTCAGTATTTTGCATAAAAGAAATTGTTTAGAGAGCTAGTTAATAACAATATAAATCATGCTAATATATGGATTTTTGTACTTGCTTTAGGTTCATCACAGCGTACTTGCGAGTTTCGTAATCAAAACAACCATTGTAAACCTTTATTCTTACCGCCGAACCTCGAAACCACTTCCACGATAGTAGACCACAAAAATTACCGAATTGAAAAACTAATTCGAGAGCCATAAAATGATTCATAGATCCAGCCATTCGAATTTGTACTGCGTGGTCCGGAACGAAGTTCAAACAGACCAGCCAACAATCACTTACGGCCTTGTTGAGTGGTTGAGTAAAACCACACGATAAAAAACGTTGAATCATCAATGGTTTATGAATTATTTCAAAAATGAGTTTTTCGTTGCTTATAAAGTAAAAAGATTGCCTCCATAAAAAAAAATTAGGCAAGTAGTTAAGAACCATAAAAGCTCTTTAAAATTTTAATAACAAGATTGTTCAGCCACATCAAATTCAACCGTATAAGATGCTTGCAGAATAGGACTCTAACCGTCTTTAAGGACAATTATCTGTGATAAAACTGACATTCATTTATTTAATTAAAGTCTAATAGGAGACTGAAGTAATTGCGCTATGTCCAGAATAAACAGAGCCGCAGTATCGGATGGCATGCACTAATTGACACTATCTGTCTATGAGCATTGTGCGCGTTAATGAACAGAATGATATCGTAAAGGGGGCGAAGGGACGATCAAAGGGCCATTCTCTAAAATACACGCTGCTTTATAACCGGTGTATATCAGACAAACTTTGATCTAAGGGTAAGGCCTTCACGATACTGGCACGTACAGTTGGAAGAAATTGTTGTACAAATCGTTCTAAAATTCAAGTTATAAAACTCATATATCTATTGGTAATTGGCACAAATGGTAAAGTATTGATGCATACCCAGCTGGCACAAAGATAAATCTAAGAAACTTTAAATGTAGGAATATAATTACGTAAATGACGTTTATTACCGTTCTTTGGTCACATGTGTCAGTTGTGTCCGAAAGTATTGTCCTGCTAAAAAAAGTTATTTGATAAATATAGGACCTTAATAACTTTTCAAACTCTGGCTCACAACAAATAATAACGAAAATAGTCAACATTTTATTATTATGTCACTCAATTGTAAACAGACTGAATTCCCGTCCCTACGTTAAACGTTTAAAAATATCAAAATATCGCAAACATGCTACGAAATCAACTACGAAAAGGTTTTTAAGTACCGAACAAAACGAAAATCTCAAATAATGGTTGTCATGTCAATACAATAAAAAATGATGATTTTATGATTTTCCCCGTCTGCAGTACCAGGGGCGCAGAGGCGGCTAGGAGCCTAGCGGAGCATGTAACAGCTTCCGCGAGGGCGCGCCTTCATTGTCAGCGGAGTGCCCGTGCGTGACTGTCGCTGCCCACAGCTTCTAATATCCTGGTACTAGAGACAGTTGCAAGCTTTATTTTTTTGTTTGATTTATTTTTGCAAGCTCGAATTTTACATTATTTTTTTTATCTTAATAGAGTTCTGCAATTCAAATTTATAGAGGGGACTTTTTATTACCGTCAATTTTTTTTAAAGGCGTTAAGTATAATTTTTAAAGCCCATTTATGTAATAAAAAATGTATATCAAGTTTTCATCCAAAAATATTTTTCGTAACATAGTTTTCATTTTTTACGGTCGTAAATTCGTTGGTCGTAAGCCAGTAAAGGTATGAAGGAATATCAACAACTTATCATCGCGTAAAAATTGTGTTACAAGGAGGCCGTATCCAAAATTTTAGATTTTTGGCGGAAATTTTCTAGGTCCTTTAACTTGACATTTTTATACTAGGCTCTACCAAAAGAAAAAATACCTCATTTGTTTCTTGTCTCGTTGATTGTTGTATTTTAGGATGGTGATTATAATTTCATCATGTATTTTCACTTATTAGTTCAGCACAGATCATCACAGTTCATCCTAACTTATAGCCTACTGGCTATAGCTTAGTGCGAAAGTAACTCCTGTCACGCTTTCACGTCTACTGAACTGATTTTGATGAAATTTGGTGTAAAAATTTATCAGACCTTGAGATAGGACGTATTTTGTATTAGGCCGGGCATGGTAGAGCCGCAGGAAAAAGCTGATTACAAATAATGTATAGTACCTACCTACCTACATTTGTTATATTACATTTAGATCAAGCGTGAAAGCGTAACAGAGAGATACTTTCGCATTCATAATATCAGTAAAAAAGTAAGGATTGCTATAATTAAATAAATAAATAAGTAAAGATATTACGACAAATAAATACAGCTAATTGGATCAAAGATCTAATGCGAGTAATTATTTGTATGTTATAAGTTACCTTAAACTTAAGGTGTTTAACAAACTAATTTCATTTTCAAAAATTTGATAAATTAAAACAAAAATATTCCGCAGTCGGTAGGATTCGAACCTACGCTCCCAGAGGGAATCTGATTTCTAGTCAGACGCCTTAACCGCTCGGCCACGACTGCTTCATGATGTCGTTTATATTTAACGTATACTTTCGATTTTGACCGTGATACAACTATAAAATAAAATAACCATTCACTAAAAGCGTACTCGCTCCAACTCAATGCCGCAATAACCGTTAATACATGTAATTAACTATTTAACTACCAACTGTTTCACTATACGTAACAGTTTCAGTGACAAAAACAACAAAGATGAAAGAATATGAACCACGAAGTAAAAACCCTTATCACTGCTAATCGAATAATTTGAGTTTATTAACCGTCGTATACCGCCGTTACTAAAATAGAATAACACAACATCTTCTCTTCGTACGAGTATGGGTGTGCAACACTGGCCAAATTGCAATCGCCAACCCGCCTGCAGAGCGTGGAGATCACAGAATAATGGCGATTATGGTAAAACCCTAAGAGGCCTGCGTTCAGCAATGTATTGAAGAAGTCTGATAATGATGAATTAATTTAATTGTGAAATCAGTGAAGACCTCAAAATTACTGATGATAAATTTAATTATCTTTTTTTTTTAATAAAATATTCCTAGACCGTGGTTGTATGAAGTCTTCCTAGAAAATATTGGTTTGAGTAAAATCTCTATCACTTGGTTGGATGTGTAGTCGCCCGTTTAGCGTCATAGTTTAGCGTTTAGCGATAAGGTCGTGAGTTTAAAGCCCCCTTAGGTAACATTTTTGAAATGTATTACATGGATTATTAGAAAATAACATCTACATAAGGTTTTTACTAAATACGAGTACCATACGATTGTTATATTACCTGCCATTCGACTTTTTTGGTTGGCTAACGGCCGGTCCCAATAATCTATCTATCGCCAGTTTTGACATTTCGGAACAGTTTCTACCTTTGATTTTGCCGTCCAGAGAAACAAAGACAGATGTTGTTTTCTATCTCCGATATGCCAAAACTGAAGATAGATAGGTTATTAGGACACATTTCTGCGATTAATGCGTTTTTTATAATGTACATTTCGAAAGATTAAATAGCGAAGGTATTATTGCAAGTTTCATTCTAAAGCCAAATTAAAACATATATTAATTAAACTCGTTGGAGGCAGAATAAACGTGTCAATGCCTAAGGTTAAGGAAGATGAACATATAATTTTATTTCGTAGAGCGCAATCTATCAAAGGTGTGGTCATAACAATCAGAGTAGTTTCATAGATACATATTATTTTATTTTATTGTATTTTCATAGAAACTAAAATTTTGAGATTCCGATTTGTATGCATTTTTTTCTTAATGATATCTTGTCTTTACCATAGTATTTAGGTATGTATGTTAGCATAGGCTGATTACGGCTTGTTATACCATTTTTTACCTAACACCCTGTATAAGCAAGCAGGAGTCCTTTAAATTGATAAATGCGCTTCAAAGCTTTAACATGTAAATAAACCACCCCTTGTCTGCAGCGAAGGGTTAAAGGCCAGCACATGACGGACACACCGCTAAACCCCTCCGCAGACGGACGGCTTCCTGGAACGTGAACCGGCCTATCCTGTTACTCCCGGATTGTAGGGCTGGCTGTAGCTGAAATTTTCGTTGCGCAAATAAAGGCTAAATCGCTATGTAAAGTCGTCCATATATAATAAGAACTAGATACACAGCCTGATACAAAAAAGACACAGAAAACTGTCCTCGATTGAATGATTGACGTTGATTTTATGTCAGTGTCAACTTTATAACCCGGCCAAATTATGTCGATATGTAATAGTATGGTTATTTATGTCATGTTGTATCTATTCGATTGATATAGGTTTTGCCAAAATTGCACTCATATGGTGCACTTTTTAGTTGGGGCACTTTTGTGATGCTGATTATTTAAGTACTGGACATTGGTATCTATACTATGTATCTACCTATCTAAAGGAAATGTTGCAAAAATGCTTCTAGAAATAATAAAAAACTATATAAAAAATAAAACCTGGTAAAGTACACAATCATTTAGAATAATTTACAATTTTAGATGATAGATCTTTTTTTTTTTTATTCATTTTAAATTTCTTTTGTGCGATCAATAGGTGACCACTTTGCAAAAGTCCAGGGTTCGATTATAAGGCGGATCGATTTAGGAAACGATATTTTAAAAATTGGCTCGGTTTTAGAAGGGAGGGTAACCTTCCCCCCCCCCCCCCCTCGGTAAGCCGTTGGTTGATTGCAATGAAAGTCAAGCAAGTAGGTACTGTCACAGGCATGCTACGACTTTGCCCTAACTTTGGAAACTCTTGACTCCAGGCTACACTTGAAGTAAGTTCATACGGAAATAATAAGAAGAACAGGTGAAACTGTTCATGATAGCTATTAAATAAAACTTCACAACTGTTTTAGCCCTAGTTTCAGGAAATTTTACTATAGTTTTTTACTCTACAAATAGTGATCCATCAATTGGCACGAATTATTTTCTTATGAGGAATGTAGGTACGCCTAGAATGCCAAACCACACGTTATTTAATTATAAAACAGAGATAGTTAGTTGGATTTTAACAAGATCAAATTGCAATAGACTTTGCACAACCCTACAATCGTGACGTTTGAGCCCTAATAATCCTATTACGGCCGAAGGGAGTGCACTGCGTTGTAATATTCACGACTCCATTATTATTAAAAGGATCAAATATAGCGTAAATGAGTGCTACACTCCTCCTACATGATGCAAAATAGAACATGTTCATTAGGGGGCCGCTGCCCCAACCCAATACAATTCCAGTTAGAGCGCACTTAACAAATATGTAATTAAAAATTGGTATATAGATCTCATAAAATTACAGACGACTGATTTTTTTCCTAATTACTGAAAACAATGGTTTTTTGTTTTTGTATTTTTGCGCATGAGACGCACTCATATTATGGCCTCCGCTTATTATAAGTATTAATTTGCAAACAAAACATTGTTCGAACTCTTTCCAAAGTGTTCATACAAACACTATAACCTCTCGGTGATTAGTTCAAAAGATATTAGGGACCGAAAGGTGAAAATGTATATGAAATGTAACAAAAGATGTTATTACCTACTTGTGCATATTTTAATAGGTGGTATGTTTTTTTAAACAGTTTTTCAATGCAAATGTCACTCATAACGTGTAATTACGTGTATACAAGTTACACACTTGTTCAATCACAATTATATTATGAAATCCAAAGAGAAAGGACACTCGATTCAAATCAAACACTCAGTCAACAAAATTATTGTGTTACAATAGTCCCGCAAACGAAAGGATACAATTCTATTGTTCGATACCGTTGTTCCTTGCAATTGCACGTGAATTAGCGGGGCGAATTATCAAAGAAAATTGTCCGACCGACACAAGGCTGTCGCAATCGTAATGACAACCCGAAAAGGCCCTTCCGAAATGTCTCTGAAACAATATCCACTTACTTGCAACCTTTAATTGGCCCATTAAGATTGGTGATACCTTTAACCGGTAATCTTGACTAGAACTATGTATTAGTGAATAGAATCTTTAGATTCTTAAAAGATAACAAAGAAAGTTGAATGTAAACTGCATTACAATATTGCTTGAAACTTCAACTAATGAAATCTAATCGTCTGATTGACATCTTCTGTATTATTCATGCGTTTGACAAAACGTTGCACAATAACGCCTCAATTGGGCAAATTAACTACTAGAACATAAACAAGACTCTCGTCTTCCTTAATTGGTAAACCCAAGGCAAATCCGCAAGCGCCGCCTACGTCTGAACTCGCATAAATCTCGTCCAACCTACACCTCCAATTAAAATTGGTAAGTTAAGTACATAACTACCAATACAGCCTTCTGTATATTCATTTTACGTCTTTATACCGATGCAATGGGATCTACAAGTGAATGTAATATTTACATCTCGACTGTACATAGGGCGCCAGGGAACATCTCTACTATACCTGTTTACATGAATAATAAGAATATTTTTCAATAAACAGTAGGTATTTATACTTTATAGTCGAAAAATTTCGATTCTGTTTTACGATAACATCTCTAGCTAGTCTTTTGCAATGGGGTATACGATCATAAAAGAAAATTTGCCCGTAGCTCCGTCCGCGTAGGAAATAGCAATATCGTGTTCCCGATTTTATTGATCTCCATAGATAGAGATCACTTAAAAATTTTGCCTATCGATAAACGAAATAAAATAAAAACTTAAATCCCAATACAGACTTCCACCCTTTCAACCCTTTTAAAGGATGATTTTAAGAACAAAAGCCATGCTAGGTAATTATAACGTGAAGTTAGAGACAGACAGACAAACACACTTTCGCATTTATAATACCTAACTAGGTAGTTTGGGCACGTGGGTACTTACATTGAAATTTCTAAAAGCAATTTAGTTAACTGTCTATTTTAACCATTTCTGTAAATGAAGAGGAATGTTGTCACATATAAATTTTATCAATTTATTTATTCCAGAATGCCTGATATGCGTCATTTACCGATAACTAAGTAGGACACGTTTAAATAAATAAACGACATCCAGTCAATTTTAAAATTTTTGTATATTGGTCTTTGTCGGGGTGCAAATTAGGATCCTTGGCAATACAAATATATAACAGAAAGGTATCTGGTTTTGCGTAGCCCCTTCAGCCCCTACCATAATTATTATCATTAGGAAGCACTGTGTTTAAAAAAGTTTCTCAGGCGCTCTATGAAGTGATCATTAGACGTATGCTATGCGTGCGCTCAGTCAAAAGTTTTGTAGCAACGTAGCAACACAGTGCAGTGAACGATACGATAGGGGTACCTTAGGCGCAGACTAATTTAGACACGCTTCAATTTATTGATCGAAGGACATTCAAAGAATAGCAGTACCCCTTATATAACTATGGGTGTCTTAAAAGGTGACTAAAGGAGTACTGCCAAAAGCAGATAAGTAGCAGTGTCTTTTCCCTACCAATGGAGAAACTGCGATCACCACGCTAAGCAGACGGTCCACGAAGAAGTATGGCAATTATGGCAAAGCTTTTGGAGATCCCATGTCCAGAAGTGGACGGATATATAGGGTGGTTATGATATGAATATGACGACAGTAAATGTCTCTTTCAGGCAACTTTAATGTTGTTGCTTAAAAGAGACAAGAATTTTGGAAATAAACTTTCTGCAGTTGGAATTTTAACTGTCACAAACTTTTAAATTATTATTTTATTTATTATATTATGTTTAAAATTCTCTGGATTGAACTATTTTTTTAAATAATATCTACTGTTAGTGTTTGCAGTGTCCTAAATCGGCGACCATTATTTTGATTTCAACAGATACATTATAATGGTCTACAGTGTCTTCGGGGCTTAGGCCGCGGCCTCTAATTCAACGTGGATCTTAGAGGGTGTGAACTACGACAGCAAAATTGTAAAATTCGTTAAATTGTAGCCGTGTTCAATCACTATAGTAATATCAGCAGCTTTAATTTCCGCTTCTGCTCCCTCCACTTTGACAGGCTCTATTGTCACTCAGCACATCGACACCATCGACACTCATCCATCGCAGCCTGTATTTCATGAACTACGTAGCCTTATTTTAGAATACCCTCAGTCAGTAATTGAGATTAGAACACAAATTAATACTGATACGTTGTGTCTAATGAGTTGTATTCAAATACTTTTGGCAGCCAACAAGAAGCTGCCAAAATATTAATTGAATAAATGGTAAGATTTTTTCTTCATTAGAAACAAAATGGCGTAGGTAAACGTCTGGCAGATGATGCTTTTTATCTATGTGCAAATACGGAACGCCCGTAATCTACAAGCTATTTGCAAAAAATCTGTTCCTACTAAATGTTTTCTAAGCATGTATTTGGTGGCTGTTGGCATAAAATTGGTGTTGGTTCGAAAGTGTTGTACAGCATAAACTTACTTTGTGATAGAGCTCTTCGAATCTTCTGGCAGCCCAACGAAAATGAGCGTGGATGACATTGGTCTTCTTCACTTCACAACACAAGAACAGTTTACTGCAAATTTGGTAAATTTAAAGTCCACGAAAAACCGTTTATCAAACGGTTTCAGCACTTCAAACAATATGTTATGATTTATGTCAGAATGATGCTGTCTTTGCAAATTTGATTTGCGTGCCAGTACTTCGGGTCTATATGGCAAACTGGCGAAGCCCATTTGTGTTTATGACAAAGAAGGCGTGGGTGAGTTATTGTAGGTGTTCAAGTTGGCCTCCGCTCGCAATTAGAATAAATAATCCGGATTTATCATTTCCTTCTATACACCAAGAATTGTGACACGAAATGACACGATGCACTTTGTTTAAGGCATGTAATGAGCAGAAATATGTACATTTATTGTAAATGAGTAACTAAGATAGTAGATAACTTTAGTATTAGGCACCTGCAGTCAGCTTCTTCTTCTCCAAGGTTTACTGCTTACCGGTGAAAGGAAAAATTTTGAAAAAGCTGTACCTACCTACTTTCTACGATAAAGTTAAAATACTATTTTTCTTTTCTAACTCCATAAAGGAATTACTAGAGCTATGTGCTGCTCCCAATTGATTTAATTTTATTACTTTTAAACAAAAACAATTCTTAAAAAAACAAGAACTACTTTAGCAACTTACCTCTGGTATTTATTGAATCTCTCATTCTGCATTCTTTCGTATATATTGCTAAAAGCGGCCGCTTTTGGCGTCAGTGACAAATTAGACTTTATAAACAACCAAATAAAATGTTTACTGTGATTCAATAAATACTAGAGGTAATTTGCTAAGGTAATAGTGTTCTAGTTTTTTGAGAATTGGTTATGTTTAGAAATAATAAAATTAAATCAATTGGGGACAGCACGTAGCTCTAGCAGTCCCCTTAAAATACAAATGAAGTATCAGCACTATCAGCCTATAATCAACCCACGACAGGGAAAGGCCTCTATCATTGAATTAGGAACCATACTTAGTAATGATGGGTACAGGCAATTATGTCTGTTGGTGATCATAAACCCGTGTAATGATGGAAAATTCGAAATTCTTGTTGCCCGACCCGGGATTCGAACCCAGGATCCGGAGATTTTAGCTAGATACTTAAACCACTAGCTAGACCATTGGAGCATCTAAATCTATTTGGGGCTTTCTAAAATTATAAATGGGATAGTTTCGACGGGTGTTTGTTACTCAATAACGGCTGAACGGATCTAAATATAATTTGGCATGGGGATACATTAGTTAGTAGGTACAAATAAATAAAAGTCACGTCAGTGCAGTGTTATAGGCGGTTTGGAAAACTTTGATAACAGAACATTCTTGAAGGATAATCAGTTATTAATATTATCCTTCAAGAATGTTCTGGTTATCGTGATATTATTAATAATTACACGATAAGAAGAAGAAAAAAAAGGCCTAGTGCGAGTCAGACTCGAGCATGAAGAGTTCCGTAACTTAATTAAAATAAAATATGTATACTTAGGTATATAAAGTAAATTTATAACTAAATATGCGACTACCTGTTGCCGTTATCAATATCAAACAAAAAGACGCGTTTATTGTAAGAGCCCCCTAAAATATATTTTTTTTGTATATTGGTGCTAGCTGTAAGTACCTAATAGAAATGAAATCCTGGACTTGGACAGTTGAAATTTTCATAAATGATGTAGATACATCATTTATGAAAATTTCAACTGTCCCACCTTAGAGTATAAATAATTAATACCTACTCTATGATGAATAAAATACTCTAAGTGTCCAACTAATCAGTTAATCACGTACAGTTCATGAGATACATACGGACAGACAGACAGACGGATGAGTTAAGTATATTCTAGGTGCTAGATCTTTTTTACATGCTAAAAAACTACAGAAGCTAGCTAGCATTTTTCACAAAGATACTTAGATTGTTGATACCTACCTACACGCTGTCTTAAGTGTAAGTAGATTTAATAAATATGGTGTTACATTCTGTTCTTAAATCAAGGAAAAAGGAAACACTCTCACAGTGCAGGTATAATTCATTCATGTGCACCAGTCGAAACCAAAGGCCACGGTTCTAAAATAAAATATCGATAACGTTTTCCGTTATGGAAGAACCGGTATTTTAGTCTCTGGTCTGTGTAACTCAAGTCTCGAACGAACTATCAACGAACTGTCACATAGTTTTTAGTCTATGCTTAGCTTAGGATGCTTGACTGACGGACGGTTGTTGAGGAGTGAACTTGTTATTGGCTTTGAAAGTAATTTATTTCTCAATTTTGTGCGTTTTGATAATTAAAACTATGTTATAACTTCAACCATGTTGAGCCAAACTTCTACCGAAGCGCTGCTCTCAGCAACATACGTAGAAAATTACTTGGACTGTGTAGAAAATCTTCCAAACGACCTACAACGACATTTATCTCGACTACGAGAGCTTGACGTAACGTACAGAGGTAATTCTTATAAATTAAATGGTGCTTTTAGTTATCTTTCGTTTTATAATAAGTTCGCTGCAGTACAATCACAATATAATTCATCCTGAAGTCCCGAAATGAGTGTGTTGACGTTTGTCACTCGCCTCATTATGCATGCTTGCATTAGCGTAGATTTATTTATACATGCCTAATTTATCTTTGTTACTAATCAAGCTATAGAATCCGCGATGTTGACTGTTTGTAATGCGAAATTTTCCACTTTTCCACTTATTCTTGCCCTAGGCATCCACATCAGATGTTCAGTCATTGTCTACTTTCGATTACCTAGGTGGCAAAATTACAAAAGCATTACATGTAAGTACTTATATATTGATATTGAATTCTGTATTCCTATTATGTCCAATAAAAACTAAGTTACTCATGTGTCTCACAATTTCAACATAGAAACAGTTAATTACCACTTGCTTGCCACATTAATTATCTAGTTTTATTCCAAGAAATGACTAACATCTGTCTCCTCTTATAAATGTAAAATCTAGTATAAACAAATATTAGTAGTTGAATTGTAACCTCAATTTTAGGTATGTTAGGTATAGTTTCGCTATAAAGTACCTTGTTATGCCCCCTGTTGTTATTTTGCACATTTGTATTTTTATAAGCTTAAAAATTCAAATTTTAATGTAGCCTCTGCCAGCCGGAATAACTGAGTGTCGAAGGGATAATATCAAAAACAACTACTTAATTTATTGTAGAGAATCATTTATAAAAAAAATGTATTAATTAGGGATGTGATACATTATTATAAGGTTTTTTTTTATTTGCTTAAAACAGTATAAAGGTGGTACAAAGTAGTATGTGCGTGTATTTTGCTCTATAAAGATAGCATCCAAATTTAATATGTATTAATTGAATCTCATATACATATAAATTAATTTACAAACCGAATATGTCAATGGGGGCTATCGCTAGTGAATTTGCCACTAGAGGCGCTTGTGTCGCGTAAGGTCCAATAACATTCACTTTTCACTGGTGTTACATAAATTATAATTTCTTTAATTTACCTGCTGGAAAGTGATCTCCTTTGTAAAATTATCGCAAATATGAATTATTTGGCGATTAATGTGAACGCTTTGAAAGCGCTTTAAGAAAAAGCGCAAAAATAGGCGGCCTCAAAGAGCAACTATTTCAGAAGTTAGTTAGTCGATATCAAAATAGTTATTTATAAATAATAAACTTTAATTAGATTCAAGATTTAACACTTTGTTTCGGCGCCGATCGCCTTTGACAGCTATACCTCCGAACCTCAGTCTACAGTGGCGCCGACTGGTGAGCAAAGAAACGGTAGTCCCCATTAGATAGATAAGAGGAAGTCTTTAATGTCATAAAAGCTATGCTCGTTCCATATAAACCATTTGTTCAAATCAATAAATAATTAGTAATTTGAGTATAGTAATCCTAACTTCATACTTTTCTCACCATTCTAAATCTATGGCATACTTACAGGATATAAGGATGCCAATTGACCCACCCATTTCATGCTTGTTCTGTATCTGTAACACTGTTCTTTTCTTTTCTGTATAGTTGATAACTTCTGTTACCTTACAGAATGTCTACGTGATGCTGAGACCCATCTTGCTGTGTGCATTGGGCCTAACATCGAGGAACGACGTCGGGGCAGAGCTGCTTTACGCTTACAAGCTGCTTTAGTGGCTGCTCAAGAAATTGGTGATGAAAAACTACAAGTAGTGCAACTGACACAGGACCTGATCGACAACAAGCAAAGATCTCTAGATGCAGACCATAAGAAACTTAGTCAGTACATACAGTGTTTTAGCAACAAAATTAGAATTAGAATCTGATATTCATTGATATTGAAAGTTTTAAACTATGTTGGTAGAAAGGAGAAATATCAGCTTATAGTTAAAAAAACAATAAAATTTATTGCACATAAAACTAGAAACAAATAAAATCTTAAAAAGTCAATAAAAACATTTTGTATTCCAGTCTCCTGTTTGGATGTTACTACAAATGGCACAGCGAAGGAAGAGTCGATACCCCCATCAGAGCCTGTACGTGAGAAAGAGACGAGTACGCCGCAGACGCAACAGCAACACGCGCCGCCGCCTCCACCTCCGGAGCGTACCAACGATAAGGACAAAGAGAAACCTGATAAGGATAAAGCTGGAGGTAAGTTTACAATTATCCGCTTAATACGTATCAGAAATTAGCTTTTGGGAATTAAGCGATTAAGGTGTCGTTAACATCATATCTCACCTTTGTCAGGTGTCCGCTGCTGGAGATAAGTCAATCCATAGCTATTCAGTCTGCTGCCATCTGCATAAATATATAATCTCTATCTTGTTGGAAGATGCTTATTCTACTTTTAACAAAGTGCAGACTCCAGCGACTGGCATAGTCAAATCTAATATGAAGATTTATGTAATAATATAAATACTCTTGTGTAGATTTCTTATTATATCGCATTCTCAGCTATATAGAGCTCCTTGGAGGTCATCTTAAGTTTTCAATACTAAGTTGTGAAATTTAATTTTTTTGTAAAGGGATATCTTTCTAGGATAAGAACTATACTATGTCTTCTCAGGGTCCCAATCTACGTACGTACCAAATTTCTTCTTAATCAGATTAGAAATTATTGATTTCATTCTAGTCATAATTACAAAACGAAACGTAAAACGACTTTGATCCCTAAGCATTCCCATGCCGATCGGTCCCCGTATATGCAACTAGCAGCTTTCCGAGACTATCACCAAATCGTCAGTCCACCTGGTGTGGGTGGTCGTACCCACAAGTTGTAGTCCGAAGCGTGGACACCATTCCTTTCAAACGGCCATTCATTATTCTTACTATGAGATACGCTGTCCAGTTCAACTCCGCAATGAAATTCTTTAAGCAATGTTGATTCGATACCACCAACAGCTGTCTAGTTCAACTCTGCAATTCCTTAAGCGATGTTGCTTGTCATAGGTCTCGGATTTCATCATTTCTGATTCTATCACACAGGGAAATACAAAGCGTTGCTATGTCCTAAAATTAACGTATTCCATTTTTTAGGAGAGAGATGGTCCAAACGTCCA
This sequence comes from Anania crocealis, assembly GCA_949315895.1. NCBI lineage: Eukaryota > Metazoa > Arthropoda > Insecta > Lepidoptera > Crambidae > Anania > Anania crocealis. Next base: position 7,535,896 of record OX438869.1, read on the forward strand.
CGGCGCTCTCGTACGACGGCAGGTGCGGCCACCGACGGAGCAGATTCTAGTGAACGGGACAGCGAGAGACATACGCATAATACTACTCACAAGAAAGGTAAGCTCTGCTACTTGTACTGTATACAACCAGGCCCCTAATTCAGCTAACCAAATCGTATCACAATCGTAATTAAATCGCAGGTTTTTGACAGTTCTAGCACAGTCTATAAAACCATACAGTCGTTCGACGCCTTTGATCTCATGGAAAATGCCGACAACGTCTAGACAGTATCGTGACACACTTATCAAAAGTGACACACTTATCAAATTATTAAAAAAATACGTCCGCCATCTTAGATTTTAAAAAGGATGGCATAATGGTATCACGGAATATATGGTAATCAGCACCGCAATCAATCAGTTAAAATCAGTTTTATTTCTGCAAATAGGCCCCTGGAGGCGCTTTTACACGTCCCAATATTTAACCTACCACTGCTTCGGGACAAATGTGGGCTAGTGCCGAGAAGAAGCAGCGCAAGAAACTCAATCACTATTGTCAGCCTCTTTTTAAATAAACATGTTTACATAAGATATATGCCAGTGCGAGCTGATACAATTTAAAGCCAAACGTTCCTATCATTTATATAATCATCAATAGTGTAATAGCCCTTTTTCATTAAAACAACTTTGATATATGATTTGAATTTATGTACAGGGAGGTCAGCAATTGACAGTGGTAATTTGTTGAAAATACGGATACAATGAACCTTAAAATTGACACCCATGTCAAGTTATAAAAAATTACGTCCGCCATCTTGGATTTAAAATAGGATGGCATTTTCGTAATCAGTACCCTGATGAATCTCAAAATTGAAACCCATATCAAATTATAAAACAATACGTCCGCCATCTTGGATTTTAAAAATGATGGCATTTTGGTAATCGGCACCCCAATGAACCTCAAAATTGACACCCATGTCAAATAATATAAAATTACGTCCGCCATCTTGGATTTAAAATAGTATGGCATTTTCGTGATCGGCACCCCAACGAACCTCAAAATTGACACCCATATCAATTTCTAAAAAAATACGTCCGCTATCTTGGATTTTAAAAAGAATGGCATATCCGTAATAAAAAAAATTACGTCCGCCATCTTGAATTTAAAAAAGGATAGCATTTTCGTAATCAGCAACCCAATTAACCTCGAAACTGACAACTATTTATCTTATTAATAAAAAAAAATATGTTCACCATCTCGAAATTCACCCTTAGTAAATAATAAAAAAGTCCGCCATCTTAAATTAATTATTATGAAGATGTTATTTTCATTATCAGCATTCCAATAAATTCCAACAAACAAATATAAAATAATTTAAAACACAAACATTTGTTAGCCCTGAATGCTGTGTCCCGACCTGCTAACATCGTTTTGTTCGCAGTTCGGGCTCGACCTTTCCGCGTCTCGCCCCTCACACCCCGCACAATGGGGGCTATCGCTAGTGAATTTGCCACTAGAGGCGCTAGTGTCGCGTGAGGTCCAATATCATTCACTTTGTACTGGTTATAGCGGAATTTGTTGCATAAATTATAATTTCTTTAATTTACCTGCTGGAAAGTGATCTCTTTCGTAAAATATCGCAAATATGGATTATTTGGCGATTAATGTGAACGCTTTAAAAGCGGAATTAAGAAAAAGCGCAAAAATAGGCGGCCTCAAGAGAAACTATTTCAGAAATTAGTTTGTTGATATCAAGATAGTTATTTATAAACAATATAACCTTAATTAGATTCAAGATATAACACTTTGTTTCGGCGCCAATCGCCTTTGGTAGCTATATCTCCGGACCTCAGTTTACAGTGGCGCCAACTGGTGAGCAAAAAAACGGTAGTCCCCATTGCCCTGTCTAGACATCTTCGTTCGACGACTGTATGGATTCATAGACTGTGGTTCTAGTATGAGCTAAATGTCAAAATCGCCCAATTCAATCACGATCGAACTGTAATTGAAATAGCTGAATAAGGCCCCTGAGCATGTCTTACAATGTGTTTAGAATAGGGCTGATAATGGACTTGGGTGCCATTGATAGTAAATCTCTTTCTCAAGATGCTTGTGCCAAATTCTATAAATAATAAATGTAAAATAACTTAAACTATAGACTATATTATGTTTTTCTGATATAGGAGCTATATTATTGTAAAGTTTCATTAAAATCCTTTCAGCTGATTTGGCGTGAATGAGTAACAAACATTAATACAAACTTTCGCGTTTATAATATTAACACATTTAACAAACTTATTTCTCAGGTATTGGTAAAAAGAAAAAACGCAAAGCGCGACAAGCAGCGCAACGGTCAGAGACCCCGCCGAATGACACGGATCCGATCGACCCAGACGAGCCTCGGTACTGTCTCTGCGACCAGATCTCCTTCGGCGAGATGATCCTCTGCGACAACGACCTGTGCCCCATCGAGTGGTTCCACTTCTCGTGTGTCTCGCTCACAACCAAGCCGAAAGGCAAGTGGTTTTGTCCCAAGTGCCGCGGTGATCGACCCAATGTGATGAAACCCAAAGGACAATTCCTCAAAGAACTAGAACGGTATAACAGGGAAAAGGAGGAGAAAGCATAGTAATTACTCAAACGCTAGATTTATGGCGTCCCCATGGATCTTTAAATGAGAGTGATGTGCCTTAAACGAAATGTGTGGTAACAGATAAAAAATGTAAAACTTGAACGGATTCCAGTGACTCCTAATACAGTGTATGTATTATTAGTTCAAGGTTGCAATTTAGAAATGCCCCAAAGGTACAATCAACTCATTTTTGGTCCATAAAATTTAGACGGATCTTCCGCCTAATAAACTTATCAAGATATTTGAAATGTGATTTCGATTTTATGTAAATGATTCCGATTTAAAATGTATGATGAAGAAAGTCTTAATAATAAAATAAATGCTTGATTGTTTAGTAGAAGAATCTCTTATGTTGAAATAATAATATAAAGTAAAGATTTATTCCACATAATTTATTTTGTATCTTGATAGAATTTGTTACTATTAGAGACAAAGCCATAATACTAACTGACCTCAAAATCAGTCATTCATATAATTTTAGTATATTGGCAAACCTAACTTTTGTTTAATCTGTAAGGTGAAATATGTGCATAATGAAAAAGGTACAGAAAGCATTTAATCAATTCGCAATACAAGACTTGAAAAGTTTTATGTTATCTGAAGATAAATTCAATCATCTGCGATTGTGTCCTTTCTACTGACTTATTTTATTATTAGTATTTATATGTCCTTTAATACGTTGATTCAGTATTGACTGTAATTATATTTTTGTCGCAGTGAAACGATATTTATTACTGCGTAATGATTGAACGCAATACATGTTAGACAGCTATTGTAATGCAAGGTAAGAGTATCATCTATATTATAGTTGTTACCAAGAGGTTGGATTTCGTATATATTTGAAATAAATATAAAAGTTTTAAGAATATTTCATGTTTCACTTAAAACCATATTATTATATTAAACTAGTGTCATATTCACCCTACGTCAGCCTACTGCTGGTCACGGGTCTCTCAATAAGCCCGTCATTGTCTAATAGCACTCCTATAATCGCCTTTACAATGGGTGCCGTAAGGGCACCCATTGTAAGAGAAGGGGTGGTGCTTTTATTTTTTTAATGTGCCGTCACCACACGACAACTAAACTGTAGTTGGGATACTTTGGCGGTATACAATCTGGTAGGAGTCCTACATACGCCTCGTCCGTTTCGTGGTCGCCAGGTACAGTACCTTTCGCCCCCAAGAGACCATCGGCTCTTTTTACTATGTGTTCGGGTGTCATACTGCCATTTTAACTCTGTAATTCTTCGTGCGATGTCGATTATCTTAATTCGCCTAAGGATTTTTATTTCGTCGTGCGGAAAAATACCTTGAACCGAGATTAATTGTCGTGTTGATACAGGTTTCCGCTACAAAGTTAATAATTAAAATAATTAACTAGGTACTGCAATCATAAAATTAATAATTAAAATATAGTTGTCCAAATAAAACAATAAATCAATTTCATACACTTTATTCAATACATGAATTACAATTTTCTACTTAAAATAACTATAAGTAACCATGCATTGGCACGCATAGTAATACTGTCCCTACAAATGTGTATAAATATGTATAATTTGAGTCCAATAAACAACTACTACATTTCTTATATTATGCAGATTATATTTTTTTATTTCTGAATATCCATTTACTTACTTCATAAATGCTGTGTTCATTGTTCTCTAAAATGTTTAATGCTGTTTTATAATATATTGCAATGGCTTATATTTTCGACTAGATTATTACTATCAATATAATTATTTCTATATTGCAATAGTTTATTACAGTAGGTGTCAGAAGACTTCTAATCAAAAATTGTTCCATACACAGTTCAGAATTATTTCTATAGATAAAAAGTCCATGCTTATATTTTCTACTAAAAATATTCTTATAACGATATCAATTGGTAAAAGGTTTTTAAAATCTAAAATTATATAATGTACTATAGAGTTCAATGTCTGTGCTATCCTTTTATATTCTCAAAAGAATATTTATTAGGTACTTACAACAATAATTACTTACCTACATTCCTGATTATATTTTGTAAATTATTAGAATAGGAAAATAAGCACACAAAACCATCTAATAAATCCAGTACATATTATATTAAAACTTAAATACTAAGCTAAAATTCTCAAATGCGTAAAGTATAAGGCAAGATAATAATACTTTTACAATTAGGCAAAAATATTAAATCATACTATAGATCCTTACGTCTATAAAATATTCTAAATAATGCACACATTTATTTTGTGACAATAATTTGCAATATGACACTAATTTGAACACAAATACTAATAAATTAAGTACTAAAATAGGACCGCGAAGTAGGCACACTGAAATGTCTCAAGACAAGAGTTCACGCAGCGCTAGTGTCGCCTTTCCGCATATAAAATCCAACGCTATAAAAAATTATGCAAAGGAATTCGTAGGACAAAGTGGGACAAAAATAAATAAAAAGACAACAACACTGTTAAGGTATTTTTAGTTGGTGTGTATATAGAAACAAATAGTCAACCAATAAATCACGTGACATGAATGTAAAATCATGCAGTGCCATGTTATTTTAATAGCTGTCAAATCTGTTCCGAATCAGAGTGTGATCTTATAGTATGTAAATCTATCTAATACGGATTTTATAAGTGTATTTATACCAAATAAAACATATGATCCGCTAGATTGAAAGATTGTCCTCTTGTTCCTTTCTGATTATACCCATACTCCATGAGGGTTCTTGTTTGTAGGCGCAGCATTTTCGAGTTGTCTAGGCGAACCTATTATTCGTCGAGCACTACCAGCTTTGCACAGCCCTAGAATTAATGAGGAAACACACTACTGAAATATTATCAAGTGAAAAGGTGGCCGGTATAAATTATACTCATTAAAATGAAAGATACATTAAAATTTACGGATTGAATGCTGACACGAGTATACGCTGTAAAGTGTTCAAAGCGTCGGGATAAACCAAGATATAATGTAGAGCCCTAATAAATGCGAGTTATATCCGCAAATTAATCTGTCCTTATAACAAACAAAACTTTTCTACCAGCTGAATTTTGTAGGATTTTTTTGACAGTAACAAACAGTTTTATGATTTCAGACGATGTCATCCATTAGGAGCTTTCGTGCACTAGACAGCCAGGTTCAGCTTTCACAGCAAGGCTGTCAGGGTTTCTACATTGAACGTTATTTTACTAAGGTTAATATTTAAACCTACCACTGTTAGATTACTAACAGTGGTAGGTTTAAATATTAACCTTAGTAATATAACCATAGTAATATTAACCTTCCAGTATTAACTGGAGACCCTGCCAGGCTGTAGCAGGCAATCTTATGTAAATCTATTAATCTTGGCCGACTAGAAGTTTAAATAAATCATCAATCACCTCTGCCACAGTCTGGTCACCGCAACCAGTGTGTCACTTACCCACTAGGCTATAGAATATTTTAAATTATTAAAATTCACCATACCATCAAGTGGATGACGAAGTTCATCGACGCTACCGGTCAAGCTCTGCAGATTTGCTTCCTTCATCTCCTGAACGAGTCTCTCTACTTGACGCTTCTTCTCCATTATAGCGTCTTCTAAAACACCAACCTGAACCACAAAATACTTTTTTCAGTACTACTTCGTTCACATGTCTTAATTGATTGACAATTTACATTTCAAACCGTGAATAGATTAAAATGATTTAAATACGATAAACTCTAATCCTGATTAATCATGGCATTTTTTTTTTTTCAAAATGGATTCTAATCTTTGTAGTTTAGAGTAACATAATTAATAAAATTGCTGAAATTATGAATGTTACAGACCTCACGCTTAAGGTTCTCGGCAGTTAGGTGGTTAATTTCGGTGGCATGTTTCGCTTGTTGTATCTGTGTCTGCAGATTCTCCATTTCGGCGAGCATTGTTCTTTCCAATGCTTGTCTATGAAAACAACATAAACAAATAAGTAAGGCAAGGCGTTCTCAGAGAAAATTAAACCTGAGATCATGGAAATGCGTGCGGCGGGTGACAATAATTAAATTTAAAAAAAAACCATAATAAATATTTTAAAAAATACCTTAAATTTTTAATGGAAATGTCCATGAAATCAGGAAATTACGGTGTTATTACGCAGGCGAGCTATATGTCATTCTTTCGGGCGGCGCCTACATAATTGGTGGTGTAGCGGGCTATGCGGGCGGAATCAAAAATTTTGCTAAGTAGCCTTCGTAGCAGTCGTAGCGTAGTAACACGTCTCGTAGCATTATCGCCTCCCGTGCATGTTAGTCACACATCTCGAAAGATTTAGGATACTTTTGAACAAGATTTTTATGAAGTAATAGTTAAATATTTATTTATATTTTTCTTGTAAATACTTTCATGTGCACTATCAGCCCTGAGTCGGGTGTTGCTGTTCTAAACTACACTTGTATATTGATTAAAAAAAATTAACCCACCTATTTTCTTGTTGACGGCTGCTAATAACTCTTTGTTCATTGTGGATCTCCTCCATCAATTTTCTAATTTTATTCTTACACTGGAGCAGCTCTGTTTCACAGTTGGCTAACTTCGATCGCACCAATACTATTTCGGATTTCAGAGTCTTCTCGTTCTGTTTTACTATTTCACTTTCTTCTTCTACGTAAGTAAGTGCTTGAACCTAAAAATATGTAATAGTTATACATGTAACAAATATAATTGATGGCGACAATCTTTTTTTACTACCGTAACCGTTCCGTTCGTATACAAGTGCCGTAAATCAAATTTCAAGATAGTGAAATGGATGTTAAGTCATGTGACTACACCGTTCGGACACCCTTTGATTTATCGGTCAAAAATATTCGAAAATCAAACACTTTTTAATTCTGCTCCGTGCTAAATTTCGTGAAAAGGTCAATCTATGACCTTGTTTGCTGAATCATAGTTATTTGTTAAGGGTGTAAAAAAAACATTTCGAATCCTTATCCATGACTTCAGGCATAATATGTCACAGTACATACTTAACAGGGAAAGTCCCTCTATCTATACTATATTATAAAGCTGAGTTTGTTTGTTTGAACGCGCTAATCTCAAGAACTACTGGTTCGAATTGAAAAAATGTTTTTGAGTTGGATAGTCCATTTATCGAAAAAGGCTTTAGGCTATATTCTTTTAAAAACTTCTTAATCGCGATCATAATAACAGAAATTGACGAGGACGAAGTCGCGGGCAACAGCTATATTTAATAAATTAATCATTTAAAGAGTAAAATATAGTTTTATTATTCACCTGTTCAGAGCTGATGCGCAATTGGCTGTCGGCTGAGCTGATCTGCTGCTGTAGGAGTTCAACTTGCCGCTCTTGCTCCCGCCCTTTAGTCTCCCAATAACCAATTTCTGCGTCATACTACGAAATTTAGAGAAAAGAAACACGAGTGTTATTTGTCGTAATTTATTTAATACAACAAATATTAACATCCCATTTAACGTAGCTGTATACAGGTTGTATTGATTTTTTAAGTTTCCTTAAACAACTGCAAAACTTTGTCACTTGAATTTATTAAAGTTTTCTTTTCTACTAGGTATGATTACGTGAAATAATTCAACATTTTTGCTACTAAGGGTTTCCACTTTTAAGCCCATTGTAAGGTCTCTGACTCAGACATTTTGGCCCCATAACAGGTCGGCTGTGGCTTCTCATCAAACGGCGAACCCTGTACCGGGACATACGAGACTGGCTGGATATAAGATCCCATCACACAAGCCAGTTTCCCTAATATTTAATAGATATAAGTTGTAGTAACTCGAGTTTAGTAGGTAACTTTACGATTTAATATTACTTTCATCAGTTTCTGTAATTCGTAAAACAGCTTTTTTTTAACAATGGCTGGGATCCACAATTAGTACAATGTTTACGACGTCCAACGAAACTGACGGCGCGGCGACGAGACTTTTGCGCTGTTAAAAGGCCCTAAAATGATCGAGTCTAATAACCTTAGCAAATCAATTAATCAATTGCTTTATTCCAAAAAGAAGAAGAATTCTCACCTTAATAAGGTCCACCTGTTGACTCGACAGTTTTTCCCTTTGGTAGTTCACCAGTGACACAAGCTCCCTATACTGGCTATTGTAGCTGACCGCTTCAGGGTTTCTAGAGTCTGCCTCCTCAGGCAAGTTTACAGGGGACATATGGGCCGAGCGGTTGCCGCGGCCTCGAGTAGGCGACTTGCGTATCGCTTGCGATGGAGGAGGCGGGGACCGGTATGGAGGTGGTGGTTCCCTGAAACGAAAAATGTGGGCTAGGTTTTTGGAATTTTGAAAATTTGTTGACATTTTCGATTAGTAATTTGGGGCAAACTAAGAATTTGTCTTACAGCTTGCCTTAATTACCATAAACACGAAACTGAGAACCAAAGACCTTGAGGGCGGTGCTAAACTATGTACCTATGTGCATACATTTTCAAAGATATATTTTTAATGTCTGCTTTTTTTTTCTGAAGAGTATCAGAATAAATATGGCTGTTAGTTCATTTCATCGAGTTTTCGACTTTGCAAGATGCAAACTGTATTAAATTTAAAAAAATACACGTGTACAAAGTCGCCGGCTACTGATAATTAAAAATATAATTGTCTTAGCCCCGCAACTCCAGTGCCAGGTTTGCAGATTTGTGTCAAAGTATCAAAATGAGATATAAACCATCTTGCTTTTTTAACAATTTTACATAGTTTACCAGGGTTATTGTCGATTCACCACAAAGTCGATTCGCCACGTTTTTGTAACTTCCATACATTCAAAGTAAACTCGCCACAAACATGAAAAAGTATATGTCGATTCGCCACAGTTAAATAAAAGTTGCTGTAAATTCGCCACACATCTTATACCTAGTCAGGTCATAAGTTCTGTCACATGTGTAATATGAAATAATTTAGACATGTTTATTATTTATGTAACCATTTATATAGCAAAATGAACTTAATAAAACATAGATTCATATGGTAATAAAGTTTATTGAAAATGACCCCCGCGGTTTTGAATACAGGCCTTCAATCTGCGCGGCCAGTCGTCTATCGCAGCACGAACGAGGTCCATGTCAATATAGGCGGCTGCCTTAATCAAGGAATGTCCCAGGGTCAAGCTCGGGGGAACATGGTGTAAGTACATACTTTAATATTTTATGTTATATAGCAATATCTATTTAGTCATCAATACTTATTATAAATTAAAGATATCCTTGTCGTATTTGTCTAATTATCATGTCTGTCTTTATAGCATAAAATCCTGAAGATACTCTAGTTTATATAAATATAAATTTAACAGAAAGTACATTTTGTGCAAATTAGCTGAATCATTGATATAGTTAATATAGTTAATAGATGAAATTCGTGCGAAGTCAGGGAGTGTCACTTGTTTTATATAATGACTCTTATTTATGTTACTTATTTAAACTGTGATTAACTATAATTACTATAATTATTAATTATTAGGGGTTAAAGTATGAAATTGCCGTTTTGTATGGACGAAATCGAGAAAAGTCATTTTTCCATACTAAAAATTTTTTAGTTTTTTTAAAAACGCCTGAACTGTTTTCGGTGCAATTAAAGGTGACAGTTAGATGGTTATAAAGCTACGCATTATAGTATTTAAATTTCTGAAATCAAAGTATATAATACAAATATACTTAATTGAAGCAAGAAGGTCAGCTGACACATTGTAAGGGGTCTTTTCAACGACTTCCTTTGAAGTAATAGGCACTAGTATTGCATTTTTTTTTTAGTCAAAAGTTACTTTATTTAGTTTTTGATACAATACAAAAAGAATTACGCAATAATACGACTATACTTAAGAGCTATAAACAAAATAAAAAGTGGGAAAATAATCGGCAATTTCATACTTTAACCCCTATTATTTTTAGCCTTTTTATGTAACTTAAGTTTTATAATTGATACTTTTAAGATATTGCTAGAAAATCAGCTGACTAATGTTTTTTTTTGGATGTAAGATTTATAAAGATTATAATTACTCGGTTATTATTATTGTGGTTAGATGTTAGTAAAATTATTTATCAATACTGCTTTGATTCTTTGAATTTTTTTTTGCAATAAGAACTGTGAATTAACAATTGTTAAAAACCACCTGTGATTTTAATAATAAGAAATACATATTTTTATTCCTATCATGTTTTTCGTTTTTCTGCAGTCTCTACTTGGAAAACAAGTGTGGCGAGTTTACAGTAGTAGAAAATATTATATTACAAGTGTGGCGAGTTTACACATATATTTTTTCGTGGCGAATCGACTTTGTGGCGAATTGACAATAACCCGTTTACCATAGGGTAGAATTTTAGATAGGATTTTAAAATATAATTTATGAAATATGATTTATTGGAAAAATATTATCAAATTGTTAACCCTTTGAACGCCAGCGCCAAAACACGAAATGATAACCCGGACGCCAAGCGTACTTTTACGTAAAATGTTGGCCCGATTAAGTAGTGATGTGACACACTATTTAAAACAATGGTTATAAATACAGTAAAATCTTTGAAATTATTAAGTTTTTCTCATTTATAGCTCGACAAAAACAAATAATTCATTAAATTAAATTTATATTGATGAAAGAGACTTGAATTTTCTAATATTTGATTGAAAAAACTACTGTTCATTCATTTATCGACACTTGGTGCAACTAGTTGACGCTTTAAAGCGTCATTGGCGTTCAAAACCAGATAATTTCGAGTTATTCATGATAAGAACAGTGGTGTTAGTTACATGTCGATAAAAATAGGTAAAATTAAACTTATTGTTTTAAGTTCTCAAATTAAATACACAAAAATTAAGAACTGATGTTTACATATAAACATTTTACTTAACATTTAATTGATATTTCCTACTAATATTATAAACGAGTTAGTTTTTGTGAATGTATGTATGTAATAGAAGTCTGGATATTTGTGGTTACACTTGCACGCCAAAACTACAAACAATGAAATTTACAAAACTTAAAAATAATAACGTAACGTTTAATCTATAATTTGTTCATAAATAGTGCAACCAATTTGCCGTATATGGTTAACCATCAGTAATTGTAAAAAAAATGTTCACATTTTTAAAATAAATATTACTAAAAATTATTCAATTAGGTCTCAACACTACCAATAACTGTGCAAGCGCTTGTGACGTCATAGGCGGACGCTTTAAGGCGTCAATGGCGCTCGCAGAGCCTAAGCATTAGTCATAAATAGTGATGTTCATTTTGATTATCGATTTTTATATTTGCAATGTATATCTAATAAGACTTGCCTGTGTTACCTACACTGTAAATTTTAATTTATTTTAATTCACAGCACAGCATGTTGCTGGTGGCGCTGGTGCTCTATTCTATGGCAGTAATTATTTTTGGCCGACTGCAAAGTAACACACAATTGATATATTTGTGTAAGCAAAATGTAGGGACATTAGCTTGACTTTTGTGCAATAATGACCACTTATTCAAAACTAAGTGCAAGCTTTGTAGCCGTCCACTTTGCACTGTGAGTAACATATTCGAGAAAATGAAAAAACCTGTATTTTTATTTCATAACTCACGTCTAATTCTCACAAATGTTCACATCACTACGTGAAGCTTTATAAAGAATGCGGTGCATGTTCTCAGAGTTCGCCAACTGTTCATACTTCAAGCCGTTCTGGCTGCACACAAAATTGCACTTGCATCCCCTGACTACGATCAATTTATCAGGAAACGTTTATACTAAGTGCAAGTCCAAGTATCCCACACTACTTTCGCAAGACATCATCCCCTCTTCTTCTTGCCGAGACTGTACAACTGCGTTTGCCGTAAAATTGAAATTAAGAGGAAACACTACGGGCGAGAGAATTGAAAAATAGGTATTTGTAAAATCTATTGCTGTCACGCAGTGCCAAACGCCTTCACCGCAGAGTGTGATAGAGACAACTGCTTCTTGGAAAATACCTACTAAAAGCACACCAAATCAACGTTTCGTAGTCCCTCGATTACTTTTCCAAAACTAGACCGATTTAAATACTTTTTTCATTAAAAATTAAAAAAGGCATTGGCCGTGTTCGTATGTTCTCCTTTTATTCTAAAATTTTGCCAAATTTGTTTTCTGGATTTTTGAACACAGCAGAAAATCTGGCGAATTTTTTAGATTTTTGAGGGCTCATATCTTTTTTATTAATTAATTTATGAAAAAACAGAAAACATAGAAACATGCTAATAGTGGCCATAGATTTTTGTAATAAAAATTATTGCTCTACTGGCTTTATCCAGGGAGGAAACAGGGGACTACGTTTGTATGGAAAAACGGCCCTTGTGTTTCTTCTTAAGACTGCCACCATGTACAAAGCTAAGCAGATTATCAAATCCTGGCTTGCAGAGCTAAACTGCCAGCAAACAGAAGACCTTATGAAAATACTTTAAATATCCTCTAGTTCTATTCACACTCACATGCACACACACACACATACACACGCACACATACATACACACGCACACAAATTGTTATAAATTTAGGACGTAATAATAATTACATTTATTTATTAGTATTATGTCTCTCCTCTTTTTAATAATTACTTATCAGACTACTAAGATTCAGGCAACTCGTTTAGTTCAGCAGTCACCGTAAAGTTTCGAGACCTTTGTAAATATTTATTGTGTAATAAAGATTATTCTTTCTTATTCTTTTTCTTATGCTTACCCCCGTATTCATAAAGAAGTAATTTTTTATTGCTTAAGAAAGTCATAACTTGTGTTCATACCTAGTGCTTAATCCCTCAACCCCCAGGCGGCACGCGCCTGCCGCGATAACAATTGATTTCAATTGTGTCTGGAATAACTCACGATCGAGGGATTAAGTGAAAGAAATTGGTCACCATTAATACTCGTAGTCATATTATTTAGCTGAAAATGCAAACTTTTGGTAGTTATAACCATAGATTTAATATACTGCTGATAGATTGGCAATGAAAAGAGACAGAATACAATGCAGCTATACGATAGAATGAGATAGATCACAAGGCCGTTCACGTACACGCTAAGAACCCGTAGCGTTTTTCTGAGTTCTGACGTCTGTCACGCGCAACACAATATTCCCTTTAGTTTTACTAGTTTCATTTTTATTATTGTAAATAAGTGTCGAGTTGATGTATTTTCATTATGGTTACATGTTCAGTACCTGGAAGTAACTCATCTAAAAAAGGGAACCAACATAATTGTACATTTCACACGTCAACACACAATCGCGATTACCAGCAGCAAAATGCAATGTTTCAGAGCTTTGACTAAAATTTTGTATACTAATTGATAGGGCATTTCACCAGGACAAGGATTTAAATTCATATGAATTCAATTAAAAATAATATCAAATACGTGAATTTCAGCAATTACTAATGTCACTTTTGTATTTTAGTGATTGACGTTGTCGATGATATCTTATCAACATTTCATTAGCTGACATATTTCACATTGTAAACCGCATACAGCCTAAATTGTTGAAATACGTTAGAAATGGTTGAAATTGCCTAATAGAAAAGAATGTTCACCCAATAAATATTCGAGCATCTGCAGTTTACATTTGGACCCTAAGTGTTTTTAACACAGAGGCGATCAGCCTGTAAAATTACGCTCTGGATCAATGTCCATATTGTTCAAGCCCCCATTAATCCCCATTAGTTAAACATTAAATATGTGTATATTTAGTGTACGTTTGTAATGAGTAATTGAAAAATAAATATCAGTTTTATTGGTGGTGATCGCGATCGCAAAATGAGGCAAAATTGTTAAATACTGGCAAGTAAAGCCTACGATATTTTTTACAATAAATTGATTTTGTTCGGGGATAAGTAATTATAAAATAAAAAACATATCTAGGTATTTACTTGCAGTTTTTTGGCGTTCTTTTAATAATACTAAAAAATAAGTCACCTGCGTCAACGTAAACTGTGTCGATGGAATCGATATCGAAAGCAAGCAGACAATGCAGTACCTGCACTATTTATCTCACGCACATGCTCACTTTATGCACACTAGCGTTACCTAGTTTTGGTCTCGTTTTCAGGATTCAATTGCCAATCTATCATCTATATTATATCTATGGTTATAACTTCTAGCAATTTTTTGATTAAGGCATACAAATTGTCTCTCAAGTAATTACTTTTAGTCAAGTAATTACTTTTACTTGTTAATAAATACGGGGGTTAGTTGTTCAGTAAGCATCATGTAAAATATTATTCTTGATGATTGAGCCAGAATGAAACAATGCAATCTAACAAAGAAAATGTTAACTTCTTACCTATAAGGTGGCACATCTTTTAATACAGGACTATTAGACTCTGGTGTTTTCGCTTGTTGCACTCCCTTTACCACACCAACTGGGTTCCCGGGTGAAGAGTTATTTAAATTACTATTACTATAAGTCGGTGTTGTGTTAAGTCTATTTGGTGAACTCTGGCTGTCCAATATATTGGGATTTGATAGATTATGGCTGCTGAAAAAATAACATTTCCATTAATACAATTCTAACATATTTTTTTACAATGATATAACGACAGTATGAAGAGGGTTTGCTTTTCATTAATGTAAATTTAGCACATGTTTTCGTTGTTGTAATACTCAAGGCAGAACACAGTACTTGATATAAGTCCTATGGAATAACTATTTTCACTATTTGCACCAGCAAAGAGATATCAGTTCATTACTTTAAAACTATTGCCATAGGATAGGCAGTGGAAGTTACTCAAACAGTGGAGCTAACTGCTAATGTGTCCCAAAAGGAGAGCTCACTTTAAACCTACACCTGAGTTGCAAGTCCTAAGGCATCACCAGCACCAGAGCATCTTTCTCTGCAATACGATGGACTCATCATATGCATTTTACTACTTTTTGTTGCTCGACCCAGGGTTCGAACCCGGGACCCTGAGATCTTGGTCCGGTATTTAAACCATTAGAACAACGGGACATGCATGATAATGGTGCAACATGACAAATGTCCACTCCTCTAAAGTAAAGTAACTATGAATTACCTACTTGTGGAAATAAGAAAAAACAAAGACCACAAAAACTCTGGTCCGTTGGGGAATTAAACCTGGGACCTAAGACCTAACCTTGGAAACAAGTGCATTCACCACTTTAACTGAAGGAAGTTTTGTTTTATTTCAATTTGACTAACTTGAAGGGATATTCACTGCTATATTAACTATGCTATAGCCAAATACCTACTACCTAATACATAATAGCTAATAACTGCAAATAAGCAAGCAAAACATGTTATAAACAGAACAATCAAAAAACCTTATGCAATCATTAGCATGACTAACATCAATATTTTTTGTATGCATAACTTTCACATTTTGACTGTCATGATCTAAATACTTTTTTAACCAATGATTCAAAACTGTGTTTTTTGCTTGTGAAAGTGATTTAGATTTGAATTATGTTCTTTTTAAATCTCAAGCATTGTAATGTAATTTTTTGAACTGCTAATTTTTATGTAAATACACAGATGAAATGATATTATGTGTAGCTTAAAATAATTATATCAATAGTGATGGTTTTAAAATCAATTATGTTAATAATCTAAGTATACATTTTTTTTTAAAGCTATTAAGGAAGCGTGAATTCAAAATATAATTCCTTGACTGCAAAAGATGACTGACTCAGGTGATTTAAGCACTTATTTGAAGTTACAAAACTAAAATGATAAAGAAACAACCCTGGCTTACTGCCTTAAGCACTTGGAAAATATTTTCCACAGAAAATGTATTCATAGCTCAATTGGAAAGAGCAGCGCACTGGTTAAAGGTTGTACACTCATAGCCCACCTTAGGCAGTCTACATTTTTGTTCAAGGAATCTTATTATTATCATACTAGACTAAGGGAACAAGAATTGTAATTAGTATCAGTAAACTAATTTACTAAGTCTATAGTGTTACACACCCATTCCCAACTGGCGATCTTGAATTGTTTGAAGATTGTGGTTTCTGATTATTACCAGAATCTGAGCGTCTCAGAATAAACTGTATATCATTGGAATATTCACCCCACTTCATAAGAATCTATAAAACAGAGTCAACTTGTTAACTTTAATGGCTGATGTTGTGCCCAAACACAATAATTTTATTCTAACAAGTGCAATGTGTACAAGTGCACATTTAATAATTTAGTATTTTTTTTTTGTTATTATAACATACAATGTGATAAACTTATTATTACTTAATTATATGGTAAAACATTTGACTTTGGTTGAAGTTAAAAATTGCATAGGTTAAAACCTAGGCCAAACTAAAAATAAATCTTGAATTTACCTTCAAGGGATACTCTTGTGGAGCCAATAAACGTTCATTATTCCTCCATCTCTCTATTAAGGTAAACCTGCCCACTTTGCCAGTGGCGTGAGCCAGTGCAAAAACTACATCCTAGAACGCAAAATAATATAGTAATTAGAAAATCAAAGCTGAAATCTTCGCTCTCAACACTCGTGCCACATAATTTAACTGCAAGAAATTTTACACTGACCTGACAAGTTGTGGTCTCTGTGACCCCACAAACAATCCTTTGTATCCCTTCGACCCAGACCTTCAACTCCATCAATTTCAGACAATTAATCACAAAACACAATGCGCGTATATAAATAAGACATTATTATTCAGGTTACTTAACCTGCCTGGGACTTCTTTCTCACACAAATTGTATTATTATACATCTCAAACATGCCAAAAACACAAAAATATTCACCCAAGTGGGTATTTGGGTAATAAAGTGAAATTTTCGTTCTGAAATTTACCGCAAACTTCATTCCAATCCAAATATTTCTAACTGACAGTTCACAGATAATGCAATGCCAAAATGTTCATCATCTTGCTTTAAGATGTGCACGGACGGTGTGCACTTAGCTTTATGATGCGTTGTCATTTCCCGCGAATATTTGAATGACATTACGTTCAATCCGTCGCGATTTTTAACAAAACAGAACATTCTGGCGAGAAGTGGCGTAAGAATTTATTTTGTATTGAATATAACGCTTGTTTTGTTACTTTCTTACAAGAATGGCTCAAGAAGATGACGAAGAAGTATGTGTTGCATAAGTCCTGAATTTTTGTTTCTTGAATTTACGCGAGCAGTAGGTATTCATTAGTTAATATTTTTAGGATTTAGTATTCAATGTAGAAGAAGTTCAGAAAATTGTTCGGGACAACATCGAATTATGCCTCGGCGGTAATGCGTACAGTCATTCCAGAACGCCCCAATGGATCACCGTCATCACTGAAAAGACCTTGGCCAGGCTCAACAAGCTGAATAAGCCATTCAAATATATTAGTAAGTTATTTCTTGCAGTTGATTAAAATGATCATAGTTATATTCCTATTTAACAGATAGAATAACATATCTGTTGAGGTAAGATGGTCGACAATGAACCACCTAAAAGTTAAAGAGTTATAACTCCACTCCTAAGATTTCTATATACAACGTGTTCCTTTTGATATCCCATAACTCTAGGGTATTAAACAGACCATGGTAAAACTTAACACTACACGGGGTTTACTGCAACCGCATGAAATATTTAATCCCTCAACCCCCAGGAGGCACTCGGGTGCCACGATAACAATTGATTTCAATTGTGTCTGGAATAACTCACGATCGAGGTTGACAAGTACGTGCGGAATACATATATGGTCAAGAGTAGTCCAGCTCCACAGACTGTAGTAAAATATAATAATTTACCTTCCCGACGATTCGATCCGATTGCACGAATCATGATCGGCGGTCAGACTGGAGGCGCTTGGCGTCGTCTGGCCGGTTGAGAAGAAATTTGTGCAATCGGACCGAAACGTGTCGGGGAGGTAAATTATTATAAATTTTGCCTTTAAATATTTCATTCGGTTGCAGTAAACCCCGTGTAGTGTTAAGTTTTAAGTGTTAAAAAATGCAACAAGATAGTTAAAAATCCTATAGACCATGGTAAAGAATTAAATTGCATATGAATTATTTTTCAATTATTAATTTTTTTTTTGTTTAATTTTCTCATACAATATAATTCTAAAAAGTCACGACTGTTTATGAAAAACACCCTTACTTGTTATAAATGACCTTTTGAATGAAAACGATTTACTCGTACCTACCTATTAATGAAACACCCACACACGTCAATGTTTTTTACAAGTTACGCTCTCCCGCTACTTTACTACTACACTTTAGTGTAAGTTTGCCAACGTCTCGCAAAACTAAGGATATCTTATGGATCCTGTGGATTCTAAGTATTGTTAAAAAATGTCTAACACCCGTATTTATAAAGAAGTAATTACTTATTGCTTAGTAAATTCATAACTTTAGGTGTTCCTACCTAGTGCTTAAGTGAAGGAAATGGGTCACCATTAATAGTCATATTATTTGGCTGAGAATGCTAACTTTTGGTAGTTCTAACTTCTAGTAATTACTAGATTGAGGTATAAATATTGTCTCCCAAGTAATTACTTTTACTCAAGTAATTACTTATACTTATTTATAAAATTGCAATTGTTGTTTTTTCTGATGATGGCTTTGAGTAAAACACAATAACATTATTTTGAGTTTGTTTATTTACAAGAGGTTTTCAAATTGTCGCCCTCCCACAGAAATACAAAACCTACATCTGCGTAAAAAAAATATTTTAAGGCTCTAAAAGCTTCACGATTATTTCTCACAACGTTTTCTGCCTCAAGAATTTTTTCTCTGAGTTCATCTTCACTGGATGCTTCTCTAGCGTACGTTATTTCTTTGAAGTACTATATTGGTCCTCGTCGTCCGATCCATCTGTTGGGGTACGTTATTTAAATAGTTACGCACTTGTGTCGCGTCATGACAAGGCGCAACGTCGTTCTGGAAAATCATTGTTCTTAGCAATTCCAGGTTCACATCCCCCAGTAATATTGGCAGATCGGTCTCCAAAAAACTTTTGTAGGTGTCTCCATTAAGTCTGGATCTGGCAGTTCAAATGGGCCAATAAATTCATAGCATTATAATTAGACTACGGTAATTAATTATAACATGAAAACAAAACTCAATCGCTCTATCTGCGTATTTTGTGATAAATCTGCATGATAATTTTAGAGATTTAGTTGGTAAATATTTTAGGTTACGTAGAACAAAATGGTGGAAATGAAATACGGCTATGTGAGCTGTTATAACTCCAATCTAATGCGGTGAGCGTATATAGGTTCACATGTGTTCTGTTAGAATGCTGTTATCTATATGAAGTGCCACATTTGTTCCACTACAGAGCCAATGTCTATAAATTTATTCTACTGTGAACTTATGTTACAGCTTTAAGATGTAGTTCAGGTCAATTGTGTATCATAGTTTAATTCTTACAAAATTTACTGAAATTTTAGAGATAATTATTGTCCGTTAAATCGTCTAGCACGCGACGTATAAACACACAGCTGTGGGATACGTGTAATAGAATATCACATTCACATACATGTTCAGCTTACAGCAAATAAGAAGAGTACTTTTGAACAAATAAACTGCTATTGATGTTAATGAACAACACATATTATAGTCCTTTTAACAGCCTACAGTGCACATTCGAACCATTTAAATACTTATGTACAGATAGTAAAACAAGGTTTTCTTAATGATCACAAACAAGTCCTACTACAGCTACTAGTTGTATAACAGTCTAAAACGGGTAAACATAAAACAGCATTTGGCTTAATAAATGACCACGTTTGTTCTATAAAAATGCTAGCTCTATAACATCGTACAAGTAGGTCGTTAAACAGCGGTTGCCATATCTCTACCCTCCTATAATGCTCTTAGTCAAACGGCTGACATAAGGATAGCTGTTTTTTTTTTTCATTGGCTTACCAACAACTTATGCACTAAAACATTTCAAATTTAGTTAACATAAAATAGGAACTAAGTACAAAGTCAATTATAGGCAAACGCCGCATACATTATACATATGAAATAACAAGCAAGACTTTTGTAATATACGACCGCAGATTATAATATAGCATGAAGCTGCAGTAATGCTAGAACAGTAAAAAAAAAGTATTAGATATAAAAAATAATCGTACATTTAATCCAAAAAACTAAAAACTAAAAAGGTATGGTAAAAAGTAATGAGTACCTGAGTTAATCGATGAGATTGCTGATTTGGTTATAAAGTTTACCCATCCTACAAACCGGTGAGTTTGATCCTAAAACAGTGCGTCGTAATGGAGGGCAGAAAGTTGGAATAGGCTTTCTAGGTGGCCTAAAAGGCACTCTAAAATTAATTTTTTGCAAAAGCTCTGGACAATCTACGTAGTTGTGAAGTAATTTATATAAAAATAACAAGTCCATCATTTCTCTTCGTTTCGATAAGCTAGTCATGTTAAATCGCTTTAGGCGAATGTTATAGCTTATACGCTTGCCAAGAAAGTTCTCAGTGAACGCTAGATGCCGAAGAAAACGCTTTTGTATCCGTTCTAACCTCAATGACTGGGTAGCGTAGTGTGGCCGCCAGACAACACTTCCGTACTCTAAAATGCTTCTGACTAAACTGTAATAAAGAATTTTCCTAGTCTTTAGTTCCCTAAATTCCCTGCCATTACGCATCACAAAACCTACCATTCGTGATGCCCTGCTAATCGTATGTTCCAAATGAGGTATGAATGTAAGTTTTGAATCAAACAAGATACCCAAGTCTCGAACAGCCTCAATTTCATTGAGAACGGTACCGGCAACTGAATAGGATGAGGAAATTCTGTTGAGTTTCTTTGTGAATTTCATATGTGAACATTTTTCGGCATTCAGTTTAAGACCGTTTTGAGCGCACCAGTAATTCAAGTTGTCTAAATCCTCCTGAAGCTTTTTTGTATCAGACTCGACTGTAGTTGTTAGAGTATTATAACACCAACAATCGTATAAAAGTATAACTCTACACTCCTATAAGTCCCTTAGACAGTTATAGGTGTCATTAATCGCAATAATGCAGCTTATACATCACGAGTGAACTGTAACAATGCTTCAAGTACACCTGGGAACTAAATGTGTACTCTTAAATGGAGTAAAATGCTAATACTATAGACCCTTAATGCGTAATCTGAAGGCTGCAAGGCTTGTACTCTTTGAATATGGTAAGCATGAAAAGATTCCTCGTGCAAAATGTCTTGAATCGACGATCTTGGAATATTAAGATTACGAGCCAATGCTCTCGTACTTGTAGTCCTATCCCGTTGTATTTCTTCTAGTATTATTTCTCTGCGCTCCGGGTCAACTCTGTGAATTCCTTCACCACCACGTTGACCCGGTATGCGGCCAGCCATTAACGTATTGTGAGTATTAATGAATACTCGATAGTCAGGGTAATGAACAGGTTGCGTTCCACCCCGGCGTTGGAGTTGTTCCCTATAGAGTCTTGCTGCTTCGTGGCCGTTGTCCTGCGCAACACCGTAGAAATAATGCATTTCTAAGTGTAGACCATCACGAACACTTCGTAATAGCAACAGTCCAAATCAATGAGCAAAACGGAGTCCAATAACAAGCAGGGGTCAAACAAGTAGGCAGCAGCAGTATCAGTGGGCAAAGCAAAGAGGTAGAAAATAATGGCGTGACAAGACAAGTAGCGGTTGGTAGCGGTTAACACAATGTGAAAACGACTGAGGTCAAGAAGTAATTTGTAATTAGGTATCACTTGTGATCAAGCAGGTAGCCGTCCTTATAACTGAAACTCTTCCGCCTATTGTACTAAAAATCTTGCCGATACGTAGAAAATCAAGAGATCAAAAGAAAAAGCTATTTAAATAATACTAGTAACAAGTTTACTAATAACAATGGCACACTGATAAGTAAAAAGAAAAAGAAAAAAGTCATAAAAAATAAAAATGCTAAAAGAGTTCGGTATGCCACATTTGTCAATAACAATAGGCAAAAAGTTACAGAGATAAGGGCGGCTACCTGCTTTATCACAAACGATACCTAATTATGGTTAGTTCCTGACCTCCGTCATTTTCATATTGTGTTAATCAAGATAAAAAAAAATCATAACCCGAAGAAATAAAATAGTATTTTTACCCCGATAAAATGCTTCATTAGACTTTAAGGGTCAGAGAAAATAAACCCCAGTTGTCAACAACTTTATTTGACCTCACTTTATTGCTTAATATCGTAGACAGTTTTTAACAATATGTACTTAGAATCCAAAGGTTCCCTTTAAACATTTTTTTTTTTTTTGATGCATCAAACATGTGCATGCACCAAGTTTGGTCGGTAATTTTAGACTTGCGACTAAATTTTAAGCAAGTTCCGCAATATCCAGACAGATTGTAGTTTTAGAGTGGTACTTGTAAGTATTGTTATTAATTATCACTGAAAAAACGAACACCGAGTACTCGCCAGACTCACAAAAAAAAAAAAACCATAATAGGTGAAAACTAAGGAAAAAAACATATAAATAACCTAAACTAAGCAAAATCGTAGAACATACATGGGGGTGATACACCTTAATATAAGGCACCTAAATTTTAGCTTTGAACGTCAACTCCCCGGGCACCCTGTATAGAGGTATAGTACTTAATGAACCGGGGGTTGGTACACAATAAAGTAATGAACCATGGATGCACACAATGAATCATTCCAATAACCAAAGCTTTAATAACAAATTGTGCTTAGGTATAAATATTAATAAAATAAAATCTGTTCTGTAGTTGTAGAGGGAAGAATCTCCGGGTTACGGGAGGCCACCAAAAACCATTGACCCTGGCGACGTACAACGGACGCACGTTACGGCTAGACTCGCATCTGGCCCAACTTGAGGTGGAACTTGGGAAGATTAGGTGGCATATCCTAGGGCTATGTGAAGTCCGAAGAGAGGGGGAGGACACTATAACCCTCGAATCGGGTCACCTAATGTACTTCCGTGAGGAAGACCAACAATCCCAAGGTGGCGTTGGGTTTCTGGTAAATAAGTTCCTTTCTGACAACGTTGTGGAAGTGTCCAGTGTGTCGAACAGGGTAGCGTACCTTATTATTAAGCTCACCGAGAGGTATAGCCTCAAGGTGGTGCAAGCGTACGCGCCGACCTCGAAACACTCGGACGAAGAGGTGGAGGATATGTTTGATGACATATCAAAGGCCCTCCACTTCACCACTAAGACTCACTACAGCGTTGTTATGGGGGACTCCAACGCTAAAGTGGGAGTACAGAATTGCAACGAATCGGTAGTAGGATCCCATGGATTTGGATGCAGAAACCATAGGGGCAAATGCTTGTGAACTTCCTCGAACGGGAGGGGCTCTTCCTGATAAACTCCTTCTTCAAAAAACAGCCCCAAAGGAAGTGGACGTGGCAGAGCCCCGACACTATGACGAAAAATGAGATTGACTTCATCGTGACCAACAAAAAGCATATATTCAGAGACGTCTCCGTGATCAACAGGTTTAATACCGGAAGCGATCACCGACTCGTTTGAGGCTCTCTGAATATCGATTTTAAGGCTGAACGTTTCCGTCTGATGAAGTCTAGGCTCCGACCTACCTTGCTCCAAACCATGATAGGATCTGAAACGTTCCAGTCAAACCTGGAAAACCGACTCGCTGCCGTGGAAACCACAACAGACGTAAACCAGAACCTTGAAAATGTGGTTCGGATCCTCAGGGAAGAAGGTTTGAGATTTTGTGAAATGCAGCGTAAGGGCAGGAAGTCAAAGCTTTCGGAAGGGACTTTAGGGCTAATGAAGAAACGACGTGAAAACCCACCTGTCACTTCGTCGGGAAAGCGGGCTCTAAACCAAGAGATCAGAAAGCTCGTACGACACGACCTCCGTTGCTCCAATACTCTTGCGATTAAAAGAGCGATCGAGCAAAATCGGGGGTCGAAAGTGTTCGTACAATCTCTTGGAAGAAGCCACCTGACGAAACTGACCACAGCAAGTGGAGAACTCGTTGCTTCGAGGCCAGCAGTCTTTTCCGAAGTGATCCCGAAAATGAGGACCCTAGAGCCGCGTAAACACGCCACTACACTCAAGACCTGCCAGAAGTCAGCATTGGCGAAATCGAGATGGCTCTTAAACAGCTGAAAAATGGAAAAGCCCCTGGAGAGGATGCCGTTACAACAGAGTTGCTAAAAGCTGGAGGTAAACCCGTACTGAGGGAGCTTCAAAAGTTTTTTAACGCTGTCCTGTTTGAAGGGAGAACTCCGGAGGCGTGGAGTAGAAGTGTGGTCGTCCTGTTCTTCAAAAAAGGAGATAAGACCCTGCTGAAGAACTATCGACCCATTTCCCTTCTAAACCACGTCTATAAGCTGTTTTCAAGAGTCATCACGAACCGCCTTGCGCGGAGACTCGACGAATTCCAACCACCGGAACAGGCTGGATTTCGGAGCGGATACGGTACCATAGACCACATCCACACAGTGCGGCAGATTATACAGAAGACCGAAGAGTATAATCAGCCCCTGTGTCTAGCATTCGTGGACTATGAGAAAGCCTTCGACTCGATCGAGATCTGAGATCTGGTCCCTGCAGCGTTGCCAAGTAGATTGGCGGTACGTCCAAGTGATGAGATGTCTCTACGAAGCCGCCACCATGTCCTTCCAAGTACAGAATCAGCAAACAAAACCTATACCGTTGCATCGAGGAGTGAGACAAGGGGACGTCATTTCCCCGAAATTGTTCACAAATGCAATGGAGGATATGTTCAAGACGCTGCACTGGAAAGGACGAGGCATCAACATCAATGGCGAATACATATCTCACTTGCGATTTGCAGACGACATCGTCATTATGGCAGAAACGCTGCAGGACCTAAAACAGATGCTGAATGACCTGGCTGACTCTTCTGTACGCATTGGCTTGCGGATGAACCTGGATAAAACCAAGGTTATGTTCAATGAACACGTACTACCGCAACCGATTGCGATTCACGGTGCCGTCCTCAAAGTTGTTCAGAAATATGTGTACCTTAGGCAGATACTGCAGTTAGGTAAAAACAACTTTGAGGATGAGGTGAACAGAAGAATTCAGTTGGGTTGGGCAGCATTTGGGAAACTACGTCGAGTCTTCTCATCGTCGATCCCACAATGCCTCAAGACGAAAGTCTTCAATCAGTGCGTCCTACCCGTCATGACATACGGTACGGCTAGTAGTCCACAAGTTCAAAGTCGCTCAGCGGGCTATGTAAAGAGCTATGCTCGGAGTTTCTCTTAGGGACAGAAATGAGGTGATCCGGCAGAGAACTAGAGTTACCGACATAGCCCACCGGATTAGCAAGCTGAAGTGGCAGTGGGCTGGCCATATTAGCCGCAAAACCGACAACCGATGGGGTAAACGAGTTCTTGAGTGGAGACCGCGTCTCGGCAAACGTAGGACGCCCTCAGGCCAGGTGGAGTGATGATTTGCGCAAGGTGGCTGGCAGGAGCTGGATGCGAGAAGCCGAGGATCGACCTAAGTGGCGTGTATTTGGAGAGGCCTATGTCTAGCAGTGGACCGCAATAGGCTGATGATGTTCTGTAGTTAAAGTTTTTATTTGGGGTTTCTATCATAATCCTACCAATAAGTAAAATTTTTTGGAAAAAAAAAGGTAATACCCGAAACAACAAAGAATCTAAACAACAGTTCCGGTTTTTTTTTATTGACAAGTCAGAGTATTTTTTTTTAAATCCGCATTACCAGTCTTTACCAGCCATACCATTTTCTTTCCAACTTGTGGGATAGTCTAATTTATTGAATTCTGCCATTTGGAACGCGAGTTTTCTCATTTTTTAGTACCTAGATAAGCCATAAAAATTCATTGATACAATCCAAAATGTACCTACTCAATGAATCAGTGATTCATTGTGTACTCTCATTGAATGGTTCATTCTGTACCACCTTGCCCTTTTAGATTTTAAGGTTAAGTAGTCACATCTTTATGCAATGTGCGCATCGAAATTATCTTAATTAATAGAGAAATAAACAAAGAACTTATCAAGCCAATTGATATTCAGCTACTATTTAGTCAGGTAATATGAAACGAAAGGAGATGTCCCATAATAGGCCCAGACATAGTACACCATTTACAAAAATCAAAAAATAAATATTGATTCTGGGAAAAATACATATAAATTTATATAACATATAATTTAGTGGTTCAAAAATAAACAAGATCGAATAATTTATCAAACTTCATAGGCATTCCAAAATGGCGTCAATCTAAAAAAACTTTAAATGTCAGTAGCTGTCAGATACCCCTTGTCACTTTGGCATAATCATTCACTTCAAGTTTTTGTTCTGCTTGTCGCGTTTTAAATGTAGTTCATTATAACGACCTCATTTTCGATTTCTGGATTTGGTATTGATTGACACATTGCTTTCATAATGTTTGTTGTTACTACAGCAAGCGATGGCACTCGACTCCTAGATGCGCGATTATGAAACCAAAACTGACAGATGTCATCAAAATGTCATCTTCCACCATGATGGTTTTGTTTTGTATTGCTATTTTCTTACTTAACTCTTTATTTGAACCACTAAACGAAGCCATTTTAAAAGAATTGGATAATAACAAAATCTTGTAGGTGTATTGGTCTTTCTTTTGGTGGGGTGTACAGGTTCTGGGCCTGGCCTCCATACAATTTGGGACATCTCCTTTACTTACTCACTTTATTTTTTCAATAATTTCAGCGAATAAACACAAAAAACAGGTGCGCGGCCGCCTGCACGGCATAGATAATACATATTGCACGGCTAGCTTGCTGCCGCATAGGGAGGGAGGGTCGCTCCATAAGGACACTGTCCTAGTGTATTTTGCACTAAGCGATGACGTTGCATTTCGGAGTTATTTACATGGTTCATTCTGTACCATTGTTTCATTGTCGACCACTCTATCCACAGAACATGGGAATTTTCCATGTTCTGTGACTAGGTATATCATATTATTATTATCATTACTAATTGTGTTCCAGTGCGAATCACTATCACTCAAAAGAATGGTTCAGGCTTGCATACAGCAGCTGCCTACTTCTGGGATATCGCTACTGATGGCACGTGTACTGTTCGTTGGGAGAACAAATTTATGTACTGTATTGTTAATATATGGGGTCTCGCCTTACAGATATAGATAATAAAATGTTTTAACCGAATGTACTTTCTTTCAGTTAACTTGTAAGTACAGTAGTTATTTAATGCTCAAACATTGCTGCATTGATTTCTTTGAGCTAATGAGCTTGTTACTTCAATAAGTTCTTTAAGTCAAGTACTTTCCTTTGGCCACAATAAAACTGACGAAATTAGACGAGCGTCACGATGCCAGCCATTTATGTATGCTTTAAGCAGGTCTTGTCTACTTTTTTAACCACATAAGACGCTGACTGCAGCCGATGACCTTGAGCAATGAACACGCCCACAAATTTATTCGTTTTTGAATTTCTTTGGAACGCGCCACAGCTATCACTGTCGATTCTCGTAGGAGTGACAGAGAAAAAGCGCATGGAATAGAAGGGCCTGAGTGCCAAACAACAAAATTCGTTGTGCAATTTAAAATTGCCATTTTATTAAAAATCTAAATCAGCCATTTGCTTAAGCAACATGTAATATACAATATAGCAAAATTTTATTATCATACGGACTGCTGAGAAAAATGGTAATTTATGTATTTTCAGAGGCTACTTTGAAATTTTTTTCTATCGAGAAAAGTTTTTAGAATCGTGTTTTGAAAACAGCCACCTGGTCGAAAATATGATCAATTACAACTACATAGAATTTGGCAACAATACGAGCCATAGGCTTAAAGCAAAACAATCTTCATTGAGCTCAATTTGGCTCATGTCAGCGTCTTAAGTATTTGGCACCCCATTTGATACCTAAAATTGTATGAAATATACCCGGAATTTCTAGTAAGATTGCTATTTCGGGCCAATGTTACCAGCGTAACATCGGATCGGCAAATTTTCTAGCCCAAACAATAATTAATAATAATTGTATTATCAAATCAACATACACACCGTTGATTCTTATTAGCAACCCTTGCTTCAACTTCACCGCATCAAGATCGTTACAAACAATACAATACTCAACTTGTTTCTTACTACATCGCACAGATTACTAAGAGGATACTAGTTGGTAGGTATCTTTATCGTAGTCGAGTTACAGGATTTTTAAACTTTTTTTTCTAGTTTTATGTAGATATACATATGTATATATGCTGTATAGTTTTTGTACTCAGAATTTTGTCTTTTTTCATTTGATACCCCACTCCCCACTCGTTATGACTGCTAACTTTTTTTTCAAAGTACCCCAGTATATTTTTGTAGTATTCGCCATTTTGCTTTTTTAACACAAGGTAGTGTTTACATACATACATACATACATATTATCACGCCTCCTTCCCAACGGGGTAGGCAGAGACCAAGGCCTTCCACTTACTACGATCCTGGCATACATCTTTCGCTTCTTCCACATTCATCAATCTTTTCATGCATGCTCGTCGGTTTAGAGTACTCTTGACCTGACCTTTCTTCAGAACATCCCCGATTTGATCGTGATAGGTTCGTCTAGGCCTTCCTCTTCCAACGTTCCCTTTCACACTCGTCTTGTAGATCTGTCTTGTCATTCTTCTCTCATTCATCCTCTCTACATGCCCAAACCATCTAAGCATCCCTTCCTCAATCCTTGTGACAATATCTTCTTTCACAATATTTTCCTTCTCTGTGAAAGAAGGTAGTGTTTGTATAATATAAAAAACGATTATTGATATCTCATTCTCCAAAATCGCTTTAGGGCGAACGCTAAAACTTGCGCGCGCGCTCGCGTGTCTATAATGAAAATAGTATGAGCATCGCAGGCGCGTGCGCGGAGCGCGGGCGCGGACGACGGATTGTCAAACGCGCGGCGGGCGACGGGCACACGGCGCGGGGGCGCACGCGACGGCCGTCCGCTCGCGGGTTTGTTTCTACAAATCAGTCGAGCGCCGCTAGATGCCACGGTCACACGCGTTGGAGGCTAGGTACAACTATGAACATCGATACAGTGTGTAATAATTGAGGTTCAATTTCGGCCAGTATTATGGGATATGGCGAATGAATGCGTTGACGTTTTTTGCCAAATAATAAATTAGCAAAAAATCCATGTTAATTAATTAACTCGACACAAACTGTACACGCTCGAGATAAAAATTATACTAGCAGCGCCAAAAGAGACCGGCGCTCGCGACGGGTGCCCGCTCACGGATTCGTGGCCAGCGGCGGACTTCCGACGCATGCACCCGCGTCCGCATCCGCCCGTGTTTTTTAGCGTTCGCCATAAGAGCAGTCGCCCGATAAGCCGAAGGTTTTGAGTTCGGGCACCTAAGGCAATCGAGATTTTTAGTAAAGGAATGTATTTTCAATTCTCACTAGCAATTTATTTGCTTATAGAACAGTTTTCAAAACCATAGATTACCTTCTATGAGACCAACAGTTAATAAAATAAGATACAATTATTTGTGTAAGTTTGATTGACAAACATTATTTTGAGTAAATGTTAATGAAACAGCATATAAAGCACATTTTAGTTTTTTTTTTATTTTTGGTAAAATTTACCACAATACAAAATAATGATAGAAATAAATAAAGTAATAAAATGTATAGACAGGTCATAGAACTATGCATTGTAAAATTGGTGCTTTTAAAGCAAATTTAAATATAATTTATATTAACATTAAGCAAAATGGCATTGTGTACTACATTAAAAATAAAAGCATTATTTTTAAAAATAGAAAATAATATCAAGAGCAGTTGTTTACACTTATAATTAACGCAAATTGATTCATCACTTGGTGATTTGGTCTTTTATAAGTTGTACATAGGACTAACAAAATGCATACATATTTTCATTAAAACATATTCTTGAATTTTTTATGTTTATCAAATAATAAAACCGATTACGACAAACCACATAAGTACAACAACATTTATCTACATAGTTATCGTTATCAATGATTGTTGATGTCGAATATTGAAGTACAAAACACAGGAAATATTGAAGTAGGAAAAAATGTTAATATTATGTGTAAAACCTAATTAAAAAAATATTTATTAATCATAATTTTATAATGATGGAATTCAACTGTACTTTGTGTTTTTATTATCGCAAGTCGATGTACTTAAATTTTAATTTACACATTTTTTATCAATTATGAACAAATAACAACCGTCATTAATTACTATCAAACTCAAACTCAGCTGTAGGTAATATAACTGCATTCTTATCATATTGGCCCAATTTATAACTTCAAATAATATAAATGTAGACTAGTTGCACATATTAATGAGCATACATTACTGCATGTATGTGATATTATGATAGGTATGCAGTTATCATTATAAACAATGCATTGTTAATTTTCAAAGCTTCGTTTCAAATAACAGAAACTAAGTATGTAGTTGCTAAGTATGTACATAGGATATTTACAGAGGACCAGAAGCGTGGTTAACATCAAAAAACGAATCAAAGGTTCTACGTACTCCCCACTGCGGAAGTCTCGTGATTAAATCAATCTGTGCTTAAAAACTGTATGACTCGCGTGTTTCGGCGGCCATGGGCTGATGCCCAAGCGTTGAAACCCTTTGTACGCACAGCTACAAAAGCAGCTATTATTAAACTAATTTGAAAGAATCATTATTATGTTGACAAGTTACAAAAAGTCAAACTACTTTTGTTCCTCAATGCACAAAACGCAATATTTTGTGCATGAAACTTGTCTAAATTTTCTGCAACAAGACATCAAGGGGAACACATAAGTAGTTGCGTAAATATCCCATGAACTATATTACTAAACTATGCATCCAATGGAAATGAAAACTTTTTTTAGCATTCATCGAGAATGGTTTCTGGATTGAATTAGCTTTTCGAGTTACTACAACGTTCATTGCAGAAATTATCGCGACGCAGTGTCACGAGGATCGTGATAGAGGCGGATCCTTAAAGGCTGCAGACAAGGCAAAATCGATGTTTCACACTTCCGTTACAATTAAGATTGAGCGAAGTTCAGACTTGCCACGTTTTTATCGATTGTATAGTTTATACCGAACAAATTTAAATACACATTTACTTATGTCAGACTGAGCGAGCAACCTAGTTATCGTGCTCTTTATATATTTTTTTTTCCAAATCACTGTTCGTAATTAATCATCGGATATATATTTTTAAACTAACAATTATGAAACCTGCTTCAAATGAGAAGTATTGTTGTGATATAATGGTGTGAAGGCTCAGATCATTCTTCTGTTTTATTAACAATAAATAAAATACTTGGGATGGGTTAAACATTACCTTAATAATATATTGGTAGATGCAGTAACAAACTCAATTTTAACTGAACTGCTAAATTATGAGAGTACACTTTTATATAAAAGGAATATTCATACTAATTGAATATGCTTGTAAATTATT
Source organism: Anania crocealis (assembly GCA_949315895.1). Classification (NCBI taxonomy): domain Eukaryota; kingdom Metazoa; phylum Arthropoda; class Insecta; order Lepidoptera; family Crambidae; genus Anania; species Anania crocealis. Next base: position 7,567,842 of record OX438869.1, read on the forward strand.
TGAATTTATACTTAAAAATGTTCGGTAGCCCAACACAATAACAATCAATAGTTGCGCTTAGTCAAGACGTTTATTGTGGAACTGTAGACAGCCAATTGTTGAACATTATATCAAGGGCGTAATATTATTAGAAATTGGTGCCTAAATTGCATGTAGTCGTAAATGACGAAGACGGTATGAAAAGCTGTCAGGCTGGTTATCACATAATATGTTATAATGCACTGTCTTTAACCTAATCATATTGCATAAATTATGAGCTTTGAAAATGTAACATCATTGATTAAACAAACAACAACTCATTTTTGGTGCATTATTCTCACGTACAAATTTTGAAAAGTACTAGACTAAAACTAGACAATTCATACTACTTTTTTAATCTGCTCTATTGAATTTATTAACTATAACCACGACTATAACATACTTGGGACTAATATTATGTTATCTTAATACTGCTTTTGTTAGATGCAGTAACAAACATAGCACAAGTTAAAGCCTATGGCATCTGTTCTGACTTACTCTCCTCTATTGTCACTTAAACATAGACAGACAGGCAGACAACTAAACATATTTTATTTTATAATTGTGAATTATCATTTAAAGCACATTTTCCCACCAGCAATAAAACTGATTTCTGTGATGTTCATTGTGATGTAATTAATCAAGTGTCAGTCCATAAATGCTACAATGATGCCCAATTTACTAAACAAACGAAACTGTTTCAAATTTATCTATTTATTTGAAGTTCAGGCTGTGCTGTTTTAATATAAAAGCTAACAATTAATGTGCATTTCTTTTAAAACGTGCAATAAGTGGGAGCAGATTATTTAACAATGCCGCATTTGTCCTAGCGACAACGATTCTCCCCACTCCCCAACCCAAAACAAATACTTTATTTACACTGTAATAATATATACTCTATAAAATACAACCTACCATTATGACTACAATAGAACGATTTGTCGCTTAACTCATTATTATGACAGATATTTCCTCTTATGTACACATTTATTATACAATACTATAAAATTACTAAAAAGTAACATTGTACTTGTAACTTTGCTACCCTTTTTCGAATGTACTAATTTCATTGTTATAATGTCTAGATTTCATTCGCTAAAATAATATGTACATATACAATGTTAGTCGAGACTTAAATGATCACAAGTAAAGAGAAATAAGAACGAAATCAGGAACAAATGTACACTACCTACGCACTAACCGTTCTCGTACCCAGGCTGGGGCTAACACATATCACATAATCATTAAGCGCCAATGACGCTTAAGCCGTTCGCGAACCCTTTAATTTAATGCAACAGCACATTTACTTAATCATATTTACACAATTAATAATCTATCACAAAATAATAATATTTTAACATAAAATCAAGTTCAAACTATACAATCCAACAATTAAAAAACACTGGGAAGATTCGATTAAGAGATCATAACAAGATTAATTTAAAACTTCGTTTTACTGTCCCAATTCCTATCAGTGATAATGAAACACTTCAATTACAAGGTGGGAATAACGCAATATGTGAATGTGACTTATTGTACACTTTATAACTGTCCTCAACCCAGTATTTCCACTCATCATCACCAATATTTCCTGACATTTAATTCTAAAGCATAAAAATCTCAGGAGATCCATCAATTGCATTTTCAATATTGATTCTATTCCATTACATTACTGTTACGAAAAATTTATATTTTAACATCCTAAAGTTATTCAAGTAATTTTAAAATTGTGCTACTAATAAAGTCATAAGTACTAGCTTGACAAAAATTGTTCAATTACTAGTAGATATTTATTATCCAAAATGTTTTCATTGTAGGTCCTAGAACACATGCAATATCCATGTGTTATCCTCACATTAAAAATATTTATGTGTGTTGTTCTTCACGAGTTAATGTAATTGACACTTATAATATTTATAAATCACTCACGTGCACGATTAATTCAGGTATTTTCGACATTTCTTCGCGCCACAAGTGCAGGGAATTTTGATTTCTTCGAAAGGGAATTTGTAGTCGTAAGTAAGTTCCTCGCCGACATTTATGCGGCGTAAGGCGAATATCAAAATGTGTTTGTGGCCGTGGATGTCTACAACTCGCGAGTAGCAGTTAGGCTGGAAGTAAAATATTTTTATAAAGACAATGCATAAACGATCACTTGATCTAGCTGTAATATATTTAGGTCATTAATTTTTACTCCACTTACATCGCAAGAATGGTTTATAAATCTCGCGGCGTTCCCCTTTAGCGTGGCGTCAACCACCAAGTTGTCGTCGATACGGAACATGTAGCAGCCTCCAACTCCGCGGCGGCCGCTCATAGCTTCGTATTTCTTCTCCCGCTGGTCTGCTAGTACTGCCCGAATAACCTCTCCAGCGTACTCTATGACCATGTCGCCTAAGAAAACAAAATCATACAAATTGTGACATTGTAAACAAATACATAAGCTCTGATAGCAAAAGAGAATAGAAATAGTTACCCTCTTCAATATCCCTTTTGCAGAATAAACCACGTCCATGAATGTGGGACCTAAAAACTCCCACTGACACTTTTGAAGTTTCTTTTAGTTGTCTAAATCTCATGGCTGGTGGTAAAGTCGCTAATCGTCTGCAAAATACAATGTAATCGTTTTATAAAAGGGGTGGTAGTACTACTACTTACATGTAGTAGTCAGTATTTTGTTATTTGGTAAAGAGTATAGCGATCGCAACCATTTTAAGTGATTTTGAAGAAGAACCGGAAATGCGAAATAGCGGATACTCACAAAGACATAATCGCAGGCGGAGTGCTATATTTGTTACAAAACTAAATATAACAGGTACTACAGGTAACAGGTAATTGATATTAAAACATACCTTGAAATAGAGCTCTCTCCCTCTTGTCCACCGAATGGCGGAGGTTCTTCTCTAAAAGGCGAAGCCATCCAACTGAACATGTCATGATTTTGTTTTCGAACGATAGGGCCGGTACGGGCGCTACCCCATGGACTTTCTTTGAACCCTTCACTTAAGTCTAGATCATTATCCCAGCTATTCAGCTGCCGACCTTGGCGTATTTTGTATTTGGTACAACGGCTTGCCTAAAATAATCATAGAAAATATTAGCAATTCAGTTCCTTAATTCAATCAATCACTTTATTTCAGAAGTTAAATCCTTAACAATAAGTGACTGTTGCTGGAATGGCTATATAAAAAATTAAGAAAAAAAACCATTTTACTCACCCCTGGTAATTGTTCAATAAGATATCTTAGGGCGTTGTTATTAAGTCCCAATAGATGTGCCCCAGATAAACTAGACGGCAAGTTGTAGTTTATTAAAGGAATACCACATTGTTTTCTGGCATTTTGCACAGCTTCAACCACTTTTGCCCAAAGATCGGTTAGTGAAGATGATGTGTAATTAAAACCATCTTCGGATGTCACTTCATAAATTAGCTTTGGCCCATCATCCCTAGAAGGATCGGGTGTTTGCTTTGGTGGAGTGATTTTATTCTCTTGGCCTTTGCTTAATTTATTCTGCCTTTTAGATGTTACTGGCTCAGGTTCTGGCTTTTTATCAGTAAAAGGTCTCTTTGTTAGTTTACTTGGTGGATTCGGCAATTTTGTTTGCACTGGACTTCTATTGGTATCTTTTTCTACTAACACCTTTGGTGGTTCGTCCGTCATTTCTGCATCCAGGTTGGGCAATGAGTGGATTTTAGCACTTGTTTCTATTTGTGTTATAACTTGGGTGTTCTCAGTAGCTGTTGCAGCTGTGCTAGTATTAGCTTGGTACATCTCTGCTGATATTTGAAGAGCACGACTAACAACTCGTTCCTCTTTCTCTCTTTTAGCTTGTTCTAATTCCATCATGCGTTTTGACTCTTCAATTGCCTTTTCCAAATCACAGTCAATACTTTCATCTTTTATATTCAAATCTGGCATGTCGTGACTCACAGGTCTTTGTTTCGGAACACTAGATGTTTTAGTGCTACTCTTAGATTTACCTTGCCCATCTCTATGCAAAGGCAGTACTCTGTTCATAGGTCTCATAGACATGGGATTAACGACATTAGTCGGGATACCAGATTGTTGCGTCGGAGGGGCTTTAGGTAATGTGATGCTTGTTGTACTACTCTGTGTTGGCAAGTTTATAGTGTTATTAGGAACTGGTATACATATCATATTATTATTATTACTGCTTTGGTTCTGCAATATACTTGTGCTTGCCTGAATTGGGAAATTAATATCGGCAGCAGTTTTTGAAGCAATCTTTGGATCAACTAGATTATTTTGGACAGTAATGTTCACTGTGTTATTGCTGGAATTTACGTTGATATTCATAGGGGCACTGTTAGGTATAGCTTGGAACGGCACATTTATCATTGTACCACTGTTTTCGTTCTTTTGTTGAAAAGTAAGAGGCTCTGCAGATATTCCATTTACATTACTGTTATTATTGTTCGTAACAACGCGTATATTGTGTTGTTGTGGTACATGTTGGGTTAGATTTTCCAAATTGGCGTTATTTATCCTGTTTCTTTCAGGTAGATTAATCATTCTGTTATTTTGAGAATTCATCTGCATGTACCCTAATTGATCATTTACTGTTATAGTATGATTTGGCTTATCATTTCCCACAAGATTCACTTTAGCGCAATCATTATTTGGTATACCAGACATGGACATATTCCCACTTGATGGCGGGCCCATCAGATTTTTGCCTCTAATTGATTCCTGAGTAAACGTTGGTGGATCATTTACTGGTATATTGTTCCGATTTATTTGAGTGTCTATGTTATTTATCTGATTTTGCGATGTGGTAGGAGCCATATTACAACTGTTGATATTTATTTGAGAACTATTTGTAACTTGATTACTCATAATTTGATTATGATTATTATTATTATGTGACTGAGAACCGTTCATCATCATATTATGGTTCGTATTTCCTGGCATAAGGTTATTAACACTGTGATCCGAAGAGTTGTTACAGCTCATTAGCATATCATGGCCTGTAATGTTGTTTGGAGTTCCTGACCCATACATCGCGTTATTGCTTACGGAATTCATCATCATGTTATTAGGTAGACTTGAGTTGGTTACATTCATACTATGCATCATATTTGGTGTGCCCATACCTATGTTACTGTTAGTGTTCAAATTTGCACACTGCATGTCAAATGTATTCGGATTATTTGAAAATTGGGGGCTGTTATTAGAACAACTACCACTGCATGAGTTTTGTATCTCATTTTTAATGTCTGGTATATTCGGAACATGCATAAGAGAATTATTCATAGACTGATGACTAGCGCTGTTCATTTGCATTGCGTTATTGATATTATTATGCATATTCATATTATTAATAGTGTTCATACTGTTTATCTGGTGTTGCATCATTGTGGTATGTTCAACAGATCCTCGACTGTTCGGAATTTGACTCATGGCATTCATGTTTTGCATTGACATAGAATTGTTATCATGCCTGTGTCCATGCATATTGGACATTGGACCTGAATTATCGATTTGATTATTCAAATTCATACCTGAGGTATTTCCAGGAATGTGATGCATGTGCATGCTGTTTTCGATTTGTTGCCGGTTATGCATTTGATTAGGCACATGCGGATGCATACCCATTATATTGTTTTCAATGTGCGGACGATTATTTGGCATCTGCATAACATTCGGCATTTGGTGTTGATGGTGATGGCCTACATTGTCCATTTGTCTGTTTTGTTGTAAGCTCATTTGCTGATTCGCGTGCATGTCTATCTGTTGTCTACCGGTATTATTCATATGGTGATTTATCTGTTGCATATTATGAAGTTGAGGATTATGCATGCTATCTACAGATCTATTGGAATGCATTTGATGGCCCATATTGTTTATATTATGAGACTGTATATTTTCCATCATCATTCTATTACTCTGCATATTATTCATATTTGACATTTGTTGCTGCATGTGCATATGATTCATATTAGTTAAATCACTTCGATTTAAATTATGATTATTTCCCATTTCATGCATATTCATGGATTGATTTAACAGACTATTGTTATCAGGATTATTTCTGTTTGCCATCATGTTCGTTTGGTTGTGGCTTTGCTGTCCAGCTAACATATTTTCATGAAATGATCTGCTGGATGATCCTTGATTTATTTGTTGCAGTTGGTTGTTATTGTCAACTTGGCGATTGTGCTGAATCTGACCATTCATAATATGAATGGAATTGGGTCCCGAAAGCTGGTTGTTGTCATGTATGATTTGCATGTTACCATGAGGTAGACTTGATGTATTAGACATATCATGTTGCTGATTATTCTGCTGTGATATGTTTGTTTCACTGGAAACTGTTAGGTTATTTACTCTTTGATTTGTAGCTTCATGACATGACATGTTCATGTTAGGGATTGAATTGTTTCCAGACGTCAATATTTGCATTTGATTGTGTGAAGATGTATTTGAAATAGAGCACATTTGATTTTGGTTGTTTGAGATTGAAACTGTGTTTTGGTTATTTTGCATCGGTGGTCGCATTACATTGTGTGGAATTATACTAATTGATGGGGTGTTACTGTTTAAGTTTCCAGCCACCTGACAACTATTAAGCTTATGAATACTCATTTGACTGGGCATGTTATCGTTGTTATGTTTTTCATTATTTCCCATATTCTGGAAAGATTTATCATTTTGTGCATTTTGTTGCGAGTGGGATGCCATAATTTCCTGGGAGAAATTTAAGTGACCTCCTTCAGTCTTTGAAAGAGCATTGATTTTACTCAATTTCAATGTAGTATCCGCATCGAAGTTGCTGTTCATCACAGATGATGGCGGGTAAATGTTTCCAGCTGTTATTTGAATCACGTTATTGGAAGTAGAATGACAAGATGAATGGTGACTGACGTTTATGCTCGAGTCAAACTGATGGCTGTGAAGATTCATACCAGACATACTACTGTTGTTATTGGTCAAAGACATCAAACAGTTTTGGTTGACCTTTTCAGCTTCATTCTGTGAAAGTGTTCTACCAGGTCCTATGTTATTCTGGATATTCATTGAGGAACTATTGACATTGCTCGTTTTAACTGTCATGTTTTGTATCTCTAACTTGTTTTCTATGTTAGATCCATTGTTATTGAGAGTGTTAATTCTCCACGGCGTTGGTGATTTAATACTTTGAGTGACGCTTATTGTGGGAATACTGGATGAATTTGAATTATTATGCAAGTTACCACTTATTTCTATAACATGAGAATTTTCTATTTTCAAATTATTTTTGTTAATTGATGGTGCAATCGAACTAGAAACAATTGGTTGTGACAGTGGTATTGACTGCATTGAGAAAGAAGGGACTGAATTTGGTACTGATTGCGAAATTGCCATTACAGGTTGTCCAATAGACGAAACCAGCGTCACATTTGGAGACATAGATATATTATTTGGCTTCGAGATTGAAGTGCGTTGTAGGTTTTGTGATGAACTTGACAATGTCATACTATGAATTTGAGATGTAATAGGATTCATGTTATGTCTTCCCGTTATTATTGTTCCTGGTCCAGATTGTGAACAGACAGAAATAGGACTGGGGCTCATCTGAACAACTTTGGGAGTCTGTCGGTTGTTGTTTGAAGACTTGTCAGGCAAAGGTTGTAATGTTAAATTGGGGATATTGGCTTTGACATTTTTCATGGTAGGTGGTGATGATTGAACAGATTGTGCTGAAACCACATTTGGAGTTGAAGAAGCCACCTGAGTCACCCCGTCTCCGACATTATTGACGACAACATATCCAGTAGGCACTTCAACGATAGGTTCTATTTTACTAGCTTGAAACACTTGAGTTGTTGTTGCCGAAAAGCTGCTATTTTGTGCAAGTACACCTTGCATTGCTGTAGAGACAAATTGTTGTGAAGACATGACAGTATTTTGCACTATAGTTTCTAAGCCATAGTATACAGGCTGCGTCGTAGTTAAATACATACATCCAGATGGGTCAGTTACCATCTCTAATGTGGGTGTAGATCCAAGAAGCACTTGATCGTTACAGAATTGGGGCAGCAATGTGCCTTGTGGTAATATAGTTGTACCAGGGGCAGAAGAGATTAATGTATTGCCTTGTGATTGTAACGCATTAGGTATGATTGTTGTTTGTCCATTACCGATTCCACTTTGTGGTACAACTGTAGCACCAGCAGTTTGTGGTATTATAGTAGTGCCGTTCTGTGTATGAATTGCTTGTGGCAGGATAGTTGGACCATTAGGTCCTTGGGATATTATACCTTGCTGTATTGTGCCTTGGGGTAAAATTGTAGCTCCCTGTTGAATTGCCTGTGGTAAAATTCCGACGTTCCCCTGTTGAAGTAGCACAGGGATACCTCCACTTGGTACAGCCACTAAACCACCTGATTCTGTTTGTTGAATTTGAAATGTTTGAGGCACAAGTCCACTTTGCGAAATGAATTGGGTTGGGCCGGTTTTGAAATCTCCTTGTGGTGCAATAGTTGCAATGTATTGCATGTTTTGATTTTGTTGTTGAGATAATGCCTCAACATAAGCAGACATTATGTTCTGGTTTGATACTGGCTGCACTATTATCGATGGTTGACCTGTTTGATTGTTTGTTTGCAACTGAATAACCGTGTTGCCAGGACCAATTGGCGACTGGTTTATAGTTGTGTAGGTTTTCTCCATTTTTGTCTGCCTTTTAATTGTCGGTTTCGGGATTGGTCTTCCCCGTCCTCTATTAGCTGCTTGGAAGATTGGTTTTGGTTGGACAGGAGCCGGTTGTTTCTTTGGTGACTTCTGTGATATACTTGGTAGCAATATTTGCTGCTTGTTTTGTGTACTTGGCGATATTAACCTCTGAGCAGTCATTGCCGGCATAACGATTGTAGGATTGCCTTGCAACTGTGGCCGAATCATGGGTTGGATGTTTTGTATGATTGACGTGTTTGGCATTGAGTTCACTGGCAAAGCAATCGAGGATGCACTTGCCATATTAGGGAAGTTGGTTACCTGGTTTTTGCCTTGAATCATGGGCGCAATATTTCCTTGATTTGAGGGTATAGTCAGCACTTGGTTAGAGTTTGATGAAATGACTTGTATGCCACCAGGTCCTGAAAGCAGCTGCGCCATGTCAGCACTGCCTTGAATGTGTTGTATATTTGGGTTGCCATTTCCAGGTTTAACACAAATATTGTAGGGGAGTAGGCCTGTTTGTGTAATTATTTGTGGTGCCATGAGTTTTTGTCCACCAGCAGAGCTTGTTTTAGGGGGTAGTATCATTTGTGGAGTAACGACAATTTGCGGCGATGATAGTACTTGTTGGTTAGCAGACACTTGCACATTGGTCGTTTTACTTTGGTCAAAAATTACAGTACCAGATTTCATTTGTTCTGTAATAGTCATGGTCATTTCATTAGTTGGACCAGGTGATGGTGTTTCAACTATTGTGCCATTTATAGTTATCTGTCTTGTGTTAATAGACGTTCTTCTAGCTGATATGCTTTCTGCTTTTACTGTATTTTCATTTCCACTAACAACACCAGCATGTATTATCATTGGCTGCGCAAAAGCGCCTTGAAAAGCATTTTGTAGTGTTGTTAATGTCCTATTTTCAGGTGATTTCGGATTTTCACTCTCACTTTCACTCGTCGACATCATATCACAAGTTGGCACATGCCTATCATATGACTCCTTATTTCTGTAAGTACATTGGCATCTATCGCATCGAACGGGGTGTTCAATTTGACCTGGTTTAATTGACCCCTCATCTAAAGGCCTCATCACAAGTTCTGGTTGGCCACTGATAGAATTGCCTGCAATTGTAACAGTGTATGTACTTTCTGTTCCACTGGCTCTATACAAAAACTGTTGGTTTGGTGGATTTCTCGAAACACTGTCACCTGGGTGGTTCTCATCAGCACCATCTAGCTGAGATATTGGTGTAAAATCTATATCATCTCTAGGGCTGTTTGGTCTTGAACTGCAGGTGCTTTCTGAACCGGACCAATCTGCAGCACCGTCCAATTGAGATATCGGACTGCACTGTATTTTGGTATAAAAGTCAATGACATCTGCATAATATCCCTCTGTTTTATCAGTTTTATCATTACTGGTTTCATCTTTCTGTTTAGGCGACGTAGTGCGATAGTTAATACTAGAAGTATGTGGAGCTTCATCGCATAAGGTGCTACTACTACTAGTTTCAGGCTTTAGTTTCTTTTCGGTGTTACTGGATTCTGACTCTTTAATAGCATCTAAAGCACTTTCTGTTAGTGCGACGCGTTGAACTGGACTAAGCTTGCCAGTAACTGTTGACGATTTTCCCATTTTGCACCTCTTTATTGTAGATGAAAGCAGGCTTGTGTCAAATTTGTTATTCCATGTAAGGCTACTAGATCTTTGCTGTCCACGGCTAGTTGTTAATGTTTTGAAACCATGGTTTTGTAGAAGCATTTCCGATTTGCTCCTTTTTAATTCCTTGCTTCCCGATTCTAATCTTGCATTGAGCAATTCATCAATGAATTCAGATTTATCGTTACTTTTGTCATCAGATTGGCTTATAGCACAATAAAATTCATTTTTTAGGTCTTGAAATATGTCTTGCATTGATATGCCGTCCAATAGATCGTGATTGAGATCTTCAAATATGGCATCTTTAACTTCTGGAGGGAACAAGTCTCCTGTATTTTGAGGTTCTTCTTCATCTTGTTGTTCCTGCTTACAAACATTGTCTAGAAGATATTCTACAACTTGTTTCACAGCAAGGTCTTCTAAAGTTACAGCATTTCCAAATTTCAAAGGAGACTTATCACCTTTAAGCATCAGAACAGTTTTACTTGATACTGTTTCAATACTTTCATGCCAAGCTCCAATCTCAGCCATAACTCTCTCAACAACATGAACTTCTTTAGAGTGATCGACAGTGATATTAACTCCAAAGTCAAATCCTGGCAGAGGTTCTGCTAATATGAGTTTCGTCTTGATTGTATATCTCACAATCTTGGAGGGCTTTTTGCACGACCAGAATAGCCTTGTGCATGAGAAATCTACAGGCATTAAAAACTCTTCATAGTCAGACACAGATGGCACAATTTTTCCAAGACTGTTGACAATCAAGGAACCAATAATAAATTGCACTTTAGTAATTTCACTGTATCTTTTCTTTTTTTTGTCTAGTTCAACATACACTGGCCTAGTAAGTTCGAAATCGGCATCTTTTTGTAAACTTTTTATAGGTATATCTTTTCCATGTGCAGGACAGAACACCCTTTTATCGTCCATAAATGCGCAACTCTCTCGTCTGGCACATGAGTAATGGTAAGTTTCACTACAGTTTTTAGCGCAGCATCCAACACTTGCACCTTTCATTTCACAGGCAGCACATTTAATCATTTTTCCTCTGGATATTGCAGAATGAACATTTTGTAAGGATCCATCAATTTCTTCGAAAACTTCAGCTGACCATAGAGCACAATTTGCGTGAATCCAGTCATTTTGTCCACAGTATAAGAGGCGACCTTCCATAGCTGGTGAACCATCTCCTACATTCTTACATAGCACACATATTCTGCAATCTACTACTGGGTAAAACTCAAGTAGTTCTTCTTCTAGCTTCTGCCCATCTGTTTCAAGTTTTGGTACAATTTGATCCAAAGGTCTTTCAATGGATGATACAGCTGCTTTTATGCCTTTGCTCTCTGCCATCTCATGATCTTTAAGTGATTCTGTGTCATCTTGCTCACCTTCTATTTCTAAGTTAGGTTGAAGACAGTTATTTTCACAATTAAACCAAGGGAACGTTTCTGAAAACAAGTCCTTGTATATCGTTTTTAAATCTACACTAGTTGTTCTCTCAATAACTGCTTTCATATCATGATTGAAATCCTTTAGTGAAACATACTCATCACTGTTTACCCTTTTCTTGACATCTAACAATGATGGGGAAAGTATTCTACCAATGCTGGCAGCATCATGGTTAAGTGTATTTGTCTGCCTTACAATAGCAGGACTCAAATCTTGCTCACTTCGAGCTACAGGGAAGGTCTTCATTGGTTCATCATCATCAGATATTGCCTCATACTTATCATCATGGACTGTCGTTGGCAACATTGTCGTAGCTTTTTCTACTGTACTTGGAGGTTGATAATTCTCATGTACTTCGACACATGGGGTGTCAAATTCCGTTTTCGTATCGTACATGCCTGTAGAGAAACAGATTTCTTTGTTCTGCATCAAAGGTTCCTGCAGATTTACTACTCTATGTGAGGTATGCGGTATATCTTCTTTTTCCATCTGTACGTCATTTAACAATGAAGAACACTGCCAAATATTTTGTACTGCATTAGAGTCTTCTGATTTATTCTGGGCAACGTTACTTCTTCGCCCCCTAGCAGTATTTCTGTAAACTTTAGTTTCAGTGGTATTTTTCATGGAATCTTCCGTACCATCAAAATGAAGCTTTCTGATGGCTTGAGGAGACAGTATTCTAAATGTTTTGTTCGGAACCGGAGTATTTTTGTGCGGTGTCAGTTTTAGTAACGCGCAAGCTTTTTTATTTTTGGCTAGTAACTTGAGTAAATGAAGAAGTCGTCCTTTGAGATGTTCCGTGAGCATTTTCCTCCATGGTGGATCATGTGGCATACACTTGCAACAAATGTATTCGATGGATGGAGGTAAGGCGGACAGGAGCTGGTACCCTTCACCAGACAAGCCTTCGCAGCTGGCATGCACCCATCTGCCGCACCAGCCACATTCCATCATCTAGAAGAAAAGATATAGGCAATCATCAGCATTGATTTAAAATTAAGAACAATGTAGAGAAATATGTGATTATTTATCTATGAATTACCTTGCTGTCAAAATCATTGTCTCTGTAGCAGGCCTGGCAGAGCGGACAATAGTTGCCTTTTTGTCGGAGTTTGAAACAAGGTCCACAGAAAGGTAGGCTTCCCACGAACTTGCTAACGCGGCTGCTGTCACAACTCTTGCATTTTAGGCAGGCACTGCATATCTGAAAGCGATAAAAGTAAGCATGATATTTGTTATTTCATCAAAAAGCTATCGCATCTTTTGGTTCGGATGTGGAGAAATTGGTAGTCTGTCATACGGGTCTCCTATTACAGAGACCAGTCTCTCACATAGACTAGATTTTTATTTACTAAACTGTTACCTAGATAATACGAATAATTGTTGTCACTATCATTTTCTGTGTGAGAGAGGAAATAAAGATATCGTAAAAAAATATCGTGTGGGACAATTTTGAATAAATACACCTTTGGCTATGAATGCATCACTGATTCAGTTAACCATACCTTTTTTTTACGCGAGGATAATGCGTTACGCATCATCACCACTGCCCCGGGGGAGGGCAGGGCGGTATGTGGGAAGTTAAGCATACCTGCGGCCAGTCGCTGCGGTGATCGGGCGGCGGCGCAGGTAGGCAGGCAGCGTGGTAGTGCCCTGCGCAGGAGCGACAGCGGCGGCGCGCGGCCGGCCGGCTGCACATGGCGCACGTCGCACACCGCGCGCAAGTCCAACCTCGGGCGCCTAGGGCGTCCTCGGCGCACCAACTGTGGTACCACTCGCAGCAGGAAGTACACACCACCATCTGGAATCATGCAGAAACTTTTGTTAGCAATCTCGGAGAATCAAACAAAGTTGAAATGCATAATGCATTTTATAACTTTCATTGGTCTCCTAAGGTGACAATTTGAAATGTATATAGTTTAATGTCATAATTTCAATTGACTTTGACATACATCATATGGCATACTAATTAAAATCATAATAGTTTTTAGCAAACTTTTTTCTTACGCATAAACATAAACAGAGTTGTTGAAAAACATAATAATGAAAAGCTTTAATTATATTACTGAAATTTTTTATCAAAATACGTTCAGCAGTTTCTGCGTGAAAGAGAACAAATATCTATACATACAAGCATTCGCGTTTATATTATCAGTAAGAAAAAGACATATTAAATACCTTTTCTCTGCCAGCACTGCCACACAAGAAACAAAGCCTTGCGACTGTAAATGGTGCCGTTCCAATAAGTCCAAAACCAGAACTGCAAACTTCATCAGGATCATAACTCTCCCAAAAATCAACACAGATTAATTCTGGTCGTTTCAAACCACATTTTTGTAATCGGCCCCTGACCTGTTGATGAAATTGAGAGATTTGAAAATTAATTGTTGTTTTTTTGCTTTACAATAATTATTGTGACCTACAAGTCTAATAGTTTAAAATAATAAATAAAATTTCTTACATTTGTTATATTTGTTAAAGGTTTTAAATTCACTTTTCTTGGGACCAGGTCCATGACAGTTTCATCCTCACTGGATTCAGCCTTATTCTGAAGTTTAACAGACACAATAGGCTCAATCTTCCTCTTCTTAGGCTCCACTTGCATTTCAACATCAGGCTCTTTAGAAACTGGAGGTTCAGGTACACTTTGAGCATCAAATTGAGGTGCTTTATTTTCAGTTTCAGTTTCAGACTCATAACTCCGAATTTCAGGCATAGCTGTTTCCTTCACAACAACAAGAGGAGTTTCATTAACCATAATTTGCTTTTCTTGTTTCTCTTTCTCTTCTAATGTTGGGAATGTTGCAATGGGCTGCCCCAAGACAATTGATGCACTTCGGCATACATGCTTTACTCTTGGACCCTTTAGCTCCACTTTTTGACGTTTAGGATCTTCGGTCTGTTTTGAGTCATCATTAATACCTTTCTTCCTAACTTTAACACGACTGGTTAAACGACGCTTTCTATTTGTAACAAAGTCATCAGTCACTGCTTCTTCCTCGGGTTCTTCCTTTGATAATGTTGGTGCCTCCTAATGATGAAACAAGAAGAAATTAATATAATAAGGCTGCTACTCAAGTAAGAGAGCAGAGAAGAAAGCAAGGTAGAGTAATGCAGGATGCATTGAGTCAAGTGTTTAATAATGCAATTTGTTTTGTTCATAAAGCTCAAGGAGGATTTTATGAGTTATAGCATAGGGAAAGAAATATACTCTTTCCCTATGGTTATATTTAGTGCACATGCATTCAGTTAATATAAACTTTAAAATTCTAATTAAATTTTTAACATGATATCCAATTAACTTACCTCAACTTTATCAATTTCTTCAACAGGTTTCTTTGTGGTTTTAATGGTCCCAAAGATTTTGTTTTCACCCTCAGGAAGTGCAAATATAGGTTTTTCAGTGGTATTGTTACTTGTACTTATCCTCAGTGGATTTGCTTGGGTTAAGGGGCTTGCTGGGATCACTCCAGTTCTCATATAAGGTGGCAATAATGCAGTAAGCCCAGTTCTTATGTTTGGTGGCACTTGGAAAGCTTTTAGACACAGTTTAAGCCAACAAGCAGGACATCGAGCTCGGTTTGTGCATCTCAACAACTTCCACTGTTGTGACCTGACTATTGGAGGTACATGGCAATTACCTGCAAATAGAATATTATTAAAACAATATTCTGAATACCAGAAAATTATGTTCACTGTATATACAATGCTATTCTTTATATCAACCTACCTTCGCCTTTCAAGCATTGCATTACAATAGGGCCTGTTCTGTGAGACATTTTCTCCTTTTTTAACATTTTGGATATAAATTTGCGACATGATTCACAAGAATATATTCCGAATTTTCGGGCTTGTCTGACAAACCTATAGAATCGTACAGCTCCACAAACTCCGCATGTGACAGTTGTAGGTGGGTTATTAGCTGCAAAATATAATTTCAAAGATAAAAAAAAGGTTTCTAAAGTAAGGTTTTATTTTAATATTTCAAAGTACTTATGTAAATTAGACATAAACCCTAAAAGGAATTAGACATTTAGGGAGTTATTCTACTGTTAATCCAATAACTTTTAGTAAGAGACCACAATTTGAAAAGCTTCCATGGATTAGCAATGCTTGTGTAGGATCCACCATGTTTCCAAATAAGATACACAGGACATTAACTAAAACTTGAATGTTTATGGTAGACATCTTTCTGATGGACTCAATAGCACCATCACTGATTGACCAACCCTCCTATCCATATTTAGTATGATCTTACTATGCCACTTTACTATTTAAAGTTTATTGGCTAAGTTATTTCAAAGTTTGTCCCACAAAAAGTTGTATTTTAGCAGTTTATAAATTATACATTAGAACCAAATATGTCACATAAAGTTAAAAACGTTAAAAGGTTTAAACAAAGAAATTAAGGGTAAGTCAAATTATACATAATATAACAACTATCAACACTTACATGACAGTGACGTGAGAGTTGAAAATGGTCCATCCAAGCCAGTAGCAGATTGTGCTGGTGAGTTAAGCTGTAATCTTGCCTCTCTAATAATAACTTTTCCTCTGAGAAGCTGTGAAGCTGAAGCTTTTTCCTTTTCTGGACTTGGTGGACATTGATGGTCCTCCTCCTCCCCACTACCTTCAGGACTATCGCTATCAAAACTTTCCTCAGATTCTGAACCACTACTTGTGCTGCTTGAACTGCTGGCATCTGATATATCCATAAGTTTCCTCATAGCATGCCCTGTCCTATCTTCTTTGGTTGTCAATTCTGTTTTTAATTTCTCAAGACCTTCTAAATTAGAATTTTCGTCTTGTGAGTATTCTGGGTCTTTTTCACATGAGAAAAGGTCATGCAGGGGTTTTCTGGAGGTAGTATTAAGAAGGGAAAAGGAATTTGTTGTTTTATCTTTAAACAGACTTGATGATTTTGAAGTCTTATCACTACATTTCTCATCATCATTAGCCTTTTCGACTTCTTCTTCTGGTGTTTCATCATCATTTGGTAAATTGTTAAACACTAGCCTCTTCAGTTTTGGTTTTTTAAGCACCTTTCCTGTGATTATACTACTTGTGACAGTAGGCTGTTCCTCACCGTCAATAAACCTTTTGTTGGGTTTGATAACTCGAGATGAGTGAGCACTTCTCATAGGCAGCACAAACTTCGTAGAGCTTATACTTTCTTTGTCTGAGGGTGATGTATTTCTAGGTGGTGGAGATACACATCGAGATTCACTAAACTGTGAAAATTTGTTCATTGGCTTTGATAAAGGATTCAAATTCTTCCTTAAATACCCTTCATGATGTTCTAGGCTGGATTTTGAGCTCAAATCAGTGAGCTTTGCTGGCTTGAGAATACTTGAGTATTCAGCAGATTTTAGTGAAGATCGCTTTTTAATAATTGGTATAAGGGGTGCATGATGTTTAGGAATTTTTTTCAAGGGTAAGAATATGTCTTCACAACTTTCAACAGTGCCAAAGGTTACTGTTTTCTTCACTGGTTTTGGTTTGTTACCATTGGTTGGTTCCATTTTGTTCTGTGATCGAGTACGGACTGGAGATTTTGATGAATCACTGGTATTTTTATCTTGGCTATCCTGATCAGTAATAATTACTGGATCATCAATGACTTTATTTTCACTGGGTTGTTGGGAGGTTGTTTCATTTTCATTATTATTTTCTTTCTTTTCTTCTTCCTGTAAAATTTAATGAATTAATAATTAGGTAAATGTCTATGCTGTATTTAAAAAATATTTGACATTTATCTATTGGGCAGAGTAAAACTATAATTTTGACCTGTACTTCAATTTAAGGAAGGTACCGATGGGAAACAAATTTATAATTTTATTATTATAGATATTGCAAAAGATGCTAAATAAACGAATGAAATATTGAATAAACTTAAAACTACCACTGCAACTAAATTGTACTTATTTCATTTAACTTGAATTCATAGCCTAGTCAAGTGCCTAGGCAAGTGCCTCAAAACCTAAATTCTCACCTCATGACTAAGATGACTGGACTTTCCAAATATCTATGTGAATATTTGACCGATGATTTATAGATCATCATCATTCATTTTGTATATCATAATAAAAATTTGAAACACATAATTAAATTATAAATTTTACAATTCAGAATTAACATGGAATTTGTCAAACCCCTCCTTAGGAGAAGGATAATGTATAGGTAGTCTTTTGATTTGCCATCCTAAAACTTGCCTCAAAACCTATTCTTACCTTATGACTAAGATGACTCGACTTATACATAGGTACCTTGTTACCTTTCAAAAAATCTATGTGAATATTTGACCGATGATTTATTGATCAAGTTAAAAGAACTACCTACAACTTTTTTTTAAATCATGATAAACATTTGAAAAACATAATATATTTATAATTAAGAATCAACATGGAATTTGTCTAACTTTTCCTTACAAAAAGGGTAATGTTTGTGCTGTTTGCCAAGCTGTCTTATATAAGTTTCAAAACATAAAACATTAAGAATTAATGACGAAGCCGTTTTGTATATGTTTTTGTACCTTTACATAACTTTTGCAATTATTTTGAATTTTGTATTTAATTTGTGAACAATACAAAATCTGTCTTAATCTTCAAATTATATGTAAAGTAAGTTTAAAATGCTAAAAAATATTGATTACATTGGGTCTGACACCCTATAAAGTTTTGAACTGCTGGATTTGAGGAGGTTAAAAATATAGCACACAATCTTCTTTTTCTTTTATTCTTAAGACATAGGTAATAAAAAAGATATATCAGTTTATATCAGTTTAGATATAGGTGCAGAATTTATGTGTGTATCTTATTTTAGGACACAGAGCCTAGACAGTTTTATGGTTATAATGTCGATAGACTTTGAGTCTTAGATAAATTTCTAAACTCAAATTTTATTAAGTATGTATTTTACCAGCTGATCTGTACATTTTATTATCATTTTGTTTTTGTTATATCAATCTTACATTATAGATGTAAAATTGGGAAATCAATCCTAATTATGATGCCATTCACATATACACTCATATCACACTCAAACAAATGCTGTCACCATTATTATTGTAACATGTTTTATTTCAAATTATTATTTTAAATGGGAATTTTCACATGCTTGATAATAAGCAAGCTATTGGGATAAGAGAATGCTGGATGCGGACAGCACAGGACCGATTGTTGTGGAGATCCTTGGGGAGGCCTATGCCAAGCAGTGGGCGTCGTTCGGCTGATATGATGATGATGATGATGAAGTGACAAGTACTCAAGGGCATTCATAATTTTTTCTACTATGTTTTAAAACTAATTTAAGTTTGTTTGCGTATACCCTTACAGGGTTTTGTTACATTTATTTTATAAACAAAATGCAATAAATAAATAAATACGTTATTGTATTTAATTTCTTTATATGGACTAACTGCCGGTCCTAATAACCTATCTATCTTCAGTTTTAGCATATGGGAGATAGAAAATAACTTTTGTCTTTGTTTCTCTGGACAATAAAATCAGAGATAGAAACTATTTCCTATCTCCAAAATGTCAAAACTGGCGATAGATAGATTATTGGGACCGGCCGTAAGTGTACAACATTGAAAGCATAACTACTGGTAAAAGAATCTCCAGAATCTTCTTGATATTCTTTGTCACCATGATTGACCCTTACTTATCTTTGTTATGTTTTGGTAGGTTATGTTTAACTGTGCTGGATCATAAGGTCTACAAAAAAGCTTTCGCAGGGATATGAACACAATTAAATGGATACGTCTTTTTGCCCTTCACGATTTTTCATAAATTGGATCATTTGTTGACATCAAATGGATGTTCTAAATGTCAAAGTACATGAAACGATTGGCGCTTCATAGTACTCACATATTACGTAAACACAAAATTTCCACATAGTAATTCGCATTTTTATCTAACAAATGAATACATTATATTAAATTGAAGCTAATAAGCTTTACCTCTTTCTCCTCAACAAAATCATTGGTCGATCCACCGCGGGCTGGCGGGTGGCTGTCTGAAGCAGTCTCATGGTAAACAGTGCCCGATAGAACACTGATACGCTTTCTATTTTGGAACTTTAACGGTTTGCCAGGAAATCTAGACCTTCCCATTTTGATTTGCACGTAAACGAAGGACACTCAGTGCGTTCCTAGCGAATACAAGAAAACTGGCGCGCATGCTCCGGCCCGCGCACTCCGCAACGCCATTTCACTCTTGTAAGCAATGTATACTACAACTAAATTACGACGCAGTTTTCATCACATGAACGCTCGGACATAAACATTAACTGCACCCTTCACATTATTTACCAAAACGATCACTTCGCACTCTTTTTGCAAAAGACAACATCATCCATCATTTTAATGGTCGACTAGTTGTTAGCGCCGCGCCGTAAGTCGTAACGCTTCCATTCAACGAAGCGTCATGCTAGTATCGAAACAAAAGAGAATGTAGAAAATGTAATATTCCACCACACTTTACACAATTGTTGCACTTTAACTGCGTTATGTTCCATTTGATTATCACAAACAAATCGAAATATTGTAATTGAATCGCACGTAATTTGACAAAGATGGCTGTACACCGCGCTTTAACAATAGCGAGCAAGAGTTATTAACGAGACGAGGCGCGAGGCCGCGGTGTGAACGACACCTGGCTCTTGGAGGCCAGTTATGGATTTTGAACCAATCGCGACGTTAATTCGGAGACCGGTATGAAAACAAACATGTCGCTTGCTCGCTACTTCTTGCTTCGCGTAACTCGCTCTAATCTATCTATAGACACCGCGCTGTTTTACTTCCATCAATAAAAATGTTATGATCTATGTTAATCTGCGCACGTAGAGTGAGCGACATACTGTACCTACCTACTCACCTACATTTTTAATAAGTAAGTATGCATTCATTTGACCGTGATAATATTATTATTGGATTGATAAAAAAACAGTGACGATTTTATTTGTGTTCTTTTCATTGGAATTATCATCAAGCAACTTACTTAGTTACTTAAGCCTGCTTTTTTAATGATGAGCCTTAGCTACTTATGATTGATAGATTATTTAAAATTAAGATTTAGTAGGTACCTAGGTATGTAGTTCACTACTTTAAATCAGATAGGTAAGGTAGGTACTTACTTATCATACATGATCCTCTAAATAATATTTAGGCTATTACCTAAGAATATTACCTACGTGCTACTTAGAAGATGTCAACCTTTTGTGTATTAATGTCAAATGTCAATAATAAAAGTTTGACTAAGTTAAATAATAGGTACTTAGGTATGTCGTAAATGAAGAACTTATTATCCTTACAGAACTTACATACTTAGGTAAAATAAGTTACTTTTAACGATCAAATTTATTTTATATTATATTCAAATAAATAATAATAAAAAGTTATACCTACCTAAATAACAAAAATATGAGATTATCATTTAAAACTAAATTGCTATTTATTTACAAACGTTGACGACGACCTCGCATCGTTCAAGACAATTGCATTAAACTGTCTTAAAAACTTAAGGGTAAGTAAGTAAGTAGGTAAGTAGTTAAAGTAAGGTATAGGTACTTACTCTACTATAGTTCTACTACTTATCTCATACCTTGTTGGTATGTTACAGAAATTTATTTACTAATTTCGATTACCTCGTTACATTGATAAAAATATTACTTTATCGGAATCCTACGCATAAATTTAATTTAATATTTACTGCACTATACCTCAAAGTCTAAAACCGCATAATCATAAAACACTGACTGTACTCTATATTTCATGTTCCTGGCCACACATGTATAGGTAGTACCCGCACCCTACACAACAGGGAGAACCCCAAACTCTCGGTCGATCATGCGTAAAGGGCGGAGAAGGGATGCTAAAGGGACGAGCCGCCCCGGTGATTGAACCCTTACGTACACATTCATAGCTACAATAGGAACAGTTAACTTAGATAATACTTAATCAATTTCTTTAAAATAAAATACTTCAGCCAATACTGACCTCTAGCGTGAGTTATGGGAACCACAAGTTCCTTGCTGAAACGCTTCCTGAAATAAGTACATCGAGGACGGGCGGCATTTCCTTGGACTTGGATCGAAGCGTAACAATTCAGATTCACACACAACAATTTCGAAGTTATTTTCACATAATTATCACAACTTTTTCATAATTTGTTACGCAGTACACTTGCACTCACAATTAGAGTTTTAGAAATTATTAACTATGTGTAAATATTATGGTAGGAGTATTATTTACATCAGTTTCGATGCACTGGTGTTCGTGCGTGAAACTGTAGTAGCGAGACTGGCGAAGAGACGCCGCGCATGCCGCGAGGGACACGATGTAAATATAAAAATGGACAAACTCCCCTTCTGGGGGCTCACCCATATGAATCACTGTAATCCACGTAACACTCCTGTTGTCGGTAGATTTTTTTTGAGTAAGTTTTATAGAAAGCCACATGCAATCGGTCGTAAATTGGAGATCGTATGGTTGTGCGGTTTAAACTTGAGCGGTTTTGAAATTTGATGTAAACTTCCGTGTAGCACTTAACAAAATATTGATCGACGACGACGCGACTTACGTCGACGGTGGACATTTTTCACTGCGACCTTTTCGAAAAAGGATAATCACTGTAGATCAGCCGCTTACTATCCTTATTGTGTCTAAATCTGAAGCCCCCTCCCACGAAGCAGGTAGATGTTTTTTGTATTGTTTGGGTCGCGGTCTGCGGATACAGTAGATAAAAAATGATTCATACTTACCTACATGCATTCGTAAGTTCTGGAGTATGTAGATAGATCGATAAATTGTTAAAATACCTAGAAAACTGGTTGAAATCGCTTACAGGCATAAGTACGATTAAGTGTGTATGTCAACAACCACATAATATTATATGTTTCTGTATTTAGATTATTTTGTTAGTTCTATTGGGTTCTTAGAATCCTAATTCATGCAGGATACTATATCCTAGTATGATGCGTTATTTCTGCTAACAAGGAAATAATAACCCGTGCTAGGTATCCAACTATTGTCTTAGTCGGTGCTAAGCCAAATAGATATTCAATACCAGACAGTGACAGAAATAACTGGCACCGACTTGAAACACATCAATAGCATGGTTTTTTATTTGCTTTTTACTGTTTATAGAGTAGGCATTTTTTGACTTTATTTAAATATAATTTATTTCTTGCTTTTATTGGTTAAGTAGGTATCTGTTCCGTTTAGAGGTTTAGGAAGGACAACAAACAAACAGACTTTAATTTTAAATAAATGAATAAATCATCACATAGTCATTGTTCCGATCCCAAAGTGAGTGACTATTTAAAGCACTCGTGTTGTAAAAATTAGAAACCTCTCAGGTACCATAAACACCCAGCCCCCTAATTCGCGTAACCGAATCGTATTACAATCGTAATTGAACGACAGGTTTTTGACAGTTCTAGTATGGGCTAAATGTCAAAATCGTCCAATTCAATCACGATCGAACTGCGATTCGGTTACGCGAATTAGGCCCCAGGCCCAAGAAAATAGGTTTATGTAGAAAATAATAGTTTTTATACATTCCCGTGCAGGTTAATATGTCCCGGGTCCGGGAATCGAACACGGAACCTTAGAGCAGGCAACATACACCTTGAAACTCGGTGTGTACGCTAGCTACTAATTAATTGTGCGTAACGTGCTAAATCTGGGGCTACCTTTATTTCTTGGGCTTTATTGAGAACTAGAATGTTACATTTTCTTAAGTTACTTGATCGGGTATAGGCTTCTGAGAGCCGACATGATGTTATACTGCAGAACTGATCATCATCAACAAGACAATTATATTACATCATTATATAAAATATTACCTTTTTCCCTTTAACGGTTAGGAGCGTTAAAGAGTGTAGCTTCCATTCTCCACCCACTTAGAAGCATCACAAAATGATTTTTCTGACATATCTAACTGAATAACTTAGTAAAACTCAAAAAAACAGTAGCTATAAAATTTAAGGGTTTTGCGGGTTGCCTTGATTTCCCACCCAAGAATTCTATACTCACAGATCAGGATCTTATGACCTCGGGATCACCTGAAAAGTAATCGGGGCACATGTCAACAGATATAAATGATATATTATCGTTTTAGATGATTTTCTCAAAAAGCTCTTAATCAATTTCGATGATCTTTTTAAAGGACCATTTCCGAACTATGACCTAGTTACCAAACAAAAGTACACGTTTGCACGTGTATGTTTAAAAGTAATACGAAAAAACGGTCGAATCGTTAATCTCGGAGGTCGGAAAAAGGTCTTGAAAAAGGAATATTTTTCTCCCAAGTAGCATTCGGGGTTCTATATAAGATGTCTAGTCGTTCACATGTATTCCACAAGCTGTATAAGAGCTGTATAGCTTGCTATAATGTTCATATAGAACCAGTTTGGGCACAAATTAGACAGCCTTAAGTTCACTATGGCTGTACATTAGCTGAATAATATAATATATAGCAGTTTAAGTAGTAACATCGGACTTAAGGCTGACTTACGGCACTACATGGGACGCAGTGTGAACCATACAACGTACATGAGTGTAATAAAGAGTAACAAGTGGCTAAATACACAGCCTTCATAGTTGTAAAATCCGACAAAAGTACTCCAGTCTTACCTAAACTTCACGTGTGTCCTAAATTATTACTTTATTTTATTAATTATACCTCATTTTACTCGTAGTTTGGTTTTGTGTGTGCCATCAGAAACAACTCCGGCGGATATTAATTGGATAAAAATATATGATAACACGCGGTAGTACCTGTTTTAAATACTTAATAATGTTAATGCCATGGGATGCAACTGAAATGTATACATATTTACAGCTAAAATATTCACGCGCCTCTGTAAAAAAAAGGTTATTTAATGATCACAAACAAGTCCTACTACAGCTACTAGCTGTATAACAGTCTAAAACGGGTAAACATAACAGCCTTTGGCTTAATAAATGACCACGTTTGTTCTATTAAAATGCTAGCTCTATAACATCGTACAAGTAGGCCGTGAAACAGCGGTTGCCATATCTCTACCCTCCTATAATGATCTTAGTCAAACGGCTGACTAAAGGATAGGTAGTTGTTAGAGTATTATAGCACCAACAATCGTATAAAAGTATAACTCTACACTCCTTTAAGTCCCATAAACAGGTATAGGTGTCATTAATCGCAATATTGCAGCTTATACATCACGAGTGAACTGTAACAATGCTTCAAGTACACCTGGGAACTAAATGTGTAGGTACTCTTAAATGGAGTAAAATGCTACTTGGGCTACTACTTGACTCGATCGATGTTCCCGCGGCCGCGTTAAAAAATAATGAAATTTCTGAACCACCTCATTTCAATGAGTTAGGTTAGGCCATTAAACTTTTAATAAAAAAGTATTGCGTGGTAATCAAAAAGGTGTGTGTTCAAATACCTTTTCAATACCTACTGACTAATTTTATTGTATACATAAGTTACAAAATCCGTTAATGTAGGACAAAGGCCTCCCATCGTTGAATTTAAGTTACCGTAGCATAGCAATGATGGGTAGGTACACAGCAATATCTATCCATGCTTGCCAAATGCGGGTTAGTGATCACAAACCTCACAACTCTTGTTGCCTGACCCGGGGTTCGAACCCGGGAGCGTTATATTATTATTATTACCTTCCTCTTTTCGTTTACATAACAAACGTATGTTACTTCACTGGCCTAATTCCTTCTGTAATAGTTAGTAACCGGATAAAATCAATATGGACAAATAAAATAAAGAATTAAATTACTTACAAATGGAAAGAAAATCCATCAAATTTCCTTCAAATATCTTTTCCAGCCTAAAACATTACACTGCATCATTTTCACAATTCCACAAGTTTGGCACTTAATTAAGGGGACTACTAGAGCTTTGTGCTGCCCCTAATTGATTTAATTTTATTACTTCTAAACAAAATCAATTTTCAAAAAACTAAAACACTATGCATATAGTGTTTTGTTTTTTGAAATTACCTACCATAGAAAATTACCTCTGTTTGGTATCATCACAGATAAGATATTATGCTATACCACAGCGGCAGCAGCGAATACCGCTGAGGTTTGAATAGGTCTTTATTCTTATTTTTATTGGTTGTTTCTCATAATAAATGCTGCATATTATAATTTCACAAAATTAGGAATCAAAGATCAACAAAAAGTTCTTTTTCCAGTCTTTTTTCCAGGCAGAGTATCTATTAAGTAAATATATATGAACGTGGACAACATCACATATTACATTGTTCTCATCCCGTAGTGAGTTATAATTTCAAGCACTCGTATTGTGGAAATCAGAATTAACAAAGGTACCACAAGCACCCAGACCGGCGAAAATATGGAAAAACACGTTTTTATACATTGACTCGTCCGGGAATCGAACCCGGGACCTCGAAGCACGCGACTCTTTGAAAACCGCTGTGTACGCCACTCCGCCACTAAGGTCGCCAAATTATGTTTAAAATACGAGTAATTAATTATGTTTAATGTCCTGTACGTTTGCTTTAAAAAAAAAAACTTCGCTTCTCTAGCGCCTTAGTGAGTTTCAGGATAAGGAAGGAAGGGAGGTACACATTGCACAGTCTGCCAGTCTCGAGGATGATTTCTAGTATACGGAACATTTTTTTTTTTTTGGTGCGAAGCCTCAGGCTCGCTCGCACCGGGGCCCATACTAGCGGGCGTGATCGGGCCAGTGTGGGGTGCTAAGGGCACCCTACCAAATGGCGAACCCACCAGTGGTGGCGCCGCCGGAACCGGAGATGCCGTGGCATGCCGGATCACGGTCGGGCTCCATTCTGGCGGGCCCGATCTGGGAGGGGGGATCGGACAGCGATATACGGAACACAGAGTACATTTTAATATATACGGAACCCCCTTCCCCTTATACCTGGACGACGTCCTGGGGGCTTACCATCAGCTTAAAGCAAGCCACTCAATTTCCAGGCAGTTTAACAGTAGGTCTGCTTTTGCGCTGCTAAAAATCATACCATAACCGCTGAAAAGCTGAACGACTTTAGCATCGCTAAACCAAAAGGTGAACTGCTAAGCTTGTCTATGGTCTGTTTGTCTGCAGATTGCATGAACGAGACAGAGCTATACTGGTTCAGATAAATCTGTCTCTTTTTAGTTGAAAACGTTCAAAACTTCAAATACACAAATACATGATTTATTCCAAATTACCGGTTTTTGAAAAACTTTCTACTTATTGGATTTTAAAGAGAATAAGTCGATCTTAATGTTGCTATTTTGCAGGAGATTAGTTAAAATACTAAATTCTAGTAAAATTACCTTCTTGGCGAAAGTACTTAATGTACAGTGTTGGGTTATTGAAAATTGGATAATCATTTTAATGTGATCATGATTGGAACGGTTCTGTCTGCATTTTTGGCGGTAAAATTCAAAAATTGAAGAAATATTTATAGTTTCCATTTTCCCAGAGTAGTACGTACGTTCTAACTTCAAAGAATATTTTATATTTACAGTTAAACATTGAGTTAAACCCTATTTCCACAATGTCATACTTGTGTATAATTATTGAATAAACTAAAGTGGAATTGTAAGTAATTTTATTAAAATATTAGTAAAAAAAGTGATCATGCATTGACTTTCAGTGAAAACCAACAAGAAAAACGCCTAGTTCCACACACCTTGTATAGCCTTTGGGAATAACAGTTAACAAATCTTTAACAGCTGGAGACCACTCCAAGCAAATGGCAAGGGTGGCAGAAATTTAAATTCTGCAGGTGATGTAGTCATAAAATTAGGGTTTGAATAGTTTCTGATTCAGTTACACTGTGTAGTAAAAGACTACTTCTACTTTTTACATAGGTATTGTAATAATCTATTCTATTTTAGTACTGACTGGTAGACTAAATGCAAAAATTAAAACATAAAATAAATAATGATTCAAGGAGAGGAAGAGGAACAAGAAAATTATATAACATATTAGGTAGTCTCTACCAGTCGAGCATTTGGTTAATCCCTCAACCCCCAGGAGGCACTTGGGTGCCACGACAACAATTGATTTCAATTGTGTCTGGAATAACTCACGATAGAGGGATTATGTTGACATGTTTTGCAGAATTTTTTCATTAAAAATAAACACACATGATTTCATATATGTAATATAATTACAAAAAAATATGAGTATTTCAAACACATATTAAAATAAAAAAGACATACTTAATATAAAAGTACTTCAGTTTTAACCCTTAATTTAAAATCTAACAAAACAACCATAACTTTGTATATGTATTAACTGGTCGTCTACCGAAGTCGTGGAATCGAGCCATATTACAATTGATTTCTATTGTGTCTGGAATTAAGGGCATAAAAGGGGTTAAAAAATACATCGATACATGAGCTTATTGGAGAACCTCTTCGTATGTTAAATAAATTAGTTGCATTGCAAATGTAATGTAGGAATACACATGCTTTTGCAATAAGGCCAGCTACCTGAGGTTGGTAATGTAACATTGAAACCGAGTCTGTAGAACAACTATTGAACTCTCTCTGTTGTTATGAGTTTTTACATGTCTCTGTATAGGTATAATAGGCTTCAGGAAAATCTAGTTCTGCTTTAACAATAATTGTTGTCATCATAAATTTGAGCAGTGGATATCTAGAATCACCTACAATAAAAGGAAATATTCATTAATTTTATCATCTTTGTAAGACTGCTGCAAATGTGTTATATGTATAATACAGTTTCAAGTAGTTTTTGAGTCAGGGAACACTTTTTTGTATTATGTACTATGTAAAACCCTAGAAATAATTTGTCTAAGTTTTGTGTATTTTTGGGTTCCAAATAAATGATGAAATGAAATGATGATAAATGATATAAGAACTAAAACTTTGTTGTCATTTACACCCAGGCGATATTTAATAAAACAAAATCAGCAACATATTCATAACACAAGGGTTTTAGGTGCTTTAACCTGTAAAATATGTTTCTTTATCTTTTCTTTTTACTCAACTGAAAGGAAAGGACATATCTTTAAAGTTAAACTAAAATGTGTATTGTATGTTTACCTAAAAGCCATACAGATGCTATAGTGCTCAGTTCATTCAAGTGAGACTACAAAGGATGATTAGACCATATTTTATTGTAAATTAAATGAATCATAGCCATCATTTACACTTATAATTTCCATGTATTTGTTACAAATCTGAAAAAAGTAATGAACATAAATATTAGTAAGAAAGAAGAGTTATAAAATTTAAAAGTACAGTTTTTTCAATATATTCTATTGTGTATACCTATTACATCACAAAACCATGCTAACAATTTTGTCGAAATTGTATTTTCATTTTGGTAAATGATGATATAAACATTTTATACAAAATACTAATTCAAAGACCTTCAGGTTTCTTTACACTGTAATTAGGTTCCTTAATCTATAATGAAACATGTAAATTTTCACAAAACTGCTGAAAAAATTCTGAGAAACGCATAAAATATGTCGAAAAAGTTAGTCTCCTAGTAACTTTTTCAAGATGGCTAGGATGACATTAACTTCGCTCAAAAGGACGTTTACCTGCTGTCAAATTGAGAGTCATGGAATGAAAAGATTGAAAAGTTCATAGTAAAAAAATGGTGAACGGTTTTGAAACGTCGACGTAAATTGGCCTGCCACAGGCCTGCTAAAAACGATGTCATAGTACAAAAGAGCAATGCAGTCCAATAGCAGTCCTGCTTTAAGAGCTAATGGTAAGGCCCCAGTCATTCGGAATGACTAATTCCCAAAAATAGCGTAAAAACTTATTTACACAGCATAACCATAAAGTAACTTAACTCATTTGAAATGGGCGATTTACACATTTCTAGGATTACAGGAGTTTTACGCTAGAACTTTGATCCGTTTCAGATAGGTAGGAGCGCCTTTATTTCTCACTTTTATTTGATTTATCCTACTTGTTGACATATTTTATTTTATTTTCTTGAAAAGTTTACCTACAGTAGTTACATTCATCCATACATTAAAGCTTAAAAATAACACATAACATACAAAGTAAACATGACATAATGCACAAACTTACAGGTAATTACATAAAATACAAGCTGTTGCCCGCGACTTCGTCCGCGACAATTTCTGTTATTATGATACAATAGAATATATTGAAAAAACTGTACTTTCAAATTTTATAACTCTTCTTTCTTACTAATATTTATGTGTAATACTTTTTTCAGATTTGTAACAAATACATGGAAATTATAAGTGTAAATGAAGGCTATGATTCATTAAATTTACAATAAAATATGGTCTCATCATCCTTTGTAGTCTCACTTGAATGAACTGAGCACTATAGCATCTGTATGGCTTTTAGGTAAACATAGAATACACATTTTAGTTTAACTTTAAAGATATGTCCTTTCCGTTTTACAACTAAGTTTTAGTTCTTATATAACACATTTGCAGCAGTCTTACAAAGATGATAAAATTAATGAATATTTCCTTTTATTGTAGGTGATTCTAGATATCCACTGCTCAAATTTATGATGACAACAATTGTTAATCCCTCAACCCCCAGGCGGCAGGCGCGTGCCGCGATAATAATTGATTTCAATTGTGTCTGGAATAACTCACGATCGAGGGAGCAGAAATAGATTTTTCTGAAGCCTATTATACCTATACAGAGACATGTAAAAACTCTTAACGACAGAGAGAGATCAATAGGTGTTCTACAGGCTCTTTTTCAATGTTACATTACCAACCTCAGGTAGCTGGCCTTATTGCAAAAGCATGTGTAATCCTACATTACATTTGCAATGCAGCTAATTTATCTTACAGATGAAGAGGTTCACCAATAAGCTTATGTATTGATGTATTTTTTAACTGGTCGGCTACCGACATATACAAAGTTATGGTTGTTTTGTTAGATTTTAAATTTAGGGTTAAAACTGAAGTACTTTTATATTAAGTAGGTACTTATGTCTTTTTTATTTTAATATGTGTTTGAAATATATTTTTTTGTAATTATATTACATATTGTCGCGGTCATGCTAGAAGGTTCAAGATATCGCTAGAGGAATGTACATAACTACCTAAGTTCGGCCACAAAGTAATAACAAGACCTTAGTGCAAGCGACATTGAACTTTAAGTTTACAGATTAAGGCACAAAATGGCATAACTTACTAGAGTTGTTTACGTTTAACGTCCTTGTAATTTCTTCTAGAAAACGAACATTCTAGTATGTACGACCGGCGTCGATGTTGAGATATATAAATAACAGGACTTGAGACGCCGAGTCAGTTCATTCTGAGCTTTCGGTGCGATACCTGCGGAAAGTGATCTAGTGCGAAGTAACGACGACTTTAGCGATACCAACGGATTAAAGTACTACTCTGCGGATTGGCTTATAGTGATTTAGAACCAACGACCTCAGCGACCTACCGGACTACGATTCTTGTGATTTGGCTTGTGTGATAGTGTTTGCGACCTGTTCATCGCCTAATAAATTCTTCTAATAAGTCAACGGTGTTTTATCCAAATCCCGAACTCCACGTTCGTAACAATATTATATGAAATCATGTGTGTATGTTATTTTTATTGGAAAAAATTCTGCAAAACATGTCTACTTAACCAAATGCTCGACTGGTAGAGAATACCTAATATGTAATATTATTTTCTGTTTCTTCTTCCTCTCCTTAAATCATTAAATATTTTATGTTTTAATTTTTGGATTTAGTCTACCAGTCAGTTCTAAAATAGAATAGATTATTATAATACTTATGTAAAAAGTAGTAGTAGTCTTTTACTACACAGTATAACTAAATCAGAAACTATTCAAACCCTAATTTTATGACTACATCGCCTGCAGAATTTAAATTTCTGCCACCCTTGCCATTCGCTTGGAGTGATCTCCAGCTGTTAAAGATTTGTTAACTGTTATTCCCAAAGGCTATACAGTTGGGTGTGAGAAACTAGGCGTTTGTTTTTGTTGATTTTCACTGAAAGTCAATGCATGATCACTTTTTTTACTAATATTTTAATAAAATTACCTTAGAAAATTACTTACAATTCCACTTTAGTTTATTCAATAATTATACACAAGTATGACATTGTGGAAATAGGGTTTAACTCAATGTTTAACTGTAACTGTAATAAAATAGTCTTAGAACGTACGTAGGTACTACTCCGGGAAAATGGAAACAAAGTATATTATTATTTCTTCAATTTTTGAACGTTACCGCCAAAAATGTAGACAGAACCGTTCCAATCATGATCACCTTAAAATGATTATCCACATTTTCAATAACCTAACACTGTACATTAAGTACTATCGCCAAGAAGGAAATTTTACTAGAATTTAGTATTTTAACTAATCTCCTGCAAAAGAGCAACATTTAGATCGACTTATTCTCTTTAAAATCCAAAAGTAGAAAGTTTTTCAAAAACCAGTAATTTGGAATAAATCATGTATTTGTGTATTTGAACGTTTTCAACTAAAAAGAGACAGATTTATCTGAACCAGTATAGCTCTGTCTCGTTCATGCAATCTGCAGACAAACAGACCATAGACAAGCTTAGTTGTTCACCTTTTGGTTTAGCGATGCTAGAGTCGTTCAGCTTTTTAGCGGTTCTGGTATGATTTTTAGCAGCGCAAAAGCAGACCTACTGTTGAAATTGAGTGGCTTGCTATAAGCTGATGGTTTAGCCCCCTGAAAATAAGGGTGGAGGGATAGTATGTATGTGTGCGTGCTGCGACACCACACGCATTTAAGATCGAATAAATCAGTGCATCATTACAAGCAGCCGGTGGTTTTACTCGCTTCCGCGTATCTACCAATAAAATTACGAATGATTGAATTCGCACTAAAGACATGGCAGCATGGTCCTAGACCTTAGCCGGTTCCGAAAGCAACAAAAGAAAAAAACAATGTCATTCGACCGTTGTTTTTCGCGCCAATTTCTTCATCCATCCAGCCAGCCAAGCCAAGAGTCAAGACAAAGCCAAGTCAAGATTAAATTTTATTGTGAGTTGTGACTGTAAAATTTCGTATTTTAGCCAGATAATTGGATAAACATACCATTTTTACACTGTTCCTTAGCAAATTAAACTTAATCTTAAAAGCAATATCCAAAATGCCTGTTGAAGACGTACGCCCTGTTCTGAAATTCACTCGCTTGACGGAACATGCTTTTCCACCAGTCAAGGGATCTGAAAAGGCTGCTGGGTTCGATTTGAAAAGGTATTAAGATACAAATATCAATCTTAATAATAATAAATACTTATCGTCATGTACCTCGTTAACCTTTTCTTGTTTTTCAGTGCTTATGATTACGTAGTTCCAGCTCGTGGCAAGCTACTCATCAAAACTGATTTGCAAATTGAGCTACCTTCTGGTTGTTATGGCAGAGTGGCTCCGCGATCAGGGTTGGCATTAAAAAACTTCATTGATGTTGGTGGTAAGTTTTCTGTACTTATTAGAATTACAAACTTCCTTGAAGCATAGCAATAATTTGTACTTAAATACAAACTGATTTCATCATACAAGTTTTCCACCTTTGGAAACCAACATGAAATAATTTGAAACACTAATACAGTCACATTACTTTAATAATCTCACTGCTACATTGAACTAATAATAATAATAATAATAATAAAAACATATTATAAAACTACGAATACCCTCAGATCAATGCAGGAAGTGTAATAGTGGTTCTGAAACCATACAGCATATAACAGGTGCTTGCAAGGCAATAGTGCAGACTGACTACAAGCACCGTCACGACCAAGTGGCTAACATAATACACCAAAAACTTGCCCAGAAATATCATCTCATACCGCCAAAATTGAAACCTTATTATAAATACACCCCTGAACCGGTATTAGAAAATAGCAATTATAGAATTTATTTTGACCGTGCCATTCTAACAGATAAAACCACACACTACAATAGACCGGATATCACTCTCCAGGACAAGAAGAATAACATAGTATATATTATCGACATAGCTATTCCTAACTCTCACAACCTACAGACTACAATTTCAGAAAAAATAACAAAATACATTGACCTAAAAGACGAAATAAAACGTATGTGGCGACTTTCGGAAGTTAGCATTGTTCCTATTGTCTTATCTACGACAGGAATCATCCCAAAACAATTACACCAATCCCTTATGACACTTCAGCTACCTAAATATACTTATATACAGCTTCAGAAAGCGGTTATTTTGAATACTTGTCGAATTGTTAGAAAATTCTTACAACAAGAATACCAGTCACAATCATCTCATCACCAGGCAACTCCATCCTTACAGCAACATACATCCCCATAATCACACTTTACATACAGTACCTACACAACATCACACAGATATTTAATTGACACTTATGTGAAGACAACACTTGGCTTAGGCCCGTGTTGTCTTGAAATACCAGTAAAAACTGAGTTATAAAAAAGAATAAACAAATAATAATAATAATGATTTATTGATTCATAAAACTTAACTACTATTACATATATATGTGGTGCTTAAGTACCTAAACTAGGTCTAGCCTGCTCTTATAGGCACTTATGCTCTTTGATGTGCTGCAAGGTGAGTAGATGTTGTACATAACATACGTAATGCGTGTTGGAATTTTAGTTTAGTAAGTAAATCAATAAGGATACGATAAAATTATGAGAGGGATTTATGTTTATGTGTTTAGATAGATGCTTAGCAATGCCTGAAATGAAGTTATGTTTGTTTTATACGTGTAAATATAGGTACTATCCAGCTTATGTATATTTATAAAAGGCAAGTTATTTTTGTTAAATAAGTAATATATTTATTAAGTTATTAAGTCAATAAAGTTTAGTTAACATTTCTTCTGTCGCATTATAATCGAGTGAATAAAGCCATTGTTTCAATACTGATTTGCACCTGTGTATATTTTTGTCTTGTATATCAAGTTTTTTATTAACTTTATTATATAAATACTGCCCAGCGTATCGTGGGAAACGTTGAGCAAATTTTGATTTACTTATCATGGAGGTAAGGTATAACTGACCTCTTTTGATTTTAACTAAATTTTAAATCAGCACTTATTCAAGCAACATGCATATTGTCAGATGTTTAATGAGATTATCATGTGATTGGTGGCAAGGAGATGCATTTAAGATTAGTCTAGTTCTGATTTATTCTATTGACACATGGGTTAAAATCTGTACTGCACTATACTCACATAGATCTCAGTATTTAAACTTGATAAATTATGTCTTAGATGGGACTCGAACCCGCATCTCCATGCTGAAACACTACTTCTTATCGCTGTAAGCCAGTGTAGTTCCATCAAATTTTAGGAGTTTTGCACTCAAAACATCTTTACAGATGTTTGACAGTCAGTAAGATGGAACAGCTATTTAATCCCTCAACCCCCAGGAGGCAGGCGCGTGCTGCTATAACAATTGATTTCAATTGTGTCTGGAATAACTCACGATCGAGGGATTAAATACTTTATATGGTATCTACCGGTTGGCTGCTTAGGAGCAGATCTGATCTATATGACAATTTTATTGATTTCTATTGTGTCTGGAATTACCCACATTCAAGAGGTTAAGCAACTTGATAGCTAAGTTGGCAAAGCACTGCGACTGGTATGCATAGAGATGCTGGATCGAGTCCCCCCTGAGACAGAATTTATCAATATATATTTATACTGATATTATAATTGTAATTAAGTTGCTTAAATATCATATAAAGTAATCACATACAATAGATATGTTTGTTTTTTTTAGAGATGGGGATTTTTAAAAGAATTTATTATAAAATATAAATTAATAATACCTAATAGACTAACTTTCTTTCAACCTGTTTGATCACACAATTTTCTACCCTTATGAGTGTAATTTAAAGGGATTAACTTTGTACTATTCTATCAATAATCCTGTAAGAAATATTGTAAATATAATAACTTGCATTTTCATAATTTTTGAGGAAATTGGTATGTTTCTCTAGTCAGTTATAATGCTTAATTCAAAATAAAACTTTTCTAAAATTGATTAACAATATTATTAAAAATTGCATACCAGAATGCCTGACACAAAATTACAATAAAAAGTTAAGCCTTTTCCTAAAAATAAAGCTCATAAGAACATAATATTATACATTATTATTATATTTGGAGAAGTTTCAAAGTGTGATTTACTTACAGCGGGCGTTATTGATGAAGATTATCGTGGAAATGTTGGCGTAGTTATATTCAATCACTCTGACCAAGACTTTGTGGTCACTAAGGGAGATAGAATTGCTCAGCTCATTTGTGAAAGAATTTACTACTCTGAATTGGAAGAGGTTTCTAACTTGTCAGAAACTAAGAGAGCGGATGGAGGGTTTGGGTCCACAGGGAAGCATTAAGTTATTTTCTTAGGTACATAGCTAGTAAGTATTACTATAAGAATTTGTGATAATATCTGAATAGTTGTTTAAGTTATTAATTTTTGTATTCTATAAAGGCCTATTCAAACCTGAGCGGTATGTGCTCATACATTGGGTAGAAGAATAGGCTTATTGCTCAGATTCTTCAGCTAGAGTGGAATTGATGTGAATGATGTAATATTATAGCATACCCCCCCGGGGTTTTCTCTGCCACAGACTGCTTAGATCTAAATAGGCCTTTGTCACAAGAGTTAAATGTTTCTGTCTTATTACTGGCCAGCTAAATTTTACTGATGATTAATGTTGTATAAGCATTTGCCAATAAAAGTTAATAATTTGATGATTTTCATTTTCTTGCTTGTCAATTCCAAGTTTAAATATCATATGGTTAAAAAAGCAGAAAGTACTATTTCAGGACAAGTAATGTCCTCATGGACACATGGTTTTTAATTCAAAGTAAACTGCTTATAAACAAAGTGTATAGTTTGTCATACAGTCTGCTATCTACCAGACATGTGATTAAAATAACATATTTAGAGGTGACGCTGATGGTCAGCGTACAATCAGTGTGTCTCTAAAGTCAGCCTTATATTTAAGTGGTAGGCTCAACTTGTGCAACTAAGGCCTTAAACCTCTCTCTTTAAAAAAGTAGAAAGACCTGTGCTCAATAGTGAACAAAACTGGGTGTTAGTATGCTCAATTAACACATTAATTAAATACCATATGTTTTAATGTTATTATTTATTGATAAAATTTGCCATCAAGACACATTATCTTCAAAATTGTTCAGAACACTTTGGAATGATAACTTCTCGGGTAGTTTTATAGTACTAGATGGAGTTGCAGGCTCTTTACTTCTTTTCAAAAATGGCATCAACAGATTTTTTAGTTTGTAATCATTGTTTACTCCAAAATCAATTTCAGCTCTTTCTACCTGTTTTTCTATTAGTTCAACATTATTGTACAGCTTCAGTATCACTTCAGTGAGAGTACTTATCTTTTTCGAAAGTGTGTTAATTTCGTGTCGATACTTTATAATATCTTGTGATACAGTTGAACTACATTCACTATTTTTGAGTCTTATCATCTGCAGGACACTTGTTAATTCTTCAAGTCTCGTTAACATGTTGTCAATAACATCTTGTACGGTTTGAAATCCATTGGCCACATCCAGTTTGAAATAACCAGCGTAGTCTTTAATCACTTCGTCTATCATTTTTATGATACAATTGGTTATTTCGTTAAATTATTATTAAACGTCAAAATCGGGAAATAATAATTCGATTAGGCTCACAATTTTGTCAAATATATCTGTCACAAGTTTTGACAATTCCCGCAATGAAGTTGGACAAAGGTGGATAAGTTTTATCAAAACATCCATAGCGCGCTAACTTGTTGTACTAAAATATGGAATATAAGTATCAAAATAACAAAAGCCACCTTGTTTAGTTAAGATATTCATGGTGCCTACCTACTAGTTGGTTGGATTGTGAAATTATATGGACCGTGACATTATTTAATACTACATTGCAAAACTTCACCAGTCAAGGACATACTACATGGGTATCTCCTCACCACTCAGATATCATACTTAATCATACCGACGGATAGATCACTTTACGATTAATGAATTAGCGGTCCTTCGCTTCTCGAGGAAGGGTAAAAGAATAATAATTTTCTGGTAGGTTACGGTAGGTACATAAATAGTCGAAGACAATTTTTTTTGGTACTCAAAATAAACTGACACAGTCTATATACAACCATAATCTAGAGACTAAAAGCTATCATTCTGCTTATCTTTAAGATTTTTAAAGACCTGCGTTTTAATAAAAAATAATGATGTATTAAACTAAGCTGTACGCGTTTCCGAACCAAAGTTATGAGTTTTACTTGGCCTAATGACAATTCTTTGACGGCTTTCAGCTGTCAACTTAGAGCATTTCAACATAATCAAATGCTGTCAAGCATGTATTTTTCTAAAAATCTCGTATGTCGTGTAACAGCTGCACACGTGATACTGGCCGAACAGTGTGTACCCACTGCGGAAAACGCAAGTTCGTGGCCATAAAAAAAGAAGAAGAAGGTTTTGTGCGCGGGAAAAAAAAGTTTCATGACAATATAAAATGACTGCATGGACTCAGACCTTAGCCTGTTCCGAAATAAACAAAGTAAAATCAAATATTTTTCTGACAGCTGACAGCAACAAAACAATTATACCCTTATTGGCGAAATTATGACCGAATGAACGGTCATAGAAGCCAGAAACAAAAAAAAAAAAAACAAAAATTATACCCTTTCCAATCGTTTGTTTAACTTTTGACAGCTCAAATACTTAATCAAATAGTGATACCCTGACCCAATGATATTTAAAAAGTAATAGATATGTTACATGCGCTCTCAATATGCGTCCCTAAAACGTCACAATTGTGACGTCTTTTTAAATACATGAAAGAGAAAGTAATTGTTCTTTTCACGAGTATGACAAGGACAAAATAAGAATTACGCATGTTGCAGTTGTTCGCAAGCGGCACAGATATTTCGATAGTTTTGTAAGGGCATAACCTATCTATACTTTTTAAATATCATTGCCCTGACCCGTTACCGAATTGATTTATTTATCGATCGATTTTATTAATGAAGAGGTTATGATCAATTTAACACACTCATTTTTTTAACATTCATTTTCATTATTGTTACTATGAATTTCAAAATTTTGCAAGTGTTCATTACAAGTTTTTTTTTCCTTTATCATTTTACAGAAACGTTGAATCATACACTTTCAACTGCACTGCCAGTAACCACTGAGATTAGTCCACAATGCAGGCATCAATCCGCCACTTAACATGCGACCATGATTCGTGCAATCGGATCGAAACGTCGGGAAGGTAAATACGATTTTACCTATAAGTTATAACATTGCATTGTAAATCCCGGTTCAGTGATAAGTTTTATGTGTAACAATGCATCAAGAAAGTTTAAAAACCTATACAACTACAATAAGTCTAAACGATTATTTTAGATTCTTTAATTTTCAGCGAATAAATTCGATCCCAATACTAGGTACGAGTTCGATGGAACTGTTTTCATTACGCAAATTATTTATGCATTAAAACAGAGACATTTAGGGCATTTCAATGCAAAATAATTAAGGTTTTTACGTCATTTGATATAAAATATAATCGCAATAATTTTATTGTATGTTTTATTAACATAGTCGATAATCGATTTATTTCAAAACCGTTTTATTGTCTGGTCATTAATCACGAATGACACATCTCTAAGTGGGCGGAGCCCGTCCATGAAGTACAGTATTCCCTGTAGTACATTGTATCAAAAATTATTACAAAACTTTATGTGCGTGATCTGTCAAAAGTTAAATAAACGATTGGAAAGGGTTTTTTTTTTAATCTTTATTTATTTATAGAGGGTTTGATAAAACTTATTATCATGCCACCCTCATAGTAGCTACACTTTTAATATAATTTTCTATCTACGCTTAAGGCCTATTTGTACTATCTTGTACAGTGCTCTAGCTTCCCCAGATAGTGGTTGGGCGAGAACACTGTTGCAAAATCCCATATCAAATTTATTGACATTATATTTTCTATAAAATTCAGCTCTTTCGGCTTCAATCCGAACACACTCTGACATAATATGAAATACGTCTTCCAAGCGGCCACATTCTATACAATTAGGAGATTCTACCTTCCTCATTAAGTAGGCAAAGCTATTCAATGGTATGTGACCAGATCGAAGCCTAAGAGCTGTTATAATATCGGTCCTGCCCATATCAGCGCTATCCACCCATGAATGGCGGGGGACGAACGGTTGGATCGTTTTATACCATATTCCCTTTGTTAGAGATCTCTCATCGAAGTATTCCTTCCATAAGCTGAAACATCTTTTTTTAACAACGCGTATAAGATCTGAGAAAAAAGGTAAACAATTTAGTAGGATGCCTTCAGTGGATGCTTCCTTTGCTAATTTATCCGCCTCTTCATTGCCAAATAGACCAACATGTGCAGGGATCCACTGCAATCTAACAGCTACATTCCTCCCGGCCAAATCATCAATGGTCTTTAGAATATTGTAGGCTATCGGTGTTCCTCGAAAATTCGAGGTACATCGAGCCAAGTGCTGTAGGGCACTCTTTGCATCCGTCAATATAACATATTGACATTGATGGTTGAGAGATTCGATGTAAGATACAGCTTCTGAGATTGCTATAAGTTCAGCATACATTATTGACACATTGGAATTAATTTTGAATTTCATCGATAGATTTAACTGAGGGTCAAAAAATGCAGCTCCTATATTGCCATCGCTATCTCTAGATCCATCTGTATAGATTTTATATGATTGTAAATAAAAATTATTAATAAACTTTAAGCAAATTTGTCTCAAACCCACACTGCTATACTCGTGTTTAGCTTTATCGATAGTTTCGATACAAGATATTACTTTCTCTGAGAGATCCACGTTGCTAACCCAGGTATTCAAAGAAAACATTTCCAGTTGTCTCGAGACGTGAACATCCATATCTTTGAAGGTATTGTGAACAATTGCCAAAAGTGGTTTTTTTTTCCTTCGTGGTGTATGAGTTGAAAAATGTTTATCTAGCTTTTCTAATACAGCCATAAACTCATTATTGAAAATAGATTTAGCTTTAAGCCAAGACTTTCCTGCAAGATAGTATCTTCGTATGGGTAGTGGTTCAATACAGAGTTCGTTTTCCATCACGTGTATAGGCGT
The DNA here is from genome assembly GCA_949315895.1 of Anania crocealis. Classification (NCBI taxonomy): domain Eukaryota; kingdom Metazoa; phylum Arthropoda; class Insecta; order Lepidoptera; family Crambidae; genus Anania; species Anania crocealis. The sequence goes on from OX438869.1 coordinate 7,608,804, forward strand.
ACTTCTTAAAAACCCTCCAATAACCCTCATAGACTGGTTTTGCACACGTTCTAATTTTTTAAGATGGGATTGACAACTACTATCGTAAAGAAAGCAAGCGTAATCAATTCTACTTCGTATGATTGTTATATACAAGCGGCGCAAATGAGATGGATGCAGGCCCCACCCAGGGCCGGCGAGACATTTCAAAATATTCAAGAATTTAAGCGTTTTTTCGGCAATTTCATTTATGTGCTTTCCCCATCTAAGCCCGCGATCCATCCATAACCCTAAGTACTTTATGTTGTCTACTACTTGCAAAGAAAATTCTTTAATTTTAAGATCTGCCGATTCACGTCTGAAACCATAAGAAAACACACATACTTTACTTTTTGAATGAGATATTTCTAACCCTATGTCAAAAAACAATCTATTAACTAAATCCAAAGCTTCTTGAAGGTTCTGAACTGCCTCAGTCATATTTCTGTGGCCTTTAAATAGAACAAAGTCATCCGCGTATTGTGATATACCAACATTTCTTACATTTTGACAAATATTGGCGGTAATTATGTTAAACAACAGTGGTGATAAAGGATCCCCCTGAGCAAGTCCTCTACCTGTATTGCGACAGATTATGGAGCTGTCAATTTGTATTTTTAATGTTCTTTGTCTGAGAAAATGCCAGAGGTAGTTACATATGGCTGAAGTTATTATAGTCGACATTGGCGAAATTATGACCGAATGGAAGGTCATAGAAGCCAGAAAAAAGAAAAAAGGATTATAGTTGATAATTTGATAATGCAAACAAATGTAAGTGTTGAGCTTCGATTTATTGAAATAATTTGCTCCAAAATTCTGCGTCTCTAATATCACCGCTTGTGTGTATGTACGAGTACAAATAGTAAAAATCAAGTTGTAGTAGAGATTCGGATCCCAAAATACCCAGTGCATTGAATAAGATTTTATAAGTTTCAACAAAATTATAAAAACTATGTCGATTTTAATCTCTCAACCCTCAGGAGACACTCGGGTGCCACGATAGCAATTGATTTAAATTGTGTCTGGAATAACTCACAATCGAGGGAATAATAACGGATGTAAAAAATCATCACGCAGATCCGAAAACCACATATCGTCCCTATCACTAGGATCATTTTTTTCGGTTGGAGTGTACGAAAGGGTGCGCAAGACATAACCTAACCTAAACCTAACCTAACCTAACCTATTTCCAGTGCAATCGTTTCTGTCACTAAATGTATCATAGTCAGCTTACACTATTATCGATAAAGAAACATTTAATGATATTTAATTGCTTACAAAGTCCAGTAGGTTAGGAAAAGTGTAGGTTAGGTTAGGTTAGAACAGTGACCATACAAAGGCGTGAAGGCGAACGTGCCGCGGGAGCGGCCGCCGAACGCCTCAAAAATACAAAAAAAAAAATAATGATTCCTAACCTCAAAATTCTATTAAACGACTTTTTTTACCGCGCGCCTCCCTGACTTTACTGGAGGGGGTTTTCCCCCCCTGTCCCCCTCACTCTCCCCCACCCCTTAACTCTACGGTCCTGGTCCTAAACTTTTAGTGACAGAAACGATTGCGCTGGAAATAGGTTAGGTTTAGGTTAGGTTTAGCGCACCCTTTGCGACACTCTGACCTTTTTTTCTTCTGGACCATACCTGGGAGATTGCTGGTTCCAAAGATATTGAGAGTCAAAGTGTCAATTTTTTTTTACATTTTATTACAAAAGCTGTTGTTAAAGGTTATTTTAAAAGTTTTCTCCATACAAACATAATAAGAATTTTCATTATATCATTCATAATAAAGCTTTTTTATTTACAATACGCAATGAATGCGCCAGCGCACCGCGCAGCGGGCAAGCCATCCCGCGCGCGCCCCTCAGCTGAGAGAACTAGGTCATACGAGTTCAAGCTGTGAGTTCAAGGACTAAAAGGTCGGGCCTTTCGTCGTCCTAAAATTTTAATTTGTTTTGGTTTGGAGTTTTTAATCTAATAGGTACCTTCACCTACCTTCATATCTACTTTATTCCCTCAACACCCAGGAGGCACTCGGGTGCCGCGATAACAATTGATTTCATTTGTTTTTGGAATAACTCACGATCGAGGGATTATTGTAGTTCAGTTACTCGTATACGAAAGTTAGGTAGGCCTCAAGAGCAACTATTTCAGAAGTTAGTTTGTTGATATCAAGATAGTAATTTATAAACAATATAACCTTAATTAGATTCAAGATATAACTCTTTGTTTCGGCACCAATCGCCTTTGACAGCTATACCTCCGGACCTGTCTACAGTGGCGCCAACTGGTGAGCAAGGAAACGGTAGTCCCCATTGTGTCTGGAATAACTCACGATCGAGGGATTATAGCTATTTAAGTACCTATTTTACAAATCGACGTCACACTCGAAGACATCATGACCAAGAGAAAGGGTAAGTGTTGATTTCTTTTCACTTCACTCAGTTGTTTCTACTTACATCAATGTAACAAACACAGTCATGCAAAATGAAACTGAATTAAAGTAATTTCTACCCTTCTTTCGATTATATCAATAGTATTGCTTCGAAACTTGATATCGATGCTATCGATTATATCGTATTTGACTATGCATTATAAAGGACTCGATTATACGAGTATCGATACTATCGATGACATCGATAGTACTATCGATTTTTAGATTATTTTGGGCCCCATTTTGAACTATCGATTATGCGGCAACACTAGTCCGCGTTGTGCGGTCGAGACTCGAGAGTTACGTACGTACGCACGACGATAAACCAGTTAAAATCAGTTTTATTTCTGCAAATAGGCCCCAGGAGGCGCTTTTACACGTCCCAATTTAAACCTAACACTGCTTCGGGACAAGTCTGGGCTAGTGCCGAGAAGAAGCAGAGCAAGAAACTCGGTCACTATTGTCAAACGGACAAATGATCGCACACCGTGTGCGTTGAGTTCGCGGTAAATCCGTGACTGACTTTTTATTTGCGGAGCTTACTTTTTTCTCCGCCGCGGAGAAAAGTCCCTCTTCTGCACAGGCCATAAACATCATTTTTGATCCATCCATTGCCTAACGTAGTAACGGTCCGTCGGGTCCAGATTCAGCGTAGTGAAGATTTGGCAAACATCTACTCAAGGGACACACCGTTGCATTTATTGATTGTTTTTTGCCTCGATCGATATGCAAACAACTACAAAAATATAGGTATACGATTAGTACAATAAAATAATTTAATAACAAAATAAGTACGAATCGTACGACTGATTTTTTTCCATGTAAATTTAACGGCTTCGGACGAGTCTATACAGCCTAGTCTTTAGTGATAATGTCCATTTATAATATATATGACACATACAATATCATAAATACTTACATAACCATAATAGCATAACCTAACCTAAACCTAAACTATGAAGTGTACTCTACTTGACGACAGACAACTGTCAGGTTTTTTTTTAAATCGCTGCTATCTCTATTAATGTTGCTTTAAATGAGCCATTTACATGGTTTTTTTTTTAGTAAATAAATAAAAAACGGAGGTCTTTAAATTAATAAAACAGGCATCAATGGCTTCGTAAAAATTTATTCTTTCACCTAGTATATATCAGTGCCAAGTTCATAGAGTTTTTATTTGAGTACCAAGCTCAATAATAAAAAAATTGTGTCCTTTCGTTAAAACGTTATTTTCTAGATAGCTGTATGGACAAGGCCGTAAAATTTGTAAAAATATATTTTTTCTAGATGAGATGTTTTCTGTAGAAAGAATTTATTTAACCCACGGATTTAAATATTAACCTGGATCGAGTACTTCTATATCTTATATTTTCAAATGTGCACTCTAAAACAATTTTATTATCCTAAAATTTCTTTTTCTCTTCCAATGGGGGCTATCGCTAGTAAATTTGCCACTAGAGGCGCTTGTGTCGCGTGAGGTCCAATATCATTCACTTTGTACTGGTTTTAGCGGAATTTGTTGCATAAATTATAATTTCTTAAATTTACCTGCCGGAAAGTGATCTCCATCGTAAAATATAGCAAATATGGATTATTTGGCGATTAATGTGAACGCTTTAAAAGCGGAATTAAGAAAAAGCGCAAAAATAGGCGGCCTCCAGAGTAACTATTTCAGAAGTTAGTTTGTTGATATCAATATAGTTATTTATAAACAATATAACCTTAATTAGATTCAAGATACAACACTTTGTTTCGGCGCCAATCGCCTTTGACTGCTATACCTCCGGACCTCAGTCTACAGTGGCGCCAACTGGTGAGCAAAGAAACGGTAGTCCCCATTGGAAAAGTAGGAAAACGAGCCAAGGAGATAACTAAAATAGTAGTGTGTCCTTGTCTAGCAAGTATAACATACTTGCTAGACAAGGACAGGGAGAAGGGTGTCCACGCCTTAAGTAATTTATGATAATAAGTTTTTTTTAATTTAGTATCCCTCCGTATTCCTCTTCCTACTTCAGTTGTTTCATTATTATATATGAACTCATATGACGTTTATAATATACTATCTATTTTTATTTCCAGTAATAACATAAAATTATAAGTTTATGTATCAAATATTACACCGTTATTCCTACTAACCTGATCCTATACTGTTTTTGTTTTCCTTCCATTTCCTATCTTTTTTCCATAATCGTTTCCCTATCTTTAAACTTCGTCGTGGCAAATGCACAAATCGTGCGAGCCAAAAAAAAAAAAATTAATTTAGAAATGACCGGTTTTTTTTTTCACTGTCTAAAATTGCATATTTTGATGGTTGATGTATATGTAATGATAGCTTATTAATGAATCACCTGCTAGCCCATGCTATTTATCTTTATTGATTAAGTATGTTCTTTATTATTGTGGAATAGGAGAGTTACAGTGGATCGTTAAGTTGAAGTGGTAGTAGACTCGTTTAGTACCGAATCGGAGCAAATTATTATGTGCAGCCGTTGTTGCATCTTCAGTTTTTTCCCCGTCATTTTAAGAGTATCTTCGTTGGCGTACGTTTTTAATCTTAAGCTTATTTATCTGTTCGCGATACTTTTAATTAGTTCGTGTCTTGATTCAGTAGTGAGAAATTGTACTGGATGATGAGGAATATTATTTAAGCGAGGATAAAATTGATATTTTTTCGAAAAATTTTGTTGTCATTGGTGGGTAACAAATATTTTTTGCCCGGTTTCTTTCCACTTTCCAGCAACAGATTCATCCTTAGGCATCCTGTACAGCAATAAAATACACATAGAGTAAAATCTAACTAAATATTTTTATTTAATAATTTATGAGTCGTGGTAGCCCAATTGAAAAAATGCTTGACTCACACTATGAGGTTGCTGGTTCAAGTACCAGCAGTGGCTTAAACTAATGATTTGTCATTAATATTTAAATTCATGTTTGGATCATAAATAATTATCATACTACACAATAATATCACACATTTTGAGGATTAACAGTGCTTAAAATCCGTTTTAGATAGTTTTTAATACATACAATAAGTATTTATCAATCTAGTAAGCCTATCCGAGAAGATAATATTTTATGGACACCGTATTAGAAAAGGAGGCACATCTACTTTCGAATCTCTCTCTCGGCTCGTTTTTTGTTAGATACTGCGCAGTTCAGCTTAAGTGTAAGTTCATAGTTGATTGTGTATCCACTTTTTTTTAAATATCATTAATACTATAGACCCATCACGTCACGTCATTAAGTTCAATGCTCACTCATTCACAGTCTTCAATAAAAAAAGCATAAGTCAAGTGTTCTTGTCAAGTCGGGCTTTCACGGTGTAGCGTTGAATCTTGGTTTATGGCTTTGTTTTAACAAATAACCAAATAATGTTACCTTCTACTGGTTATTTCAAAGGTATAAGTTGCCCTTTTTATGACAGTGGATTGTGCGAACGACCTTATTGTCATTTCCGTCATATTAGGAAAGAATCTCTGAACGTATCTAATGATGGGATTGAAAGTGGAGCAATCCTACAAAAACTGGTGTCAGCAGCGGTACAGAGAGTCCTTCAGCAGACCGAAACCTCAGGGGCTGACTCCGATACTGTACCGATTAATATTGCCACTGATAATACTAGCACTAGTATTCAACAATCAGTATCCAAAGTAACTTATAATCCCACACCAATAGCAGAATTACAAAAGATAAATAGCATAGATTCGGAAAACAAAGAAGACATCAATGAACAAAGAAAGAGGCATATTCCTGTTCCATATACTCCTAGAAAACCTACTAGCTTACCAATAAGAAGGCCTGTAGACACAAATGGTGCTTCCAAACCCTTTATATACATACCGCCACCAGTCAAATACACGCCAGGTAGTACAGACTCTATACAGTTGGTTCCTTATTCTCCCAAAGGTGGAATTGATTCTACTGAAAAATATTTACCTGGCTCAGAAATAGAATTGCAAGAATATAAACCAAATGAAAATACTCAGCAGACGTCCAGTAAACACAACTATGTACCTTCAGATAAAAGTGTCAGTAAAAAAAAGATACTAGAGTACAAACCTACCAAAGTATCAGCAAAGAGTGAAAGCAGCACAGTAACTTATCAGCCTACTCCAAGGTCTTTAGCACCATGTTTTTCAAGTGATGAAGAAGAGCCGGATAATAAAAAAAGAAAGCTATCTAGTGATCTTAATGGGTTAGATGACCTGGGCCCTGAGTTTGATATATTAGATCAAATCTTGGATGAAGAAAAGAAAGAACCTCCACAAGAACCTGACTCAAAAACACAAAAACCGGTTTTGAATGAAAACAAAAAAGTATCCAAAGAGAACAAACAAAGCCATAAAGTAAGCAAAAATGAAGACTTAAAAAAGTCTAGTAAATATGAAAAAGATAAAATAGATAAGGACAAAGAGTCATCTAAACATGACAAGGAAAAACATAAATCTAAAAGTGATGAGAAAAAATCTAGCTCAAGCAAAGACAGCTCTAGAAGTTCTAGTAAAATTCATAAAGTAAAAGAACACAAATCTCATGACGAAAAGAAAGCTAAAACCAGCAGTGAAAGAAAAAACCATTCAAGTTCAAAAAAATCACATGAAAGTTCAAAAGACAATAAGCATAGTTCAGAAAAACACTCAAAACAACATAGGTCAAGTAAAAGTGATTTAAAACATAAAGATAAAAGTGTCAATCACAAACATAGAGATAGAAGTGACAAAAACAAATATAAAGATAAAAGTGATAATCACAAAAGTCATCAGACTTCCAAAGAGTATAAGGAAAAAATTAAAAAAGATAAAAAAAAGGAATTTATATCTAATGGTTGGACTGATAGTGATCAATTAGATAATGAAAGTATTGACTTAAATAATGAAGAGATTTATGATATGTCTGACTCTGATGAAGAAAGCAGGACATTAGAATGTAAAAGAATCTTTGAGGAGTATATTCCTACACCAATAACTCGAAATGTTGAACAACCGTCAAAAGTAGAAGAAAACAACGAAGAAGAATATGTTCCAAGTAAAAAAAGAATATCTAGGACAGCGGAAAAAAATGTTAAAGTAATTCCTAAACCTCCTCTTAAACCTGATTACAAAATAAGTGCTGCTCAAGCTATGGCTGAAAGGTTAGCAAAGGTAAAAGAGTACCATGCATCAAAAATTCAATTGGAGGCACATAATGATGAACCAAATAAAATTGATATTAAAAAAAATATTCTTAGTGTACCTAATTCTAGTAGCTCTAAGATTCGTATTGCACATGTGCCTTATGCATCTACTTTAATGAATGCTAAGAAAAATATTTCACCAAATACTAATACTGTTAAAAGTGAACCATCTACGAGTTCTACCATAGCACAAACCGTGAAGAAAGGGTTGCAGCGTGTGTCTCACATACCCAATGAAAAATTTATTGATAGACCTGGAGTTTTAGAACCTCTTGGTTCAAAGATTCCAGCAAATATAAGATCTACATATTTAAATAAGATGATAGATGAATGTTTAAAAATTTACCTTTCTATGACAGATGCTTATGCTAGAGCACAACATGAAGAACTAACAACTAGTAAAAAGTGCACTACTGTCCCAATATATAAAAACTCTGCAGTTATGACTGTTAGTAGGCTAAGAAAAGAATTGATAGAATGTAATGGAGTTAAAAAGTCAGGATATGACTGTTCTACCTTACAAAAACTTCCACAAAGTGTATCTGGGCAGTCAGGTAACACAGGCACTTGGAGTATTGAAAACAAAAATAGAAGAGTGGTTGAGTCACATGAATTTCATGGAGTGAAACTTTACAACAACATAAAAAAGTGGATTTTGTCTGAGGAACAACTGCAAGAAAATGGGTTTCCTAGACCACATCCAAATCATGATAAAGGTAGAGCAATAATATATGGTCAAAATAAACAAAGTCCTCCAAAGGGGTTTGTCAGAACATGTTGCAGGTGTAAAAAAGATTACACTGTTGATAAAAAAGGTTTTCCTTGCACAATTGAAGAATGCATTTACCATCCTAATAGAAAGTATAGAGTACGTGGAGAGGTAAAGTATCAGTGTTGTAGTCAAGATGGAACTTCAGATGGTTGTTGTGTTGCCCCATGCCATGTCTATGAATATGTGGATTTCGAAAATTTAAAGGGATATGTTAAAACATTACCTCCAGAGAGGGAAATGGAAGATTATGGTGTGTATTCTTTAGATTGTGAAATGTGCTACACTACACATGGCCTAGATCTAACCAGGGTAACTGTAATTAACTCTAGCTGTAAGGTTGTTTATGAGACACTGGTCAAACCATTGCACCGTATTATTGACTACAACACAAGATATTCTGGCATAACTGAAGAACAAATGGCAGAAGTAAACACAACATTATTGGAAGTTCAAGCAACGTTGCTTGCTATGTTTAATAGTAAAACAATTCTAATAGGTCACAGTTTAGAGTCCGATTTTAAGGCACTTAAATTAATTCATGATACTGTAATTGATACTAGTGTACTATACCCCCATAAAATGGGTCCGCCTTATAAAAGAGCGTTACGGAATTTGTCTTCAGAGCACTTAAAAAAGATAATCCAAAATTCTGTTGATGGTCATGACAGTGCAGAAGACGCAACAGTTTGCATGGAACTAATTCACTATAAGTTAAGGGAAGAGTTAAAAACTAGATAATACTTCCTGGGATTAAAATAATATTGATTATAGCGCCTAGATACTTCCTGCCATCAATATGCATACAATTTTGATTTACTGCCTTTCAATGGGATTAGTTTGTTAAAGTTAGATGATGATGACTTTACAATAACACAGAGTTATTAATGGTATTATTTACTGAAAAATTTAATTGTTGTGGTGTTGCTGGTACTGCTACATTAGTAGTATCTAAGTTAAATGTTATTACCACCTATCAAAAACATTATAATTTGTAAAGACAATACTATTTATATAATTTTATGGTATAGCAATAAATGATAGGATTTATGTCTGTAATATTTATATTTGATGTAATTGATATACCTATTATTACATATCTTTTCTATAAAACCAGTTTTTTCTATCAAGTTGTTTCATTTAAAATGGTGAACACCCTGCCTAATCTTCTATCCAGGTAACCCGAATAATTTATGGTATGATACACCGGAGAGAGATCGCAAAAATCTTAAAAAACGTGGTCGAGAGCTTTTACAAAACCATCTTCTGACCTGCCCATAAACTGCACAAGTACTAAATATATTACGAATGCTCAATCGAACGTTAATTTCGTGTTGAAACCGAAATTAGATTACTAAGAAATTTGTAAAAGAATAGTAGGTCTTATAATTTTAAACCTCTTTTCTTCATTGGTTGAATAAATAGAAAAAAATACATGTTACGGGTCGAGAGTCGAGCCGGCAACTCTACTGGAACTCTCGCACGAAAAACCAGTACAAGATTTATCTGGTGTATACTTATTATTTCGAGCTGTGAACCTATTAATCACATTGTATTTGTTGCGGCGAGTTGCCAACTCTGTAACCAATCGATTCAAAACCGAGTTAATACTTACTGCTATCATTGTTTATTTGTTCCCATAGCGTTACTTACCTGCCAACTAGTGTTAAATTTGTTGTGGTATTCTATATTCTGTTTGGGGGACGCTAGAGCTGAACTGAACTGGTGGGAATGTGATTCTTACAAGAATGAATTTTGACCCTTGGGTTAAGCAGTAGTGAATGGAACAAGAGCTACCTACTAAACAACCCGCTCTTGTTATCATCATCATCCCAGCCCAACGACGCCCACTGCTGGCACAAGGATCACCACAAACAATCGGTCCCGTCCGCGCTACCCACATCCAACGGCTTCCCGCGACCTTCACCAGCAGATCGTCTCCGGTGTGCGGTGCGGGGCCTACCCACAGATCGTCGTCCTGTGCGCGGTCGCCATTGCAGAAACTTTCCGCCCCAATGGTCATCGGCTCTTCTTACTATATGTGTTCCGCCCACTACTACTTCTTCGGTTCAGCTCCGGAATTATTATGGCAATGTCAGTAAACAATCCGCTCTCGTAATCTTTACTAATATCACAGATAAGATATTACTAGGTAGGTACTAATATTATAAATGCGTAAGGAAATCTGTCTGTCGGTTACGCTTTCACGCATAAACTACTGAACCGATATACTGTTTTAAACTTTCATGGTCACTATCGTAAGAGTTAGTTATTTCGAGATTTCTACCATGTACCTTGTTTTTAATGAGTTTCGCGATCATGGCGCTTGCAACAGTGCCGAAATATCAGAAACTCATAAAAAACAAGGTACATGGTAGAAATCTCGAAATAACTAACTCTTACTAAACCGATTTTGACGAAATTTCTGTACAAACATAAATTAGATCTTATAGAAGGACTTAAGTAAGTAGACTATTTTGAATCCCACTCCTGAATACCTACATTTTTTCGTCCGCAAGTAATAATAGAATTCTTTAAATTCTTTGAGAGAATTCTAGTCTTTTATATTTTGCCTTTGCCTTTAGTAGTTATTTATATAATGTTACGCTGCAATGCATAATAATATGCTTGATATAAATGATATAGGTACGCCAACTGATAATATTTAAGTAAGTAGGTACCTATTTATTGTTCTTCATAGCACATCACTGGTAAGAATTGGTGCAATTAACCAGTTTTACTGTAAAGAAAAATGTGTGTTAAGTATATGGATAGTCGTGTCGTGAGTGATGTAGGTGGCTATTTGCATAGCAGAGTAACTATGTAGCTCTTCCTTTCTATTGTCACACATCTTATACTCTCCTCTACATAGCAATGGTAAAGGATTATAAAGGTTACATAGTATCGTAGCCTAGCTTTCACATCATCGCACCGTAGCTGCAAAGTAGGTACATACATCTCAGGTGGAAAAGGAGTCTTAAGCTGGAAACAAATTATCGGACGCGGCTGTCAGCCGCAGCTGATAAGTTTGCACAGTCTATTGGGACGTAGCTTGCAGACGCGTTCCAACGCCTATTCCCTGACAAAAACATCCAGCGCGCCAAATTTCCGTCGGACGTCCGAAAGCTGAAGGTCAGCCCAAGGTTACGTCCACGACTTACGTCCATTAGTTTGAACAGCTTAGTGTACATTCATTACCTAGATACCTACTATAAGTCGCGACTAACAGCCGCGTCCGATAATGTCTTCCCAGCTTTAAGGTGCATCCAGTGCTCCTGATAACTTCCTAGCACTAAAAGATGCCGTCCTTGTGTCGACGAATTTTTTCTGTTGAGGTATGAAGGAAAAATCAAAAACTTATGAATAGTATCGTAATGAATCACTGACCTCAAATATACTTGTATTATAGAGGTCAGTGTAATAAATGAATGAGATGCGCATCGCGTAAAAAAAGTGTTGCTAGGAGGCCGTATCAAAAGTTTTAGATTTTTGGCGGACATTTTCTAAGTTATCTTGACATTTTTGTACTGGGCTATACCAAAAGAAATGATATGTCATTTGTTTTTTGTCTCGTAGATTCTTGTATTAAAATTTCATCTTGTATTTTTTACAAATAACTAATTAACCGATTGGTTATGATGAAGCAGTTTTTAATGTTTTGAAAATTAAAAAATTTATCGAAATTTTCTATTTATCCTAGCAATTTACTTAAAATAAATTGAAAATTTCGACTGCCTAAGGTGGGATTCGAACCCACAACCTTCCGTAGTGGTTAAAGAAGTCGCCTGGTTAAGCTAAGTTTGGTAAGCAACATGAGGTATGAGGGGAGTTCAATGTATTCTCGGTATAGGCATGAAAGAATAAGCAGAAAATTCTGAATAAAATTTATTTTTCAATTTTTGTCTTGGAAAATAACTTTTCAATAGGTACCCTCCAAAAATATTTTTCTTCCTGGTCTGAAAAATGATCGATGCTGCCTTTAACTCTTCATCGTCGGAAAAATGCTTGCCTCGAAGTTCTTTTTTGAGATTTGGGAACAGAAAGTAATCACTAGGGGCTAAGTTCGGGCAGTAGGGTGGATGATTGATTTCTTCAAATCCGCAATCCCGTACAGCAGAATTGGCAAGGCGCGCGTCTTGTGAACAGGCGCGTTGTCGTGCAGAAGCAATACGCCTGCGGTCAATTTTCCCAGTTTTTCTTTTATTGCCTCCTTTAAATTGCGCAGGGTGTTAGCGTAAGATGCGCCAGTAATAATCTCACCTTTTTTTGTGTACTCAATTAATAAAATTCCCTTGGAATCCCAAAACACTGTGGCCATGAGCTTTCCGGCGTACCTATGGGGTGACTTTGAACTTCTTCGGTGGGGCTGTTCCTTTTTTATGCCACTGCATAGACTCCTGCTTGCTCTCAGGATCATAGTGATGAACCCACGTTTCATCACCAGTAACAATTCGATCATAAATGCTTTGCGGATTTTTACCACAGAGCTCCAAAAACTCCTTGCAACAATCAACTCGCACTTGTTTCTGAAGCGCTGTTAGCATTCGCGGCACCCATCTTGCATTGACCTTTGACAAATTCAGATGGTCATGAACTCAGATCATATAAAGAAATAGATATGAAATGGGGGCGTGGCGCGTGCGAATCCAATATGGGCAAACGGAACTATTGTACACCGCGGCAAATTATTTAATGAAAACATTCATGTAACGATAATTGTATCGGCACAATATACATTGAATGCTTAATAATAAGCTGTGTTGTACCTAAGTAATATGAGACTGCGCAATGTATCGAGGTTTAATCAAAGCGTTCACTGCCCGAGGTGTGCGTCGCGACCACACTTTGACCAGAAACTCCGAGCATAGCTCTTTCCATAGCCCGCTGAGCGACTTTGAACTTGTGGACTAGCCGTACCGTCAGTGTCCACGTTTCGGCTCCGTATGTCATGACGGGTAGGACGCACTGATTGAAGACTTTCGTCTTTAGGCATTGTGGGATCGACGATGAGAAGACTCGACGTAGTTTCCCAAATGCTGCCCAACCCAACTGAATTCTTCTGTTCACCTCATCCTCAAAGTTGTTTCTACCTAACTGCAATGTCTGCCCGAGGTACACGTATTTCTGAACAACTTCGAGGACGGCGCCGTGCATCGCAATCGGTAGCGGTAGCGGTATAAAAAATTACCTACATGTTATATTAACATTCTTAACATAATATCATAAATAACTTAAGTTCCTAACATTAAGAAATCTACGTCCCTTGTCCTGTTACGGTGAATGGTCAATATCCACCATTGCCTTTTGCGCCATTTTTTTATGACTTTGTTGCGATACACACTTCTGTTATACTTGTAAACAGTATATAAATAAATATCCGCAGCCGTAATTACTTCTACGTCCATCGCAAGTGGTTTACCGGGCATCAATGAGCCATACGCCATTGTGTGAACACCAAGTGATCGTGGCCTACAGTTGTGCATTGCAAAGCGTGGCCCATCACAGGCCATTGTGTACTGGGGCCTTTAGTATATTACCCCGATACCGAGAATACATTGAACGCCCCTCGTAGGTACCTACTTTACGTTTGACTAAGGTTTCGTCATCACTCATCCGTGCCCAGATATAGGATGAAATTTTAATAACAATCTACGAGACAGTACAAAATGTCAAGATAAAGCACCTAGAAAATGTCCGCAAAAATCTAAAATTTTAACATTCTTGCAACACTTTTTTTACGAGATGCGCATCTCATTCATTCATTTTCCCTTCATACCTTAACAGGCTTAGGGCATCAGAACCCGCATCTCCTCGCATGCCGGGCGGGCGCTATACCATTAAGCCACCGAGACCCTGCGACTCAGCGCGAATTTTTCAAGCATATTCTTAACGCTGTAAGCCAGCGTTGCTTCATCAAATGTTAGGAGTTTGCACCCTTAACACCCGAAAGAAACATCTTTGCAGATGTTTGACAGTCAGTTAAAATGAAACAGCTATTTATACAGGGTGAAATTTTAACTACTTTCCAAATTTTAATATATCAATCTACGAGACAAAAAACAAATGACTTATTTTTTCTTTTGGTATAGCCCAGTACAAAAATGTCAAAATAAAGCACTTAGAAAATGTCCGCAAAAAATAAAAAAAATTTGATACGGCTGCCTAGCAACACTTTTTTTACGCGATTCCCATCTTATACATTTATTACGATACTATTCTTAAGTTTTTGATTTTCCCTTTATACCTTATCAGGTCTAGGACCGTAAAAATTGAAAACTATATTGCAAAAACTATTTTCGGGTTAAAGCTTGATTTACATTTTTTACTACATTAATGGGCTCTAAATACGATACTGAACGCTTATAAAAATTTTGGAAAGTGGTTAAAATTTCATCCTGTATACTTTATTTGATTACTTCACAGGCTTAGAAAAATGTATTCGGGTGAACACTTGAACTCTAATACGATGCTTATCGCCTATAAAAACGGTAATGAAAAAGTCACCTGTATATTTATGTATGATGCGTAAGTTTGGACGGATGTTTGTTTCTCAATCACGCCAGAACGGCTGAACCACAGTCTATGAACCATACAGTCGTTCGACGAAGACGTCTAGACAGGGCAATTGTGCGGGGTGTGAGGGGCGAGACGCAGGAAGGCCCGAGCCCGAACTGCGAACAAAACGATGTTAGCAGTTCGGGACACAGCATTCAGGGCTAACAAATGTTTGTGTTTTAAATTATTTTATATTTGTTTGTTGGAATTTATTGGAATGCTGATATCGAATGATTCGAGATGGTGAACATATATTTTTTTAATAAAATAAATAGTTGTCAATTTCGAGGTTAATTGGGCTGCTGATTACGAAAATCCTTTTTTAAATTCAAGATGGCGGACGTAATTTTTTTTAATTTGATGAGTGTCAATTTTGAGGTTCAGTAGGGTGCTTCGGATATGGCATCCTTTTTGAAATCCAAGATGACGGACGTATTTTTTTATAATTTGATATGGGAGTCAATTATGAGGTTCATTGGGTTGCCGATCACGAAAATGCCATCCTATTTTAAATCCAAGATGGCGGACGTAATTTTATATTATTAGACATGGATGTCAATTTTGAGGTTCATTGAGGTGCCGATTACCAAAATGCCATCCTTTTTAAAATCCAAGATGGCGGACGTATTTTTTTATAATTTGATATGGGTGTCAATTTTAAGGTTCATAGGGGTGCCGAATACGAAAATGCCATCCTATTTTAAATCCTAGATGGCGGACGTATTTTTCTATAACTTGACATGGGTGTCAATTTTAAGGTTCATTAGGGTGCTGATTACCATTATGCCATCCTTTTTAAAATCTAAGATGGCGGTCGTATTTTTTTATAATTTGATACGTGTGTCACTTTTGAGGTTCATTGGGGTACTGATTACTAGTGTTTAACTGCAATAAATAAATATTTATATATATTGTTTACTTTTGACAACCCTGGCCGTCACGATACTGTCTAGACGTTGTCGGCATTTTCCATGAGATCAAAGGCGTCGAACGACTGTATGGTTCATAGACTGTGGCTGAACAGACAAAAAGTAGGTATTACATGAATGTATACGAAAATTTATTTTATTATATGACCAAGGAATTGAAACACAAAACTACAACCGAAAATAATATTTTACTAGAAGACAAAATATTACACAGACGTAAAAATGTCCTCGCAACAAATGAGACATTCAAACTATAGCTTTACAAAGAAAACAAAATGTCTGCTACAGTATTTCATAAAAACATCCATTGGGACTACCACAGTGTATGGTTGACTTGATAATTTTGTGCAGCAGAAACATGAATACAATATATTTGCTTAAATAAATAAAATAATAACACTTGTACTATTTTTAGGTTAACATTATGTTGGGGGTATATGTAAAGAAGTAAGCAATACCTCCAGGTTTTAAAAATTTAGTGAATGAATGAATAGGGTAGTTATTTTTCGCTATTAGTAATAAAAATAAGTAGTATCTACTGGTATTTTGGCAATTAATTTAATGATGAATTAAATTTTACAAACAATAAATAAACTATAAAGCATAAATAAAATATTAATGAAGTATCTTCTATTCACAAAACATATTGCGCGTAAATTTAAACATTTAAGTAGCTAGTAAAAATAGATACATAGCTTAACTAATTTTTGACAATTATTCAGATGTATAATATTGTTGTGGCTGCATATTCCATTAAAAGCTATTGGGTAATAAAAAATGAAATTTAATTACAAAAATAAGTTATTCAGACATTATTAAACAAACCATGCTTCAATATGGTATGTCTAACAATGTCTAAAATTAAGTTTGATAAACTTTTCCTATTCTTATTATTAATGGTTGTAATGTTATTAATACAAATGTATATCTAGTATATTGTCAAAGACAAGCAAATCTAATGTTTCATGTACAAAATAAGGATACAATGTTAAATTTCTTAACTAAATAATAAGTAATGAATTATCAAAGTTTCAAGATCCTTTAACTGTTAACACTCCAAGCAGTGGTGACAATCTAAGAGTAAATTTACACACTTGTCCCAATGAATTTACATGTAGGTTTTGACCGGTACCAAAGGTTGCCCAGATCCTGCATATGTCACTGATGTCTGAGACCCTGCATGCTCGCTGCTAATCAATAAACGATTGTTCTACACATGCTTTTACCCGTTTTTCATACTCCCTCCTGTTCTCCTTATATAGTTGTGCAGCCATTGAGTTCGCTGGTGAATTCGGATTTGGGTCACTTAGTAATGACTGAAAAATAAAACAAACACCTTCAGAAATGTAACACTGACTATTTTAGGTGTTTTAAATCGGTATACTGTTATAAATTTTCAATATATCTCCATGCTAATATAACAAGTAATAATCAGATGTTTGGGTATAACAATGCATGGGGACATAAGCATAAACTGTACTGAATGTAGGTACAGTATAGTTCGTTTAGTACGACTTCTCATATAACAACCAACCGTTTTAGCGACGTAAGACTTTTTATAGGTTTTGATATGAGCTACTATGAAAATACTTCATTTAATAACTGAATTTCACACAAATTGGTTTGGTTAAATACGAGGGCGGGTCAATAAGTCCGTGACTTTTGGAATAAAACACAGATTTTTTGATAAACAAATCATTTTATTTTTCAACGTAGTCTCCCTTGAGCTCTATACACTTTGTCCAACGGTTCTCCAATTTTTTTATCCCTTCCAAAAAATATGATTTGTCGAGGTCCTCAAAATAGGCCTTTGTTTGCGAGATGACTTCATCATTGGAGTCAAATCTTTTTCCACCAAGCCATTTCTTCAGGTTTGGGAACAAAAAGTAGTCACTCGGAGCCAAATCTGGAGAATAGGGTGGATGAGGGAGCAATTCATAGCCCAATTCATGGATTTTTGCCATGGCAACTGCACATGTGTGCACCCTTGCATTGTCTTGGTGGAAAAGAACTTTTTTCTTGGCCAAATGAAGTCGGTTTTTTTTCAAATCGTCATTGAAGCGGTCCAATAAGTTGGCATAATATTCCCCATCGATTGTTCTTCCCTTTTGAAGGTAGTCAATGTGGATTATCCCACGTGCATCCCAAAAAACAGTCGCCATAACTTTATTGGCTGACAAACCCACCTTGGCCTTCTTTGGCGCCGATTCACCCTTAGAAACCCACTGTTTTGACTGTTGTTTGGTCTCTGGTGTGTTGTGATGGATCCATGTTTCGTCCACGGTTACACGGCGCAAAAACTCCTCCATATTGCGATTAAACAACTCCAAACCTTCCTGTGAAGTTGTTACGCGATTGCGTTTGTGGTCGACTGTGAGCAAACGCGGCACCCATCTTGCGGAAAGCTTTCTCATGCCCAATTGATCTTTTAAAATTGAAACCACTGAGCCATGCGAGATCCCTACGGCTTCCACAATCTCTTACACTTTCAATCTTCGGTCGGCCAACACCATATCGTGAATTTTTTCTATTGTTTCGGGTGTAGAGACCTCAACTGGGCGTCCAGGACGTTCGGCATCTTCAGTGCTTTTACGGCCACAACGAAATTCAGTAAACCACTTTTTTACCATTGAAATCGATGGTGCAGAGTCCCCATAGTATTTATCAAGCTTAGCCTTGGTCTCGGTAATGGTTTTTTTTCGCAAAAAATAATGCTTAATAAGCACACGAAATTCACCTTTTTCCATTTTTTCCTCAAATTACTGGGTAGTCTGATAAAAATAGCTGTCAAACACAAACTAACTGACGCAGCAATTTCAAATTTTGATAGGAATCAACTGACAGATACCTGTTGACAGGAGTAGTGTTGCTTTTTCAGTAAAGAGGTCAGAAATTCAAAAAGTCACGGACTTATTGACCCGCCCTCGTAAAACGACTTTACATAGCTCTAAACAGAAGTCGGATTGATTCTGGGCCCCAATTCTGCTAATTTACAAACGGCTCAATATCATCGCAATCGTATATTTTGACATTACTTCCATATTAAATGTGTCAAAATATACAATTGCGATGCTATTGAGCTATTTGTAAATTAGCGGAATTGGGGGCCTGTTCGGTGATAGCTGCAAGTCTAACTTATATAAATTAGAAAAGGTCCAGAATCAAGCTATGCGCATTATAGGCAGTTTTATTAAATCTACTCCTATACATGTTATGTGCAGTGAATTAGGATTACTGCCCTTACACGACCGTAGGTGCTATTTGGCCGGTAAATATTACCTAAAATGTAAATCACTTTATTTCAACAACACAACTATAGAGTTACTAAATGAACTTTCATTATGTATTAATAAGTGGAAAAGGAAAAACAAACCAATGCTATTATTGTCACATGAATACCTTAAACTAACCGAAATACATATACTTAAGTAAAAATTTGGAGGTGTTTTGCTATGATTTCTGGATTACGTCTATAAATATAGAAAAAAACTTGTCATACAAGATTAAAGGAGTTCATCTGGCAAAGAGACGCTACAACCAACTATCTCTGAATAAACTTTGCGTAGATTATTTGGATACTGAACATGAAGGATACCACCAAATATTCACAGACGGCTCTAAGGAAAGATATGAGGCGGGTGCAACTTTTTATGACCCTCAACAGGGTACGCAAATACTATTTAAGATTGACCCCAAACTATCAATTATGTATATAGAACTACTGGCAATAAGTGAAGCTATATCATATGTAAAAAGCCTTGATTGTGATAAAGCTGTTGTTTTAACAGATTCAAAAAGTGCACTTCAACATATAGCTCGGTGCACCTCGACTATTCGAGGAACCCCGAAGCATATACAATTATCAAGCAAATTTTGGAGTTGAAACAAAGGTCCAAGACAATCAAACTGCAGTGGATTCCATCTCACATAGGCATACATGGTAATGAGTTAGTGGGCACCACAGAACATAAAAAACGATAGAAGTAGTAAGTAGGCGGGCCCCGCGTACCACACATCGGCTACGCATGGCGCATATCATGTTTAGTTCTGCCCCCTTTTACGCGCTTCAGACAATCACAGTTGCTAGAACGTATTGACGTTGTGCTATTCTGACAAAAATCTTTAAATATACCTGCACAGTATAAGAGTGCAAAAACACAAGCACTAAAAAGAGTTTATCCAAAGGAGGCGTGACATACCATTTGTAAGTAATATTATATCGTTATTTTAATAGAAATTATAAATTTTGCGGATAATAACAATCCTTAAAAATTACAACCTAAAACCATTCCACTGTCCATAGAGATAAGGTCGATACTTTGTTTTGGTAATTACTTATTTTTGTAATGTTTCAAAACGCTATTCATTTAGGGATGTGGTAAAATATCGATAAGTTAGTTATCGATACTTATAATTATGTATGACACATTAAAAAAGTACAGCTTATAAAAAAGATTTATAAATTGCTTGTTTTTTTTTGTTATTTATAAATGTAAATAAAAAATTGAAAAAGTACAAAAAAAAAGTAATCTATGAAAGTACTAAGTTACAAACATTAAATATACCGGGTCTTTGGTACATTGTGTGCCCAATTTAAATGGCTTGCAGCGAGAGCCTTTACTATCGTTTCCTGCCTTACATTTTTTTATCTTATTTTGTAGTCGTTTGTTTTTTTGTATATAAGTAATAACTTGTTTAAATAAATCAATACTCGTATTTAATTAATTCAATCCAAACATATACGGAAAATGGATTGAAGCAATCGGTAGGCAAAATTGGTATCCCGGAAAAACATGCACCATTTGCTCTAAACATTTCTGGGAAAACGATTTTGAAACAAAGAAAGTATTTTTTTCATTTAGAATGAAGAAGTCATTAATAATTTATAATTTTTTGGAAAAGATGTTAAGTTGTAATAATTAAGAAGATGAGAGAGACAATGTTAAACATAACGCTGGCTCTCTTATGTTGCTATAACATAAATATCGACACTTACAAGTGTCGATATTTTTGTTATGATTATCGTAACTATCCCACCCCTATTTATCAATAGTTTTTAGGTAGCATCTATCGTCGCGTAGCGGAACTATTTGATAGTGAATAAGAGGCATCTAGTGTCGGGTAGCGGAACTATCTGACAGTAAAGTTAACCAATCGCTACAAGACATTCTTAGTGTGCGTGATAATGTGATTTAATCACAAATGTGTTAGTTTGGTTGCACTGGTTTTCATACAAATAGGAGTGGATGCTACTTCTACTCGTTTTTTATGTTCTATGGTGGACACTCTCGCAAGGCAGGCCTGTTACAATGGAATACAACTAAAAGTTCAACCATATTATTCCGATCGTCTATATTTGGTTAGAGAGTACTGTAGTAACTCGTGGAAAGACTATTTCAATTTGAGATGAAGAGATAAGGGCATCTGGTACAAAACTATACAACCTGAACCTCTGATTATACCTTGGTTCGATAACTGTCTTTAAACAGGACAAATATTGTCGCTGCTCTTAGGCTGCGGTCTGGTCACATTCCGACAAGAAAATTTTCATTTTTAATGGGATTATCACCTTCACCCTTATGTGAAGATTGTGTAGTTATAGATGATGTTGTTCACGTCTTGCAAGAGTGCACCCGGAACGCACAGCTCAGAGCGCAAGCGGCTCAGAATATTGAATACGCTGTCGGCTGGTGTAACAGTATTCTGGCTGCCTCCTTGTCGGAAGAGGTCAGAGGGCGATTTATAAATTGTTGTTGTGTAATATACCTAGTATTGTATAAAATCTATTATTGTGTATAGCGTTAACATTTATATTATTAATATTGTGAACACTACGGAGCGACATTTTCATTTTGATAAAGCTCCTTAAATAAAGAAAAAAAAAACGTTGACGTGCTATGAAGCTATCTCCGTCCCATTCCCCTTAAATTAATTATTTCAAGTATGAAATTGCTGTTTCATTGTAATAGACTTGTGAGATTCGAGACTGTATTTTAGGTAGTAGGTTCGTTTAGTGCGACGTCCGGCTAATACGCCGGTCCCTTGGGAGTCGTTATAAACGGATTCTACTGTACTATGTAATCAAGGGGCCAACTAGGAATATGACATTTTTTTATACAGGGTGTATCAGACGGCCTGTAGGTAAATTAAGGAGAGACTAGTGTGCGTACTCAGTAAACGATTCTGATCATAAATCAATAAAAAAAATCTGTACTTTTTTTTCACGAAATTATCCACATTTTTGTTGCATTGTAGTCATAGCGCACGCGGCTTGCCGACACGCCACGGCTCCGCTTGTCGGCGACTCAAAGCGCCCGCGCCGCCTTTTGTTCTCCTCGAGCCCGTCGATGCGCGGTTCTCGCTCTCTCAGTTGCCGACTAGACTCGCTACTGTTTGTACGTAGGTGAAAACGCGCAACAGTTTCGACGGTCGCAATACAAAACTTTTCGTGGGTGCATCATGGGTGATTTAAAACAAACATTGAACTGAGTGACTTAGTTTATGGTGAAAGTGGTGGTAACTTGGCTGTTACCATACGTTCCTGGAGTTTTACATGGTGGCAAACGTAAACAACTCAATCATTGTAATTAAGTTGATTCATTTAGTTTTCCGATAGAGACGGTGAGGTCAATGACCGTGATAAACTACTTAGACGTTCTAAAAGTGTAGAAGTAAAAAACAGTGAACTGATTTTATAATAATTTGTGACATTGTGTTTAGTGCAAATTGGACGTCATTTCAAACACTTACTGCTTGCAAAACGTAAGTTTTTATATCTAAGTGCAGGTGATAAACTAAGTAGATAATTAATTCAGTGATTGTAAATAAGTTGATTCAGTTTTTTATCTACACCAAAGCATCTAAATCGAGTTAGTGTTTTTTTGTAAATTCCCGCTTTTCTTCTAATTTATTTCTAAGATTATTTAAAACTTAAATGTTACATTTTGAGATGAACATAAATTTCAAGTTTTAGATTCTTTGCCGGTCCTAAGTCCGGATAAAGTACGAAAGAGAAACTGAGTCAAATAAACGATCAGGGTTGCGTGGCGCGGGCCACGGCGCGGTGTGTGCCCATGATTTTCGGTCGTTTCGCGGAATGGTTCCCGGTGAGATAATTTCATACACGTTCAAATGTATTCAGTGAGTAGTTATTTTCTATTATCTAGACTTCTCATTTGACCTTTACTTTAATTTACCTACAGTCCGCCCGATACATCCTGTATAGATGCGCCATGCAAAATCTCCCTGAATAACTGATTGTAATAAAACAAAAAATAAACTGTATTAAAATAAAACCGGCCAAGTGCGAGTCGACTCGCGCACGAAGGGTTCCATACCAAAAAAAAAAAGGTTTTTTGTATGGTAGTCCCTCTTAAATATTTATTTTATTGGGTTTTTAGTATTTGTAGTTATTGCGGTAACAGAAATACATAATTTGTGAAAATTTCAACTTTCTAGCCATCGCGGCTCTTGAGATACAGCCTGGTGACAGAGCGACGGACAGACGGACAGATGGACAGACGGACAGACAGCGAAGTCTTAGTAATAGGGTCCCGTTTTTACCCTTTGGGTACGGAATCCTAAAAAAGTAATGATCGCCAACCTAATTGCAAAGCATGGTGGTTATAGCAAAATCCTCATTTTGGAGAGGTCTCTGTTCAGTAGACTGGACTGTGGCCTCTGATGATGATGATAATATTAATCATTGTGTAACATTTATTGCAACACATACTATAACCACAGTCTATGAAACCATACAGTCGTCCGACGAAGAAGTCTAGACAGGGCAATGGGGACTACAGTTTCTTTGCTCACCAGTTGGCGCCACTGTAGACTGAGGTCCGGAGATATAGCTGTCAAAGGCGATTGGCGCCGAAACAAAATGTTATATCTTGAATCTAATTAAGGTTACTCGTATATTGTTTATAAATAACTATCTTGATATCAACAAACTAACTTCTGAAATAGTTGCTCTTGAGGCCGCCTATTTTTGCGCTTTTTCTTAATTACGCTTTTAAAGCGTTCACATTAATCGCCAAATAATCCATATTTGCGATATTTTACGAAGGAGATCACTTTCCAGCAGGTAAATTAAAGAAATTATAATTTATGCAACAAATTCCGCTAAAACCAGTACAAAGTGAATGATATTGGACCTCACGCGACACTAGCGCCTCTAGTGGCAAATTCACTAGCGATAGCCCCCATTGTGCGGGGTGTGAGGGGCGAGACGCGGGCAAGCCGAGCCCGAACTGCGAACAAAACGATGTTAGTATACTTTATTTGATATTTTAGCAATTGAATTGCAATTATAATATCAGTATATAAACTTTAAAAATTATGTCTCAGGCGGGACTCGAACCCGCATCTCCTCGCATGCGGGCGGGCGCTATACCATTAAGCCACCGAGACACTACGACTCAGCGCGAATTTTTCAAGCATATTCTTAACGCCGCTTTCTTAGCGTTGCTTCATCAAATGTTAGGAGTTTGCACCCTTAACACCAGAAAGAAACATCTTTGCAGATGTTTGATAGTCAGTTAAGATGAAACAGCTATTTATATACTTTATTTGATATTTTAGCAATTATAATATCAGTATAATATAAATAGCTGTTTCTTCGGATTGGCGGATTATTCACTAAGGGTGAATTTCGAGATGGTGGACGTATATTTTTTTTACAAGATAAATTGTTGTCAATTTTGAGGTTAATTGGGGTGCTGATTACGAAAATGCTATCCTTTTATAAATCCAAGATGGCGGACTTCATTTTTTTATAATTTGATAAGAGTGTCAATTTTGAGGCTCATTGGGGTGCTGATTGCTAAGATGCCATCTTTTTAAAATCCAAGATGGCGGACGTATTTTTTTATAATTTGATATGGGTGTAAATTTTGAGGTTCATTGGGGTGCTAATTACGAGTGCTTATCTGCAATAAATAAATATATTTTATATTATTATATTGTTTACTTGTGACAACCCTAGCCGTCGCGATACTGTCTAGACGTTGTCGGCATTTTCCATGAGATCAAAGGCGTCGAACGACTGTATGGTTATATAGACTGTGCTATAACCATGGGGCCTAGGAATTGTTGAACATGAGAATCAACGATTTTATTTAGTATCTATCTTATTGTTTTATGTGGAAATGAATAATTTTAGATAGGATTGTCCCCAAAATTCCATCACTTCCAACCAAACACTGGCTTCATGAATGCTATACTAAAATGGAAAATAACTATCAGCTACAATTTTGGGTTAAATAGAAACTTATATATAGGGTGGGTGTGAATTTTGATATTGTGACTCAATTATTACAATAATCGTTGCAAAAAAGAATTACATACTCCTTGTCTACCATAGAATCATGTAGCTTATAAAATTTTTCTTAATAGCTGTTAGGTTTCTTTTTATTTAACAATTAATGTGGAAAGTCGCAATGTGCCTAAGGTTGACCAGATTGTACCAGCAATAGACCAGACGTTGAGCCAATAGTGAACCAATAAATAAAATAATTTATTTAATTAAGAATATTTTTTTTAATTACTAAAATGATTTGTACGTAATAATCATCACAACTTTAAATCAGTCTATAAGTTTCAAGTAATACTTAAATGCTAAAAGGCTCATAATGTTGTTAACTAATTTAAGAACTAGATAATTGACAAGAGATTCATATCACTTACACAAATGTCATAATCATAACTTGCAATAAAATATTTATGAATTAAAATGAATCAAAAAATACAAAATAAATAAAAATAAAAAGAATCCAATGCAACTTCTTAAAAAATTAAATCCTCCTTATAGCTAAAAAACCTCTTTTTTCGTCGGTACTGTCTATAAAAAAATTTTGGTGGTCAATTACTGGAACAAACTCGTAGTATAGATATTACCAGTAATAAACCACTGGCCTAAAACTGGAACAATGTGAATATTGTAATTGTTCTTTTTATAATATTTTATTGCAGTATTATGTAAACCTACATGTAAAAGAAAAAATAAAAAATATATCAAAAAGCTAAATCACCAGTAGGAGACCAAATGGAATATTACTGGAAAATCATCCAATTTGTGTTCCATTAGTTGACCAACGACAACTATTGATTAAAATTAGCATTTTCTAATGAAATAAGACGTAATATTATTGCTTTACAGAACATATTACGCAATTAATAAGATAAGGTTATAGCAATTGATATAAACGATGAATTAAACAGATTTAATAAAACCTACCGTCGACGTGGCTCTTACTAATATGGCCGTCCGAAACAAAGTTTACGATTGTCGTTTCGAATCTTGCGTTTTTAACTGATGTAGATGAAGTGTTTGTCGCTTTTATTTATGACTATATGATTCGTAGAAGTATGGCAGTGCTACCAAACGTAACAAAAGTGGCGGGAAATTCGACAGAAGGTTAACATTTTGATGTGAAATTAGAAATGGTGCACTACTGGTTCCTGGTGTGGCACTGGTGCACCCACCCTAGTTATACAAGTTTATATTATATTTATTACTACTGGAAACTTATATGCTCTGTCTAAACAACTACTAGAACATTAAAATAATAAATAAAAAAATGCTTTCCACATAATACTTTAAATTGCACAGAATGTCAATATTATTTACCTGTATAGAAGTTAATATAGCTGAAACATCATATGTAGGGCTCCACCTATTTTGCAGAATGTCTAAACATATACCACCATCAGCATACACATTTGGATGAAACATTTTTGATACAAATCGCACTGTAGGAGGTTTATTGGGGTATTCTTCTGTGAATTCTATTGTTAGTTTGAATGTCCCATCTTCAAATGGAGTATCATGGGGCCCAAATATCACAGCATTCCAGATCATGATATTGTTGTCAGTAGGAGCACCTGAGACACCTGTTGGTGGATCCTCTTGTAAACTGAAAAAACAAATATGTAATAAAAATTTATATACATATTATTAATTACTTTCCGCCCATAAAAATCAAGGTCATACTACAGTTATGTGCAATTTTTGGGTAGTACTTTAGATTAAGGCTACTTAACAGAATAGACTTCTTGATATTTTGTTGCATCCAACAATGCTTGTTAAAGACGACAAAACGAATGCACTTGAATCTATTTGGATAACCTAATTTGTGTACCAACAAACAAAGTGTATGACGTAGCTGCATCCACAAATAGCATATTAGAGATCATTTTTAATAACTTAGAAATCCACCCTTGCATTAATGAGAACAGCAGTCAAAAGGTAAAAATGGAAATGTAGAACAGAATAGAAATCGATGAGAATGACAGTGATGTAATTTGATGAATCAGCAAAATGTTTTGCTATTAAAAACTAAGGCAATGTTTTTAAACTTCTAAAACAAAAATTTTTAAAGCAAATCTGGACTCTGAAAGTTGATTAACCAAGCACAAACCGTTTGAAATCTCTCATCAGGCGTCTTCTGGCAGGAGTTGACATTTTGATTTCACGCACTTATTTAACTGTTTATAGAGATTTAATCTGTAAAACCTAATCTAAGAGTGAATCTTTCATATGATCGATTTATCACAAGGTTCTTGTACACAAAAGATTCCCCCTTTGTCGATGTAAGTAAAAATTTTTCGTCACGACTGTGAGTGAGATGGTTGTCACAGATGACGATGAACCACAGAGTACTTTTATACTTATAGCTCGTATGGTACGTACATCTATTACACCAACTTTATGGTAATGATTGTTTTAGTCTTTATGTTGGTCTTACTGAGTTGCGCTTACTTCCGCACGATCATACGGATGACATGCAGCGTGGTCTCAGACCGTAGCCGGATCCGAAAGGACTAAATGTGGAGTTTTGCGCGGGAAACGAAAAGAGAAAGATGGACTTCGTTTCGTAATTCTGTGAAATTATCATAAGCGGCATTATTTTATTGTGATAAAGTGGTGGCATTGTTATAATAATGTGTCAGTGAGTAGGGTAAATCAAATAAAAGTGAGAAACAAGGAAAGGCGCTCCTATTTGACTCTGATCCACATTCTCGCGTAAAACTCCTATAATCATTGAAATGTATAAACCAACCATACATTTCAATGAGTTAGGTTAGTTTAGGTTTAGGCTAGGTTAGGCTATTATGTTTATGTAAGTATATTAAATCAAGAAACACTATAAAAGACCAGGCAGTATGGCTCATGTCTTCGCCTGTCCCGAGAAACGGGACGATTCTTCTTCTCTCTCTTTCATTGATTTAAGATACACAAGTAGATCGACTGACAGCCCAAAAATGCGTGACCAGTTTTGACATGTCAATGTGTGTGTTAACTAGTGACGTGCCTTTAACATTTTTAGACGATCGATAGGAATTGCAGTTCGTCGTTTGGAAAATAAAGTTTACTGTCACACTGTTTTTATCTCGAGATTAAGCACCTACTTTGCGGCATACGTCACCGCCCTCACTTCTTACAACTATAATAGTGGGCAGGTAAATGTGCCCGGTGAGTATATTTTTTAAATATGATAAAAAAATAAATAGTTAAAATTTATTAAAAAAATAACAGCCATTGCTATTTTATTTATTTATTTATTTATTTCATTAAAAGATTTTCCGGTGTCATCTGCTGTGCCGTGTGAGCTCATCAATGGCAGTAAGTGAAAAAGAACAAGTTAACAAAATCTGAACAAACATTTACATTTTGATGAATCAATCCCTGATTATAGACCTTGTGGCATGTAGATACCTCATCTCTCATAAACTTCTAATCCCATTTTCATTTTTACTAGTTTTACTCTCATTTTTTATAATTTGATGTATTTTCTAATTCTTTTAAATTATTTCTGTTTAGAAACTTTTTGGTTCACTGATTTTTATATTTTTATATTCAGATCACTACTTCTTATTCTATTGTTGTGAACTAAATATTATTATTGGGAGAATTATCTTGGACACTCCTATTTATTGATTACTCCTGGACCCTGGTACGGTCACGTAGACCGCCGGGCCTTCTCCACCTAGCGCTGTTCGATCCTGGCGGTCACGTGGTCTACGTGACCGCCGGGCCATCTCCATCACTTCGGCTTGATCAGGCAGATCGCCGGACTACCTCCCCTCCGCTGCGCAGTTGGGTCCTGGCGTGGTCGACCGCCGGGCCACCTCTATTCATCAAACCTCTAATAAATTGGAATTTCACGTGTAAATTTAAGTTACGTATATATTTTATCATACCTTTAACTCTAATATATTTACTTTATATCTTGTCTTGTATTTTATTTAGCTCTTAGGGAATAATTATAGGGAGGTAGGTTCCCATTAACTTCCCTCTTTCCAAATTTTCTTTTGTAGCGTAGCAGAACCTAGGTTTCTGAGGGTATTCCTCTTCAAGGGTACCCCAGATATTCTGCTACGTTATAACCTTTAACAAGATTATCTTAGTTATGTGATTCCTTACAGTTTCCTTCTTCAAATTGTTAAGTTGACATTCATTTGAAACGCTAAACGTTAAATAACATGCATTTCTCCGGATTATTCAAGATAAATATCGACAATAGTATCGATAAATTTGTACATGTAAAATATTTTCGATGAATTAATTATCTACCAAAATAATGTAAATAATCAATACATAGAACTTTATCTATACAAAATATTAGAAGGAACAAACGGATTGAAATAATTTTATATTTACAACATAACAAGATCAAATTCAACAAAAATAACACGTTTTTACGATGACAACTTTCTACGTATTTACCTGTGAAATGAGCAATTTTCTGGATTATTCTTTTGGTTGACTCCACAGGCACTCACAGAACATGTGACCATTGTTAAATAAGATTGTATTTACTTTAGATAATCTACGATGTAATAAATAATTCCATAAAATGTTGAAGCTTATATCGCATATGCCACTGGATGTCACTTTGTCAATTAACCCTTAACCCCCAGAAGGCACGCGCGTGCCGCGATAACAATTGATTTCAATTGTGTCTGGAATAACTCACGATCGAGGGATTCTGGAGGGATGACTGAACATAAAACGAAAAGATTTGTTTTCTTTTTCTATCTTGCTACATTTCCATAAGAGGTTTTCTTCTATCTAGCAGGCTTTGTCCGTCTATTATATTCTACGTTAATGCTCTCTTTACTATACTCTATGGTCTGATTAGATAACTAAACGAGTTTTTGGCGGGAGTTCGTGAGAGACGTTTGGGGTCCATTTATTTTATCGAATTTTTATTGTTTATAGTGATTTTTGGGTCGTAAAAGTGGTGTTATTTTGCAAAACAAAGTGTCATGCGAGTGAGCAATATACAGTTCGGTGAAATAACATGGTGTATGGGTCGTAACCAAGAAAAGTGGACCGTGAATTTTGCGCGGGAACGCGAACAGTTCACCTCTTTCTTGGGGACTTCTCTACATTCCTTCAATCTTTCGACTGTCTCCAAAAACTCCATCGAAGCATTAAAACGTCTTACATCAACGTTTTAATGCAAAATAAAGACAATAATACTAAAGAATTGGCGGTATGGACAAGTATCCGAGGCCGTTAAACTATAAAAAAAAAATAAAAAAATTATGTACTCTGTGGTCATATAATATTGATTGTTGAAGATTATTTATAATAATTTCCTAATGTTTAAAATTGCGAAGAAGTAATAAAAATATTCAAAAAACAGCTTTTTTTCAATATGAACGAATCGACATCAAAAAAGATACTTTTCAAGAAATCATCTGTAAGTAGAAAATGAAATAATAGCAAGTAACAGCCTATAATCATCCCACTGCAGGGAAAAGGCCTCCATCAAAGAATTCAAGTTACCACAGCAATGATGGGAACTGGCATAATCACCACGCTTACCAAATACGGGTTGGTCACAAACCTGAGCAACGTTCGAAAATTCGAAACTTTGTTGCCCGACCAGGGGATCGAACCCTGGGACCCCGAGATATTGGCCCGGTATTTAAACCTTTAGACCAACGGGGCGTTCAACCCAAAAGTTCTAAATTGTTATTATCGATAATTTCAGCTATTGAGCTTAAAAGCAGAATTATTAAAGAAACAAGAAGAAGTGTATGAGAAGAAGCAGCTGCCTCAGCATAAAGTAGAGAATTTTAAGCCAGCTCCTTCATCAAAGCCTAATGTTGAAATCCGCAATGATGAATCCTTAAAGAGAAGTTTCAAAGAAAGTCTTAAAGCTGTGGATACTGACGATTTGGAAGCTAACAATAAAGTAAAGTAAGTAGGTGCAGTATTATTTAGTTTTTTACTTTGCATGCATTAGCTCTTTTGGGAAGGTAATCAATATTTTCTGACTGTAACTGCCATGACTACAATTTCGAATTCTAAAATTAAAAATAAGTTTTTGTAAAATATGCATATTTTTTATTTATTATCAGATGGAATTAACGTGTGTAATCAACTGTATCTAAATAATTTGTAGGGATAATATGAATCATTATTAGTTATCAAATATAAAACTTGATACACAATCAGCTACAGAAAACATCATCACTGAATTAGCATCCACTTCACTGTTTGGGTTTACTTTTAACTTCCTGACAATATCCTAAATTCTATTTAAAATCACACATATTAGGTTGCATTTACATTAAGGTAGGTCTTACACATAGCAATAACTATTATTATTGAAATGAAAGATATGTTTACGGATTAAGTATGTGTTTATTATTGATTTAACCTCATGTTACAAACACTTAACAGGGTTCGTGGGTATGGGCAGACATCTATTTATATTTAATATTTTCTTATGTTTTACCTTTCAGGTCAGCTTTGGCAAAAAAGGCAGAACTGTATGAACATTTAAAGGATGGTGCTGGAGATTCACAGCTGGCTGGCAGGTTTTTGGTTGACTTTAAAAGTAAAAAAGAACAAGAAAAAGACATACATGATGATCATGATTCCTATGAACAAGAACATATGTATCAAGATGATGACAATAAATGGTAATGAAGTTACACAGCATGTAAAATTCTTAATGTAATAACAATATGAATAATTCACTTCCCAAAGGTTTAAAATCAATAGTCCAGTGATTAAAAAAACACCAGCAAAATAATAATCATATATCTATGCTAATATTATAAAGCTGAAGAGTTTGTTTGTTTGTTTGTTTGAATGCGCTAATCTCCGGAAGTCTGGTTCGAATTGAAAAAATCTTTTTGTGTTGGATAGTCCATTAATTGCGGAAGGCTTTAGGCTATATAACATCACGCTGCGACCAATAGGAGCGAAGAATTAGTGAAAAATGTTGCAAAAACGCGAAAAAATATTGATATTAATCGCGATCATGTACACAGAAATTGACGCGGACGAAGTTGCGGGCAACAGCTAGTCCTTTATATCCCAAGAAGTATTCATTATCAGGTTAAAGATTTCGGTGTGCCTCTTGGCAAAGGTCTCCTCTAAAAGCTTCTATTGTATTTTGTCCTTTGCATCTCTTTATCTATTATAAGCAGCAGTTTGTGTTCGTCTTCTCACCTTTTGGGTTTTCAAGTTCAGTTTAGTTTCCCGTTTCTAGGGCACCTTTCTTTCAAGATTTTATTTCAATTCTCTACAAGGCTTTGTAGCATATGCATCGTCCATCTAAATTAAAACTAAATTGTATAATTTATGTGAACATGAAATAAATTAAGTAAAATATTTTTATTTTTTTAGGATTGAATTCACTGACTGTCTAGGTCGCACACGTAAATGTGTAAAATCTGACCTAGATTTTTATATGAAAAAGGATAAAGATCTCATAAAAGTCTTATCAAATGATCAACAGGGCCATAAAAATGAGAGCAAGGTTAGAAAGCTAAATTTGTATGTACATATGTGGAAAAATAAACCATTAAATGGAAAACTAGATACACAATCAGTGACCAAAAAACATCCTCACTTGAACATTTGGGTGCCTTCTCAACTTAGTAGCATTTACCTTAATGCCATTTATGTAAATTTAAATTTACAGTACCTATGTCAGATTGTCAGCTATACACCGTGCATTTTTAACCACCTGTAAAACTAAGCCCACGTTATTGCAACATCTTGGCAGTGTTATTTTCATTTTTTTATCAATATATTTTTTATAAAAATATAAAATACTGGTTCAGCTATTTATTTTGAAACACGCTGTGAGGCGCATGGATGTTGCTGGGTAAGGTTCATTCCCCGCCGCAGCAAAATAATATCTACGTCTGAATCAATGTTTAATATTTTTCCAAATTTTTATTGATAAATTAAATACGAGTAATACTGCCATGATGTTATTCATAATGGTCACATAACGAGTGTATATCTATACTAATATTATAAATCTGAAGAGTTTGTTTGTTTGAACGCGCTAATCTCAGGCAGTACTGGTTCGAATTGAAAAATTATATTTGTGTTGGATAGTCCATTTATCGAGGAATGCTTTAGGCTATACAACATCACGCTGCGACCAATAGTAGCGAAACACGAGTGAAAAATGTTGCAAAAATAGTCGCGATCATAAAATCAAAAATTGACGCGGACTAAGTCGCGGGCAACAGCTAGTTAGACATAATATTATACAGGACAAAAGCTACGTTGATTTAACTGATGACATTTTAGAAGTGTCACTTGGTATACCGTTGTGTGTAGTGACTAGATGTTCCTATTTTTTATCTATGATCTAACCCTAATAAATTGTTTGTAGGAATCTTCCACTATTACCGCTAAAAGTGAAAAGCCATTACTAGTGCAAAAAACAAATGATTATCTTCAATCTTTACGCGACAAGTGGGAGGAAAAGGAAAAAGAGCTGCTTGCTAAAGATAAAGATATACATTATCAAGATCTACTGTTTGATGGTTTGTAGCACATATTTTAATTTATTTTTATAAACTAACTGGTACGTTACTGCTACTTCGCATGTCTGGAACTTATAATCTACTAATAAGTAATGTAAGTGAAATGGTGTGTATACATCGTGCAATTTTGACCACCTGTAAAACGAAGCCCACGTTATGTAACCATTATGTTTAATTTTTTAATTTTTTTACAAAATATTTTTTTATAATTAAAATATTGAATATCGGTTCAGCTATTTATTTTGAAATACGCTGTAACGCCCACAGATGTAGCTGTGTAAGGTCCATTCAACCGAGACCCCGCCGCAGCAAAATAATACGTCTGGGCGCGTCACAGCTTGTTACAAAATTAAAAGTCTGAATCAAAAATTAAAATTTTCAAAATTTTTTTTTTTATAACAAAATGAATAACACTGCCATGATGTTATACATAATGGTCCAATAACGTAGGCTTCGTTTTACAGGTGGTTAAAATTGCACGGTGTATATGTATTTTTTTGCTGCATTCAATAGAGCCCATGTTTTAATTTAAACTTCCATTAATTCCATCCAATAGTTTTTGCATAAAGTGTGTAAAAAAAAACATACAAACTGAAAAAAAATATTTAATAACTGTTGGTTTAGCTTTCTTGTTCTAACAAATACTCGCATAGTATTTTTTCTCTATAACATATTTTATGACATACAGACATCGGGCACCAATTCCGATAATTTACAAACGGCTCAATAGAATCTTAATTGCATCGCAATCGTATATTTTGACATTACTACCATAATAAATGTGTCAAAATATACAATTGAGATGCAATTATAACTCTATCTCCAATAAAGTGGTCTAACAGTTCTGCTGAAATTTCATATGTAAATAAAGTAGCCATAGGTTTAACTCATGGACTTATTGGTCTTTTGTCAATGAAAGAAATGCACAGTTATGACATCAGAGAATTTGATGGCTAAATCAATAAAACAAATATATGTCCCACAAATGATTTTCAACCTTAGGGTGATAGGTGGGTGATATTACAAACTCAATCTGTTTTTATTTGTAGAGGCGCGAATGCATGGTGTCGGCTACTATTCCTTCAGTACCGACGAGAATGAGCGTCGCAAACAGATGGAGGAGCTGATTAAACAGCGCCAGGATACGCTCAGAGCTCAGCAGGAGGCGGAACAAGTGCGGAAGAAGCGAGATGAACTGCTCGCGGCCAGGGTCGCCGCGGCGCGCGCTAGGCAGCGAGCCAGAGCTGGTCTACCCCCGGAAGAGCCAAAAGGTGATAGAAATAAATATATACTAAATGATAATATTTACAGACATGCCACACTGGGCCACACAGCGTCATCTAGTCCCAAACTAAGTTACTACCAGGGAACGGAACCTCTTACCTTTAAAGGGGTATTTGTTTGGGTTTTTACTAGGTTTGTTTTTAAAAACCCTATCCGAAAGGTAAAGGTTATCATCGGGCTTACCCCGACGATATGATAAACCAAACAATACGAATCATACAGGTAAGCGCTTACCAATACTGAAAACCCCTAAATAGGCTTACCCTATATTAAAGTGTTTTGGAATGCTAGCTGTTAGGCTATTTTAATTTCTATACGCAATCCATAATTTGTGGTAAAACTTTATTTAAAAGGTTACCGAATTAATAAGCTAACACAATCAAAGGTAACCCTATCACATGGGTAACCTTTTCAATAGTACTATAAAGGGGTTAGGTACTCTTAAAAAGGGGTTTTCTGGTCCCTGGCTAGTACCGATAAACTGAATAATATACTTTTTTTTCTAAATATGTACACACGGCGGCACATCAGACTATACATGTTGACCTTGAGACCGCCTTTATGCCCTACGTAATAAAAGCTGTTATCGCAGTTCAACTGTTTAACTTGATGTGCTGTCGAGTGTACATTCATAGAAAACATCCAGACCAGTACAAACATACATGTTCATGCACACAAATATTTGTACCGTGCAGGGATCGAACCCGCGGCCTATGGCTCGGAAGCAGCGTTTACTATCACTGACCCAACTGGTCGTCGGTATATACTCGTACACTGTTTCTTTCATTTAACTAACATCAATGCAGTAAATTATAGTGTAGTCTAAACGATTGATGGGGTGAATGACGACTCAGATGGCGTAATAATTCGGGGTTCCGCCTACTACGCGAGATTATTTATTTTCTCCGGCTAAGCTTACCACCTCTTAAAAAAAATAACACATAAATCTCAGGCGTGAGTCCTTTGTAAGGCTCTGAATTACCCCTACTTCTGAGCGAGTTGTACCACCAAACTTATCATGTAAACTATACTAAACGGAATAATCTAAATTTAATTATGAACGGAATACTAATAAACGGGAACCGAAATTGTAGACTGCTAACTGGATTAAGAAGATGTTTCCACTTACTTCATCAAAGATAGGGTAGGGTAACCTTATGTATCCACGTGGCGTGGTACCAACCCGAATCTCATCAAGACAAGCTTCTTGCGCCGTTCATTTGAAAGTCAGCGTAAAACGGAAAGATATGCTAAGCCTGATAGCCAAACCAAGCGAAACGGCCATCAAAAGATTAGTGCGCAGCTCAGAAATCACAACGTGACACCGGGTTAGATTCCCGGTAGAGTCAATTAGAAAACGATTTTTCTAAAGGTGGATTTATATTTGTCTGACGTGACGACACGTGCTATGTCGTGACGTGACGGCTAGCGTACACCGTGTCGTGTTCTGACGCCTGCTGACAATATTTTGAATCAGTCTAGCCGTAGCTTTTGAAAAGGTAAAATGTTTGCTATATGTTCTCTCAAGAGTCGTCAGATTCTGATTGGTTGGAATCACAAAATATAACCTATTTGACAACTGACGCGTCAGGACACAACACAGGCGCGTGCACTCTGATCTGATGGTTCGTGATGGCGCCGGTTCCCCGCTCCCCCCAACCCTCAGCCCTGACGCGAACTGGGATCGCTTCTGATGCGACATGTCAGATGGCAGCACGACACGTCACATTGCACTAGTATAAACGTTACCATACTAAATGTATATAACCGATTGCGTTCTGATGCGTCACGACACGACACGTCAGACAAATATAAATCTTATTACCTTAAATTGGCTTGATCACGGCTCCTATCGTAAGATAGAAGTCGAAAAACCAGAGACGTCAGAAACCTGTCATACGATGAAGTGACAGATTAAGAGGTGAGGACAGTAGCGTATGTTCATGCCAATTCTTATATTTTTTATGATTTTGGTGTTCAAACCACATACATAAATATTTTTGAGACTTATTCAGGCGGTCATTACACAAACTGCAACGCAGCAACTGCGCCCTCACTTGATTCAACTGCATGTACGAACTCGCATCGTTAAACACACATAAAACGAGAAGTAGTGGTGCTAATTTTTTTTAGACAGGCACTACACGACACCCTTTATACTGTTTTATTTAAATTTATTAATTTTTCTACAGAAAAGGAAAAAGACTTCACAACTTGTTTACTGGAATTCTTAACGCAGCAAAAGAATGAGGCGGATGCCAAAGCGAAAGAAGAGGAAAAGAAGATCCGAGAGGAAAAAGAAATTGAGAGACAAAAGTTGCGGGAAGCATACGTACGCGAATGGGACTTGGGCAAGGAAGGGGTTGATGACAGAGTGAAGAAGTTCCGAGAGATGACTCAAGAAGAGTATGTAGAGCAACAGAGAAATAAGCGAATAGATGAGTTTGCGCCCCCACAAACCTCATCTAGTTCCAAATCCCTTTGCACGTTTGATAATAACGGTAGAGGATTAATTTCTGAATCGAGTGCTTCTGCACCTAAAACCTGGTCAGATGTAAGGCCTAAGGTAAAGACACCACCGCCGCCAGATATAAGCGATATTATGGCGCTTAACGAACAGAAGGGGCTTTTCTTTACTACCTCAAAGAAATCGGCTACTATCGTTAAATATAAGAACTTTGTGCAACCTCAGGAGCCAGTGCCAATAGAAAATGAGCTAAGCGACGAGGAGGATTCACGAATCCAAAAACGAAAACATGAATCAGAACATGAAGTAGCACCTCCTCCGACTTACGACTATTACGGTCCGACTCCCAAACATTCGAGACCTAAGAAACCTTTTGAATCAGATATAAGAGAGGCATACGCGCAAGGTGCAAAAAGTCTAGAAGCGAAGGGCAATGAAAGACAACTGTCAAAAGTGTACGACTTTACCTTTGACTGATGTTTTGTAAATAAAAATGCTTCATGTTATAGATGTTTTTTATTATTGTTACAGTAACTAAATTAATATCACATTTATGAATACTACTGGTTGTTTGGGTAATAGCAGCTGATTTGATACATTTCATTTTATTTTTACAAACACAAGAGCAAAGAACACGATTTTAGGAATAAATTTAATTGTTAGTAATATTTAAGCATTTTTTGGATAGATTCTCAAATGATCGAAAACATATTTAAAAAAATTATATATATAACAAGTTTAATTTATCTCTAGATCAATGTCAAACTTAGAATATGATAAATCAAAATCGAATAAGTAATTAAGCCTGCTTGCACAACCTAAAGTCACTGAGAGCCGATCACAATCTTATTCCAAAGACACTTGGTCGGTGAAGAGTGAGGCGTGCACGTGCAAGCCTGTATGATGTCAGCTCCATTCAAAACAACGCAATGGAAACGTACCAAAACGTAGAGATTACTGGTTCTGTGACTTGTACCTGCGGATCTGGTACATATGTTTCGGTTTTTTAGAATATTATGTATTATTCAGAAGTTGGCAAAATGAAGTATTAATCTACATTTCAGAACTTAACCCAACGTTAAAATAAATACGTAGTGGTGACCCTTATACGAATTTTTTTCTATTTTAGGTGATAAATCAGTAATTTGCCGTAAGCTTAAAAAAAAATTGATCGAGATCATTTTTACAACATTATACTACCTAGGTACTACACATTCAACAATAAGGCAGCTGCCACCTACGAAATGTTTGCTGAAAATTAGAATGAAAAATAGATATTATTCTTACTGTTTTTTTTTCGTCATTTCTTAGTCACAATACCGGGAATGTGCATTTATGAACTAATAATAAACCCTAAACTGCTTATAAATATGAAAGTACTGAGATTCGCTACTGTCGAGCTATTTTTAGATTTTGTTGGCATAGGCGTTCCGATATCAGATTCAGTTGTCATGATAGTCGTTGAGCCTGTAGTTTGTTCCGCATTTTTTTCGGTAGTTACGCTAGGGCTTGCGTTTTGTTGTAGCGCTTCAGCTGTAGGTAACTGTATGTTAGGTTTTATTTCGTTACTAACAAATTGATTTACGTCAACTTTTATATTCTCTGCAGGCTTCATCGAAATTTCAGGCGTATTAGCGGTAGTCAAGTCGATTTTAAGAGATTCTGCTGTTGATAAAACTTCCATAGGCATGGGCATTTCTTCAATAACTTTTGTGGTGCTTTCAACTGTTTTAACCATTTCAGTCGGAGTTTCAGGCGCTATATTGACGTCAGTATCACTTGCCACGGTAATATTGTTTGAACTTTCTAACAGTCCTGCAGTCGGTGGCTCGGTTTGCATAATATTTACCTTGTCTTCGTTAGTTGTATCACTGACATCATCATTTTTTTCCTTATCATCGTTTTCTATTAAGTTATTCATTTTCGCTTTGCCATCGTTGATAAAACTGCTAGAAGTGACTGCATTTCTTTTTATTCTGGCGTTGGCAACGATATCCGCGAGTGCAGCAAAGGCTTCGTTTTCTCGTTCGGTGTTGGGGCCGTTGCAGAGGTCTCCGCGACATGGGCACGTCATTCTGTAGCTCTTGGTTGAGTTGCAGTATTGGGCGTAGCATTCGTCTTGGTAAAACTTGATGCAGTGGCGCGACTCTGCAAAGGCTGTGGAAAGAAAGTGCACTTTTAATACTGAGTTTTTTAGTATAATAGCTAATTCGTTTTGTAGCACTTATCTATCTATCTGTTGAATACCTTTGAACGAGCAATTCTTGGATATATGCAATCTGAATCTAGGAATCGGCTTCAACGATTTTCATGAAATTTTATATGTAGGGGATTTCGGATGTGATAAATTCGGGTAACCTACTTCAGTGCGAAAGCCGTATCATCGAATTTTGTTTCTTAGAAAACCTTTCATCGACATCACCATACTGCGACACTTTGTTAAATTTGCTACTGCGATGTTTCGTTACATCGAAAAACGGTACTGCGAACGATTTTACTGCGAAGCCTTGTCCAATCTACATACTACCCAGAACCAAGTACATCGAGTTAATTTTTCAAAATAATAACTAACGTTAGTTTTTAAAAAGGAACAAAAATAGCAATGATCTAAACTCTCTACTTAAATTCATGACTGTTAAAGAAAGGTTATGTTTTTTTAAAACTAACGTTAGTTATTATTTTGAAAAATTAACTCGATTTACTTGGTTCTGGGTAGTATGTAGATTGGACAAGGCTTTTTGCCGACTTTTTCTTAATGTGTTTTTTTACTAATAAAGTTTGTGGTTTGTATGTACTAATTACAATTTAGGTACGTATAGTAACAACAGAAAAAGAAAGCGTCGAGTTGTAAGACACGGTTTTCTACTATGTGATTATGGTACGGTACAAGTATACCTAAGTACGTAGCTCTAATCATAAGGTTTGCATTTATACGTACGCGGTGAAGTCGCTACTACAGCGCAGTGTGTGTACCCCTGGTCACACGTGGTTACTTGATTCGAGACTTCGTTACAAGAGGGCGCGCGTTGGC
Source organism: Anania crocealis (assembly GCA_949315895.1). Taxonomy (NCBI): domain Eukaryota; kingdom Metazoa; phylum Arthropoda; class Insecta; order Lepidoptera; family Crambidae; genus Anania; species Anania crocealis. The sequence goes on from OX438869.1 coordinate 7,649,274, forward strand.
TGCGGTGCACCTGTTCAGCACGCGGGCCGCACCAGTAGCATTGCAAGCATTCCCCTGTAGCTGGAATAATATAAAATAATGTATATAATATAATATCAACAAGTACTTAAATGTCCAATACTGAATTCGGCTATCTCCATTGACTTCTATGCAAAACATGCCCGCCACCCAATGACGACTCGGTTTGTGTAGCGGCAGTCTGATGGCTACGCTAGTGTCTCCGCTTGGGTTCCCGGTGGGTTTAATTTAGAAACGATATTTTTAAAATGGGATTCGGACACGGTCAGAGGCTTGCATTGGCGGCTTGGAAAAGTATGACACCAGATCCTATGAGGGATTCAAATCCAAAAGTTGATAAGCATAAGAAGGAGAGACAACATGGCTTCGGGATGTTTAATACACTGTCATGTATAAAGCTTGTTGAAATAATCCTTTCGGAGAGGCCAGTGTAAAGGAGTAGATTGATGTGGCCTGATGATGATAGTGAATATCAGTTGATAGACATCACTTAGGGCTTATCACAACCGTAGTGCATTGGCACTGTGGAGGTTTTACGTATTCTGCTGCTACTAATTTTAAGGAGAAACTGTTTTACGAGTTACGAGTATTACATCGATCAAAGCACGGAGACTATTGCGAAACTGTTAGAGCCGTACCATACGTTACCTTTGTGAAGAGTACTAGCCTGTAGGTAGGTAGGTCAGTACCTACTTCTATTCCTAATCCACATTGGGCTCGCGTGGCAGGGAGTAATAAAACCAGTCTGTTTTCTGTGACTGGTATTTCGGAGAAGTAATACTTACGTCGTGTAAGACCAACGCTTTTCTAAGAAGGTATCTAAACCTTAAAATAATAAAAAACAAGAACTTAAGACGACCTTATTATTAGTTAAATTGCTCTTTACAAAGATTTCATAAAGTATAAGTAGGTAATAGGTGCAAAACGTCGTGTGTTTGTTGTTGTTTTCTGTTGGTTTTTAAATGTTGAAATTTTAATCGTAATTTTGGTTGCCATAAAAATAGTAGGGGAGCCCACGATGCTAAATGGGGATTTATTCGAGCGTCGTAGAGACCTATTAGGTTGCAAAGCTTAGATGATAAGAAGAAAAAAACGTTATATAATATATACCTTTTCATCGGTGGGGGAAGCAGCTATAGATTTTTTTTAAAACTCTTGCATGGACATACTCGAGCGCGTCAGATATTGATAGCATCAATCTCCTACGTATTTTTAATAATGAACGTATGTTAATCTGATCATTTGCATGATGCGGGTGGTTGTACATGGGGTGTTGTAAGGGTTAAAAATGAAAAAAAAAAATTGATCAAGCGCGTCAGATTTTCTAAGGGGGTGTTAAGTGCACCAAAAAAAAGCTCCCATTCAATAATCTGACGATTTCGATCTGACGCAAATTCACGGCCATTATTATAATGTGCAAAAAAAATTCGGCTTTATATATGGGGCTCATATTTGGTGGAGGTAAGTTTAACCGGGTACAAGGTATCCCCCTGTATATTAATCTGCCACGCTTTAGTAAATCCCGAAATCCCCGCTTGGGCTCCCCTACTATAATTTAAATGTTTTACTCAAACTTACAGTGCACGAGTAATGTGTCGCCTGTTCCGAGGTCCCGGGTTCGATTCCCGGACGGGTCAATGTAGAAAAAAATGTGTTTTTCTACATTTTATCGTGTCTGGGTGTTTGTGGTACCTTCGATGTTTCTGGTTACCAAAATACGTGTGCTTTAAATAGTTATTCAAATTGGGATCAGAACAATGTATGTGATGTTGTCCACATTTAAGAACAGTATAAAATCCTATAAAAAGCTGTTTCATCTTAACCGATTGTTCAATATTTGTAAAATATTTCTTTCGGATGTTGGAGGTACATAATCAGAAACATTGATGAAATCAGTATATAAACTTGAAAAATTATGTCTCAGGCGGGACTCGAACCCGCATCTCCTCGCATACCAGGCGCGGCGCTTTACCATTTACCTAAATACCCGGTATGCGAGGAGATGCGGGTTCGAGTTCCGCTTGAGAAATAATTTTTCAAGTTTATATACTGATATTATAATTGCAATTAAATTGCTAAAATATCATATACAGTAAACATTGATCAAACATTGCAGGCTTAACGCTTTAGCTTTAACGCCTTGTATTCAACGGTTTCAGTTATTCAAGGAATTATTTTTTTAAATTCATTGAAAATCGATTGATATTTTTGTAATATTCTAATTAGGGTTTATTTTACTAGTTTTTGACCCATAAATGTTTAGCTAGGCAATTAAAACGTACGCGTTGTTTAACTTTCATGGTAACCAATTCTCTTTTATTTGCTTCTATAATTTGTTGATTATTTTCTACCTCCTTTGATGCGAGTACCTATTGTTTTGGTTACTCGCTTGAGTGGCGTAGATCGGTAGGTCCTCTAAAAATACACGTCGAGTTGTGAGCTGTGAGGGTATCATTTTTGGTTCGAACGGAGTGTTGTAAGAAGAAATAACCATAGTCGATTTTTAATTATCAGTAGATATAGTATAAAATGTAATATTGGAATGATACGTTATTAATGTATGATACACTTAAGTAGTGAAAATATAGGCAATTTTTACTAATGGTTTCCGCTCGTTTATACTGGCCTACGTACCTACACCACACTACCTGTACCGAAACAGAGTAGGCAAGCACTAGTACATGAAAGAAAGCCTCTCTCAAAAGTGCCTGCCGTACAGATAAGGCATATATTAGTACCCAACACCGTCATGAGAAAAATCTCGACGCGTTGCGCCACTTTATGTGTCATCCTCTGAAATGCTGTTGCCTTCGCTGGGCTCCGACGATGATCTCATAAGGAATTGCTTACGGCATCACTCAGGCCGTGGGAAAATCAAAAGCCACTAAGAACAAGAAAATTACAATAATGGTTGTATATCTAAAATCTATCATTGGATCGCAAGTATTAACAAACGATATAATGAGTTTTCGGCTAAAGGAAAATATTTTATACGTTTTTGAAATGCTAGTACATTGACACGAATAGAATATGAAAGCAAATTGGTCAACTAAATGGATATGTAAGAGCTAAAATTCCATGAATTGTTTCGAAATTGGATCACAGGTTTTATCGTCAGAACAAGTGGACTCGATATTAAATGGTTACTATAAAAAGTTAATAAAATACAACTGTAGGCTAATTCATGTCTGATACCGGATAATAGAAGCTATGGATGGCGAGAGAGTTAAGTAAAGAGTACAGAGAAGAGGCGATAGTGGCAAACTCCTTTTGGAGGTGCATCCAGCAATGGACTGATGTGGGCTAATGTTGATGATAATAACAACATAATTAAGTTTATTGGGTAATGCTAGCAGATTTCATCGTGTCACTCTACAAACTGTAACTAATTCGACGAACACGAACTATGTAGAGCGATCATTTATTCAGAATGCAGCTAGCCGCATCGCTTGATTACTCTCGCTCGCTGGAACAGGTACGACCTAATAGTCGCTCGGCCAACGCAAATATTGGCCGAATCCTACGGACGACGATTGTTACACTCGAATACAAAAATTGGAAGTATGATTGGAAGCTATCGATTTGCAGGCGATTAAAAGATTATTTTTTCGGCGTAAATGTCTGACTTTTCATTCTACGAGTAGGTATTGTGGACTGTGACATATACACACGAGTAGATGTCTACTGCGTAATATACCCACTTTGACAATGGATAAATTAAGTCATTTACAGAATTTAATACTTTCAGAATGTGGACATTACCTACATTGTTATGAAGCTCTCAATCTCTTTATTCCAAATTACTACAACTACATTAATAATTAGATAAAAAGTTAAAAAGATATCAACTATAAAGCACCTTTCTATGCTCTTGTATACTCTGTAGAAAAAGGTGTTTTTCGACATCGATCCGAGAATCAAACCTAGAGTAGAGACCACTCCACCATTAACTTCATACGAAATGAGACTCGAAATTAGAAAAAAAGAAACAACGTGCGTTTTATTAGCACTTAAAGAACACTATTTCATAATAGAATCTATTACCATGTTACTATGTTGTGTGCAAAATGAGAGATTTGAGCTAGGTACTTGATTAATATAAGACTGCGTAACAGTTATTCCGGCTTCCATAAGCGGAGAAGACGTAGGGCGACGTTGTAAAGCATCGTCATTGGCAGTCGAAAGACGACCACATGATACACACGCGACTACTAATAATGATATACGTGGTACAGACCAAACGATCGATAATGTTTCATTGATAAAAGAAAAAAGCATTAATTCACGTAATGTGCGATAAGTAATTGGTTCCAAAACAATTACAATAAAAGCAAAGGTATTTTATCTATGTTGACATAGACAGACAGCCTGTTTTAAAGTTTCTTCGCTGACTACGTAAACATCTTAACTACTCAAAGATTTACCTTATTTTACTACTAAGTATAATGTTAACTTTTCTTACCTAAATTTTACTTTGATTTTAATTTCGATCATTGAGATGAAACAAGGTAAATATAAAGGTTTGTTGCATATACATTTACAAAATTAAATTTCATACGAGAATCATAGCGAAATGAAATATAGTCTGTTTTGCAAGTATAATTATCATGCGAAATAACAGAATACAAAATGCGTTTTATCTTTACCGTCAACATGCTGCGAACACGGCTGTGCATAGTTTCTATGAAAATAAACTGAAACCCGTGAAAATAACTTGCAACTTTAGTGTACAATTTTATCTACCTAGCAACGTGCGAATTTCCTTTTTATTCGTAAGCACATAACGGATGGAGTGAGGCTCGTAGTCCCTGCATGGGAGCTACCACGTGGGCCGAAGGCCGCTGTTTGTCCGTTGAATTCTTTATGACACGTTGTAGCCATTTTAAATTTGTATAGTGATGATACAAAATATTTTATTTCGTTCCAGCGATAACATCGATCGCCTGATGGAACAAATCAACGGAGGTTTGTGTATGTTATCGCATTATTACTTTACTACGACATTCTAACCGAAAATATCTCGTAGCAACCAGCAACGACTACGATTGGCTCGTAGCTTAGTTGCTACGAGACTACGACTACGACATCCTAGCTCCGCGTTCTAACAAGGACAATGTTAATAATTTATAACGAGGAGTTTGTCGTCAGTTAAAAATAAAATGTAATGATGTGTCTGTCTAGAAATGCTATCGACGTTTTTATGTACAGAGTACACACATTATAAATTTAGACATAAAGACATGAAATCGATAAGGAATGACGTCCAACTGCTGATGCTTACATAGCTTAAAAAGAATTGAAAATGACTTGGTTTTAAGTAATGTGACTACTATAATCCTTTCAACAAAAGTGGGTTTATAAATATTATTAAACGACTTGTTTTTGACAAACAACTCACATAAGACAACCGCTTCCTTAGCTTTTCGCGTCTGTGCGAAATAAATCATAACATGCATCAAGTAACTGTTGAACAACTGGAACATTTATCACCGAAGTTCGTGTCTGACGGGCAAGTTACAGATAATCCCAAGTAGGTACTCACCACTTAGGAGGATGAAAACCGCGGCTGCCTGCCCCGCGCTCCGACTCAGCCACGATTTGACTCCTCCCGCCATCTGTACCGCAAAACTTGTGTACCTACACAAACTTTCATTTAAGTTATTATAGCTTAGGATTTACAATGTAGGCTTTGAGTAAGCTGTGAAGATTAATTATGTAGTACTCGTATATCGGGTTATATAATCACTTGAACCGTAATTTGATAAATGTGTAATTTGTACCAGGCAACACTAAACGATAGTATGTGGAGAAAGAAATTAACATTAATGTGATGCGAGTTAATAGATAACGATCATTATCTAGGGCCCTTTCTCAAAGAGCCCACTGCAGCCAAAATGGACAACAAAAATATTACTAGCTCCAATAACGTGGGTATTGAACCTATGACCTTTAGCTAACCAAGCGACTGCTCTTTTACAATTAAGGCAAAATAGGCAAATTACCAAGGTAAAATACGCCAGTAGACGTCGGAAAATAGTTTGTTTTTAGGCCAGGCTCTATCAGGTCAGAAAATACTGCTTTGTGGTTGACCCCTTTACGTTGGTCACACTTGAAAATGAAAATTGTTTATTCAGTATCTTTTTACATTATGACATAACAAATGGCTGGAATCTCCTTTAAGTATAAACCTGTATTTGGAAACCCCGCTAAAACACTTTAACTTCAGGTTTAATAATTGAAAATGGCAGAGTGCAAGTTTAAATTACTACAGTATTAAAAATATGATACACAAAGGTGGATTTCTGGGATACGGATAGAACTGATTAAAACTGACATATTTTTTGTTCTGTAACATGTTTATGTTCTTGATTAATGATATTTAGATCTCTTGGTCAAAAGAGCTTTTTGCATACATTGATACATCCCATTCAAAATTTGTTCATATTCATATTTATTGCATCCTTAATGTTTATATTCAAGTTTTTTAAATATACAGTTCAAAGTTTGAAGAACATTATGGGCCTTGAAGGGCACAGCAATAAGAGAGTATTTATTAAACTATTCAATTTTTAAACGATTATAAAATTATGAACGGAACAATAGATACCACATAATTTATAATTATTTTAGGTAAGTAACTACTTATAATTCCCCAACTCCCCCATTGAAGAATTAATTAAAGTCTTGCATAAAAAATGACAGAATGTTATTAAAGTACATTTATTTTAAAGTAATTTTTATTCACATTTGATCCATGTTAAGATAATTATCTTATTTTTATTAGAGGCAAAATTTAAAACTATTGTCTGATAAGTTTATTTTAAGTTGAAATGTCAACTTATTTTGGGGATTTTAAGAATAATGTCTATTTATTATACCTACCTCTTTTTCCGTAATAATACACATGACACTACAGTTCTGAAAATGTAACATTAACCATCTCGCACACTGAGAAAAATAATAGTTTCATTACGTTTCTTTATTTACAGTTGAGGATAAGTAACTTGGTTTTAAAATGGCATGGCTGTAATTTCAGATTACTCACTTGTTGTACGCTAGACTTAGCTATTCATATTATTGATAATATTTTTACTTCTCTCTTTTAAACAACTCCAAGATTAGTTAAGGCGAATGTTAGAGGAAAGAACTATGACAGCAAGAATAAAATTTTGTGTAGTAAAATGTACTTAAAAAAATGAATTCAGAACAAAAAAGTTAGGTTACAAACTTTTTGATCACATCACTATTAGGTATCTATATCGCGAGATGAATAAAGTTTTAGATACCTTTGTTATTGGTAGCGTAGTGGTAGTAAGTGATGCGAAGCGCGTACGCCAAAGTCGGGCCGCCGACTAGTGCCTGAGGCGGTGGTGCCGTGACGTAGCCGCGACGTAAACGTGCGTGTGACGTGGCGAATTGAATTACGGTCACATGCGATGAAACTATGTCGGTTCCGTACGTGATATTTGTGGGTTAAAAATATCTAGACCTGGAGAAATGTGAATACGTTTATGCCTTGCTAATTTATATACTATCTATGGAATCACATTCATTGATGCTTTGTTCTGTCCTCATTTGTTTTTCTTGTCCGTTTTTGTAACATCTTTGGAGAAATTAAAAGACCTATAATATCATGGTAACTTAAATTCAATGATGGATTCGGGGCAATCAATTGAGGCCTAAGCCCTACAGTGGGATGTATTCAGTCAGACTGGTAATTTACTTTCGTTATATTTATCGATCCTCTATTGGTAGTTTAGTCTACAAGCTTAGCAGAATTTCTCAGTTCGAGGACTTAAAACCTTATAAGGATTTCGTAAATTCGTGGGAAAATATCGATTGAGCTGTTGGCAGCAATTCCAAAAACATCTTAATTTTATTTATTTTATTGCTTAAATAACTAGGGCAATTCGAATGCGTCGGATATGTCATGTATATAATTTACTTTTTTGGCCTGAGTGTGGTGAACCCGGACAGACTCAAGGGATTCACCAAACGAAACCGCAGAATATTTTTCCCACATACAGCCCTCTCATTTTCGTAACAGAATAGGTAGAAGAATCTTTTATGTTGTCTTGATTAAAGAGGTCGGGTATCCCAGTAATGAATTATGTTTAGAGCTAAATTTAAAACGTTTACCATGTTCTGGTTTTCTTTTTGGCTAGATTTCTTTTGTAGAATATACATCTAATAATTAATTTTGTTGGTACATACTTTTCTGTATACCAACCTGTTCACCACAAATTTTGATACTGTATTTCATAACGTATAAATAGTTCAGATTCTCGCAAACATGAAGTATTTATTACATGCGGTTTTTTTAATTAAAAATATATTTCGGAACCCCGTGAAATACAGAACTATTAAGTATACACTATCGATCAATACCTAAATGATCTATGATTGTATTACAAATGTCTTTCATTTTAATGTTTAGTAATTGTCGTGAACATTCAACATTGGTGTGTATTACGAGTAAGTGGGTTGGTGCCGCGATCAATCATTTCACCTTCGGGCAATTATATTTTTCCTGCTTACTGGAGTACCTATGTATTTGTCCTACTTTTCTAATGCTTACTAAATGTTTCAAGGTTTATTGGGCGAATCACGAGAATTCAGGGCGATAAATTGACTACCTAATATTACTACTTAATATTAATGAATGAATATGTAATCAGCTAAAAAAGTTTTCTTTTTATAATTGTCGAGTCCAATTTTTCGAACTGTTTTTAGGCAATTAATTTGCTAATGTAAATAGAACTTTTACTGTTTCAGGTAAGATTTGAACCCACGCATGAATGACAAAGTTTATCAAATTCTATTGACTTTTGCCAGATAGCAAAAAATACTTAATATTTTGCAATCCAAATTGGAATAAATATTACCAACGCTCAGAATGTTGTCAGAAAAATGCAGAATGCTGTCAGAAAAGGGGTTTCCTAATTTCTTGGCCCACTGTTATATTGTTAACTTATCGTATGTTTTTATGTTTCATTAACACATCGCCTGACCCCCTAAGCTATACCTTCCTATTAGTAAAACTTAGATATTGTTATAAGCTTTTGCTATTCTTTTTGTATATCTTCCCGTAGATATTAAGTGTTAATAAGGTCTTAGGTCTCGATAGCTTATTAAAAACTTAATTAGTTGTTAAAACGAGATTGATGTTATTACCGTATTGTTTGGAGGTAAAAGGGCATGAACGCAAAACTTAGGTTTCCTATAACAACTGAGATAAATTACCTAAAATAGCTAAAATTTAAACATTAAGATGATACTCGTACTATACACTACTATATCATATTTAAACGTATGCTGATATATTATGAAATGTTTTCTAAATACTCAGAAAGATATCGAACACACGACCTTTCGCTTACCAGGCTGCTCTTTTAACTGAGCTAACAAGATATTTGTTGTGTCATTACTTTATTCAAATGTTATCTAACATCCGGAAGAAAACTTTTACAAAATTTTCTAACTTAATTATGATGAATCAATCATCTGTATAAACTTTCAAAGCCTTTGTTATAAACATAAGTATCTTCAGTGATAGAGCCCTTTTCCTTTAGTTTCTAATCACAAGTTAGCAAATCAAATGCTATCATATTTTATTACGTTACATCATGATTACATTCACGCGCAATAAATAAATAACAATGGATACTTTATTTAAATATGAATCCCATCTATTATCGGGTGGCGAAGCCATTTTCTCGTTGTTTCCCTCGCACATAAAGCAGCTTCTTAGAAATAAGGTCGCTCTTTAGAAAATACGATCGTGCAGGGACAATAAATTGAAGCATGAATAAACAGTCCAAGGAAATAGATTATCGCGCCAGGACTAGCGCCGGGACTTCGGTTGTTTTTGCCGGGAATCGATATGTACATATGCGAGCTTTATTCCGATAGCAAAACGGTGGCATAAGTATAGAGTTTATTTCTCGTAACACAAATTTTATATTAGTTAAGGTAGACACGTGTTCCAGCGCCAAAGATAATAATATACTCGTTGCAAAAAGACCAATCTTCTGATTAGGTGATATATGTATATAAAATAATATTTACCATTTGCCATTGGAACTAAACGTGAATGATATACATTCCGTTTTCGTATAACGGCCTATAATCATCGGACTGCAGGGCAAAGGTCTTCATCATTGAATTCAAGTAACCATAGCAATGATGGGTTCAAGCATAATCAGCACGCTTGCCAAATGCTCACAAACCCGAGCAATGTTCGAAAATCGAAACTTTTTGTTGCCCGACCCGGGGATCGAACCCGGAATCCCGAGACCTTGGCCCGGCATTTAAACGACTAGATCAACGGGGCTTACTAGTCTCTTGACTTGATGCAAACACTTTACATATTATTAAAATAAAAAAAAAAGTTGTGCGTGTACTAGTGTACACACGTAAGAAGTGAAACTTCTTTATGGCCTTATTTTTCGAAAAATGATCTACATGCAACTTTCCAGAAATTGGTTAAATTGGTTAAATTAGTTAAATTGGTTAAATTGGTTAAATTGGTTAAATTGGTTAAATTGGTTAAATTGGTTAAATTGGTTAAATTGGTTAAATTGGTTAAATTGGTTAAATTGGTTAAATTGGTTAAATTGGTTAAATTGGTTAAATTGTTTAAATTGGATAAATTGGTTAAATATTATATCACTTTACCTTTTTGCTTTCGTCTGAACCAACCGTGGTAGGGGCAAGAAAAAGATGGCGCGTAACCGAAAAATCTGACGCTGAAAACGTGACGGTAAATTTTTTCCAACGCCGATAAAGAAGTTTCACTACAATAAATTTACGGATTTAAGTCGCGTTTATTAAGGTTTTACATTTAATTTTGATCTACCCAGACGTTTCGAACTATTTGCAGCGTTTTACGAACCTACCCCTACCCGTAACTAAGAACGGTGTACAATTGTTGTTTAATTATAATAGATTAAATAAGTAAATATTACAAGCATTACAGCTTAATACGCCTATACAAACATGGATGATGACAAGCTGATTATATTGATTGAAAATGTGATTGAATGTTATATAAATACTTACATTCGTTCGCTAAAGCAGGCGACGAATTTTGTTCCATAACGATCAATGCCAATTTAAGAAATCAGAAAAAAATATATACTATTAGTTACAGTACACCATAGTTTACAGCTATAGATGTCATTGTATTTTTGGTATTTAAATAATAATAATAATAATAATAATAATAAAAATTTATTCAAAACCAAAAATATTGCTAACAAAATATATAACATAATTCATGTAGTAATTGCAGATATTGGTTTATTATATTACATATTTGAATCGAAAGGTGGATCCCTGACATCGAAACTAGTAAAAACTGTATTTTCAGTGTCAGTGATTCCTCGACATTGTTCAGCTTATTTTAACAAGAATATTAACATTGTTGTTAAATTAATTATAAATTGTGATTATTTGGCTTTGATATGATAAGTTTGTGTGTGTGTGTGTGTGTGTGTGTGTGTGTGTGTGTGTGTGTGTGTGTGTGTGTGTGTGTGTGTGTGTGTGTGTTTGTATGTGTTTGAGTTTGAATGTGTGTGCGTATGATGTGTGTGTTGCTGTGTAGCCTGTTTCATCGTATGTGAGTATTTAAATCTAATATAGTGTATAATAATATTATGTATGTAACCAGATGTGTTCGTTCACCCAATATAATAATTACTTTAGGAGTTTTTCGATGTCTTCATACGACATATTTAATAGACAATCTGTGATTTTCTTTCTTACCTCAAATCTGTTGAGAGTGTAGATATGCGAAATCTTATGCAACCTATTATATATTTTTGAAGACAGGGCTACGTATTGACGCTTAGTTAAGGCTGTTCGGCGTTTAACTATAGGGCATACGTGGGATGGGGCCCTTCGATGATTAAGGATCGTTTTATCGAGGGGTAGAGAGATATGTCTTCGCAACACACTTCGCAGAACATATAGTTACCGGACTGTTAAGACCTGACATTCTAAGTATAATAGGTTTGTGGCGTACCGAATTGGTTTGTGAGTCATTATCTTTAAAATGGCTCTTTGTGCCCGCTCCAAGTTCAACATCGCAGTACTGCCAGCACCTCCCCAGATCGGAATACAGTAAGGCAATACAGATTGACATAATGCAAGATATATTGTCCTAACCATTTCTTGGCTGACTAAATGCCTTATGGTCTTAAAAATATAAATTAACTTACGTACCCTGCCGTTTAGAGCTTCAATTTGTAGGTGCCACTTTTGACTCCGAGATATTTTACACCATGAGCAACAGTAAGAGGATAGCAGTCACATGTTGCAGATGCTAAAGAACACGTGTGTACGATAATATTAGAGTCATCGAATGAAGGAGCAGTGGCGCGGCTCATGTAAAAGGGGAGAATCTGTGTCTTCTTCAAATTTAATGTGAGAAGATTAGCTGAAAGCCAGTTCATCACTGTTTTGAGTGCCTCTTGAGTCCGTTGTTTAGCGCTATTCCAATCATTGTCATACACTAAATGCTAATTATTAGTCAGATAAAACTTATGAGTAGGTACTCAGTTAAATACTCAGTTACATTTATAGTATTCCCAAGCAAAGATGTGATAGCTTGTGCCCTTATGTCGAAAAGGGCCATATGAAACGTGCAAGCCATTATTTGTCAAGCTTGGTATATTAACTGTTGCTGGCATGTACATACTGGAAATGTATAAATTTGTAAGACAACATTCCGAGCTATTTAAAACTGCTGCTGACATGTATCCAAGGAATACAAGATCATCCGATAGACTTGTACTTGATTTTTGCCCAAGGTTATCACTTTGCAAAAAAAACTGCTATTGTATGTGCATAAGAGTGTTTAATAAAATTCCTAAGAAATTTAAAACCGGGCCAGTAAAATTAATGACCAATAAACTTCGGGAATGGCTGATCTCTTCTTGTTTCTACAGTGTTAAGGAATTTCTTGACAACTCAACATGAATTTGCATGCTGAATGTATTAGGCAGAATAGCGCACCATGTATAACTATGCTAATAACCACTTGTAAACCTATTCTCTGCAAATAAATGTCTTTGTATTCTTTGTATTCTTTGTATTCTGGAATTATCCGATGTGTGGTGTGAGCTTAACTTGACCGCGATACCAAGTTTAGCCTCTGATCGAGTTTTAGCTACGGCCACTATGTAGCTGTTTATTTCGATTTTACAACTGCATTCAGTTACATCATGTAGCTAGATACTAACGAATGAGATTTGGTATGATAGTTGAATAGTGCCTTTTATTCTACAATTGACAATACTGAATCTTTCTTATCTCAAATCTTAAGCCAAATTTCAACATTTCACGAAAATTTACTAATTACCTAATTATTAAAGAATTGATATTGATATATAGATATTTTGATATTATAGTATAAAGACAATAAGTTTTCAAACTTTATGTATAGAGGAGTTTACACCAATTTTGTTAAATAAATATGTTTAATATAAACGGTTAGATATCTGTGATATCTACTATAAGGCATGCGAAATTCGATCTGTCTTAAAAAACTCGAGCAGTCAATTTGATTCTGTAGCAATTCGTAAAGAATAACAAGATCCACAGATGCTCAAGATGCCAGTGCGTCAAGCAAGCCGAATTAGGACTACTTAATACCCTAAGCAATCCACGCCACTGCTATTTGCACGTGGGCTGCTTTGTTGACGAAGTATGCTTTAACAACATAAGTTACGCGGATGATTTAGTGCTACTAGCCCCTTCGGTTTGTGCACTTCGTAGACTGCTTGGGGTGTGCGAGTTGTATGCTGCATCACATGGCCTGGTGTACAATGTAAAAAAGACAGAGTACATGGTCTTCAGAGCGGGTACCAAGTGTCCTCACAGTATACCACCATTTTTTCTTTATAGTAAGCCCATAAGCCGGGTACATTCTTTTAAATATCTGGGACACCTGATAACAGACGATCTTAAAGACAATTTAGACATGGAGAGGGAACGCAAGGCATTGTCAGTCCGGGCGAATATGCTGATCCACAGATTCTCACGATGTACGGTGGCAGTCAAAATAACTCTGTTCAAAGCTTATTGTACTTCACTCTACTCGGGGTCTCTGTGGTTCAAGTATGCGCAAAGGACTTACAATGCCTTGCGGGTCCAATACAATAACGCATTCAGAGCGCTGTTGCGGCTGCTGCGTTTTTGCAGCGCTTCCTCAATGTTCGCCGAGGCGCGCACGGACGGTTTCGACGCCACCTGGCGCAAAAAATCTGCCTCACTCTTGCGCAAGCTGCGTGGCAGCCCCAACATCATTCTTCGTGCGATAGCAGACCGGCTAGACAGCCCGCTTGTTTGGGCTCTAGCTCAACGCACTAAATCTGTTTTAGAAATTAAGTACTAACATAGCTTAAGTTATCTTGTTGTCAAATAAATAATTGAATTATTTAATCCATTCGCAATCTTGTTAAAATCCCACTTATGAATTTTTGAGACATGACATATAAAATCCGCGGAAAATAGCTATTTAGGATACCTGACCCTAATTGAAAAGCCAGTGAAAATTTCCGTTAGAGTATATTTTTTTGTTTTTTTTTTGCCTCCCGACATGATTCCCTAAGCCATTGCTTAATTTGCTTTTGGGCTAATCCGGCACTGATGTCAAGTCCCATAAATCTTCTCTGAACTCGCTTTATTCGCAGTAAAGTGTGTGTACATGTGTGTCTCCAAATTATGCTGCAGTAGTTTTAGTGAGTAAATTGACTTCACGTTGAAATCCAGAGTCCATTATAATTGTGAATTCCTTCATGGTGACAGGTATACGTTATGTACACAGTGGCAAATAATTAATTTATTGTACCTGACTAAGTGGCTTACTAACAGTCTAAGATGCATCTTCTTAAGCCACTTAATCTGAAACGAAACAATAAACCAATCAAGCACACGTAAATTAATATCGGTGTTTGTCACCACCAGTATACCGACCACGTCGTATTTCCCAGTGGATTCGTCTACTCTTGCATAAAACATTTTGATAAAATTCAAAGAACGGCGCAGGCTGCAACTGTAGGTGAGTAATCTTACAATGCGGTGCAAACTGGCATTGTGAGATGTAGGTCATCGGCGGGCATTGGAGGCTCGGAGCTGCATTGCGACGCGAGCCGTTAATGATATGCAACGAATTCGAACTGACAAATTCGATTTCCTCGTATATTTAACCGGTTGTTGTCTGTTATCACATTGTGTCAGACATAAATGGAATATAAGCTCTTTTAGCACAACTGTTACTGATAATATTCGATAATCACATTGTTCTGATCCCAAAGACCGGAAAACAAACGCAAAATTTGTATTTATTATTCTAACTTGACAAATTTGTATCATTATTTAATTCATTTAATTCATTTAATTCATTTAATTCATTTAATTCATTTATTTCATTTAATTCATTTAGTTCATTTAATTCATTTAATTCATTTAATTTATTTAATTCATTTAATTCATTTAATTCATTTAATTCATTTAATTCATTTAATTAAAACCGGCTTACAGTTTAACCCAACGCGACGGCAAGTCATACAAAAATTATTATCTCTAGAGTTAAAATAACAAGTAATCAATTAAACTAAAAAATAACACAACTTATGGTCAAATACATAGCAATAAAATAATACATAAAAAGTCAATTACTAGAATACAGTTAAGTTAATGGTTATGTTAATTATGTCATATCAAATATTTACAAAATGTCAAAATTTAAGATAATAATTATGTCACAAAATCTATAACATAAAATAAAATTTAAAAAAATAAATAATATTAATAACAAATAATCATACGAGTACCTACCTAATAAATGATTATTGTTAAAAATGTCGATCAAGAAACTCATATGCAACTGTCATCAAGGACCCCAAGCCATCAGCAAAAATATCGATGTGATCGTACCGAGCGAGCATGTCCCCAATGAGGCGAAGCACAGTGGGTGCGTGTGCGGCGTGCACGGTGCGCGCGACGGGCCTCTGCAGCAGGCGCGGCCGCCGCCGTGGAGCGACAAGCCCGTCCACGTCTTGCGAAATGCGTGAGGGCACAATCAGCCGCACACGTTCCAATACGTATGGATTATCGACCCTATGGTAGAGCACGGACATGTAATGAAAAACAAGAAGCAGTTTTCTTCTAAGAGCCAATGTGTCGAGACCTACCATGCCATAAACGAATGAGGATGGGTAAAGAAAAGGATAATATCCGTTGCATTTTTTATATAACCACCGGGCAAACTTTCTCTGTATCTTTTCTACCATAAGGCTATATTTTTCCTCATGTGGATCCCAAATGACCACCCCGTACTCGAGCTTACTTCGCACGTATGCGTTGTACAATACTCTAGCCACAGCAAAGCTACTCAACTTGGAACATGTCCTCACGATAAAACCTAACAGTCTACTTGCCGACTTGCATATATTTGTCACGTGATTGTGAAAGTCAACTTTCTTATCAATCGTTAAACCTAAGTCTTTAATTTCGTCAATTCTCTCGTCAAAGAGAAGTGTCAAACAATTTGTAGTCAGAGTCTAATACTGTCCGCTTTCGTGAAAATGTCATCGTTTTACATTTTGAGATGTTAAAAGACAAACGATTACTCTCACTCCATGTAGCCACAGCATTAATATCACTTTGAAGAGCATCTGTATCCGCTTTACTACTTATACCAAGATACAATTTTAGGTCGTCTGCGAATAAAAGACACTGCGAATCCGACCACATTTGGTAAGTCGTTAACCATGATGAGGAACTACGTCGGACCCAACGTACTTCCTTGACTTACACCGGATCTTGTGTAGTAGTTCTACGACTCATAGCCGCCCAAGTGCACAAATTGACAACGATCTCAGCTTGCGCGAAACTGTACAAATTTAGGAACAAAACCTATCTCAGATAACTTGCGGAGCAATATGTCGTTATCCACAAGATCGAAGGCCTTCCTGAAGTCAAAGTAAGCTGCATCCACTTGTCTATTTAAGTCCATTTGTGAAGAAACGTAGTCAACTAAAGTCGCCAAATTCGTAGTAGTCGAACGCGCCCTGCGAAAGCCATGCTGACTATCATGCAACTCACTATTTATCTGTTGGCTAATATAATTATTAAGCACAGCTTCAAACAGCTTAGCAAAGATAGAGAGCACGGCAATCGGCCTATACGTCGTTATTTCCGGGCTAGGTTCTCCTTTTGGGATTGGCGTAACTCTTGTAAGTTTCCAACGTTCAGGGTACTTGGCCTGGTTCAATGAAGACTGAAACAAATACATTAAAGGATCCTCAAGAATGGAAATGTAATTCTTAACCACAAAAATAGGAATACCATCAGGCCTACTAGATGATCAAAGCTTGAGACGCTTTACAGCTCTATTCACTTCTACCCTGTCTACGGTTGGAACCGAAATAAGTTTCGAGTGTGCGGTTGTATTACCCTCTTGAGCAGCCTCAGTGGGATCCAAATGCGGCACCTCATCTAGGAATATTTATAAATGTCTTATTATGTTTAGTCTGTAACTAACGCTCCGCCTACGACTCCGTCTGCGTGGGAAACGGCGTCAGATCATATATGATCTGAGGAAACGGCTATATGGCTCTCATTAGAGATCAGTTAAATTAATGCAATAGATACCCTATACAAACTTTCAACCCCATCAAGGGATCAGTTTCAGAACAAAAACTATCTTTTGTAATTTTAAGTGTCACGCACTATTTCTAAACCAAATTTTATAAATCAGTTAAGTAACTATTAGGTTATAGTTATTGATACAAACGTCCAGATACCTTTTGACCCGTTGTAGGATGATTTTCGAGATCACAACTATCATATAAACTAAGTTTGGATTGTATTATATCTTTACATCTTCTAAACTCCAAGTAAGCGCTTAACAATCCAATTTTACCAGACTTTGCAGTAAGCCACAGAGGTAATTAGTTTAGTTGATAGACTATCAGTGGTACTTGATAGGTCCTTTTAAATCCTCTGTTTGATTGATCACAGCAATTAGCGGAACCGATCTTAATATTTGGTCAGTATGGTACTTTACGATGCAAATTTAGGCTAATATAAGGTTTATTTTTGTACGTTGCACCTTACTCATTTGAATTGTGATTGCCTTGATTATAACCTTGTATCAAATTAGATTTCTTTAAATAAAATGTCATAAGACAAATTGGATTTAGCCGAAATAAGTTGTCTAGTAATCTAGTTTGATATTCCACTGACCCAGTTTGTAATTCAATTTCTGTCCAATAGTTTTGACGTCTGTGTGACCTAGGTACTCTACCTACAAAATCCGGCTACCTGAAGAGACCCCATCATTTATTCCAACATTATAAAGAGAAGTTCGCCATATTAAAATTAAATAACCATTTCTCTGAGGTCTAAACATGATAGTTGTACTAAACACTATTTAAACTTAAAGTCTAAAATAAACACAGAATAGAAATGAATTTTCAAAGTGAATGAAGTACTGGAAACATTTAGGGCTATACAATTTAATCTGATCGCTTTTATTATATCATATAAAATTTTCGTTTTGATTATAGGCACAGTACCTAGTTCATCACCCTACTATTTAATTACGGAGGGGTTAACTGTTTTACAAGCGGTAGAATACGGTAAATGTATTTCGCGTCGAGATTTACACAAAGGGTCGTCGGGCGCCGCTCTATCTTCATTTGACGTACCCATGGTCCGGCCTTTGAGGGTAGGCAAAAAATAACAGACAATTAATATTACTGCTTTCGCTTCACACGTGTTTATATATGGTAAGACAAAACGCATATAGCTAGTGGTAGAAAAGTTCTTTATATGAAACACTTTTTGAAGAAAAATACTTTTTTTTAATAAATAATGGGCTTGCTCTTGACTACATACTTAACTATACGGTTAAGAAGAAGCCTAAGATGGAGCGAGCTTACCCAGAGGTTCCGGTTCTCCCACACACCAGCGGAGCACAGAAAAACTGTTTGGCGCTTGACTCCGGCAGGAGGGTGGTAGCATCCAGGCAGCCTCTTTATATACGAAGCCTACCACCGCAGAGGGATCTGTTAGCCGTCATCATTGGTTAGAAAACGAAAGATGCCGTTGCCCAGGGTGGACCACTAGGAGGTAGATCCCACCACCCCAAAACTCAAACATATTGGCCCTATTTTTGTGTTTGTAGGTATTAATTTCCCTCAACGGTTTATTAAATCTCATCATCATCCTCACCAAACCACATAAGCCCACTGCAGGACACAAGCGTCTCCAAAAAGAGGATTTAGCTGTAATTGCCATGCTAAGTAGGCGGCTTGGAGAGAAGACACTGCTGCTAGTCTTCTTCTGGCAGTACCCCTTTAGTCGCCTCTGACGACACCTAATACGAAGATAAGTGGTGGTGTTATTATTTTTCTGTGCCGGCACTAACGATGTAATGTAAAAACGCCAGCACCTACTTACACCTACGATTAATATTTTTTAAAAGTGTCAGTACATTTAAAATCATGCATTTGATATATATGCAAAGCAAAAAGTTACTCCACAGTGACAGTAAAAACTGAGCTGTGTACTAATCAACATTTATCCAGAACTATAATGTTTTATGTGTTTCGCTGTTGGTGTACCTTATAAATATAAATAAACTATAAACAGCTTTTGCTTTTGTTTTGGAAAAATGATTAGAACTTTTTGTTCCCATTTGCTGCGGAAAATGAATAGGCATAAGATGATGTGGTTATTCTTTTTCGGCTACGTCTTGTCGCAGCCGCCCGCCCGCCCAGACAAATGGCACTATTTGTATAGATTTGCGGGACTCGCACGCCGCCCGCACCCGACATGCGATCGGATGTAATCTCTTTTAAATTGCCTGCAATGAAGTGGCCTGGTATACCTAGGTTATTTACAAAATACATGGTGTTCCATTTTCAAAAAGCTGTGCCGTGTGTTGTCAGCTTATATGGTGTGACGGGCTTAAATATGAATAACAACTCCTTCACGCCTAGGTGTTTATATTTGTGAATCTTTGACACTTAAAAAATCTGTACTAGAATTTCCTGAAAATATATTTTGTTTAAAATATTTTTTTTAAAGAACAAATTGAACTTTTTCTTTAAAAAAAAAATGCAGTTGGCAGTTGAATTCTAACCCGGTCTCTGACCCTATAAGAGACTGTTGAATCATTCAAACCACGTCATTTCCTCATGCTTCTTTATTTATTAATTTGGAAAAAGACCTCAGAAGTTATTATGTAACAACCAAAATGCTTTAAATATTATAAAGTATTGCTTGAATATCAAAGCAACTCGTACTTAGTACACTCATTTATCAAAACCTATGATAAAAGTCTGTCTTAACTATATGAACCATACGTTATACGAGTAATATTACATATTTTTTTCCATGTTACGCATCACATTTTTGCGACACCACATGATACTATGAAAGATTGTGTAAAAGATAGCGTATATAGCAATAATCAGTTTATATATGAATTTATAGAACTCGCAGCATCCCACGTATTGTTACACTTCCCGTTATGTACACAAGGAATATAAAACAAAGCCTAACTTTAGTGCTCATGAATAAGAATGTTTATACTTTATGAAACTAATAAAAAGCGTTAAACGAGAGCTCGCAAGTTTTTATAAAACACTGTTTGATGCATTTTCCGGTAAACTTGTAAAGGCGAATGGTATGTTCTGCACACTACCTCCTGGCTGATTTATTTTTAGTTAAAGTAGTTAAAGATTATGCTTAGCAAATTTTCCACCATTTACGGTTGAATTTCGAAGGGTGATTGCCAAATAGACTTTATAAGTTATAACCTTGGTTATTTATAACAAACATAGACGAATATAAACTAAAACGTAAACACACACAACTTTAGTTACACACACAAACTTACAAATTACTATTATGTATATGTATGTATATATTATGTATATAATATTATTCTGTTATGATATATATTATTATATTCAACTAGACGGCATAATGTACTATCCTAGGATATTGTACCGTTACCTTATGGCGAAATTTGTAAAATGTATGCAGAAGTACAGTTATTTATGTATGTTTTTCAGCAAATTTTCCACTGGTCACGGTTGAACTTCGAAGGTTGATTGCCAAATAGACCTTATACGTTATAATAACAAACATTTGACAGCTTTAGATTAACTCATTGAGTTCAGTTTACATTCTGAAGATAAATTGACTAGAAAAATGATTACACTTTTAGTATTTATTACGCAAGTTATATGCTACATGCTTATGTTTACCTGTTGTGCTTTTGTAGTTAATAGCGGTCTCTGGTTATTAATGTGTCTTTTAAATGTGTCTATTAAATGAGAATTAACAGAAAACCTAGACCGTTACTTATTTACTTTTATTGGAGTCTTATTAAGTGAGCTTTTCATTTCAAATATAACAAAGTAGCTACGAGTTATTGTGAAAACGGTGTCTTCTTTCGGTTCGGACGCAATAAGTACGGTGCGGCGTGGTGGAAATTCGTTAGTTCATAACCGCACAAAAACTATACAGCAGCAACGGACGGTTTCAATTTTGGCCACAATAACATGGTATGTATTTTCAGGCGAATGGCTACGTTTAACTTTTTGAAACAACCGCAGTAATCTCTTTTCTGGGGCAACAAAAATAAGCAAGTCAAGTGTTTACCGAAGTTATCTGCAATTTGAAATGTAGTTAACTCTTGTGCTCTAACGTTCTCTATTTTGTATTAAACTCTTGTTAGATAATGTGCGAGTAGTTTTAACATTTTTACTGCACTGCAACAATTAATGCGCACAAAACTACCTGTTAGGTGAGGCTAATAAAATGAGCTTATTATATTATAATTAACTTCTATCATTCTGCTATTAACCTACTTGTTATAAAAACTTTTAATGTTCCGTGTTGCATAATATTTAGTACTTTTTGTCATCATGGTTGAACCTTATACTATCTCCTACTGCCTAAAAACAGGATCTAAGTTCAGTATTTAAAATTGAAATTTAAGTGCCATGCAGGAATCGAACCCGCATTCCTATGCATACCGTGCGCGGTGCATTGTCCATTTAAGCTACCGAGACAATTATTACGTCATTGTGTGTATTTTTCAAGTCAAGCATCCGATTCCCGCCTCAGAATGAAATTTTTAAGTTACAATACTGATATTATAATTGCAATTAAATTGCTTCAAATATCATAATATTATAGGCAGGCAGTACAAGAAAAAAGGTAAAACCAATGTTAGGATCAACCTCATTATAAAACTTTTAGTTAAATTCTTTATATTTTTCATACCTGGTCAAGGTGCAACATTTAAATTGTCTGTCTATTTCACTTTCCGTTTTGAACATTTTATGCATCGAAATAAGCAAACGGAGTATAACATATGTAGATATTGATCTATAATGTGTCGGTTATCTTAAATTGATCTGTTATATCGATATTTTGTAGCATATTACCTACCTCTATTGCAGGCATGTAAAGAAACCTTAGCGTTTTCGTTCTTGCTTGTTACCATTCAGCTTAAAAAGTCTGAAAATCTAAATTAATTTGTTTTGTCAACAGTGAAGACAAATATTCGCATTACAATCAGCAGCAAAGGATATAGAGATGTGTCATGGCTGGCGCGGCAGGGTCACGAGGGGGCTAAACTGGGCCGGTGCAATAAATAACTGCGGGCGCAATAAGTTCACGGTCGGTCTCATCTGCTCTGTTGTTACGAAGCAACTAATTCTGTCCTAATCTCATGGGTGCAAGTTAACGTGGATTAGTTTGACCATAAACTTATGTTGAGTTACAGTTAGTTTGACCAAACACTTACGGCTTTGGAGAGCAGCTAAAATAAAAATAAGTAACCTGCGACAGAATAAACAAAACCATTTTTGGTTATACCTAATCCATTAGAAATATATATCTTACTTATTAAGATTGTAAAATTAGCGAAGTATTCAAACGCATAAAAAAAACTAGATCTTACTTAGTTCAGAGAAAAAGTTACGCTTCAAAATGTTTTTACTTATATTTAGTACCTACCTTAATGCGAGGTTCTACTTACCTTAAGTTGAATTTAGGAAATCATAAGAAATGTAATAGTGCACCCAAACGTTCAATTGGGGCGCTCATTTGGCGAGGGAGCTTTTCTGTCGCTCATTGCGTAGATATCTAGTTTTTATATAAGATCTACTGACGTTTATAAGATGCTGTTTAATTTGGTTTCTAGAATTAGAACAGTATTAAAGCATAAATTTTTGTGTCGTTAATTAAACAGCATCTTATGAACGTCAGTAAATCTTAAAAGTAGGCATTGATATTGAAATTACAAACATACATATAAATTGTATTTAATAATAATGATTATTTTGATAATTTATTCCCAAACTCATAATCACAGTCATAAATTTAAACTTGTCGTTCCAGATTTTAGACTACGCAGTACGCAAGGTTGGAAATTCGTTCATGGAAAACTGCATTCGCATTATTAACAAATTCTAGTATATTGCTGAATTACAAGTTCAATTAATTTGAATGAAAAGGGGTTACTACACTGTTATTAATTATCTAAATGATGGAAAATGGAAAGTCGTCGACCAGGACTATAGCAAACGGTGGCAGAGCAAATAAAAACGTATTCAAAAGAAGAAAAAATGCTAATCGGTGAACTAGAAGACCTTTCTTAATTTTTTTAAGTTATTTTCTAGTAAAATTGACACCGCTTAGGTAACCTCGGTATGTTATCAGTTGTATGAAAAACTACAATATATGAAAATATTTGAACTTCCCTTTGCCGGAAAGCGGCGAATGGGGTGTCGGATGAAAGGTCTCGGCACCGTCTACAATTCCGCGTGCAGAGAAGAGGTGGTGCAGGAGGCAAATTTTGAAATTAAAGCTAAAAAAATTGAAATTTTTATGAAAATGAAATGTGCTGAAATGTCCTAGCTCCCGCCTTTCTTGTAACTTAACTTATTTAAAAAGAGGCTGACAATAGTGAGCAGTTTATTGCGCTGCTTCTTGTTGGCCATAGCCCACACCTATCGGGATAAAATATTGGCACATAATAATTTGCAGAAATACTGTGAAGATCATCCTGAAAGTAGTTTTGCATGTACATGACCTAATAGTGTTTATATTCTTTAGAATTTCTTTCTTTTAACTTAGGTTTAGAATTTCATTTTCAAAGGATACTTTCGTCATCATGATATCTTGATCTAATTGTCATCATTTTTTAGCGTTGAATACCTATATACTTTAAGGTTTAGAAATTTCAAAGCTAATTATTTATTAAGTACAAATATTGTGTTTCAGACAAAGCCTCAATAAGTTTGACAAAGATTGTGTATTTTTGGCCTAGTCGGCTGATTTAGTCAAGTTAGGTGCAACTTTTATCATGTTATTAATATTCATAAGAATTGAAAATTAGAGTATTTGAAAAAAATACTTACGTATCTATAAATTATAAAGCCAAGGAATAATAATACTCTCCAAAAACTGATACAATAACGATTTATAAAATGTCCGTGCTAATAGTCCGAACGAGTAGTCATTTGCTGACGCCTGACTTGGTTTAAAATTATAAAAAGGTCGAACATTTTTGGGATGTCGTTTGTCCAATAAAGTGGGAGTAGGGTTTTTCCTTTCCAGTGAAAGGTCGTAATGGACAGATTGACAGACACATTAAATTGGTCAGAAGGACTCACAAGTGGCCATCTGAAGATGCCCTTATAGGCCGTCTGATAAAACCTTATCACATTAAGTACGCCTTTTGTTAAATAAAATAAAGCCAGCAGTCATTGTGGTCGGATTCAGCTATAGCTACTTGGCAATAAAATTGGAAATGTTCTGAATTGTACTTATAAAAGAAAAACATAGCATAATAATCACAGGATATTTCCCAGACATGCAACAACGGAGTATAATGTTTATTGAGTATATTAGCAAAATCATGCTTTATAACCTGTATGGTAGCGATGTCTTGTTTTGCGTCTGACAGGATTAAATATCAATTTCCTCTAAAGGAGTTTCGTATGAGTGCAGGATGCTTTAAATTATTTTTTATCGAAGAATCTGGAAATAATCCTATGAGATAATACTCGTACCTACTTTGCAACGTCATTAGAAGCTTGAATTTTTATGGCTTTCTGCATACATTATTGAAATTATTACAGATCCAGATTCAAAGTTAAAACATTATATTAAAGCCTTAGTAAGTAAAGTAAGTAACAGCCTATAATTATCCCATTGCAGGGAAAAAGCCACAGCAATGTTTAGGCATAATCACCACGTTTGCCAAATGCGCGTTGGTGATCAAAACCCGAGCAACATTTGAAAATTCGATACTCTTGTTACTTGATCCGGGGATCGAACTCAGGACCATGAGATCTTGGCCCGGTACTTAAACCACTAGTCCCATGGCATTGACTCGTTCTCGCTTGCACTCATGTATTGAAGATCATGCTCTATCTCGCTCGCTACTTGTAACTTACTTAACACGTGTGAGCGTGAGCGTGCTAAGTAGGTAGTGGAGTACAGTTCTTGATTGTGGACAGCATTGTCAGAATGTGCCGTATCTACCCTTTTTATATCAATCGTTCACTTTGTAGAAAAGGAGATAATCTGATTAAGCATTTTGTTTCCTTCATGACGTCTTTCGAAGAGGACTTAATTGTGTATACTTTTCTCTGTCCTATTAAGGGTAATGAATAAATGCAGCATTCTAAGCATGTTACATGATTTGCTAACGTTGTTTAGCAGCATTGTGTTCCCTGTTCCAGCGCTCGCATTGGTTTGCACACGTGCGCCAGACGAGAGCCACAATCACGTCAGTGCGGCGCACTCCCATAATTTGATTTGCCACGCGTGCATGTGCTCCTTAATCTTAATTTATCTTATCTATTGAAACAAGAATTTATTGTGCATCTTGGAACTTGCTGTAACGATATGTAAACCAAATTTTATATTTTTAAAAGGTTTTGCATTTTAAATCTATTTATATGGCTGTATTTGTTGTTTCACTTTCACATTTGCAAAAATAAATTAAATCTACATACTGCCATAACGCCCCGTTGGTCCAGTGGTTTAAATGCCGGGCCAAGAACTCGGGGTCCCGGGTTCGATCCCCGGGTCGGGCTACAAAAAGTTTAGATTTTCGAACATTGCTCGGATTTGTGATCGCTTTTTTTGGCTATTGCCAAGCGTGGTGATTATGCCAGTATCCATCATTGCTGTGGTAACTCGAATTCAATGATGGAGGCCTTTTCCCTGCAGTGGGATAGTTATCTATATAAGGCTATTGCTTACTGCCATTTATTGTATAGACGTTATTTTAAGATAGTGTAACAAATGCTTGGCACGGCCACACCGAGTTCTGAAAACGACAACTGTGAGATGTTCTGTTTTACTGAATTATTTTCAATGAAATTTGTACGAAATTATCCTCTTCTAAATACCTAGAATAAATAAGTTGGCCAACTAACAGACTCTGCATCTTAAAATAGTTGTAATGGTTCTCTTTTTCACTTTTTTTTAATATGTAATACACATAAATAATCTTTCAACGGTGAAAGGGACACCACACTTAAAAAAATATCAAAACTTGCGTGAAATAAACAAGACATACCTTTATAACGACACCCCACACACTGACATGGAAGAGAAATAAATAGTTACCACTTAACATTCATCCCGAAATTTTTTTTTCAGCCTTTTCTATAATATCCTCCCAAATTTCTAATATTCTCTGAGCTAATCCGCCGAGTAACAGACAGACAGCCATGTAGAAATTATTAAGGTTTCTTGAGGACTACTGAAACCTAAGAAATTAAACTGCTTACGTACATATAAGCTTATTATTAAAAGTGCTTGAATAGCGCTATAGTTTATAATAGACGTACTTGAGTACTTTAATTATTTCATTCATTTCTGTCGTTCTTGTCGTTTCATTTCCTTATCAAGGAAGACGCCTCCAATCTCTTTTTCCCATTAAAAGCTACTAAAAAAGGTCAAAGGCTTTCTACACTTCCAATTACTACCCTTACTAGCCTCACGTCTAGTCAAGTGCCCTGACCACAGCCATTTTAGCGGCGTCGGTAATCCGTTTTAAAGATATTTTAAAATATCTGTAACATTAGTTCGACAACGTATTTTTATTATTTGGATTACGGTCACTGAATCGCTTTATGCGGTACATTAAGAATCAGTGTATAAGTTGTGTATTTTGTGAGCGCCCAAGTTTTTGTGTCGATATTATTATTAGCATTTATTCCCTGCGATTATGATTACCTTTATTGATTTCGGCTGTGAGTCTATCAGTTAAACAATTAATATTTTATGCGCGTGTTAGAATAATCTCAAAAGAGATAGCGGTATTCCGAACATTTAAAGGCTCAGCCTACCAAATGCAGGTCAGAAGCGGAGCAGGATAGGCAGAACGAGGGATCCGAATGACAGCACACAAAATTAAATAGGTATATAAGCAATTTAAATCTGTTGCAAAGCAGTTCTTTTGTATTTTGTAAGCTATACATAAATAAATCTTGACAACATCACATACATTGTCCTGATCCCAATGTGAGTAACTATTAAAAGCGTATTGTTGAGATCAGAAACAATTAAAGTACCACAAACACTGACTCGGAAAAATGTAGAAAAACACTTTTTTTATACATTGACCCGCCCGGGATATGACCGCCTCATTGTACTGATTTTCTGTTTTAAAACTTTTGGTCACTTGTTTTTGTGCAATAAAATGTAAAAAAAATTGCGACGCGCTGCCTTGTACTGCTACTGCCCAGCTCGTTCACCTCGTTTGTTGTCCGGTAGTTGTAGAGCAGCGTTACCTACTTGTTCCTGAGTCCGCGTTCAAATTTGGTGTGACGTAATGTACCTACAGGTTCTTGTATTACAACTTGCGCAGGCCCGCATTCAAATTGTGCTGCTACTGCCTTTGGTATGCCCAAGCCTTAAAAGTTGAATATTAATTAATTCAACTGTTTCATTTCAACGTTTGGAGCTGTGTACGTGCCACAATCACTTCCATACCCCCAAACGTGCGACAATAATCAAATTTATGACGCGCGTGCATATGCAACGGCAGTAACGATGAATTTTAACACTTCAAAATGACATATATGAGGTCAGAACAATATTTGATGCTGTCCACATTTTTTTTAAGCTATCCGTAACGCTATGACTATAAAGTTGCGTTCCGATTTACAGTATGTGAAGGTGATAAGAGACTGTGCTAAACATACCTAAAGTAGTTTTTGCCTATTTATTCAAAATGTTAAAATTATAGTGTGTAGTTATCTGATATAGTAGGATACTGTTTAATCAGTATTCAAACTTGAAAATTTTTACAAAAAAGAAATTGATATTTTCAATAGAATTTTAAGTTTCAATACTGATAAAGTAGGATACCATTTTTTATGTACGGTTGGTCACCTAGTCAACATCTATCTGTTACCAGAGACAAGACAGCGCTTATCAGAAGAAATTGGCCCTTATTGTCCACATTTTTAAGCCAAAAACCAAGCAATGCTTATACTATGGCTAGTCAACACAGGTAGTTCTTAGCTTAAACAGATTATATGATTTGGGAGAAATAGGAATGCTCTAAATATGTGATGTAGGTAGTAGCTGCCGTGATACACATTGTAAATATTTCTTAAAAAAGGCACTATACAAAGAATATAGCTACATTCGAGTGCAAAGAAGTAATATAGAAAAGAGCATCACAAAACTATGAGCAACAAGATTGTGTCCTAGATAGGCCTTGCAACGCCCGCGAAGGAAATGCAGCCATTAAAAGTTCAATGAAGTTTTCTCGAGACGTTCTTATTGTGGCATCGCACAACAGCTCAGCGTGTAGCACTGTTGATTCCTAATGAAACCCTCGAAACAGTAAGTTATGCTGGAGACAGCTGTCTCACTTCGTGAATAATGGGCTTGTATGTAGGGTAATTCTCTGGAGACTTATGGTATTATTTAATTCACGGCGACATTAGACATAAAGTGTGACCGTTCGTTACGCAGACGTGGCCCACGTCAGGCTGATTTGTGTTTTTGACCCCGTAGGTTTACCCTGGGCATTTGGATACTTCGGGGGCCAGTCTATATGTTTAATCTTCTTCTACTTCTATATACATATATTATATTATAAAAGAAAGTCGTGTTAGTTACACCATTTATAACTCGAGAACGGCTAGACCGATTTTTATCATCTTTGTGTTTTTGGGTTTGTCTTCATCCGGTATAGGATAAGAGATATTAAAAAGGTGACATACATTTAAAAAAATCGTTCTTCCACCACCACTCCTCATTTATACGAAATTAATAATTGATTTAGGGAAAAATACATAAGGAAAAGAAATGTGAGTTTAAAGGCATAGTTTTCCTCTACACATAGGTTGACTGAAGGAGATAGCTTTTAGCAATAAGACCGCCTAATTGTACCAATTTTCTGCTTCTAGATTTTGTCATTTCATTTTATGTAATTCTATAAAGTTAGTTGTATGTTGTGTATACAATTTGATTTTAAAAATTAAGGCTATTTATGGTTTACTCGTGCTAAACTCGTAGATAATTAAGTAATATGTGGCGTAATTAATATTAATTAATAATTTACAAATATTGCAAAATTAATATATAAATATTGCGAAAGTAACTTAGTCAGTCTATTATTATTTTTACGCATAAAAATTGTATGGACATAGTTTATTTTATTTATTTATTGGGACAACCAACAAGAGAAACACCAATAATACGAATGCAATGAGTAGATCATAAATAGGCTTAGAGCTAATTAAGTGCCGTCTCAATTAAAGGCTACCACGGCTTGTAATTTGGACTACAATTGTATTACCTGAGACAAGTATAATTAAAAAAACTGTGCTAAAATTAAAAACTAATAAATTGCTCCAAACTTAAAGGAATGGTGAACCCTATAGCAATCGGTTATGGCTGCTTTGGGGCAAAAGAGTGCAGTATTTTTGCTCCTGAAACTCTGTGGCCTAGTGTGTGGTATCCCTATCCTAGCTTTAATAGTTAATATTCCTAAAATTTTGACTAAATCGTCCGGGAAACGAACCCTGATCCTCAAAACAGACGACACCTTGAGAACCGGAGTGTACACCACTCCACCACGGAGGTTGTCAATATAAACTAGTTTAGTTAAATTTACAGTAAACTTACCTAACGCTTTCAAATCTTTAGTCACAAAGGACTCTGTCGATTTCGGACCCTTCCTGCTAATGTAGGATATCGTTTTTGCGATCTTGAGTTCGGTATTGTTTATCTGTAAGGTCTAATACGAATGATCCTGCCAGTATTTCAATCTCTATGGGTTTGCCACCGTTGTTCGATAGCGGAGATGACTATGAAAAACATTGCATAAATGTATACAATCATTGTTATCATCTCAGACAAATTACGCCCACAACTGGACATAGCCTGTCCAATGGATTTTCACAAAATCGATCCCACGCCACCTGCATTCAGCGGCTTTTCTGCGATCTGCTGGTGCGGACTAGAACATCGATCCACCTGGTGATAGGTTCACTCATAGATCGTATTCCGGTACGCGGTCACCATTCCAAAACCTTTTCGCCCAAACGATCATCGGTTCTTCTTACTATGTCCCACCCACTGCCACTACAGCTTCGCAATTCTTCGAGCGTTGTCGGTTATCTTAGTAGTCCAACAGATTTTCTAATTTCGGATTTTTCTTTCTTCTGAAATATAAATGTACATTTCAGACACGGACGAGACATTTCGAATGGATTGCACGATTCACTATTAATCAATACTTTTAAATAAATAAAACGGTGCGTTGAATCCCGTTTAGTGTTAGGTTTTATGTGTGATAATGCAACAAGAAAGTTTAAAAACCTATGTTACAGTAAAATAGTTTCACTAAGTTTTTACAAAGCAGTTGTAGCAACTTAATTGAATTGGTACGTTATATTTAATCTTTAAAAGAAATCAATGCGTACTTCAACTACTAATCCTTTAAAACTGTTTGAAGATTAAGAGTGCACGTCCGGCCTAGAATCCGGACAAGAGCAGGGAAGTGCATGAGTGTAGGCCGGACGCCGGACGTCCGAGTGGCCACTCGGCCCGACCTTGTCACTCATCGCAAAGGATAAGCCATTTGCTACGAGCAAGGACGATTTGAGAGCTTGCTACGACTATTACGAGTCCTACTGCAATTGTTTGTTTATATTTTGTCAGTAATAGAAACAGAAGTTAAATTTAGCCAAATGTTATTTCAATAAATTATAAGAAATGTTTTTTAACGGTAAATCAATTTAGTATTTCAACAAACTGAAGATTTATTGACGATAATTATCAATATTGGGTAATAAGGTTTTATGTAAGTACGACCGCCGGTGGTCGCAATAACAATTGATTTTAATTGTGTCTGGAATAACATACGTACGTACAATAGAGGGTATAAGAGATATATTGGTGAGTAATGGACTATACCATGGACTATAGTTGGTAATGTAGCTAAGGTTTTCGTTAAACTTACAAATCTATCAAAAATACATTTCTGCTAAGTTAACAGTCAATCAAAAACACTTTGGATCGCTATTTCACAAAGGTATCAGGGCAACTGTCACCTGTCAGGCTGGAGCCATCTTTTGGGCAAATCGTAGCCATTAGTCAAGGAACAGATTAGCTCAGTTAAGCGATTCGTAATCGGAGCTAAACGTAAAAGGCCAGTGATTGGATGGCGAATTTCCAAAGCCAATATTATTTCAGTCGCAACGTTATAGTGGATTAGCTTTTGTTTGTGTAAAACCATTTTAAAAAGGCCTGCCTATTTTGGGTACCTACGCTATTGAATTGACCAAAATCGTATTTGCGTTACTTTTAGTAGATATAATCACAGTGAATGAATAGTACTATAATATTAACAAGTGGACGTAATTCGTCTGAAATAAAAGATTTTTATTTATTTATTTTGTTTATTGAAAATATGATTCCTTGAATAAAAGTGTCGACTGCTTTAGTTAGGACTCGAACCCACAACCTTCCGATTGTTTGTTCGTTCGTGTTGAGTTCGACAAATAAAATAAATAGTTTTTACATAGAATGACACATTGCATTCCGTAAAATGTCAGCGTAGTGGCATGGCATACCTGCCACGATAAAAGCGGGAGACCTTTTAGCTTCTTATGTTTATCTCTTTGCTTTTTAGGGTTCCGTACCCAAAGGGTAAAAACGGGACCCTATTACTGAGACTTCGCTGTCTGTCTGTCCGTCTGTCCGTCTGTCCGTCTGTCCGTCGCTCTGTCACCAGGCTGTATCTCAAGAGCCGCGATGGCTAGACTGTTAAAATTTTCACAAATTATGTATTTCTGTTGCCACAATAACAACAAATACTAAAAACATAATAAAATAAATATTTAAGGGGGGCTTCCATACAACAAACCCGTTTTATTGGCCTTTGCTACGGAACCCTTCGTGCGCGAGTCCGACTCGCACTTGGCCGGTTATTATGGTTTTGTTACTACTTTTGTTTGTAATTTTGTCTGTGGTATTGTGGATTCCAAATTGTTATATATTTTATTTCTTTCTAAATTTGTATAGACAGTACTTTTCCAGTGGACCGATTCCACTGCTGGGCATAAACTTCAAAGGAGGAACTTACCATGATTGCCTCGTTTGGCGGGTTTTATTTCATAATTTTAAAATGAATAGGAATGTTGAGGATCTTAATATACATTTTTTTATTTTTTTATTCGTTTATAGGCCATCATTGAAACCTAGTTACTATAGCAATGATAGGTATTATAGGCATAATCACCACGCTTGCCAAATGGGGGTTGGTAATCAGAAACCGAATTTTCGAACATCGTCTAATGTTCGAAAATTCGAAACTATTGTTGCCCTACCCGAGAATCGAGCCCGGTACCCCGAGATCTTGACCCGGTATTCAAACCGCTAGATGCGCTAATCTTTATATATAAAAATTACGTGACACGTTGTTTGCCCGCGATGGACTCCTAAACTACTGAACCGATTTCAAATTTGATTTGCGTACCGCATACAATTTGATCCAACTTGAAAGATAGGATAGCTTACATCTCAATTTTTTGTCGCAATATTATTATATTGCAAATTATTTGTTTCTTGACTCTTTATCCCTCAACCCCTAGGAGGCACTCGGGTGCCACGATAAATTGTGATCGTGAGTTATTCCAGACACAATTGATTTCAATTGTGTCTGGAATAACTCACGATCGAGGGATTAAAGACTTGGTAAAGTAAACGCCGTATTTGGTGACAATGACATTTAAGAGTCAAAATCAAATTAAATTATTCTGAGGCGATACGAAATTCGCGGGGTCATCTAGTATATAATATATTATATGGATTCAATTCAAAAATATTGAAACAAAATTAAAGTTCAATCGTATTACAATCTTAATGTTCATTTATGAAGCAGTGGTAGTTAGCTTTTATATAGCTCTATAATTAGCGAATTGTGGTTTCAGAACCAGGATTTAATTATACCAAAATGTGTTCCTAATTATAAAAATAGGGCTCTTCCTAGGTTGAAAAGTAATTATCTTCTCTCGCCGAGAGAATGCTTTAGTGGGAGGTTGAGTAGTTACCGGGAATTAATAAAGTTATTGCTGTTGTACGTTTTCTTGGTACAGAAAATCCATAAACTATCATCACAACTAATTACTGGAAAATTTGTAAACAACGTATTAACATCCAGTAAACAAACATTATGGACTAATTTCTGATACAATTTAATCTATCATAAACTAAAGTATTATTTTATATTACTCATTGAAAGGTTTATGATGGTACCTTTATAGTTGCGCCATGTTCGTCCGGTGAACGCGCAGTGGACGACATTTTGAGGGTGAGCCCCCCACCATTTGGACCGACTATCTGGTGAAGGTTACGGGAAGCCGCTGGATGTGGGTGGCTAGGAAGCTGTGATTTGACATTAATCATGCCAAAAGTGGTAAAATTTATCGAAATGCAGTTTTTTTTTCATTTATCCTGTCTGTAGAGTAGGATGTTACTAGATAAGGTGTATCATAAAGATTGCCGATTTTCGAAAACTATTTTTAATTCAAGTACCTTAGTACGGCACTCATGAATTATTTTTCTTAAAACTAGGTAAGAGCCAACTCTCTACAAGCTTAATGGTTATTTATAGATGTAAAATAAACTTTGAAGCGGTAGTACTTATTATTATTATAATGAAGTTAAGAGGAAAACTATCATAGCTTAGTAAAACTTTAATAGCTCAGTAAGTATAGAGTTTTGCAGGTTGTCTCTTAAATTTCGAGTTCCTTATACCTTTGGTAGGTACCTACTATAAATCATTTCCATTTCAGGATGTGCTCTCTTGAATAATAAATATTCAATAATAAAAGATAAGTGGACCAAATCTCGTAGAGTGAAATATGAGGTGGAAATATCCAGAGATTTACCTCGGTGAGTTTATTGTTATTTTTTTGAAGTGATCACGGCTGGCTGAG
Organism: Anania crocealis; assembly: GCA_949315895.1. Lineage (NCBI taxonomy): Eukaryota > Metazoa > Arthropoda > Insecta > Lepidoptera > Crambidae > Anania > Anania crocealis. The sequence continues at coordinate 7,683,815 of OX438869.1, forward strand.
CATGAAAGGAGCAGAAATTAAACAAATGAGTTGGTCGGAGGAGGGACCGACCGCTTACCACGTTCGTTACCACGCCTTTTATAATCAATGACGTCATAATTGAATGATCTTCAATGTGGGTACAGCTAATCATAACTACTTGCGTTGCTTGCCTGCCTTGCGTGGCAGAATTAGACATGACAAAATCTTTATTTGATAGTTTAGCAATTAAATTGCAAATTTAATATCAGTATATAAACTTGAAAAATTATGTTTCAGGCGGGACTTGAACCCGCATATCCTCACATGACGGACGGGTGCGCCAATTCCATCACGAGATCGCATTTTAAGGACGACTCAGAATCTTTTGAATTTTAGGAGAGCGCCAGTCTACCCTAGGGCTCTTTACCGCAAAATACGTCGCTATTTGATTAGCCACCCACTGACCACAGGCTAGAACTAGGCAAGCGGCGCGACTTACGTTTGGAAGATATTGAAGTTCGGGTCAATATCCATAACACTTCTAAAAGGTTTTTGTCGCTAGCCGATTATGCGCCCCGACTACAATTTTGTAACTGGCTGTTACAAAATCTTGACGCCAACATCTTGTGGACAGACCAAAGTACTTACTTTTACAAGAATCGATCTGTTTACCATTTACAACGAATATTAGTGGAGCCAGCGTAACCCTCACAAAACTCACAAACTGAATTATGTGGAAAGAGGAGGTGAGCACTTCGAACATTTAAATACGTGTAAGTGACTATCTTTAAATTATTGTAAATAGCTGATTTGAACTAACTATTGTAAATATTGTCATTCCAACTTTTTAAATACGCAAGTTTTGACCGTCCTAAGCCGGTCAAAGTATGAAGGGAATGATATTATCATTATCAGCTGTGCGATGTCGGGTCACTCGGGTTCACACGGTGTGGTGGCAGGAGGCTCAGGCGCGGTAGGGAGGGCGGCGCGGGCGCGCGTGCATATGTAGTACCTACTACGAGTTGGACATGATCAGTTCAACATGATACTTTATCTAATTATAATTTATTTTGTAAAAAATTTGGATAACTCCTTATAGAATTAGGTTCCCATAAAAACATTCCATGATATGAGTACAATGAGGCTGAAGGGATGCCAATGACTTCAAAGTCACCCTCTATATGTAAGTATTTCGTTTCAGGCACGTAACTAAATAAATAAAATCTTTATTTCTTCACAATAGTCTTATTAATTTAACATACATTAAAGCGTTAGACAAATATAGACCGTATTGAGAAGACTGGTGCCTGCAGTAGATTCTGGAAGAATCTGTATTACTCGTATATAGGTCACCAGGGTTTCATTTAACGGAGTATTTACAAAGGCCTGCAAGTCACTGTATAGCTAGTTTTGTTAGCATATTTTTTTTAATTATCGGTTAGTTTGGCGGAACCAACATCCTTAAGGAAAAAATAAAATAAAAATGAAATGTATATATCAGACAGTAGAATCCATATAACGTGAAAGTTGAACAGTAGAAAAAGCTGCACCTGTTCATACGAGTAAGTTTTGCACTCTCAAAATCACTGTTTACTGTTCCTTAGTGCGGTGAAAGTGTCATTGCTACTGCTATCTTTGGTAGATAAATTTAGCGACATGCTTATTATCATTACATCAACACCAGCTTATATCCTGATGCTGGCTACGGCAGGCTGGTTAGTTAAAATCAGTTTTATTTCTGCAAATAGGCCCCAGGAGGCGCTTTTACACGTCCCAATTTAAACCTACCACTGCTTCGGGACAAGTCTGGGCTAGTGCCGAGAAGAAGCAGCGCAAGAAACTCGGTCACTATTGTCAGCCTCTTTTTAAATATTTTTTTATAAGTTAAGGTGATTTTTACAAGGTTTAAGCAAGTACGAGCTGGGACAATTTAATGCCATACATTTCTAAGATTTAAATAATCATTGACAGTGTAATAGCCCTTTTTCATTACTTTGACATACGATTTAAGTTTATGTACAGGGAGTTCAGCAATACCCTGTGTTAATTTTTTGAAAATACGAATACAATTTCCCATAAACGATTTTCCTACTTTTCGCAGTCTGAAGCCTGGAACGGCAAGTTTATCTTTATTTCTGGTATTGAAATTGTGTACGTTACTTTTCTTAAGAAATAAATGTATGTTCTTACGAACGTAAACAATAGTCTCGATAATGTATTGAGAAGACACTGTAAGTATATTAATCTCTTTGAAGAGCTCTTTCAGCGAGTCACGGGGTCGAAGGCCGTAAATAGCTCGTACAGCACGTTTTTGTAATATAAAAATTGTCTCAATATCTGCCGCTGAGCCCCACAACAGAATTCCGTATGACATTATGCTATGAAAGTAGCTAAAATATACTAATCTTGCCGTTTCAACATCAGTCAATTGCCTTATCTTTCTCACAGCATAAGCTGCAGAACTAAGTCTTCCAGACAGCACCCTAATATGAGCACCCCATTGCAAATGAGAGTCTACAGTTATACCTAAAAAGGTAGTTAAATCTACAGAGTTTAGTAGTTCATCTTTAACAATTATATGAGTAGCAGCAAACCTTACATTGGGCATGGTAAATTTCACACATTTTGTTTTATTTGCATTTAGTAAAAGATTATTTGTTGTAAACCAATGTAATAATTTAGAGAGGGTATTGTTAACATCATCAAATGAACATTTGCCCCTCTTAGTTTTAAAAATCATTGATGTGTCATCTGCAAACAATACCATCTCAGAAAAATTATGTAAATAACACGGAAGGTCATTTATATAAATTAAAAATAGCAGGGGTCCTAATACTGATCCCTGAGGGACACCCATAATAAGGGCAGACCCTGAAGACTCAGCTCCATTTATGCAAACCTTTTGTGTTCCGTCCTTAAGGTAAGAACTTATTAGATCCAAGGAATCATTCGATGCACCATAATGTTTAAGTTTTTTAAGTAATGTTACATGGTCTACACAATCGAAAGCCTTTGAAAGGTCACAAAATACACCTATGGCATCTAGCTTACTCTCCCAAGCATTAAACACATGTTGTAGAAGAGCAACTCCAGTATCGGTAGTATTTCTACCTTTTCTGAAGCCATATTGGTTGCTATTTAATAATTTATTTACACTAAATAAATAAAATAAATATTTAAGACATGCCACACTGGGCCACACTGAGCCATCTAGTCCCAAATTAAGGTACTATTAAGTACCCTGTCGTATGGGGTACTAGACAACCGATAAACTTACTTATATACTTTTTTTTTTTTGTAAATATATACTTATAATACATAGAAAACACCCAGACCAGTACAAACAGACATGTTCATGCACACAAATATTTGTACTGTGCGGGGATCGAACCCGCGACCCATGGCTCAGAAGCAGCGTTAACTACCGCTGATCCAAATGGTCGTCTAAACGCTAAAGTGTGATAGGTGATTGCAGTATGGCCATTGCAAGTTAAGACACTGCTACCCGTTTTTTTCTCTTTAGTCCTTACTTCGACATCTATGGGAAAAGGGCCGTTGCTATTATTTTTATGTGCCCGTACCACAGAACATAAAAATGACTCGTTTTTTATGTTCTGTGGCCAATACCATTCGACAAAATGAGTTTATATAAATAAAGTAGGTAGCTAACAATATGCTTACCTTGTTACCGAGTCAAACACAATTTCATTCTGTTTAGTAATTAACGTACCTTGTTCAAATAGTCTCATATGAATTGAGATTAACTGATTAACTAGACGAGAATAGGTTTTAACGTTAATTAAATTTTGCCTAAGTATGAACCGGTGGGGAAGGGTTTACGAACAAACGTCAACAAGCCTGGGGCATAGACTAAACCCATTTCCATCAATAAAATGATAGAACAATAACACGTATGGGTACTATTTGTGATTTATTTGCACAATGTTGTACAATGGCAGCATGTGTATCACAAAATTTTAGGTTTTATCTGTAATATAATTCATATTTTGTTAAGATATCCTTATAGCCCATACACCCTTTCAAAAAATATAGCTGTCCTAAGTTTTTCAGAAATAAGCCCTTGGTAAATATGTAATAAATTATTATCACATTCACCATCGATTCTTATGCCCCAGAAGACAATTTAATAAACATATTGTTTTCACTGTACATTTTAACAAAAAACAAAGTGAAGTCTAGCACATCGTTGGCTTTGCACACTTACCTAACTCACACCGTGTAGTGGTAGCATATCTAAGCTAACCAAGAAGAAATAAACCTACCTTGCTTGGTAATTACTAAATATAGAACCCCCTGGATCGACCCACTATGTTGGAGCCCACGTAGTATGCATTCGAAGACCAGGTTTTAATGCAGTTCCCAGCAACGGAGAAACCATTATTCAGGTTCATCTTTAGGCTTGGTGTCTCTTCGTAGATTCTTTGATTCTTTGAAGAAACGGACACATATACAAATGATTAATAAGTTTATGTTACCGACAAGCAATTTAAGAGGTTGTCAATGCAAGCTTGTATAGGCAACTACAGCTAAATTGGCGTAGTTTTTCAGGCCAGGCCAAACAATCGCTGACGTGGCTTAACGACGCGTGCTCGTCCATCATAGATGGCGCTAGGTGCCCGATAAGAGCGGTGACATCAAAGGCCGCTCGCTGTGACATATTAGGGCCGAGTTGCGATTGGTTTCATCGATTTGCAATTTTACAAAATGCTTTTACCATTTTGCATACTTAAGCGTTATTATATCGTTTAGTTGGACAGGTTATTCCTTCCCCCCAATAAGCTTGGTTAGTGGGTTTCGTTAAAGCGTAAATGTTGCGTATTAAAACAGTCATAGATAGGACTACGTTTTAGTTTAGTATAAACGATAATTAATGCAGTATTTATTTTAATGTGAAGTAGTATTTACCTTCCTAACGATTCAAACGGGATAATTAACCTTTAAATAATTAATATAGTACTTACATTAAATATCGATCAGTGTTTAGTAATTTATGTAATAATCAACAAGAAATTCTAAAAACCTACCTACATTTTAGTTATTTCGAATAACTTTTAAGGGCAATACAGTAAGTAACCTACAACTTATCACAAATAAATTGAAAACATACTTAAAATAAAATTAACTGAAAAACTACAAGTTTTGACCGAATCGCCAAACGTTGATGTTATACCTATACAAAAATTGTATTAAGTTGAATAAAAAACCGTTACATGAAATAAAAACAATAGTAAAGGATTAAATCGTTACCAAGTTTGGCGATTAATGTTTTCCATAAGCAAACTGTACAAATTATTTAATGTTGTACCTAATATATGTTTCCCAATAAACTACATTTAAGCTTTTTATGTAACGTAATTTTATCCAGGGCACGCCACTTACGGCAAACGGGGTGCACTACATTTTGCTAACTTTAACGATCACGGAAATTAATCCCCGATGAAATTACCCGCCCGATCTTAAGCGGGTTCACTTAAAACTTTTCGCTATCATTCCTCAACAAACTCAACCAGATTAGGGTTACCAAGTCCAAACTGTAATATGAGAACCAAATAACGAGATTTTTTACCCACGGCATTTCATTCTGGTAAGGTTTCAGTTCGAATGAGTTCAATTTCCGCGAAAATCTTTACGAAGCCACTTTCTCAGTAAAATAAAATTTAATGCTTATTATTTATGAGATATTATTTAAATCGAAATTCTTTTCGAATGCGTTCATTGCGAGTTAAGTGTTTCGTCTTCTATGTGACTATTATTACCTTAATGTTAAAGTCTGCCAAAATCAGTTATTAAAAGTTTATACTTTACTAGCTGGTGCCCGCGACTGCGTCGGCGTCAATTTCTGTTATTATGAACGCGATTATTTTTGCAACATTTTTCACTGATGCTTCGCTCCTATTTATCGCAGCGTGATGTTATATAGCCTAAACAATGATATTTAATAAAAGTATAGATAGGTTATGCCCTTACAAAACTATCGAAATATCTGTGCCGCTTGTGAACAACTGCACACATGCGTAATTCTTATTTTGTCCTTGTCATACTCGTGAAAAGAACAATTACTTTCTCTTTCAGGGATTTGAAAAGACGTCACAATTGTGACGTTTTAGGGACGCATATTGAGAGCGCTTGTAACATATCTATTACTTTTTAAATATCATTGAGCCTAAAGCCTTCCTCGATAAATGGACTATCTAACACAAAAAGAGTTGCGCTTGGGAGTAGCGTTTGGGACGCGACGATCTAAGTTTTGAAGAGGCCTTACTCATGCGCGTCAGGGTCTCAGGGCCCTCTATTACTGCCCGCGTAACATTGCCTGCCTCAACCATATTTGGCACGATGTTAATGATACCACTTTCGACATTTATTATTTGGTTACAGAACTTATATAACAGGGATTTTGAAGGTATACCTTTCGCTTCCATTACACTTACACCGCATATGAGTTAGCTACTTATCCATTCCTGTTTTGTTCCATGTCTAGATTTATATTAAATATGTAGAACAAATTTTAATGTATTAATGTGTTACAAATGAGTTCCTCTGTTTGCAGTTTCAGTGTCGCTTGGTCACCCTTACGCCGTCTATGTTGTCAACTCGTTACACTCAACTTTGACGCGTTACCTAGTATTTAACGTTTAATACAGTAAGACAATGTCTGACTCGGCATTTTGTATTCAAGTGCTGATTAGTTTTCTCGTGCGGGTTAATTCAGTTTCACTACTTTTTAAAATTTATCTGTTTAAAGTGCTGATCTATAGTGTCAGTGGACGGGACATAGTAAGAAAAACCGATTGCTGTTAGGGGAAGGTTCTGTAATGACAACTAAATTACGATCTATGGGTAGATCGTTGTACGTCCAGTCCCCCGTACCTACTCTGTCGACCGACGATCTGGTGAAAGTCGAGGAAGTCGTTGGACGCGGGTGGCGCTAGAGATTCTTAGGGGAGGCTCAAATCTAGCAGTGGACGGTGTTTGGCTAAGATTAGGATGATCATGATGATGATTAAATAAGGTCGATTTCAATGTAATGTGTTTTGTGCGTTTCCGTCAGACAAACTTAGTTCGCGATTTTTGTGTTAGAAAGGAATTAGGTCGTGAATAGTATTTGATTACTCCTTTATTCCTTGTTACACTAGAGTTCAACTTAAGAGCCTCGTTACGACTGACTTCTCTCTTTTAAACATCTAATAAGGGGTATGCGGATGTCAATAACAGTCAAATAGAGGTCGTTAAGTAATTCATTTTTAGTAAGTTCCTTTCTTCTTTTAATATACTACTAAATACAAGTAATTGCTAAATATCTGAATATCATTTACACTCTAACTAAGCATTGTAATATTGATTACGGAACACAAAATATGAGTACCTACCTGTATTGGTGCATATGCTAGTAAACCTTTTTTTTAAATTGAGAGGTCTATTACCAAACATTGACTAATAACAAAAGTTGTGTAAATGTGATATGTTCATAATTTTATCTCATTTTTGGCTGTTATTAAACACTTTTGACAAAAATAGACATTTAATACAACGCCTTGAAGTTAGGGAAACGACGAAAGTGTAATATACTTACATACTATACTGTTTTCTTGAGTTTACGCAAACACTATACATTGAAATGAAAGATAGTTTACGGATTTAGAACGCGTTTATTTTTGATTTAACCCGACGTTTCGAACCCTTTACAGCGTTCATGGTCACGGGTAGACTAAGGTGTTATTCGTCTTTAAGATGGTAATTTGAAAAAATGTTTAACTACCGCCTCTAATTTTTATCGTCAGTTATGTTCCTTTTCACACAAAATGAGCTAACTGTGTCCGGAGTCTTCGCAGTGTTGCCATGGTTTGTGGACTTCAATGATGATAAGACAGGGTCCCAAGCAGCTGGTAAATTCCAACCATCTTCTCTATTGAAATTAGGATGTTTTTTAATTTCTATTGCTTCTCGTATCATTCTAGGTACATATCGGTTTTCCTTAGCAAGAACTTTAGGTTTATCAAATCTAATGAAATGGTTGGGCTTATCAAACGCATGACTACAGACTGCAGATTTCGTTATACGCATGTTTTTCATATCGGCTATGTGTTCTTTTACCCGAGTACCTATACTGCGTTTAGTTTGACCTATGTAAGAGAGCCCACATTCACAGTCGAGTTTGTATACGCCTGGTACTTGAAGGGGAATGTTACACTTGACTGGTCGTAAGAATTGGTTGATCTTCTTCGGCGGCTTGAAGTAGGTCTTGATAGAAGCGCGCTTCAAGATGTTCCCAATTTTGTCTGTGACACCCTTCATGTATGGGAGTACCGCTGGTAGACGCTCAACTGTGGATGGTTTTTGACGGTCCGTGAAGCGGAGACGCGGTACTTGGAGTTTATTGAATTTAAGTGCTCGCTTGACATGCTGGAGTTCAGCATGCCGGTGGTGGTCATCACAGATCCGCTGGGCTCTCTGAAACAAAGTTTTTCCAACAGTAGCTAACTGTGAAGGGGGATGGTGAGAGTCACCGTTTAGGTGCCGCCGAAGAAGATCAACCAATTCTTACGACCAGTCAAGTGTAACATTCCCCTTCAAGTACCAGGCGTATAAAAACTCGACTGTGAATGTGGGCTCTCTTACATAGGTCAAACTAAACGCAGTATAGGTACTCGGGTAAAAGAACACATAGCCGATATGAAAAACATGCGTATAACGAAATCTGCAGTCTGTAGTCATGCGTTTGATAAGCCCAACCATTTCATTAGATTTGATAAACCTAAAGTTCTTGCTAAGGAAAACCGATATGTACCTAGAATGATACGAGAAGCAATAGAAATTAAAAAACATCCTAATTTCAATAGAGAAGATGGTTGGAATTTACCAGCTGCTTGGGACCCTGTCTTACCATCATTGAAGTCCACAAACCATGGCAACACTGCGAAGACTCCGGACACAGTTAGCTCATTTTGTGTGAAAAGGAACATAACTGACGATAAAAATTAGAGGCGGTAGTTAAACATTTTTTCAAATTACCATCTTAAAGACGAATAACACCTTAGTCTACCCGTGACCATGAACGCTGTAAAGGGTTCGAAACGTCGGGTTAAATCAAAAATAAACGCGTTCTAAATCCGTAAACTATCTTTCATTTCAATACTTACATACTACCGCTGATTTTACCGATATAGCAGCATCTCGTCTTAGTTAAGGGGGTCTTCTCTTCGAGTTTACTTAAGGTGTATATTCAGCTGCAAAATTATGTAAACACTTCTGACTAAATGCTGGCTCTTAAGACAGCGACATAAAGTTGGTAAAACGAAAAAGTGTACTTACATACCTTTGCAGCTGACTGTACCTATACAGCTATCCTATTGACAAAGTGGTCCGACTTTATCTTTTACTGCAGCAATTCAGCTTATTCAAAATACCATAATTGAATATTACACTTAGTAGCAATTATTAATATATTCTTTTCAAAGTCCTCGGCAATTCTTTTCCAGTCGCTGCGACAAATTTTCTTGAAAAGTTGAAGTTCTCTTTATGTTCTGAAGTAGGTAGTCAGTTCGGGGTTGCGGTTGATATTTTTTGCACGAGATCGCTTGAAAGTTTCTAGAGCGCAGTGCCGACACTCCGCGTCCAGCACCGCGACAACTCTACTTCAAAAATGCATTTTACTGTTTCTTTGTTGCTGTTTTGTAAAGAATTTATTAATTTTGTGTTGTATTATGAAGACAAGATCATACATTTTAAGTGTTCTCTATATACTTTTTATATTAGAAATAGTTCTAGGTTAAAAATGTTAACCTACAATTACTGATGCTGCATCTATTGAAAATAAACATTAAAAGAGGTGGGATTAATTCTAGCATATGTCTTTGTAAGTCAGGCAGAATTAAATTTAAACTTTCGCCTGCTTATCGTATGACTTTTCTTTAGGTAAGGATTAGTATAGTGTCAGTTTCCTAAGTCGCCTATTTTATTTATTTATTTTATTTATTAGTATAATTACAATTTGTTAGTTAATAATAATAATTTCAGGTCCGCACACTAGGCTAAGCCTGTCCTGTGAGGAACAATAAACGAGTGACAAAAACAACTAATATAGCTTAAGAAATAATAAGTAATTAAGAGTAAGGAATTAGAGAAAAATAAAAATATAATATCTAGAATACATATTTGAAGAGAACTTGTCTCAATGCAAACTTAAAGCTAACTATGGGCAATACTATATATTGGGTGTGATGTATATAATAATAAGTGTGCTTATAATGTATTTATACTATAATGATGAAAAAGTCAATGTAATAAATGTTCCAAACCAACCAAGTACGGAATTTTGTAAATTACCTTATAACTTCCAAAAACTTTTCCGTTTCGTCATACGACCATTTGAGCAGCAATTTCGTAACCAAAGATTTTGCTCTAAATACAGAGCACTGTTTAATATCAGTTAATTTAACCATTTTTTTATAGATGCACGGAAACAGGAATCGACCAAAGTGATGAGAAAAGGATGTATGAGTGACTACAACAGGGATCTTAAAAACTCTCTTTTTGAGTAAGTGGTCATATAAATCCGTAGTTATGATCTTTCTGTGAGTATGGGCCACAGCTCTAACCAAGAACAGCCTTCGCACGCTAAGGACCCCTGCTTCCTCATACAAGGCGGCAGTGGAGTATAGTACTGGCTTAAACTGGCAGCATAGCAGATTAAATCCGCATTCTGTAAAGGAATTGAAAATATAGTGTTTATGTACAGAACGAATAATATTGGTCCAAGTATGCTACCTTGAGGTACGCCAAAAGAAGGAGTACTTATACTCCTCATTGATGATCAATCCTGACACACTGGTTTCTATCATTATTATTATATTATAATATTATTTACATATAGGTCTCTGACGTGACTTAAAACTAGTTTGTATAATTTTACATTCCATTTTACGACTGAGGCCGGCTAACGGCTTAAAGTCCTCCTAAGTATGATTATTTCTCCCCCACCTCTACGACAGTCAAGCCAATTTAGAGAAGATCGTTTTCTAAATCGACCCGATTGGGTATCGAACACAAATTGGGTATCGACTCTTGCAAAGTAGGCGGGCACCGCACTGCTACACCAACTAAGTTGCTAGCTTTCAGCTAGAAATAGCATTTAAAGAGTGCGATATATATTTAACAATGTTTTATATAACAACACCTTATACACCGTGCTTTTTGCACCACCTGGAAAACGAAGCACATGTTATTGGATCATTATGTGCAACATCATGGCAGTGTTATTTTTATGTTTTTTTTCCAAAAATATAACAAAATTTTTTTTACAGTAGGTTGAAAATGCACCGTGTATGAGCAAAAAGCATTTACTTTACTTATTTCGGAACACTATGTTGTCATTCGACCGTCAGTCACGCTTTACGGGTCATTGACACAGGAACCGGAATAACATTAGCTTCCTGACTGATTGCAAAATAGAACTGCTAAAGTGCTGTAATCCTAGTTTAAACCTAATTTACATTTTATGTGATAGTGCCTCGTATCGATTACGATTCCGATTTAATCTGGTGTATTAATAAATCGGAATAATTTAAGTAGCTAACAACGGATCACATACTTACTTTTGGATTACTTCTAGGCTTGACTTTCATTAACCATTAATAAAAAATAAACACATACAAATACCTGGTGGTGTTGGCGTAAAATGTTACGTAAAATGTACCAAATGAAAAATAAATGGCCAAACTATGATAACCAACCATACGTCTACGGATGGCGATTTTGTGTTAAAATTTCCCATGAGAGACATGCTTAGGGGATGCCCAGCACTGGGCGTCGTCTGGCTGAGGGAGACAAAACAAACATTCAAATGAATTGCATCTTTTGTTGTAAATAATAAATAGAAAAACAACAGTTTTAGCCCTGCCAAAGACAAAGTTCTGTAAGTTTCAAATTATTAGCAAACCGCAGCCCTAACTGAAGTATTGCATTACACTATCGGTGTTGACGATCAAAGTTTGACCACGTCGTTAGTACGGCGTTTGTGCCGAAGCTACGGCAAGGAATGCCAAGGAAGTGCGGCCGATGTAGGCTGTACAAGTTGAAACACTGAAATGCCAATTAGTATTGAAATTCAGTTTGCAAAGCGAATTCATGTTGATTTCAACGCAATTTGAAATTTACATTTGAGTAGAGTATTTACCTTTATAGGTATGTCGGTAAAAAAAGGTTCAAATGTAGCCTTCGCGTCAAGCAATTTGTCCAAAAAAAATTAATAAAGTTGGGTTTTCTGGTAGTTTTCGGAATTAAATAATTTATGCATAAGTTGTCATTGCTTAGCGGTTTTGGAGTCATATTCGAAAGCTAAGGTTGAATTTTGTGCACCGGTGGCTCTTCTGTTCGTTATCCAGCATGGTGGTAATACCTAACTACGCCCTTTTTTCCATCTTGACGCAGTTCATTGCTGGATAGAGATACCCTTTTAGAGATGGTCATCCTTTTTTGGAGTTTTTTGCCGTAATTGCCCCGCTTGACAAGCAAGTTGACGATCGAAGAAGATCTGTCAGTGACGCATAGAAGGTAATGAACAAAATAAAAAAAAAATAACAAAAGGCGTAGCTTGCCTTTTTAAATTTTTATTTTTTCTTCCACCCCGTCCGCTGTTTGGCGGGAAGATCGCGTGTGGTCGTTTGTATATTGTATTTGATTTCCTCCATTTGCCTACCTAAGAAGAACTGGGGACTATCGTTTTTTTGCTCACCAGTTGGCGCCACTGTTGACTGAGGTCCAGAGATATAGCTGTCAAAAGCGCCAAAAAAATTTGCGCCGATATAAAGTTTTAAATCTTTAATCTCAAATTTTATAACTATAATCCTAACGTGTAGCTATGCCGCAAAGTTGTGCTGTTCCGTTTTGTTCGGAAAAAAAAGGAGGACACACGTTTCCAAGAGATAAAACTGTTCTAAAACAGTGGCTAGTGGCGATTCGCAGGAATAACTTTACTCCGACTAAACATTCTCGTGTTTGTACAAAACAAACCCGAGGATTATGTATTACCCAAAGAATCAAATACAGAAAATCGTAAGTAATTTAATAATTTCTTTCTTATTCATCCTGATAGTAGTAGATAGTAACTTTTTCCTTACTTTCATCTCCTTTGATCTTTTGTTCAAAAATTTTCAGCTACTCCTAAATTAAAGCCAAAAGTTGTACCTATTAAATTTTCTTGGACCCAAGAAAGCGAAGAAAGAAAGGAAATTAAAAGAAAAGGTGCAGAAAGAGCTCATCAACGTTAAAAAATGAAACTGGAAACTGCTACACTTTCTTCAAATACAGAGGAAACACAACATGAAGAACATTTTGTTAGTAAATTCAATTCAATATATTCTCAATTATTTATACTGTAGTAGTTCGGATGTTCCCAAACCACCTACAAATCCTCAGTACTGCTCGGGAGTCGAACCCAGTATTATCGGCAGCAATAGGTAAGTAATTGCAAAGCGAAGCGTCAAATAAAAATCAGCAAAACTATCGAATATGAATTTACTTATAAGGGCAAATGCACGATACAAAAATAAACAAGAATTAACAGTAATATGATGACAGTTTAAGCGTCTGATTTAATATTGTTGCCGACGAGATAAGGAATGCTGGTGCTGCTTCGGACTTGTCGTTTTATCGGCAGCCGGTGACTGTCGCGTAGAAGGGAGCGCACGCGCCGCCATACTGTTGGGGCGGAGCCTCAGGTCGTCAAGTCGCCAGTCGCGTTGCTGCACGGGCGGCCATTACCGAGCGCTCCAGTGCGAACAAAGGCTGACGTCACATCGTACGATTGTGGCGTGATCTGTCTGCTTGCCACGATTCATAAGTGACAGCGGGTGAGGTAGCGGGGTAACCGCTACACCACTCCCCTGCCGAGACCGATGCTACGGTCGATAGTAGTTGGGAAATCGAACTGTTCGCCCACTCCTTGTCTTCCTTGAGGAGTCTTGGTCCTTGTTAGTGCTGGACTGCGTTGGGATGTGTTTGACCTCTGGTGGGCTCCTCGAACTATCTGCAATGTAAGCAGGTTTAAGGCGATCGATTGATACGGTATAAGTTTTTCCTTTGACTTCGATGTCAAAGGTTTTTGAACCGCGACTTAAAACCTTGTAAGGGCCAGTATAAGGTGGTTGCAGTGATGTACGTGAAGGGCCCTCTCGTAAAAATACGTGACTTGTGAGCATAAGATCCTTTGGTACAAAGAAGGTCCTCTTTCCATGCCGCGATGTCGGTGTGGGAGTGAGCTTCGCCATATGCTGCTTCAATCTGCTCGCGAAGTCGGTGAGGTCTGTAGGCTCGCTAGAGGAAGGTTGAAGAAATTGCCCCGGTAAGCGAAGTGGCTCTCCGTACACCAGCTCCGCTGCAGAGGCCTGTATGTCCTCCTTCCAGGCGCTGCGTAGACCTAATAATACTATTGGCAATACCTCTGTCCATTGTGGATTGTTGTGGCACATTATGGCAGCTTTGAGTTGCCTGTGTAGCCTCTCCACCAGACCGTTGGCTGCGGGATGATAGGCCGTTGTTGCGTGATGCCTTGCACCAACCAGCTCAGCGATGTTTTTGAAGAGTACGGACTCGAACTGACGTCCTCTGTCCGTCGTGATGTGCTCTGGAGATCCAAATCTAGCGATCCATCCCGATACAAAAGCGGCAGCACAGGACTCAGCAGTTATGTCTTGGAGAGGGTACGCCTCGGGCCAACGGGTGAAGCGATCGACTATGGTAAGGCAGTACCTGTATCCAAGGGAATGAGGCAATGGACCGACAATGTCCATGTGAACGTGCCGAAAGCGTGATGAAGGTGGGTTAAAAGTTGCAAGTGGTGCAGATGTATGTCGCGATATTTTGCTTCGCTGACATTGTTCGCACTCTCTAGCCCACTGACGGCAGTATTTTTTCATACCTGGCCAAACGAAGCGTTGTGACACTAGTCGAGTGGTAGCCTTTGCTCCTGGATGACTAAAGCTATGGAACATTTCGAATGCCTGTCGACGAAATTTTGCAGTGACAAATGGTCTAGGTATTTGCATGGAAGTGTCACAGTAAACTTCAACATTGGAAGTAGATGGCCTGATCCTTTCAATTTTTAGGCTGGATTTGCCTCCAATAAAACCCTGTAGTTCGCTGTCCGTAGCCTGGTCCTCTGCAAGTGATTGGTACTCTATGGGCGCTGCGATTTCCTCAATGCGTGATAAGCTGTCTGCGACAACGTTATCTCTGCCTGCTATGTACTGAATGTCAGTGCTAAATTGGCTAATATAATCCAAATACCTAAACTGGCGTGGAGAGCACTGGTCTCGGCGGGAACCAAAGGCAAACGTTAGCGGTTTGTGGTCAGTGAAGATTATAAAGTGTCTAGCTTCTACCATATGTTTAAAGTGCTTGATTGCGTCATAAATTGCCAGCAGTTCACGGTCATAAGGGCTGTACTTCCTTTGGGACGGACTGAGCTTCCTTGAAAAAAATGCAAGGGGTTGCCAATCTTTACCTTTTCGTTGCTGGAGTACGGCACCAATTGCGGTGTCTGAAGCATCAGACTGGATTGACAACTCGGCTGTCATGTCAGGATGAGTTAAAAGTGTGGCGTGAGCAAGAGAGTTCTTACATTTTTCGAAGGCTTCTATTAGTGGTGCTGTCATTTCGATGGGCTGTGAACCTCTTGTTTTAGGGCCAGACAGTAACTCATTTAGGGGTGCTTGCAAAGATGCGGCGTTAGGTATGAACCGCCTGTAAAAGTTCAACATCCCTAGAAAGCGTCTTAGTTCCTTTACTGTCTTAGGCGGAGGATAATCTTGGACTACTTGAACCTTGGCTTGCAATGGTTGAACTCCAGCTGCGCTCACGCTGTATCCCAGGAATGACACCTGGTTTTTACCCAGTACACACTTTGCCATGTTTATTAGAATTCCGTAATCTGACAGGCGTTGGAATAATTGCCTCAGGTGCTGCTTGTGCTGGGGTTCTGACTCTGAGAAGACCAAAATATCATCAACATACCCGTAGCAGAAGTCAAGGCCTCTGAGAGCCTCATCCATGAACCGCTGAAAGGTTTGTGCAGCATTTCGAAGTCCAAATGTCATGAATGGGAACTCAAAGAGGCCAAACGGGGTAGTGATGGCAGTCTTTGGTATGTCCTCTTCATGCACGCGCAGTTGGTTGTAAGCTTTCACCAAATCAATCGTGGAGAAGATATTTTTACCCGCCAGCTGGTGACTGAAATCCTGGATGTGCCTCACAGGATATCTGTCCGGTATTGTACGGGCGTTTAAAGCTCTATAGTCCCCGCAGGGCCGCCAACCGTCGTCTTTTCTGCGAGCTAAATGTAGCGGAGAAGACCAGGAACTGTCAGATCTTCGAGCAGTTCCATCCTTCAACATCTCCTCAAATTGCTTCTTTGCGATTTGGAGGCGCTCTGGGTTCAAGCGGCGAGGTCGGCATGCAACTGGTGGTCCAGGTGTTGTTCGTATGTGGTGCACGGTATTATGCTTTAAGATGTCAGGCTTACCAGCTGGACGGGTGACATCTGGAAACTCACGGATGATATCCATGAAAGAGGAACTGCTTGGTGTTGTTGTGCGAACCGATGAGATGCCTTGTAGATGATGACGCGTAACCTCTGCAGTCAGTGATGTTATCTCGTCGACCAATCTTTGGTTGCGGCAGTCAACTAATAATCTATAAAAAGTAAGGAAGTCGACACCTACAATAGGTTTCGATACGTCTGCTATAGTAAAGCGCCATTCAAAAGCACGGCGCAGGCCTAAGTCCAGGGTTAAATTTAGAGAACCGTATGTTGAAATAACCGTACCATTGGCTGCATACAATTCGTATCTGGTTTTTGTGCGTGGTCCGTTTATTAATGAACGGGGAAACACGCACAAGTCTGAACCTGTGTCGATGAGAAACTGAATTTTGGTTTTGCGGTCGGTTATAAACAAGCGGCCTGATGATGAGGATGGGCAGACACTTTCGACCATTAACGGCTGCCCTTGCCGTTTCCCGTCTGAAAAGTGCAGGGTGAAACGCATTTCTTGGCTTTGTGTCCAAACCGATAGTGATAAAAGCAGTGTGGGTGTCCATCAGGGTATCTGGATCGTGAACTGGATCTCGATCTGTTGGAGTATCTCTTATTATAGTTACCGTGCCGTGATTGCCGTTGCTGATGTAACATCAAGGATTCCACTTGCCGCGTCAATTCTGCTATTCGCTCAGTAATGGTATTTAAAGCAGTACCTGGCAAATCCGTGGACGAACTGGCTACCTGTGCGACGCTCGGAGGTGCAATGTCCTGTACGTGGTCAACCAAGTCCGCCACGGCATCGAGGGGATTGTCCTTCTGTAACGCGACAATAGTTTGTAAGTTAGATGGTAATCGGCTTGCCCAAATAGTACGCATTAGATCCGTCGATACTGATTCCCCTGCTAAACTTTGCAGATGCCTTAAAAATTGCGAAGGCTTCCGGTCACCTAATTCCTCATGCATGAGCAACTGCTTTATCTTGCGTTCCTTAGAGGTCGTGAGGCGTTTGATAAGTTCTGCCTTAAGCTTATCGTATTTATTATTTGCTGGCGGTGAGACAATTATGTCTTTGACTTCGGAAGCATATTGGGGATCCAATTGTCCGATAACATAATAGAATTTGGTTGTGTCGCTAGTTATACTGGATAAAATAAACTGACCAGACCTCAGGCTCCTCCGGCCAAAACGGGGGAACTCGGATCCCAACACGGTACACATCTGACACTCCAGTTGTACTTCCACTACCGCTTGCACTTGGGCCACCGGCTTGTTTACCACTTTCGTACCGCTCCATAATAACTGCAAACTAGTTATGAAAATTAGTTTCCGTTCTTCTGTGTTCGTCGGGGTCACCAGTGTAGTAGTTCGGATGTTCCCAAACCACCTACAAATCCTCAGTACTGCTCGGGAGTCGAACCCAGTATTATCGGCAGCAATAGGTAAGTAATTGCAAAGCGAAGCGTCAAATAAAAATCAGCAAAACTATCGAATATGAATTTACTTATAAGGGCAAATGCACGATACAAAAATAAACAAGAATTAACAGTAATATGATGACAGTTTAAGCGTCTGATTTAATATTGTTGCCGACGAGATAAGGAATGCTGGTGCTGCTTCGGACTTGTCGTTTTATCGGCAGCCGGTGACTGTCGCGTAGAAGGGAGCGCACGCGCCGCCATACTGTTGGGGCGGAGCCTCAGGTCGTCAAGTCGCCAGTCGCGTTGCTGCACGGGCGGCCATTACCGAGCGCTCCAGTGCGAACAAAGGCTGACGTCACATCGTACGATTGTGGCGTGATCTGTCTGCTTGCCACGATTCATAAGTGACAGCGGGTGAGGTAGCGGGGTAACCGCTACAATACTATCACAACAGCTTCAAATAACATATACTGTATCATAATCACAATAAATTCACTTGAAATCATTAATATTTATTAAAAACCAAAAATTTGCTAACTTTTGGAGAAACTTATGAAGAAGTAGAAATTGAAATTAAAAATAAAGAAGTCTCACTACAATGTATTTTATGCAAATGTGAAGAGAACATAACTGAAATTGCTAAATTGGCAGTACATGAGAAAAGTAGGAAAAATACATTGAACATGTTTCGAATTGAAAATCTGAAGGAAAAGCCTGAAATAGTAAAATTTTACACTGGTTTTGACAATTAAAACCATTTCATGTTTGTCTTCCACCTTTTTGGCGATGAAGCAAACCATATAAAATACTATCCATCATGGGAGCCGGCTCGAGGAAAACTAGTTTTGACACCATGCAATCAATTTTATTTAACCCTGATAAAATTGCGAAGAAATATGTGTAATAAAGAACTATCTCTTCATTTTGGAATAAGCAAAACTTCTGTGAGTAAATACTTTATAACTTGGATTAATTATCTTTACTGCAAGTCAAAGGATCTGAATATATGGGTACCAAAAGAAACAATTGTTCAAAATGTAATGTTTCAAAAGAGGACTAATTCCTGTACAGTAATTATAGATAGCACAGAAATGAAAACTGAAAAACCACAAAATTCGGTTTCTCAACAAGCTACATATTCTAACTACAAATCTGCCAACATACTTAAAGTGTTGGTTGGAATTTCTAGCTCTGGATGTGTAACTTTTGTATCCGATGCTTATGGCGGATCTATCAGTGATAGAGAAATGTTTAAAAAGTGTGGAATAATAAACCTACTTAAGTAAGGGGACATTATACTTGCCGACCGTAGTTTTCAAATTCAGGATCTAGTTTCTCATTTGGATCTTACAGTTAACATGCCACAGTTCCTAACAAAGGGCAGCAATCAATTTAAAGCACACCAGCTAAGAAAATCAAAGATATTATCATTTCAACGTATCAATGTTGAGCGTATTATAGGTTTAGGGAAAACATTTAATGCTTTATGCTTACCAATTTTAGAAAGAACATAATGTGAATAAAGATTTTAAATTAGGTATATGTACCTAATTTTAGGCACTTAATAAATAAAATAAAAAATAAGTTAATTATGACTTATTAAACTTTTATTTATTTTTCCCTTTCCCTTTAAAACACACTGCTATAGATTAAATATTAAACATTGTAAATCCATACAATGGATATGATACTGAAATATGGTTGAGTTACTTTATATGATATTTTAGCAATTTAATTGCAATTATAATATTAGTATTTATTTTATTTTATTTATCTAAGATCACTAACAAGTTTACACTAGTAATATGCTTAGTAGATATACTTATTAACAGGCTAAGCGCAAACTTAAGTAAGGCGATAACAGCATGCTCAAGAGACAACAGCTATACTAATTTACAGAAACAAAGAAAACCTTAACGTATATAAACTTAAAAAAATATGTCTCAGCCTGAAAGAAAGTATTGTGATTTTTTGTTTGGACAAATAAAGATGAAAAGAGAAATATATGTAAATAGAAATGATAATCTTATTTCAGAAGTTATTATACCAAAAATAACTGCTTTTTATCATGTATACATGTTAGCGCCGCGCCCGGTAAGCGAAGAGATGTAGGATCGAGTCCCGCCTGAGACATAACTTTTCAAGTTTATATACTGATGGTTGAGTTGTTAGTTGAAACTACTTAACAAGTAGATATACTAGATTATGTTATAATTTTTTTTAGCAATAACAGTTAACATGTATACGTGATAAAAAGCAGTTATTTTTGGTATAATAACTTCTGAAATAAGCTTATCATTTCTATTTACATATATTCTCTTTTCATCTTTATTTGTCCAAACAAAAAAATCACAATACTTTCTTTCAGTAACATATAATTGTGTTTGAATTTGATAATAGTAGGGGCTACTTTCTTTCAAATGATATTCATTATTGATCATTTCTATGTGCTTATAATTTTCCGCACTGATAAACTCATCTTTTATAGAGAAAGGACATTTCACTTCCAATACTGTTAGTTCTCCAATTAATCCGTCAGGCGAAGCTCCAATATATGGATATTTCTTAGAAATAAAAAATCCACAACATTGTACTTTATTGTATGACATAGACTCATAGGCTTCAATAGCTGTCTTCTCTTTTGAACATTCCCATTCAGTAGCATGACTTTTAAATTGCTTGGGAAATAAAATATCTTCAGCATACTTCACTTTATCTCTTCTGTCCGTAAACTTGCATATATTGAAAACATAAGATCCAGTAACCCTTACACTTCGTTCACTATGCCACATTTTGTTTTGTGACTGTTGCCTTGTTTGTTGCTCTATCAAACTTGCTTCTTCTATAGAAACCTGCAATGAAACATTAGTAAAAGTGTGTCCTTGATGAGCATGAAACCATAACCTTTCATGCAGAAGTCATATTTAGTAAATATATATGTATATATATAAAAAACTGGGATGTAGATTACTTACAGTAATTTTGTTAAGGACATATTGGTCAAGGATGGGTAGTTTAAGGTAATTATGGTCATTAGATATTCCATGCAGGGAAGCCACTTCAAACACACCGCTTTTACCAAACCTGTTTGTTCTAAAGAGCAATAGTTTATTACTCTGTTTTTAACAATATCATTCCATTCTACAGCACTGCAAGTGTTATCAGGGCGTGGATCAAAGCACAAATTTGTTTGTTTCCGTTTTGTGACATTAAATTCTTGTATTTCATATTTAAGATTTTCAGCTTTTATAGGTGATGAATTTAGTTTTCTTTTCTTTGGTTCATGCCATTTTTGTTTGTTTTCAGTGGGCTTTTATTTGATAAGCCATTCAGAATGTTCTTTAAATCTTAAAATTGCATAGCAAACACAAGCTATGTGTTTGCAGACTGCCTTTGGCCCTTTACCAGCAGCACACTCACACATGGACTGAACAACTTTTCCATCTGTCTCAATGGCAATGTTCACAAAGTATGCCAATGGTTTTGTGTTTTCAGAGTATACCTGTCCTCTATAAAAAAGCACATCGTTTTGGTTACATGTCACTAGAGCCATCAGGTATTCATTAATCATCATGTTATAGCCCTTTCTATGTACTGGTGCATACTCCGCCATTCCCACATTGTCTGCGTACACTTCTAAAAAGTAGGTGGTAATATTTACGATATCCAAGTCCGGGGATTCACTCTTAGTCGTTATACTGCTGTAAAAGAGACTTTCTGCTGAAGGTCAATCAACAGTGTACACCGAATCGTCTTGTAATACTATGTTTTCCTCTACGTTTCCAACAAAGTTATTGTTTCGGTCATAGTCTTGAAGTCTGTAAAAAGAAAAAATATAGATGTTACCTCCGCAAACAAGCACACTTTTCCCAAAAAATAAGTTTGATAACAGTAAACAAACTAACCTCTGACTTAGCTGCTCTTTAAGACCGCTTATTTTTGCGCCTCTTTTTCTTAATTCCGCTTTCAAAGCCTTCACATTCATCGCCAAATAATCCATATTTGCGGTAATTTCGCGATGGAGATGACTTTTCAAGAGGTAAATTAAAGAAATTATAACTTATGTCACGAAGTCCGCCAAAACCAGTGGAAAGTTATTCTTAATATTGTACCTCACGCGACAGTAGCGCCTCTAGTGGCAAATTTACTAGCGATAGCCCCCATTGCAATGGATTTATACAGGCGGTGTCGCATCTCTCCTTTTCGTGTTATGCGTCTTGTAAGATGCAGAATAGCAGAATACCTAAAAAAAATCAATATTTTTGCTTTATACGCGTTTATTTTACTCCCTCTTTTCTTTTCCGTTAAAGGCTTTACACTTATATTTCGCAAAAAATGGTTTTAATCTAAAATTTTCTAGGTTTATCGTTTCGAGCCACGGAAACCAATATCCATTTTACGACTTTTTTTATGTCCCAACCGTCGCATTCGTACAAATGTCACATATTACAAATCTAAATTAAGTGTAATACGATGTAGTAAGTGAAATTGCATACGAGTTATATTGTGACTACTATCTGAAAAGACCATAGTAAAAAAAACTTATGCGGACAGCTGTTAGGATGAAGGATTAGGTCTGTTACTTAAAATAAGAGTGATTTGCTTAAGATTTCTACTATGCATTTTTTTTATGAATTTCAGATAATTTGGCATTGTTGCTAATAGAAATCTCGAAACCACTAGTCGGTGACCATTAAAGTTTAAATTAGTAGGTACTCGTACTGTATCAAAAGACTAGTTTCAGTGTTTTGTAAACATGATTATTGCCAGAGTTTTATGGCCTAAATATGCTTTATTACCATTAAACGTCCAACACAAACATTACTTCATCCAATTTTGTGAATTGTGAAAAATTTCTTAAATCCTATCTTTTTCCGGCCATGACGATTTTCGCCATCATGATAAATCATTTTTTAAAGAAAATATTTTAATACTTTAAATAATATCTTTAATATAAAAAGACTTTCGTAAGTACATAGAATATACAAATGGTTGTTTGTTTCATACGGTATTCCAACAAAAGGTTCACAAAAAGGTTTTGGCCTGGTAGACAATCGTATCTTTGCCAGGCCTGTCTTGAATTAATAAGGAGCAATATGACACCAGTGACACAGAAGCAATATCTACTCTGGATTTGCAAAATTTTTATCTATGGTTGTAGGTATACATAATATGACTAACATTTTTCTGTTACATCTAAGATATTTGCTATAAACACTCAATTTCTCTTTGTGACTAAGTGTTCTGTTTAGCAAGTTTATATAATTTGAATTTTGATCTGAAAAGTGCTAGTTGAATACTTAAACCTATCATTAATCATGCTGTGATACGTGCATGAATTTTAACCGACTTCCAAAAAAAGGATTTTTTAAAAATGTTTGTTACCTCAGAACTTCGGACTAGTTGAACGGACTTTAAAAATTCTTTTTTTGTTTGAAAGCTGGTGCTTCCCGTGTGGTCCCATTTTAACGAAGTCATGATCTGATGGTAGAATCTGGGGAAATCGAGGGAAACCCTCAAATTTTATAAGCACGTATTACGTTTTTGCATATCTTTGATGTTGATGAGCTGATAATGGAAGGTACAACTCCTTAACGGTTAGGAGTAGGAAGATTATTCTTAGCCCAAACAATACAAAAATAATTCTACAAACGAAACAAATCAAATGTGGAATTTAAACAAAAATTTCTATGTTGGCGAGCGACAATCAATTCAGTAGTGATTCATACTCCTATTTTATTTGGCTTGGCAACGACTTCGATCTGTTTAGTTGTTAGTTAGTATATTATCTGTGTTAGTAGTAAAAATAGTATTGCAAGTACGTAAATAGGTTTGAAAAAAGAACATTGTTCTTGTGTTATTTTGTACTTTTTAGTGAGTTTTTTTTTGA
Source organism: Anania crocealis (assembly GCA_949315895.1). Classification (NCBI taxonomy): domain Eukaryota; kingdom Metazoa; phylum Arthropoda; class Insecta; order Lepidoptera; family Crambidae; genus Anania; species Anania crocealis. The sequence continues at coordinate 7,707,639 of OX438869.1, forward strand.
AATCGGTTTAATTATTTATAGATCTTTGTCTTGTTACAATATTTGTTGTTAATTGGCTCTGTAAATGACAGTGATCTGTTTGCGTACCAATTTTAAATATTGAAAATAAATAAATCAATAATTAACAATTGAAAAATTGTTGTTTGTCTTAAAATTTTAATAAAATAGGCTTCAAAAAGACTCAGCTGATGGACTAAAACAAGTGCCCTTGACTTTATGTTCTATTAACGAAACTCTTAAAACAAATAAAAATCTTACAGTAAAATTACTAGACAAAAAAGAAACAAAACAAAAACGGGTCAAAAAACAAGAACAGTAAATGTGATATGATTTTAGAAGATGGTTCTTCTTCTGCAATTTTTCCCCTCTATTGTACTTTCGGATTAAGATACACACATCGCGAAATTATCGCCCCAAGCAATGTTTGCTTACATGTTGGGGCATGTTATAGCATTTGTGTCAGGGAAGCTATACTAGCTATATGTAAGCCATTGCCCCTTTACAGGTAAGGAAATTATTGGAGCAGTCTGCGCAACTGTAAATGGAAACAGACAAACCTATTGGCAAATCAATAAGTGCTATCTAAGAATTGCTATTCTCCCATATTTAAGATTGAAGACATGGAATGTTTTACTAAAATATTTGATCTATCAAAAATATAATTAAAAAAATGCTTCAAGTCATCTTTGATAGATAATTTCATTTTAATTGTTTAAATATATTTCTACTTAAGTTATCCAACTAGACAAGTATTACGCAAAAATTATATTAATTTCCTGTCGGAAACATTGACAAATATTTGTGTTATGATCAAAATTGCGATCTTTTGCCTTCCTAGAATATTAAAAAGTGTCTCAAGTTTTATCATTGATACATTATCAGATGTCAATGTCAATTTCTAAATTAATATTTCTACTAATCAATATTATAACTTTTCCCAGTCCTCCAGGATCAAGTTTAGTAAAAAAAGCGAATTTCTGTAACTAAAGCAAACTCCAAGTGCCACCAGTCACGGGTAATTTGATTAGCGCAAGTAACTTTAAGCTTCAAGTTCTGTTAAGTTATAAACAAACGCTCTAGTGGCTATGGGAATGGTGTACAAATAGTGCATATAATATTAGCACCATTAACTACTATGAATTAAGCTACTTTAAAAAAATGAATACTCACAAAACAAGAATATGGAGCTAGCTTGCTAAAACGAATAAGTTGAATAAAAAATGAGCAAATAAGAATTAAAAAACTCCGGCGGAAAAGGCTTAGTTCCTGCCTGACGTTCTTTTTTAACCTTCTATTCCAACGATGCATGAAAATAAAACAAACAAGTATGACGAAGGCAAATAGCTTTCGATCAAGCTTTGACACGGAAACCGGATTGGAGACGGAATATGTAGTCATGAATATAAATATATACTTGGATTTTGACATTTCGTATAGCGATACCAATATTATGAAAGAAGCATGGTTTAGTAGCTTAACTCAAACACGAGTCGGGGAGACCTTCACAAAGCGATGTTACTACCTACTATTTAAATTTATTCGCATTCTATGGTATTACGAGTATAAGAATAATTGCCTGCATAACTCTAATAATTACTTACATTCAGTATTGTGTTTCTTAAATGACTTTCAGTTTACTTCAGTTTGATTTATTATATGTACTGACATAACGCCGATGATGCCATATCGAATTACTTATACATTTATAATAATTTGAATGATACCTGATACATCCTCTTCTCGGAGGTGGGCGCTAATAGCTATGACCCAGGTATAAACTAATGCGGTTTCTATTTTCCAAATAATAAATTTGTAAATTTATTTTAAAGTAAAACAGCAGGTTTATAAAAAGTGTTTAATTTTGTATCGGATTTATAAAAAGCTTTTATTTCAGTAATAAAATGTTCGCACAGAACCCAACATCCGTGTTCTAGTCGCACTTGGATGTTTTATTATTATTACTTGTTCGTGAAAGTAGTTTTGGCTACACAAGTCTGAGTCCGCCGCGCCGCTCGCCTATATCAAACATTCAGCCGCTGTCAGTCACCGGCCGCGGTTTGAATTATTTATAATTTCCCAGATTTACTGTCGGTTCACGTCAATAGTACTCCAGAAATTAATAAAATATGGTCCGCTTTTCATCTCGCATTTTGTGTGGATACTATGTCATGATCTTTCTTAAATCCCTCGATCGTGAGTTATTCCAGACACAATTGAAATAAATTGTTATCGCGGCACGCGCGTGCCTCCTGGGGGTTGAGGGATTAATCTCTAATTTTTTTCAGATCAGATTTAAAATACTTTCGAGAATAGTATCTGAAATACTAGATACAAAATAAGTATCTTCTAAATACTTCTTAAGATGAAAATACTTTTGTTAGAAAACAAGATTTTATTTGAATGAATTTAAGTTTATTTATAACAATTGACATTAATGTTATATACGAATAAATCGTGTTAATCGCTGAAATAAGACAAGACAAAATATTATATTTTTAAGTAAAAGACTTAATTAAAACAATTTTTTCAAAGATTTCATTGCTCATTTTTTCTTCGGTGAGGCCTTAGAATCATACCCCCAAAAGAAAAAAGTCGCTCCACAGGGGCAGAACTCGGCAAACAGGTGTTATATTTCAATTTTTATTTTAGGGTAAGCATTTAAGCTCCTTAAGCTAATAATGACACGCTTAGTTTTACGCATTTATTTTATGAATGTGTTTTAACATGTTACAAAGTATTTCATTAGAAAAAGTATTTATAAACTACTAAGATACCAAACAAAATATATTTAAAATGCAAGGTACAAAATGAATTTTTGAAAAGTATTTTAGTTACAAGATAGAATTACGTATCTTGTATGTTGTATCTGTATTTCAGATACTTGTATCTTAGATAATGCACATCTCTGATCAGTTACGTGTGTCGTGTCTTGTCAAACAAAGTATGTTAAAGTGTAAATATTAAACGTTACTTAACTGTGTACTCGACGCGACATACGAGTGGCTCTGTGGGGAAGTTTTGATGAGGTTTAAATTACATAAGGTGGTTATTGAATAATTCAGCCGCGAGCCGCTAGAAATTTTGACGCGCAACTTACTGAAACTGAGTTAAGGCGAGAACTTGGACGGTTAAAACATCACATAAAATTGTTATAAGAACACAATTTTATGACTATGGCGTCATAAAAATGTTTTAAAAGTTATCAAGGTTTCGGTGTAACGCAGTTTTCTTCTAATTTAATTGAATTATGTTTTTTTTATTCTATGATAACTGACGAGAAGAGATCAAGATGTTATGATTTTCGTGCTTAAGTATAAAACTGATAGTCATTTAAATATACAACATTAACAATATCTGTAGTAGCATTTGAGGGAAAATAATGTGACAGAATAATATATATAATAGTTCGTAAATTATTGTAGAACAAACTCAAAAAAGAAATTTTGGCGCAGTATCCTCTGAATTATATTAAATAAGACCATCTTACTCGCATACCTACTTGTGTAACGTCATTTTATGATACGTACGCCACATCACAAAATATAATTTCATCCACAGAAAATTTTAGTAGTATAAAACGTAAGTGTCACATATGAAAGCATATTTTCTTTATGGCGTTCTAGACGTGTTCTTAAAACGCTATAAAAGTTCCCACCTAAAGAACACTCAGCTCTTGCACCTAAATTGTTTCTTATGCCCGAGTTTCACACGTAGCCCACAAAATTGCTTATGCAAGCCAATTTGGCTGTTTTACGTGTGCAGCCGAACTAACTTCGGAGCGATATTACCACCAGGCGAACTTCTAAACTTACCATGTACAGTGAACGTCAACAGGATGTCTCACATTGTTATGGTTGGTTTAATTGTGTCTCTCGGAATCAGTAGTCTAAGTACCTACTATAGACTCTAATTTATTTTTCATAAAAATAAAACCTATGATATGTCTAACTCTGTATCCCGGAGTGTGTTGATTGTTATTATTATTGTACCTATATGCTTAACAGCTTTATTTGCCGTCTGTACAAGAAGTAGATGAGCGATTTTGACTAAATTGCAATAAGACTTCCGAGAATATGCACTAAATGGAACGATATTGGATAGATAATGGTAACGGGCTCCCTTTTCCGCATTTAGGCTCCAATTGGCCCATTATGCGTAGGGGGATTAGGGTGGTTAGTCCAACCACCCCAATTCCTTCCAGAAGCACAGAAGTCTTTTGGGACGTTCACAGGCTTCTGAAAGGGAACTCGGTGTGCCGAGGATAGATGCCCGGTGGGTGGCTACCCCTGTGCATTCCAAAATCACGTGGGCAGCCGATTCTGCCTGTTCCAGGCAGCCTCTACATAGGGGGCTGTCTGTGGCACCAATGGTGAAGAGATGTTTATTTAAGGGGATATGTCCAGTCAGTGATCCCACTACTCTTCGAAGGTCACTTCTGCTTAGGGTGATCAAGTTGCGAGTCAGACGCGGTGAAAGAGCCGGTACGGCCTCTCTGGACTGTCTGCAGTTGCTGATATTGGCCCAGCGGTCGTTGTGTTTGACTAGGGTTTGATGTCGCAGCCATGACCTGTATTGGTTAAAAGGGATAGGCAGGTGTGGCCTGGGGCCGAAAACCGTAAGATCTGATCCCCTTTTAGCGAGTTGGTCTGCGGCATCATTGCCCAGGGAGCCGCTGTGTCCTTTGATCCATTGTAAGGTGACACTGTTCCTTGTGGCAATGTCTTCAAGGGCCAGGTGACACTCGTAAATAAGGCTGGATGTGATGATGTTGCTCTCCAGGGCTTTGAGAACCGCCATGCTATCAGAGAGTATGCGAATGCCGTAGTCAGCAACCTCTCTCTTCTTTATGGCAGTGGCAGCCTGGATTATGGCAATACACTCGCATTGAAATATCGAGTTATCCTCACCCAGCGGTGTAGATATATTTATGTTTAGGTCCATCGAGAAGACTCCGGCGCCTGTACCTGATTTGGTTTTGGAACCATCAGTGTAGATTTGGACCTCATGTATTCCCGATGAGTCTGAACTGTTTCCTAATAAGAGAATTCTATATGATTTGTTGAACACATAGATTTTCGGTGTTTTGTCACAGGGTGCTTCTAGTAGGGGAGTGGATTTTAGTCCTCTATACCAGATGTCGCTGTGACTATTCGCAAGATTTTTCCACAGGCCTAGGTGTTTCAGTCTTGTGGCCGCTATAGCTGCCTCCTGCTGCACGAAAAGGTCCAGCGGCGGCAAGCCAAGTAGCGCCTCAAGGGCCGCGGTGGGGGTAGTTAGCATGCATCCCGTGACTGCACAGCATGCCAGTCTTTGGAATTTTTCCAGTTTTTTCACCCCTGTCATTAGTTTGGTTCTGGGCCACCAAACGATCGCGCCGTATGTGATGATGGGTCTAATCATAGCTTTATAAAGCCATAGTGTGATCTTGGGAGATAGACCCCATGTTTTGCCCATTAGACCTCTGCATTGCCAGAAGGTTATGGAGGCACATTTAATTTTCTGTTCGACATGTTTCCCCCACAGTAATTTATCGTCAAGTGTGACGCCCAAATATTTGACTTCATTTGAGAGGGACAGTTGCGTTCCGAACAGTTTTGGTAGTTTAAGTTTGGGTAACTTCAGTTTTTTGGTGAATAGGATAAGCTCGGTTTTTGCTGGGTTAACCGAGAGATCATGATCTATACACCAAAGTTCTACGATCCTGAGAGCGGAATCCATTAGGTTACATAAAATGTTCTCAAAGGGTCCGCTGATGAGTATAGTTAGGTCGTCAGCATATCCCACCGTGAAGTAATGTTTGCTATTGGATAGATATCTAGTCTTATTGTTATTGTGTGCATATGATATGCAATAACTCAAAAGTTGTATTGAAACAATTAACATTGCTGAACTGAACCTTAAGAGAATTGGGAAATTATAAGCCAAAGATTAGTCTTTTAATAAAGTTTTTGTCGATTTAGAGAAACATTATACAAATTAAGAGCGAATTTTATTTACAATCGACGAAAAAGGGTTTTTCATATCGTTTTTTTTGCATGTATGACTATTGATGTAAAATGAGAAACACACAATCAGAAAGACGTCCTCACCAAATGAGCGCCCACTGAACATTTGGGTGTTCTTTTACCTAAGTCGTATTCATTATTGATGCACGTCGGTAGGTTTGACGCAAGGTGCTTAAACTTGGACAGTAGGACCATGGTGATTACTGATTACTTGTTCAGTACCATGACATTATTAAAGATTTCTAATGGATAATAACTAATAATTGTGGTTTGATCCCAACAAATCATCGACGGTGCACCGATGTATAAATTTTTTTTAAGGTGTTTAATATTTATCGTCTATTAAATTTTTTATATAAATTTTTACCCGACTACAGCAAAGCCAAAAGGAAGGGTTATTATTTCACGTAATAAGTTTTACTCTATGGGCTCATGTGTGTCTGAAATAAATGATTATAATTATTTTAGCAGTCTATATCTTTATAAACGTGTCGGCTCTTGAGTTTGGAGTGGCTGTTTTAGTCGGGTTCTAGCAAAGCCCAGCTTTCTTCTTATTATAGGTGGAACGTCTTTTTCTGCTTCAAGTCGGCATTAGTTAATCTCGTCGGTGTCATTAATTTAGCCGCCAGCGCCTTCCAGGTGCTAATGTCTTTGACTAATTAAATGAACCCGGGAACAATCCGAGCAGCTTTTTCAACCTACATTGCAGCTCCATTTAGCGCTTTTACGAATATTTAGCGCCATTTTTTCCTTGCTAAATGGTACTTTTTGTGATTTTTTGCTTGTTGACTCAATAATTGGGGCTTAAAAGAAGGAATTGTACCCCATTTTCTTTTAATGGTTTGTTTCCTTCATGAAAATATTCTTTCTTATACGTTATTGCGTACCTACCTATACCAAGCAAGTATTAAACAGACGAACTGTGTCAAAATTGATTGATTAACAAAAACAAAAGTCATTAGGAGTTTGAAATATCCAATTTCAAACAAATAAGTTAAAGCGTAGGAAGTATTCAGTTCAAACAGAAAACTTTATTATTTTATTTTAATAGAAATTTAAGATTCCATCCAGCCATTAACACGAGCGCGGAAGAAGTGTTGCATGATGTTATGGGCGAAATTGAAATTATAGAAGTTGAACCAACAATGCCATCAAACTAGGTAAGCGCACTCTGGAAATGGCGTAGTACAGGGGTGACAACTTTATAAAAGTTTACGCTACCGACTGTTTGAGTATCCGAATTAGAAAAAGTTAGTTTAAAAAGCTACCGGTAAGCGTTTTAAACTGCAAATTAGTTTGAGTATGCTAAATGTGTTATTATTATAAGTTCTTCTTATGTCATCCGTGGGTTATGTCTTCGAATCACAACAAGAACCATCTGGATTTTTGGGATCTACGTACGAATTCGAATGTTGTGTGGTGCCGGCAGAATAAATAATAGATTGACCCCATCTCTTTCTATGGGTGCAAGGCAGCACCGTCTTCTCACCACCATTGGCCAAACTGCAATCGCCAACTCATATGCCAAACGTAGCGATTATGGCAAAATTCTCTTAGAGAGGCGTATGTCCAGCAGTGAAGTGTACTGATATCAACCCATATAGGCTGTGTAAGATGTCATGGTAATGATGATGAAGTGCTGGAAACCTGCACATTCAGGTGGTACTGAACGTGAAGTCGTGGTTCAAAAATTGTCTGATTCTCATGTTTACTTACAGGACACACTACGATTATCAACGTTTAACAATAAAACTTCTATTTTACACTGAGAAAACGTGACGGTTAATGCAACCGTATAATTGTTATTTACAACCGAGTAAATTGGTTACGATACAGCTTACAGTATATTTTGCTAATAGCAACCGTGCTACCTCTGTTACGCTTATACGGTTAATTTTAACAAAGATTCTGCTATCATTATATACTTTATTTATTTAGACCTTTTAACATATAAAATGTGGATATTAACAGGGCTTAGCGGTTAAATTAGACCTACTCGGTTAGATTGGCAGAGCTATACGGTTAGATTAACAGACCTTCTCGGTTAAATTAGCAGACCTACTCGGTTAGATTAGCAGATCTACACGGTTAGATAAGCAGACCTACTCGGTTAGACTAGCAGATCTATACGGTTAGATTAGCAGACCTACTCGGTTAGACCAGCAGATCTACGCGGTTAGATTAGCAGACCTACTCGGTTAGATTAGTAGAGCTCTCGGCTCCACTAGCCGATCTACTCGGCTAGATTAGGATAAATTGTCTGCTAAAATAGAAGAGTAACTCTGCTGACTAACCGGTAAATTAACTGTTAAGTTTATCAGTGTTTTTCTGCTATAAGTAGCAGAGTAGCTTCGGTTACCACACTTAAACTACTCTGCTTCTTAAAGCAGAATATCACCATAGACAAACGTTAATCCGCCAGTTAGTCAGCATAGTAGCTCTTCTAATCTAGCAGAGCACGTATCCGAATCTAGCAGAGTAGGTAGCCAATCTTGCCGAGTGGGTTTCTGCTACGTCAGAGGATCGCCGTAAAAATGTAACATTAGAATACTCAATTATTATTTATTATAATATTGAACACATTACAAATAATGATTAGAAAAATTATGGAAAATTAACATTACGTAGTCTTATCTGATACATAATATCTAATTACACCACCCCGTACATGTTTTCCTATTCAGTTCAAAACTTTGCTTCGCTTTGATTCGCTGAATTGAATGATGCTGTTGTTGCCTGCGATGTTGATTCATTCTCCTGTAAAAAACGAAAAAGTTAATAGATTCTCTTTTTAGGATATAAGGCACAAGCAGGATATAATTCGATATAAAGATATTTCTAGGACCTAAATCATACAGCTGCCTTATGATAAAATGCTTTGGTGAGAGACCTCTGATAAAAAAAACAATAAATATTTTAAACATTAGAGTAGGCAAGGTACTAGGAAAGTATTACTATCTGGTGTACTTTCTGTGCGTGAGTGAGTGAGTGGATGCATAAGTTTACGCCAGTCCCAATATCTCTACAAACATGGCGCGACCGTCACATGCATTTTTTCTCACATTACCGACAGAGAATGTGTGAAGCCGTGTTAGTAGTACATACAGTACCTAATCCCTTCCCTATACTGTGGTCTAAAAGCTATAAGAAAATTAAAATGTATCGTACTTACGTTGGAATTTAGGTATGTACTCCGCGAGTCCCCACTGCGACAAAAGATTCACACACACACTTCTTCGTCCGCCGCCTATTTAGATACTAAAGCCCTGTGCTGCCACGTAACCGAGATATGGATAGCTGGTAGCAGTACATACGTTTAAGTCTAAAAGAATAACTACTGAATCTAACTGAGATACTGCTAATCAAATCGTTTTGCGGCTAAATTCAACAGTGACTCGGTTAACGATTAACCTATATCTCTGTTAGGTGTTAACCGTTAAACTATCAAAAGTAACAGTGTAACTAACTTGTTAACCGAGTCACTGTTGGTTTTAGCCGTAAAACTGTTAACACTTAACAGAGAAATGGTTAAGCTGTTAACAAAGTCACGGTTGATACTTAACAGGCATACGGTTAAACGGAACGCCTAGTTACTGTTGATTTTAACCGTAAATCGGCTAACAGATCCTAACAGACATACGGTAAAACTGTAACCATGATACGGTTGAGACTTAACTGACATACGATTAGACTTTTAACCGAGTTACTGTTGATTCTAGCCGTAAATCGGCTAACAGATATTAACAGACATACAGTTAAGCTGTAACCGAGTTACGGTTGGCACGTAACAGGCATACGGTCAAACTGTTAACAGAGTTACAGTTGAAATAGCAGAGTTCAAACTACAGATAACAGCGTTCTTTTTTCTGTTAATGTTAGCACGCTTACACTGTTAATATTAAACGAATGCACGGTTGATTCTAACATAATCGGTTGGTAGATATTAACAGAGTACTTTAAGTAGTTGAAATCGGCAGTTTTAACTGCTAGATTAGCAGAGTGTTATGCTGTTTTTTACAGTTTTACAATAACCGTATCGACTCTGTTGTTACTAGCAGAGCATTTTTGATGATTTTAAACGAGTATTCGGTAGGAAATAACAGTTTTGCCACTAGCAGAGTTGTTTGTTTGAACCCACTTGTCTAAATTCGACTAGGATCGGAAAAACAGCTAAACGTTTAGTGATAATGATAATATTTTTTATGATTTTTATGCAATTCTATAAAATTCCTCATTCCATGTCGTTCTTGTATTAAAAAATATTGGACAACCCTATCGAGTAAGTCCAGCGCAATACCACGGTGCAAGTTACGCGGCGGCAATTCCGCAAAAAGCCCGACTTAGTAAGTGAAGGCAGCCTCCGAGCAGCGCACTCGCTGAATCGTAAAATATGGAGGTACCAACCATGAAAAGCAAACTCACTTTATACGAGTATCTCGCTTGAGGACACGGGCCACCTCTATCGAATAAATATACTGCAGATGCGGGAAGATTGTGGCGCATAAAATATGATTTCTGCACTTCCTGATAAACCAACGTTATGTGAGATAAGAACAAACACTGTTGTTTTTATAAATAAATATAAAAGGATTTAAAAATAAATAAGTGTTTAGTTAAAATACTCACTCTCCGTAAATTAAGTAGCTTGCCGCAGCTGTCATAATATTTTTGTGGTAAGTAAAATTATTTATTTTAAGTTTTATGGTCTTTATAATGATTGACGACCCTGTATTGGTTCATTGGTTCGCGTACTACGCAAGAGGCCCAGGTTCGATTCCAAGTCGATTTAACTTAGGAAACGATCTTGCGTTGGCTCCTATTCTATCATTTAGATTCACGTTAGAGGCCTGGGAGTCCTTGAAAGATAATTATCAGGGCGTTCACATAATATCACCCTTTATTTTCCTATGGGTGTCGCAAGAGGCGACTAATTAAATTAAATTTGGAGGGGCTTGTTTCCAGCTATGGTATTTATTATTATAGGCTTTTAATAATGATGCTGATAATCATACTACAATAACAACTAGAAGATGATTAATAAGTGTTATTTGTTTCATAATTACGTTGTTTTATACGATTACAAAAAAACATTACCACAATACTTACGTTATCCTAAAACAATCATTCAAAAACCTACAACCTAAAAAGAATATATATTTCTAAACTACAATAACGAATTCTGATACTATTTTCCCCTAGCAAAAGACTTAATTATTTATCCAAAACTAATATTCGATTTCACCACAATACAGCTCGGATCGGCCATTAGGCGCACAGACATGAATTAAGCTATTCACTGGGCGGGCGCAACCGCCCGTGAAAGTCCAGGCTTCGAGCTACGCTATCTAAGTATGCAGGTGGAACGGAGTTATTAGAGTCCACAGCAGTGATTCTCAACCTTTTTGAGCCTATGCATTCTTATGACGGAGATTATAACATTGAGTTAATTTATAAATATGGACAACGTTACATACTTATTGTAGGTACTCGTTTAAAACTGTTTTTAAGCAAATAAATTGCAGGTGTAATTTTAAAATATACCATTCCTTGAATACATTTTGAGCTGCTTTAAGTGGGACTTGAACCCACATCATACCATTTTAATGTTTTTTATTTAATTTACATTGTAGGTACAGTACCTAACCTACCCAAAGTAAACTTGTTTTGTGAAAATCATACAACGAAGGTATTGCAATCACCCAGACCGGAGACAATATAGAAAAAAACATTTTTCTATGCTGGCTAAGAATCGAACACGGGACTTCGGAGCTGGCTATATCTTAAAAACCGATGTGTACGCCACTCTACCACGGAGGTCATCAAACTACTACTGGCATTCATACGAGTTATTGAAAACATCAATAGCTACTTAATTGCTTCTGGATAGTAGTAGGTAGATAGATATTGTCCACATTTACTCATTTATAGATTTGAATAAAATTGACAAATTTCTTAATTGTTATTGTTAAAAACATGTTCTTGTGATTTCTAGGTTAAATCAAACTGACTAAATAAACGTTAAAATATTATGAGATCCTCAATTTCTTTGAAACGAATGTGCGTGTTTGAGATGCACGTTTAGTGGGACTGTAGGTTGTGAAGGCAGGTGTCCTGCGGGGCGATTAATCTGTCCACAAACAATAACCCGCCGCGTATCGGCTACGAGTTTAGGGGCTGCCAGACGCATGCGTTCGATCATAAAGTGGGTTTGCGAAGTTTGTCCTACCAAGCATGTTGGTAAGTGTGAATGTAGTTAGTGGCTGTAGGATTTAACCAAGCCGAAATTATTGTTTACGGAAAAGAATGAAAAAGCTTCTTTCTTCTTTTGTTCTTCGCTTCTTTTGATCTACATCTAGTTAGTGGATACGATTTCAACTCTAAATATTATATCCGATCAAAACGAAATTCGCCGACACAAACAATGCCTTTTTAGTCAGTAAAAGTCAGATCAATTGTTAGAACAAAGACAAAAATGTATTCAAGGAATTGTATTTTTAATTTTAATTTGCCATTTTATTGATTGAAAAATGTATTTAAAATAAACTAATAGTTTGTCCAACTGCGCAAAAAAGAAAAAAATAGCTAAATTTAGACTTACAGCTGAAGCTAACAAACATTGAGTATTTTTTTCTACGATGTTAATAAATAAATGTTCAATGACCTGTCTTTATTCGATATCATATCTTAGTGATAAATTCATCTTTTGTTATATTACAACAACATACAACAGGTTAACAAACCCTAAATATTTCACATTTGTACAAGTAAGTACAACATGCTTAGTAAAGTTCACCGCAGCATAGTTAGCAACATAACAGCAAAATTAGCTACCCTAAGTTTGTCTCAGACAGGGTCCCGATATTACTAAAACGCTTTCTAAGACATACTTAATGATACTAATGAACTACAAGTATGTATGATGTTTACGGGTTACATTGTTTTGAAGTGTTCTTATTTAAACGTTGGCAAGGTTGAATTTGCGATGGCAAGTTTGTTATTAAAGACCCGACATATTATTAGCGACATTAGCCAAGATGTCATCTAAATTATGGGTCAATTCAGAGCTGGCACCGGCGGCGGATGCTGTTTGCGGCTCTTATTAACTTTGACCCGGAAATACATTATGTAACCTCAATTTGAGACACAATGGTGCAATGTTAAGAGTTTAGATTTTTTGCTAGTAAATTGTATGGGAGATAAAAACAAAGTGTTTTCTATGTTTGATAACATAATTTTATAAAATATACGTAGTTATATTATGCTCACTCGGGTCAACATATTCGGTTTGTTTTAATATTGAAATATAACCTAAACTTTATTCATGAAGCAATACTAACTTAGAACAAAACTGATTTAAATTCCTATTTAAGACAATGCACGATAGTTTTTAGCATATCTTCAAACCATACAGCTGTTCCGAAACTGATGAAATAATAAAATTACTTAGCTGAAACTTCTAAGTTATGTACTATGAAAGCAAAATTTTTTAAATTCTCTGCATAACGTGCCAAATATTTGACTAGTGAAATCGAATAATCTGGATATTCTGAATGCAACCGTCCGAACAAACTCGAAAATTTCGCATTCCCTCTCAGAGACAGCCTAAAGACAAAAGCCTACTCGGCACGGCCAAACCAACACTGGATGTTATTGCTATGCTACGAACACTAAGCAGTTTGCTACGACAAATGCGTAGCATAATCTGTAGTAGGAATTTGGCTGCCGTAGTCACGATACGCTTCTGTTGAATTACGGTCGCTTTATTTTTGCAAAAGCCTTGCTTAGGATGGCGTCAAATCATTAGGTTTATGCTTTTTTGTGGGTTATCGTTTCTCATCTTGCTATGTTTTAGAGCAAGGTTTAATTTAAGCCTGTCCACTTGGTAATTCAGCGTAGCTAGTAGCTGAAACATCAATAATAATGATTATTGGATATCGTATCATGATATTGAACGAGATCCATAATGAGAACATTTGTGCTTGCACTAATTTGAATACGTGATATATATTTTTTTTATATTAAAACTTACCGATAATACCAATATATGGGTGGCCTATGTCCAACAGTCGAAGTCGTTTGGCCGGGATGATAATTATGAATAGTTTATTTATTTATGAATAGAAACAAGACAGCGATCCAAGTAGCGCTACTTGACTTGTATAGGCGACCTCTTACGAAACCCTAGGATAAAAAGATTATCTCATCAAGAAACATCTTAAATTTTAATGATTCCCAAAGCCTAAAGATACAGTGTTGTGTGTTTGGCAGTTGATCCATGGCACTGAAATATAGGCGCATGCATCACAAATAAGCTTAAGGTTAGGAATAAGCTTAAATTTTCTTTCTGTGATTAAATCCTCAATGAGGATTTTCGCACATAATCCAAAGTTCTTTGTTGTCGTTACCGTGAAGCTGAAGTACTGAAGAGGTCATACCATATCGATCGCTTAATAAATTATAACTGCCTGTGAGATATTTTTCATAATCATAATCAAAGCATATTTTCTTAAAACAAGCTAGGAACTTGCCATTTGCAGAAAATTTAAAGCTTCTTCGTTTAGATTTTCAAGTTGAATTACAAAGTGTAAAGCGCACAATTAGTTTTCATCATCCTGTCTAATTATTTAGCTATCTACATATTTTAAATCCTTGTTTAGTATGGTAACTAAATTTATCACTCTTATAGATAACTTACAGCGCCCTGTTATTCAGTAACATTACGCTCACAACTGTGTTATCTGTCTCTTTTAATTATAATAATTAGTTTACGCTTCAAAACTAGAACTAAAAAACTTATTTTTAAAGTTACGAACCATAAGTATTTTCTGTAATAATAATTTTATAATCTTACATCAGGTGCTGAGTGTACTAGAAAAGTTAAATGTATATAAATCTTTAGACTATTGGCGGAAATAATCTAGTTTAGCTCGGCTTGAATTTAACCGTGGATTTGATGTTGTCAAGTCAATCCATTGCATGATATATCGCTTGCATTTCCTAGAAATTTCCTCACTCAGCTATGATTTATGATTACTCGGAAATTCAGTAGACATGGCATGACTAGGTATAAATATAGGTGACGGCCTCCGTGTAGTAAAATTGTATCGTTAGCCACACAGTAATATAGTGCCAATACATAACTGTAAATAAGCACAAAATAAAGTTTTTATGTAGGTACTGTGTATTCGTAAATTTTGCACATACAATTTAAAAACCGGCCAAGTGCGAGTCGGACTCACGCACTAAGGGTTCCGTACCAACTAACTGAATTAGGGGACCACTTACTTCCACTTAGCCAAAATACCACAATATTTAATCGACTGCAAAAATAACTTTGTTATTCATAGTGTTTGTATTAAAGGACAAAGTTATATTTGCGGTTGTTAAAAATGTGCTATTTCCCTAAAACTATTAGTTTGATCTCATTCAAACCAATTTTCGTTGAAAGTTTTTGTTAAGATCTACATTATAAATTTTTTTCAAAATTTTCACTTGTTTAGTTTAAAAGGGGGGGGGGGAGACACACACACATTTTACCACTTTGGAAGCGTCTATCTTCCAATTGTTAGACTTTTGAAAAAAACAATTTTAGGAACCTCTAACGGCCGGTTCCAATAATCGATCTATCGCTAGTTTTGACATATCGGAGATAGGAAACAGTTTCTATCTCTGATTTTACCGTACAGAAAAACAAAGACGACGAATTGGATCAAAGATTTTGACGACGACGAGAAGCAGCGTTTACTACCGCTGATCCAAATCAGCGGTAGTAAACGCTGCTTCTAAGCCATGGATCGCGGGTTCGATCCCCGCACAGTACAAATATTTGTGTGCATGAACATGTCTGTTTGTACTGGTCTGGGTGTTTTCTATGTATTATAAGTATGTATTTATAAAAAAAAAGTATATAAGTAAGTTTATCGGTTGTCTAGTACCCCATACGACAGGGTACTTACTAGTAGCTTAATTTGGGACTAGATGGCTCTGTGTGGCCCAGTGAGGCATGTCTTAAAAAAATATGTATTTTATATTTAAATATTTATATATTTAAAGACAGAAGTTATTTTCTATCTCAGAGTATAGGTCTGAGTAAAAAAATTTTATTTAGTTTTAGTTCTATGTATAAAAAATAAATAATAATGCTATTTAAGGTGGGGACCTTAAATAGCATTATTATTTATTTTTTGTATGAGAATCGTAAAGCGGTCAACAGGATACACCTACCTACCAAGTTTCAACTTTGTAATGCTAATACTTTTAGAATAAAGTGGCTGTGACATACGGACGGATAAACAGACAGACAGACAGACAGACAGACAGACAGACTTGACGAAACTATAAGGTTTCCGTTTTTTGCCATTCGGCTATGAAACCCTAAAAAGGACATAATGGCTAATAAGACTAAGACTCTACTCAAAGTTTCAAGAAATAAAGTAAATATGAGCTACACAATATTGTATTTAATAGGCTTCATATAATGATATAATTAGCGAGCGTTTAAGTGATTCATCTGGCTGTAACATAAATGGTTGCTAGGGACCCCTAGCGACGGAATTCAGAAACAAATCAAATAACACCGCGACCCCACTTATAAATGTATGTCGCATCTGAGTACATGTGTACTACAATACAGGTTGTAAGAGGAATATTCGCCCTTTCGTCGTATGAAGTCTCTCGCGTAACATTAAGGTGCATTCTCAAACATTGACTGTTTTGGATACCACCTTGGCTGTTGTCAGCGACTTCGTTTGTAGATAAAATGTAGCTGTTTTCTTTCATTTTCAATGTAGCCTATGTTATACCCTGACTTCGAAGCTACCAATATGCAGAGTCATATTTTTCTGTCTCAATATGAAAAACGAAAATATTTATCTTACATATTCGAATATTTTCTGGGATGAAAAGGAGCTCATGTGTTATACCAGCTTATAATCTTTTCCGCACTATTTATCCAGATTTATTCAGCCGTTATGGAGTTATTAAGTAACACACTTCTATCCATTTAGAATACCAGTCAGGTAAGATTTTTAAGAAACAATTACTAACAATTTGAAAAAGGAACATAGCAATTGTCAATGATCAATAGTTAATATTGGTAAAATAACTTCATTTATAGGTTAGAAACGCAAAGAACTTAAAAACATTCGTCGATACAAATAATGTCTTGTTCATTTGAAACAGCAGCTGCTTGCTTGGCGTTAGGCTGTGAGTTCAAATCATATCTAAGTTAATCAAAATTTTACTTGCAAAATCATTTAGTTTTAAAAGGATACTTTAAAGTAATGATGCTGCCTTCACTCTTTTAAAATGATTAATAATTCAATGTATTTTGTGGGGTTTTTTGAGAGGACAGAAACAGTTTCTGATAAATATTTGGGATATTATTTTTTGTCGTATTGTTTCTGTAGAGACGCACCTTAAGTGGAATATTCGCTCTTTTGTATGAAGTCCCTTGGGTAATATTAGGCGAGCGAGCAACGTTCTGGAAATTGTATCACGACGGTAATGAAATACAATGCGGTTTCAATACGTCGTGAACACGTTTAATAATTTCGTGTTTGATGAATGGTTTGAAATTCCAGCCAACAATCGATACGGGTCAGGTCACGATTGTTCATTTATATATTCAACTTAGTTTAGCAGAGAACTTGAGGATTTCAGTTAGTACCTATGTTCAAATGTCGTTCCAGATCCGTGTTAAAAATTTAAGATCAATATACAAATGAAGAGACATAGGTATAGAAAATGAAGGTATAAAAAATAAAGACTAAAATGTTTTAGTTCCAGTGGCAAAAGGTTTTGAAACTGAAACCGTTAGCCAAATGGAGTCAATATTGAGTAAGTCTTGCAATAAAAATAAAACGTTTTTGCACTGAAAGTGCCTTTTTAAAACATTTTATTTATAGGTATTTCTGTTTTTATTTGTTTTATCTTCCTTTCTCTTCAATTTATGCTGCACTTGTCGAATACAAATGCAGAACGTATTGCATGAAGACAAAGAAAGAAATTCTTAACCTATATACATGTAATAAATTTTTTACAGATCTTTGTCTGCACTTCATAGGTATTTAAGAAAAACAAATTTCTAGCTACAGAAGCTACAACCGCAGTGGCAACACTAGTGGGTATGTTTGTATAAGCATAAAGCAAAAATAGTACTGCATTAAATAAAATGTCATTTTAAGCAATATATTGCTACAGGTTCTATTTAAAATACTTATACCTACGCTTAGTTTTACTGCAAAAAAATATTCTATTACTAACGT
Organism: Anania crocealis; assembly: GCA_949315895.1. Lineage (NCBI taxonomy): Eukaryota > Metazoa > Arthropoda > Insecta > Lepidoptera > Crambidae > Anania > Anania crocealis. The sequence goes on from OX438869.1 coordinate 7,725,910, forward strand.
ATTAAAATTACTATTGCCCGGATCTAATGTTGTTTGGCAATCGCTCAATTCCCAAAAGCTAATTAGTTATATCTAAAAAGTGACAAAAAACCCTTTTAGGAATTGAGGGATAATTGATGCTGAATTCTATGTGTTGAAGAATATTAATATGTACCTATTTTATTCTTAGCACCACGCGTTTGAAGTAGCGGGCAAAAGCTAGTAAAGTTTAAGAAAAGGGAACAATACAAGACTCGCTTCTGAGCGTCAAAGTGACGAGCGAGACACGTGCGTCATTTATATTTATGCCTCACTTGTATACATATTTATTTTCCTCGGTCTTCTCATTTATTTTGTTGGCAAGAGACCTTTTTGAATAGGCAATGTGCCGTATAAATTTGCCACCCTCGACCGAAGGCTGCTGTTAAAAGGTGCCACGAATTAATTTCACCTGATGTAAAAGACGACAACGGAATACGTTACCCCATAATGAGATGACTTTGTAAACTTTGGGCGGTACGAGTGTGCATTTTGTATTCTGCCTAACAAGCATCGCATGATATAGGGGTGGCTTTATATCTATATATACTTAGCTATTTATGGCTCGTGTGGACAGACGGGTTCTCCATTATATTGGAGATTTCCCTTAATAGGTAGTTCCTAATTTCTTTACTCTTTTAATTTATTTTTGTGATTTTACTGTTAATCTTAAATAAATTAATTTAATAACCCATACTAAAAATTTAGACATGTTAATTTTAAGGAAACAAAACCTCTTTTATCCATTGTTTGATCCTATCTTTTATTATCAGGATCATTTTCTGCTCCTTAATGTTCGAATCTCAAAGAAAAATTGCAATTTTTCTTAAGAATGAACACCATTGTTAAGAAGTTTTTTTACAGGAACGGAAGTTTTTTATTCAAAGAGAGAATTTAACGCGATACTGTCATAGATACTAAAATATTTGATCACGTTCAAAGATAATTTAATTATTTACCGTCAATTTACTGGCGTTTTGCTTATGGTCTAAAATTATTGGTCTTGTAACAAATATTGCTTTTATGAATTCTTTATTGCAATAGGTAATGTATAAATAATAAGGGTTAAAGTATGAAATTGCCGATTTGTACTGAAAATCAAAATTGTTTATATTTAATTTTTAACAAATTTATTTAATCATAATAGTTACCATTATTATCTATACATTGCTGCCATCTAATAGGAAGGTCATTTATGCTATATAACTGTGTGAAAGCATTTTGCACTGCCTCCTGGGAAGAAAACTTCTTGTCACGTAGATAATTGTAGAAAAAAATGGTAGTCCGTTGGAGCAAGGTCTAGCGAATACGGAGGATGTCGAATGGTTTCTAATTGCAATTCCTGAAGGGTCAAAACGGTTTCTCGTGCTGTATGAGGTCTCGCATTGTCATGGAGCAATAATGGTGAAGATCGATTCATGAGTCGGGACTGTTTTACTGCTAGTTTTGCCAACATTGTTCGGAGTTCGGCACAATAGACATCTGCCGTTATTGATTGACCAGATCGGAGAAAACTATAGTGAATAACACCATGCTGAGACCACCAAACAGTTACCATTAACTTTTTATTGGTAAGTTTTGCTTTAGGACACTGTTGTGGCGTTTAACCTGGGGTCTGAATTGATTTTTTTTTTACGGTTATCATAAAGAATCCACTTTTCATCACATGTCACAATTCGATTTAATATTCCTTCATTTCTGTACCGATTCAACAAGGCAACACAAGTTTCAACACGCGTTTCTTTCTGCACATCAGTCAAATCATGACGCACCCATTTTTCGTATTTTTTTATTTTATTGATTTGACGCAAATGAGTCAATATTGTGGGTAAGGCTACGTTAAACCATGCCGCTAATTCCTGGGTAGTTTGACTAGGATCGGCTTCCACCATCTCTCTTAATTCATCGTTAACCACCTGTGTGGGCGGCCTTCCTCGTGGCTCGTTCTTCAAGTCGAAGTTTCCATCACGAAAGCGTTTAAACCAAAATCGCACGGTGCGTTCATTAGCAGATCCCTCTCCAAACGCAACATTGATATTGCGGGTTGTTTCTGCCGCGTTACTTCCGCGTCGGAACTCGTATTCAAAAATCACTCGAATTTTCGCAGTATCCATCTTTCTTGTCTAAGTTAAATAACAAAAACAATTGAAAGTCGATATTCAAATGTTTCACATTTTTTAAAAGAAGAACATCATAGAAACCATGTGAAAAAAGTTTCATTCGAAAACCTCAAACCATGAAGATTCTATGTCAATTCAAAGAACCTATTACAATAAAACGGCAATTTCATATTTTAACCCCTAATATAACTAAGAGGTGAATTGGCAAACATAAAATCATTGCTTAAAAATAGCAAATTAGCTAACTTGACGATAAAATACGAGTATGTATGAAAGTTTGTGGCAAATAATGTAATTTAACGCCATTTTTATGCCATGTCATACCTAATTGCTGTTTTGTAATTGGACTACCTTTACATTTGAAATGTTTTCACATATCATTACTACTGACCTTTCGAATCTTTACAGCTTTACCACAGATAATTTCTTAAAAAAGTCTCTAACTTATATTAAAAATGCGAAGTTTTTGTATGTTTTTTTGTTACACAATCACGCCAGAATGGTTGTCACGGATCTGAATGAAATTTGGTACGGAGATAGATTTTTGGCTAAAAATGGTGTAAAATTCATACTCCAAATTCTTATATATTATAGTATATTATACTGTTGCAAATGACGTCATTGTAGAGACTCATCATCATTCATAGGCGTCGTGTCGCGACAATTTATGAATTCTGCCCAAACGCATTCGAGAGTAATAAACACAAGAGACAGGGAAGCTCATTAATTTGACGACGGCGCGGCGTATGTCAGTGTTATGTGCCAGTAATAAAACCCGAATAGCTTTGCATAATTTAAGTAATGTACAGTGATGATACTAGAAACTTTGCACAATACCCCTCACACTTCAAGTTTTAATGTGATTCAACCAACATCTATTTGTTAAGTCGAAGGAACTAGGATTGATGTATGGTACAAAGTTTAACAAACATTTGGTATTTGGGACTATTTGGGACATCTTCAGAAAGGGTTATATATAACGTGGACCTTTATCAACAATGAAAAAAGAAGAATAGAACTTTAAGTATGAATAAGTAATTAGTCATTTTATTTTCTGAAAAACTTGACTTTTAGTAAGTACAAATAATACAGTTTTCCTAAAAAAATCACACGACTTGCATAAATTGATAAAATGTCTATCTGTTGTGATTACGTAGTTCATAATAGCATCTTATGTCGGACTTATCTTTAAAATGCAAACTAATGACGAGATCACAATCATGTTGCAGGCAAAATTGTTAACTTCTAATATTAATTTTTAAGTAGCTATTTATTTTTTATTTATTTATCTATTTATTTATTAGACAAACAGCATTTTACAGTTAAATATACAGTTGTCCCACAAAACTATTTACACATAGTTTGTCTGTGGGATCACGAGTCTCTAACATACCAAATTAAAACTTGAATACTAAGCTAAGTTAGCTAAAGAATACTTTTTAAGTTTTCTTTTAAAAACATTTTTATCTTATTCCCGGCGTATATCCCCGGGCAAACTATTCAATAGGTATGGTAACCGTTTCTTTAATGTTCTATCACCAAAGTAGTTATTTACTTTAGGTACCTCAAATTTGCCCGCAGACACTGACCGGTTACAATGACTGGCTATTCTCCTGACTGTCATAGTTATTTGTTACTAATAGGTATTTATGTATTAAACTGACCGTGAGAATTCTACAAATCTTAAATAATTTATGATAATTACCTTTGCAATTTGCTTTCGTTTTGTTATTTAATAGTAGTTAAAAAAATCTAATTTGCAATTGTAAAAGACATAGTTACCTAAGTTTAGTAGCATATACATATATGCATACTTAACTACAAAACACAAGAATAAATAAAACTTTTGTTATCTGTAGTAAAGATAAGTTAACTCAGGTGCAAAACACAATCACGTTTCCCACATCGCTCGTCGGCGCACTAAAGGATTGACAGCTGGCGTTTCATTTATAACATCGGTCTCGAGCTATTGGGAAACACAAAAACATTTCAATATCTCTAGCGACGGATTTTCTCTTGTAAAGGTGCTTCCTTATTAGAGTTGTTCCCGGTAATGATGAGCCTTTATGAACAACATTATTGTGACGTGAACGGTGAGCTTACAATTTTGAGTTAGTCTAGATGAATAATTATACAAATAAAAAAAAATGTTGAATTAATAATTCTGATAGTTAAATTAAAAGTCGAAATTAATAATAAAAAAACAAGGAAAATAAAATTTTAAATTAAGAATAGCTAGAGTTTATCAAAGTCGTTCGGGTTTTCTGTGATACATTGAAGACAGAATTATGATTCATTTCAAACTAACTCACTAATTATTATTTTTTGTTTTTTTATTTATTACTGATAACGTCACGTATTGATTGCTCGTTGCTGTACATTCGCAGTCAGGCTGCGGCGTAATATTTTTTGTTTTCCCGGCGAGGCCAGAAAACTTTTTGCGGTTTCCCCAACGGCGAAATTCAAGTCATCGTTATTCCGAGGAAACACAATTTCGCCGGGAAATAATTATTTTTAAACTTTTCTTTGTTTAGGTAACCTCAACATTACTGAGGGGGCTTATGGAATTACGAAAATAAAAATCATTTTCATTGCTTGCTACTTTGTAATTATTTATAACTTTACTTTTTAAAAGTTTCTCATGTAATTTCCCCAGGCTGTTATCCTTGTTTTCCTTTGTTTTTTTGTGATTTCATGATAACAACAATATTCCGTTTTATTAGAGTATTCCTTGGAGTCGTCAAACTTACCTCCATCATTAAACATAATTTTTGCCATTATTTCTAAGTTATTTTGTATCATATTGTTGCTTCGTAGATATACCATGTCGATCAGTCAATCAATCGTTTTTAATTAAATTTTTTATTTACTTACTTATCCCTCCATATGATGGCGATAGGGGTAGACCAAACATCTTTATCTAACTGTCTATCTGCTAAATAGGAAAAAAATATAACACATTTATTTTTGACGGTATGGATGGTGCAGCAGCAGATATGGTAGGTACATGTAACATGTATGCATAACAAAATCTTGTATTCTGAGTTAGATCGGTTGATTCATACTTACCTACTTCTAGGGCACACAGCAGGAAACCCTGTTGTATCTAGATTGTTGTTCAGCTTGTTTGTGGAATTACAATGAAATGGTAGGTAATTGTATGTATTGTTGGACTATTCATCGGCTGAACATCATCAGTATGAGTAGGCCTAAGACGCCCTTTATGTTAACAGTTATGTTGAAAAAGTATAATTATAAGAAACGATTGAATTTAAGATTTGTCATCTATACTAATATTATAAAGCTAAAGAGTTTGTTTGTTTGTTTGTTTGAACGCGCTTTATCTTAGGAAGTACAGGTTTGAATTGGGAAATTATTTTTGTGTTTGATAGTCCATTTATCGAGGAAGGCTTAAGGGTATAATAACATCACGCTGCGACCAATAAGAGCGAAGCATCAGTGAAAAATGTTGCAAAAATAATCGCGATCATAATAACAGAAATTGACGCGTACGAAGTCGCGGGCAACAGTTAGTGACAAATAAAATCAGCTCATGCCTTAACTTGTGAACTGTTTCTGGCTTTTAAATTTAATAAATACCCTTTCAGAATTTGGAACATGGTTGTGATTTAAAGAGGATTATTATGTTGGGAACATAAAACAAAGAGTAGCTGGTCTGCAATGCGGCCAGCAATAATTGAAAGTAAACAAGGGTTCGGTGGTGATCCTGCCGAGGTCCGGCGTAAGTCAGCAGCGCAGTGCGCGCGCACGGTCGCAAACAACGCTCATATAATTTAAACTACCACAATGTATCACATTAAAACTATAAATATAAATAAATATAAATATTTTTAAGACATGCCTCACTGGGCCACACAGAGCCATCTAGTCCCAAATTAAGGTAGTATTAAGTACCCTGTCGTATGGGGTACTAGACAACCGATAATCTTACTTATATACTTTTTTTTTGTAAATACACACTTATAATACATAGAAAACACCCAGACCAGTACAAACAGACATGTTCATGCACACAAATATTTGTACTGTGCGGGGATCGAACCCGCGACCCATGGCTCAGAAGCAGCGTTAACTACCGCTGATCCAAATGGTCGTCAAAAACTATTTACTTAAGATTATCTTTATAGGTTAAGTACCTAAAGTTTTAATTTATAATTATTTTATTCGTTTATTACAATCAATACTCCAAATTACAATCCATTAATTTATTCAGGATATTACAAAGCATTTGCTATATAATTTACCCTCAAATTGCAGAAACGAAATCTAATACGGTGAACCTACATAAATTATGGTTGTGCGTAGAAAATCATTAAATATTAAATCTTATTCAACCGTTCATTTAGTCTACATTTGACAGATAGTCCTTTTAATATCCATAGTCTTTCTTATGACAGATTCTACATAAGACAGATTCTACACAAGACAGATTTTGAAAAAGTAAAACAAGTAAAGGACATTGTGGAATGAAAGATAAAAGTTATATAAAAATCACTTAATAAACAGCTGTTCCACTGTTGTCACTGTGATTAGTTTATACGAGTACGTTACTAGCTGACCCGGCAAACGTTGTTTGGCCATAAAAATGATTAAATTACTAAAATGGCTATTAAAAATAGGGGTTGGTGGTAAAAGGGTAAAAATTTAGGGTTGTATGTATTTTTAATGCCACATTATAGAAAAATAAAAAATAAAAATTTTGTCCAATAATAAAAAAAAATGTTAAGGGTGAACAACCTTTATCACTTAGGGATATGAAATATAGATAGTAGCCGATTCTCAGACCTACTGAATATGCATATAACATTTGGTAAAAATCAGTAAAGCCGTTTCGGAGGAGTAAGGTAACTAACATTGTGACATGAGAATTTTATATATAAGATGTAACAAATAAATGTTAATTTGGTAATTGTGTATTTGGTAAAAGTGTACTGAAAGACTGCTTAGAAAAATATTCCTTACTTTTACAGTAATCTGGTGCAGTTTCAAAAATAGAGTAGCACCGCCCTTCCCCAACCTATGGGTATCGTAAGAGCCAACTAAGGGAGTAAGTACTGCCAGAAGAAGATGGGCTTGCTACCACTATTGGCAAAACTGCGATTGCCAACTCGCTTTCCAAGTGGGATGTTTAAGGCGAAATATTCACTTTGGATAGGCCTATGTCCAGCTTTGGACTGAAGTACGCTGATGGTAAATATTTTTAAAACTCATGATTTTAATTTTGTTAATCCAATAGTCGGCATAACCAGTCGGTGTAATTATTTCTTTAAACAAATATAAATGTACTTAAGTGGGTGCCGGATTTGGAGTGACAATTCAGTCAAGTTTTGTTTTATCAACAATACAGTGCGATGCTTTTGTCATCTCTCATTGACCCAGTTCATATTTTGGGTTTCGTCCAAAGGTTTAACTATTGCAGCTAGTATTACTTGATGTTGATAGTGGATACTTAAAAGCAAAAAATTAAAACCATTTTAGGCATAGATACACCACAGTTGATTAATCAATAAACTCAAAGTTAATAAAATGTATATCTTTCACTTCAATAGAAGTCTTATTAAGTACCCAAATGCCAGAACTTGATGAGTATAAAGTAAAGATCAACGGCAAAGTAAATCAATCTTCGCTCACGGGTGGATTTTAATAAGTGAATGCGTGAACGAAACGTCATCTTACAGCATCAATCACCCCTCCCCCACTCCTCCCCCTATTACTGGGTGCACCCCCGTAAGGCCCAGTTTTCATGACACCTGAAAACATCTAAACACTTTGATTGGTAGGTAATACTTATCGAAACGGAAATAAAAACACAAACACATGTTACAACAAATAAATTTGCTAACAAACAAATTTATTGACAATCAATTACATTTTACATTTTAAAATGGCGCTAAATCAAAAATTCATATTAGTGGTCATAATATCGTCCCTAGAACTACCTATCCCTTTTAAACCCCGTTAAGAGATTTCAATAAAAAAGCTATAAACGTCTTTTATTCATCTCTTAGTGAATGTTTATGTAAAAATAAAAATTGAAAGTAAATTATACCAAGGAATCACGTTGTACCTTACAAACTCCCCCCCCCATCTCTTATCTAAAAATCTTCCTTATCAGATGCCTATGTCATGAAAATAACACACGCCCTTGTCAGGTCTCTACATTTAACGGTTTAGGCTGTGCGTTGATCCGTCAGTCAGTCATTTAGGATAAAGCATTTTTTATTCAGTTTTTATATTTACTTTGTACGAAGTAGACAGTATACCTACGGTTAAAAAAAGATTGGATCTGAGAATTCACAACCCGAACACGAACCGTATGAATGGGTATGTGTGCACAATCGACCATACAATTGCTAGGATGTCCAAACCAGATCAAAAACAAAGGATATACGAAGCGGATTCAGATATTATATGCCCCAACTCTGTTTTGTTTTTTTTATTTTAATTTGTAACAATTTTAAGTTCTGTAGAAATGTAAATGTTTCCCTTAAGTGAATATTATTATAGCTTTTAAGATATTGAATAAGTTGTATTGTGATTATTATATTTTGTTCGTATGTTTTGTTCGTATGTATTATGCTCAGTCTACCGAAACCAATTTCTTCTGCCTCTTTAATCTTCAACCTCCTCAGAACACTGATTATATTGTGAACACGACCTTCGCGAAATTAAATTCAAGCATATCATAAAAGGTGCCTAGGAAGAGCTCAAAGAAAAACTAAATAAACTGGAATTTAAAACCATAAGATGCCTACTCAGTCAAGTACTTTTATTACCGGCAGGTAATAAAAGTACTTAACTTCTTATTCATTCACTTCAAAAGGAAGCCGTATTTTGACGTCTCGAGGCTTCGTAGCGCACCTTACGGCTATAACCGTTTATTAACCGAATAAGGCGCTCGGGGCCCGGTTGTTATGTTGTTACTTTATGGCATAGAAAGTATTAAAATAATTATGTTTTTATTTACACAGATTACATCGTCAGCTAAGAGGATTTATACAGTGGTAGTGCACCTAAAATCAGTAAACTGAGTTTTATTTCTGCAAATAGGCCCTAAAAGGCGCTATGACACGTCCTATTTTTTTGTCCTATTACTTCTTTGGGACGAGTGTGGGCTGGTGCCGAGAAGAAACAGAAGAGGAAGTAGCGCAAGAAACTCGTTCACTATTAACAGTCTCTTTAAAAAAAGGTTTACAAAAAGATATATATGCCATAATGATTGCCACAATAATGATTTCTATAATCATTATTCTTTCATCATTATTGGTATGTATGTTAGCTATTTTTAATCAATATTAATTTAACGTACTACGAAGTTCAGCATTTAACTCTGGTACTTTGTTAAAACTCCGAATGCGATTTTCCATGTACGAATTTCCCACTTTACGTAATCTGAAACTTGGACCGGCCATATTTATCTCTATTCCTTGTATATGTCAATATTATTATTGACATATACATATATTGTATTGACATTGTCAACTTCAATTAAGACATAAATAAAGGTTTTACAACTTTTAACTCAACGAATACATTGGAGTTAAAATACCGAATTTTAGCTGCCACATTTTGGTACGTTTATGTACGAGTAACAGAGCAATTTCATTTCGGGGGTATACGTTACGAGAATTAATATTTAAAATCCATTAGCAAATGCATAACGAAATCATGTCACTTACCATCAAATAAATGACAAACAGGCCACGCACGGTATTAAAAATCCGTTCACATTTCAAATTGGGCCCGTTTCAAGCGACTTGTTTGGCAAACAAGGACCCTGCTCCCTATTGGAAATCGGGGTATTAACGATCCGAATATTTCGGATTCGGCACGCAAACTGATCGTCACTTTGTGCTGATATATTGTGAACATTTCCGAATAGGTTACCCCTTTTTTGCGATGGCCCTTGTTCCCTCATCACGGAGTGTGACAGAAGAGGGATCCGAAACAATTTCGTCGACTGGCTGGCGCTCATTACAATCGGATACGATAACATTTATACGAGTGCTCGATACCAGTACCTACGTCTGTCTGGATCACTTTGGAAATTCTCTACCCTTGTCACCTTCAGTGTTCAATTTCACCTTAAATGTTTCCATCAGAACGAGAGCTTGGTACTTAAATATTTTATACGGTTCAATTATTTTCTCCCTTTAATTGAAACCTATCTTTAGGATGTAGCCCGCAATAATGTTATTTCCTTTAGTTATTTCTGAAGATATTTTCCGTCCATTATTTTGTGCTAGTGTTTAATAGTGCTTAACCCGCGTGGAAATCGGTTATACTTCTATCGCGCTCTAAAGATTCTCGCTGTCGCTATCTTTATAACAAAAATTGAGAACTGAGAAATTATTAATACTTACTCGCTTCTATATTAAAATATATTTTAGTTAAAATTCATAAAAACAATTAACTAAATTAAAAACAATATGAATAAGAGAGCTCAGAAAATAAATTGAGAAATGTGTCTGTTCCACCTACCTATGCATTAGCGTTTAATGCCTCCGAATGGGATAGTCAAACTTACATTTTACTACCTTTAGAATACTATTTGCGGTCACTCGTAGTCTGTATAGTATTGACGCAGTTCGCTTCCTCATGATGCCGTAAAGCCCGTAAAGATCGACAACACAGAATTCAGCGAAGATGCTTGAAGTACCACAATATTAACCTATTAGTATCCTAAAGGCAGTATCCCCTGACCTGCTAGCGTCTTGACAGCTACTGGTACTATTCCTGATCTGTCACTTGAGCTGGGATCCGCTTTTTTCAAGTATTTCAATCCTCTTTATTGGCTGATTTTGTGGATTAAAACTATTTTGTTTCCTTGCCTTCTAATGAGTTATGTAATAATACAATTCAGTGCTTAAATCACTGAATTGCATAATGATACTGTATCATTATGCAATTCAGTGATTTAAGCGTGAAGAGGTAGCATATTGACAGACGAACACAAATTACAACTACTCCTACATACGTGTATGATTGTCAAACATTAATTGTTTCGAACTCATTAAAGGTTAACTGACTGTTAACTGTTATTCCTGAAATTCGTTTTGGAAGCTGTAGTGAGGTTGTTGAAATACTAAATAGTAAAAACAGCTGCAGTGCACTGTGTACAGAAATGCGAAACAAATTGATTTATAGAAAAGTTCCACAACTAAATTACAAACTCATTGGACATTTTAGAGTTGTATTACAGCCAGAAATGAGCGCAGAATAGGGCTGCAATCTACAGTAATTCCCATTAACATGCTGGGTTCGGCAGAATCTGAGTGAATGTGGTTTGCATAGCGATAAATTAATACGCAAATTCAAATATTACGCTATACAGATGTACTGTAAATAATAGGTCTTTACCTATGAAATTGCCGTTCTGCAGTATTATTATGATTTGAAATGGCCAGTACTGCAGAACGGCGATTTCATAGGTAAAGACCTATTATTAGTACAAGAATTTAACTGTTACAATTTAGCATAGTTACGTTTTTTTATTTTGCTTGATGGTATCATTACATCTTACGACTGCTGCTGACAAGCAAATGTCATGAATGTCATTAATCAGTTTATAATCCGGAAAAATAAAGCGACTTAAGTCTGCAAAACAATTGAATTCCTAAACTGTTTATAGTATCGCATCATCACATAGCGAACATCAAATTATAAATGCGAACGTACTTTGACTGTCAGCTTAGTTTACACATCTAAAGTGCTGGAGCTATTTAAATGTTTTTTGAAGAAGGACATAGGGTACGGTCAATTGCAAAATTTTATTTAAAGAAGGTGATAATATTCGTCGTAATACATATCCTAGATAGACTTTAGATGTTTTTTATCTAGCCAAAAATATACTCGTAAGTGATTATTTTTTTACATCCTTCCATAATTTAAAAAGTTAATGGTTGACCATTTACGCTTTTCTTCCCTTTTTTACTCTACTTTATTATCGCAATAAACAAATAAATGTGGACAAAATCACATACATTATTCTGATCCTAAAGTAAGCAACTATAAAGCACTTGTTTTATGGAAATCAGAAACAACCAAAGAACACCCAGTCTCGAGAAAAATATTTAATAAATAAGTACTTTTTTATCTACATTGACCCGTCTGGGTATTGAACCTTTTGGAGCTGGCTACACCTTTAAAACCGGTGTGTACGCAACTAAACCACCGAGGCCGTCACAATTAAAACGAATTTCCATCTACGAATATTTCGATAGTTAAATTCGTAACTTTTTTTTAGTTTCAAAAAAGAGAAGGTGTTGTGTTTATTATGTATTTGTTTTAATGAAATTGTGTCAAAAACATTTATAAAAATACGCTTAAATACGATTATTCCGACAATTTAAAGCCTTGTTACGTTATTTTTGTAAGAAAAGATAACCTTGCGTTGTTTCCACATAATTTTATTATCTTTGTTCTTGGTCGTTATTTTAAAAATATATAGTTGAATATGAAATAGTACCTAAGAGACAAGAAAGTTATCTTCGTTAGTAGATCGCACAAACCACAAAGACTCGCTGTTTAGCACATACAAGATTTTCATGATCATCGGTCCCCGAACGCGCGATTCCCGCAAAACATTATGCTGTTACCGCCTTGCACCGTGGAAATGCTTTAATAAAGCGTCTAGTGGTAGCCTGGTAGCCCTGGCTTAAATATGCGGCGGCAGGACGGTCGTCGTCTGGGAGCTAGTACTGTGTAGATCTCAAATAGAAGCACCTGTGCCAGCCAGTCTTCAATGACATAGAAGACCGGTCTTGGACTGAAAATTTTAATGAAATTTCAAAACTATTTTATTACTGTGTTAAAATTGTTAAACCTTTTTAAGTAATGGAGATTAAAATTAGGATTATTTCAAATCCTTCAAACACGTTACGCCTTGATTAAAATTTAAAGATTTAAATGTGTAATAAATTTTTATAAGTTTGTATAATTTTGTGGTAGAATTATAAAAAAAATAGAAGTTAATTATAGATCCTTCAAATATCGTTACGGTCTGGTTGAAAGGTTTAAGATCTTTGACAGTCATTACTATCCTTTTTGTGTTGCAGTCTGTCCGTTTCCCTATAGGATATTTAGCCATTTTTGCGGCTGTCACGTTAGGTATACGAGTGAGTAAATTAATATGAATACATTTTTCCGAGGCATCTGTTTAGCAAGACACACGCATTCTTGGCCTTTATGATTAAAAGAGATGGCTTTTTTAAAATATAGGTAGTACAAGTAGACAATGTGAGGTTTAAACTACATAATATAGTTTATTACTTACAGTGACTAATTATTCTTTACTAAAAGTATAATAAAAAGTTTGAATTTTAAAAATATTATTAGTCTACACTTAGATCTCACATAAAATAACGACCCACTGCAGGGCAAAGGCCTCTATTGTTTAATTCAAGTTACTACAGCAATGATGGGTGCAGAGGATGGATGAATCTCCCATATTCAAGGTTATTAACCTGGATTTACCCTGATAAGTAGTTTAGGTCGAGCTCAGTGGTTTGCCTTCGCAGCCCGATATCACAAGCTATCTCATGCAAGGTAATGCAACTACTAGAAAGCTATCCACACAATGTTTAAGCCTTTAACTGCCGAAGTACTAGACACAATTAAAATTTTATTGTTTGGAGGTCACCGGTGGCGCTCAATGTGTTAAAGGCATTGATTATTGGCTTATGTTCTACAACCGCAGCCTGTTTGTCAGCAGCGATGCTTTTAATGAAAGTTTTGAAGCTACAACTTTGGTAAGTTAAGAAAAATGTAGTGATTTGTGAAAACTAAAAGCAATAAATTCCAAGCCTATACATATTATACGAGTACAACGATAAATAAAACTTTGTAAGTAAACATAAAAAGCACCCCTCAGAATTCATTATTTTTTCAACATGAATACGTGATTTTGCTGTCTAGGCTGTATACATGTATACAGGAGTGGCAAATTTACATTTTCTTCAAGAAAAAAATTAGTAATTAATTAAGTTATCAGACTTTCAGGTGTTTTTCTTCTTAATACGAGTACACTTAACTTGTAGGTAGTAAGTAAACAAAGCTACAAAAATACACGTAGGTGAAACTTGAACTAGTCGCATTAATCATTGTTCGTGGAACTTACCCTAATCTGTTTTCGTTTCCTCGCCTCGTTGGCATTAGAAAGAAATAAATGAGTCAACTTTAGATTAGAAAAATAAACCAACTACGAGTAAGTACCTCGTCTGATGGAATAGTCTCGATCAGATTGTAATCAAAACAAATCCCTGGAAACCTTATCCAAAGATTTTGTTAAGACAAAACGTCAAGTAACTTAAACCAGTCTGAAGTTTTTGTATTAAACTATTCTATATTTCAATGGCTTAATCTCGAAGATATCAGAACCAAACTTTGTTCCGAATTGATTTGGCAAGTTTCCTTATCTATCCTAAAATCCTCTTAAATTTTCTTTGGCAACTTAAATGCCTAATTCAAAGAAATATCAATTAATTCATAAATCTTCAGTAAGATATTCATCAGAAGCGAGTATTTTAATGTTCCCAGATAAAAAACCTTTATAAACTAGGTACTTCATTAAGTTCAATATCATGCACGTATGAAAAAAGTATACAGATGGGTGATTTATTTGTTTATTTTCCTTTGTTAAAAGAATACATTTATAGATTTCAAACAGATTAGTACTTACTAGTACCCAAACTTGTGCAAGGTACTAGCCTAGCTCAATTTACTTTCGCTTTTTTAAAGTTATAATTGTATAATTGATGTTTTATCTGAAATCGGTTAATTTTTTGTAGCCAGATTTCGATATATGCTCTAGGACTTAGAGTACTAACTCTAGGATAAATGGGTCTATATCTTGTACCTACTCCTAATTGTCATTGGCACACAAACTGTTAGCCTAAAATGTTTTAGCACATTTTTACTTTTCCTAAACGTGTTTAGCTTATTTTTACTACGCCTTATCGCCTATATATCGCCGCATTATAATTTATCGCCTATATATCGCCGCATTAGAATATATTCTGACACCTACCATTTACAGTTCCAAATTCTTTTTCCCAGAAAGTAAAAAAAAAACTATATTTGAAATAGCCATGCATGCATGCAAGCTTGCAAAGAAGTAAGTATGCATGCAAGCAAGCATTCATGCATGCAAACAAGCAAGCATGCATGCAAACAAGCGCATGCATGCATGAAATCAAGCAAACATGCATGCAAACAAACAATCATGCATGCATCCAAACAATTAGACTTCCGTGACAGCTTCGGCGCTGCTGGACTCCGCCGCGGCGGTCCCACGCGTGCTAATCGTCGCAGAGATGGCTTACGCTCACCACCGCAGCTTCGGCTTTCTACCAGCCTCAGCCGCGGCGCCTCGCTCACAGCCTCCTGCTCCTCAGCCCGCGGGCCGTCTCGCCCCTCCGCGCCTACGCGCTTTTAATTTACACTCTAGGGGTAGGGCAGACAAGACTGCTTGGGGTCGGTTTGTGAGCAATTCGTTTCTTAAACTTTTTTGGTTAAAAAAAATCAGAGCTTTCAATACGAAGCGTAATGCTAAAAAAAAGATGCGAATACATTTTAGTGCATTCGATATTAGACATACTGAAATTAGGGTTTTCAATTTTTAGACCAAACTATAATAGTGCGAAAGCAACTGTTAGACTAAACAATAATTATACGTTATAAGTTAAGGCCAATACGGTTCGGCCAAATGAAATAAATTAGGACTTTAAATTTTAGGCGAATGGAAGGGCACCCAGGATAAATCCTTCCAAATATACAGGGTGACTTTGAAGTCATTGGCATCCATTCAACCTATTATTGTATTCATATAAAGGGATGTTTTTATGGGAACCTTATACTATAAGGACTTATCAAAAAGTTTTACAAAATAAATGATAATTAGATAAAGTATCATGTTGAATTGAGCGAGTCTAACTCGTACTAGGTACTTCATTTGCACGCGCGCCCGCGCCGTCCGCCCCACCGCGCCTGCGCCGCCTGCCGCCACACTGCGTGAACCCGCGTGACCCGACATCGCACAGCTGATTGATACTTGATTGAATTAAATTGAATTGATTGAACTTTCCCTTCATACTTTGACCGGCTTAGGACGGTCAAATCGTACGTATTTAAAAAGTTGGAATAATAATATTTACGAGTACATTAGTTAGTTCCAATCAGCTATTCACAATAATTTAAAGATAGTACTGTTTAATATTTGTTTAAGCTGGTACACAAGAGGTACCAAACCTACTTATACAGTTATTAAGTTACATGTATGGATTAACTTTACACCCGCGGTTCTGACATCAGGATGGCGGGTGTACCTAATATTCAAAATGACATTGTATGGACTTAGGTAGGTACACAGATTTTCAGGAGAGGTACTTGAAAGTAGAACCAAATAACAGCAAAATGTTTAGGCCAATCTAAGAAATACACCCGCGATCCTGACGCACATAAAATATCAACGGGAAAAAGGTAATATGGCGCACAAATAAGCAATAAAAACGCAATCACGGGATTTACGGGTACGTGCGGTGCGCCCGCGGCACTGCCTCAACTCTCGCGTGTAACGTGTTCACTTAAAGACCCTACCCACTCGTTGATTAGGCGATGAGGGGTGTTAAGCAGTCGCTTCAACTCACTGCAATGCTTTACTTACTCGGTTGTGGTAACTGTGCTTATAGGCAGATTTGTGACTAAGTCTGATGTGATGGAAACCATCTTTTAAAAGCTATCTGAATAACAAATCTGCAGGTAAGTAATAAAAGAGCTGCGGCAAGGGCTAGAGTTTATATTATTAAGAGTTTATAAAAGTTTACATTTTAATATATGTATTGGATGAAATTAACTACTTGCCTATTGCTGATACGATAACGAGCCCAATGTATGTCCTTCGCCCTTACGACTGGTTAACGGTAGGTACTGAAACCATGAAATCTATGTATGTAGGAACCCCTCCTGGTTACATCTCGACCCAATCAAAATAATTTTCAATTTTTTAAAATACGTAATAACCTTTTTCAGATTTTTCAAGTCTATGCTATTTAGTAATTCAATCATTGTTTACTCAGTTTCTCGTATACTTTTTCACTCTGATCTTTCACGACATTTTCTTACTTATCGTTCAGTATCTAATTTGTCATACTTGCATGACTTCCTTTAGGTACTCATACTGCTCTCTATCTTTCTATTATAGTCATTCATTCAATAACTCACCATCCCACATGTGTTACATTATTTTTATCTTTTTTTGCTGGCGTCGAAGGCAAACTATTAGTTGACATAAAATGTTTTTATGAGAATGCCTTGTGGTACCAAACAAAAATTTTCTCTTCCTATGAGTGTCGTAATAGGATACTAAAAGGCGACATACAGCCAAAGGAGGACCGGCAACAGCGTCATCTTATCATCATTGGCTAGGCTGCCAAACGTGGTGATTATGGCCAAATCCATAGATTTAGGATATAAGTAGATCGACTGACAGCCCGAAAATGCGTGACCAGTTTTGATTTGTCAATGTGTGTGTTAACTAGTGAAGTACCTTAAAAATTTTTAGACTATCGATAATAATTGCAGTTTGACCTTTGGAAAATAATGTTTACTGTTTTTATCTCGACATTATGCATCTACTTTGCGGCATACCTAACCGCCCTCACTTCTTACAACTATAATAGTAGGCAGATAAATGTGCCCGGTGAGTATATTTCTTACATAATATGATTTAAAAATAAACAGTTTTAATTAATAAAAAAAATTACAGCTATTGTTAATAGTTTTCTTTATTTATTTCTTCAAAAGATTTTCTCGTGTCATTTGCTGTGCCGTTTTGAACTCATCAATAGCAGTAAGTAAAAAAGAACAAGTAAACAAAATCTGAATAAACATTTACATTCTGATGAATCAATCCCTGATTATTGACTTTTAATAAGATTATCTTAGTTATGTGATTCCTTACAGTTTCCTTCTTCAAATTGTTAAGTTGACATTCATTTGAGACGCTAAACGTAAAATAACATCAAATTTCTCCGAAAACATTCAAGATAAATGTCGACAATAGTATCGATAAATGTATGTCCAGCTCTAGCGTACATGTAAAATATTTATATGAATTAATTATCCACCAAAATAATGTAAATAATCAATACATAGAACTTTATGTATATTAAATATTAAAATAAACAAGTGGATTGAAATAATTTTATATTTACGACATAACAACAAGATCAAATTCAACAAAAATAACGCGTTTTTACGATGACGACTTTCTACGTATTTACCTGTGAAATGAGCAATTTTCTGGATTATTTTTGTGGTTGACTCCACAGGCACTCACAGAACATGTGACCATTGTTAGATAAAACTGTATTTACTTTAGATAATCTACGATGTACTAGATAATTTCATAAAATGTTGAAGCTTATATCGCATATGCCACTGGATGTCACTCTGTCAATTAAGACAGGTCACAAAACGAAAAGATAAGTTTTCTTTTTCTATCTTGCTAGATTTCTATAAGAGGTTTTCTTCTATCTCGCAGGCTTTGTATTATAATGTCTATTATATTCTACGTTTATGGGCAAATCCTCCTTTTAACAGGTCTGTCACGGATCAGACTGATGTAGCCTGATGAATATGATTATATCTATAATACAAATATAAAAATGAATCGCTGAATGTGTTGCTAAGCGCAAATCTCGAGAACGTCTGAACCGATATCGCTAATTATTTTTTTAGAATATTCCTTGAAGTACGAGGATGGTTTTTAAGCAGAGATTTTTTTTAAATTTCCTAAAAAAAGTAAAAAAAACACACTTTTCTATACTCCCACACAAAAAATTTTTGTCAACCCTGCCATATTTGATGACAATGACATTTAAGCCGTCAAAATGCAATATCTGCGGCGATACAAAGTTCGCGGGGTCCGCTAGTTTCAAAATAAAAATGTATTCTCCAGTCTCTTACAAGAAAATAAATGTTAGCTAAAATCACAAGAAACGGTAGTCAGCAGTAATTACTTAGGTACGAGTACTATTAATATAGGGCATCTGCTTGTTTTCATCTCTATAAAACGTTCCGACCGCGATTTCATTTGCGTATCTCTGTTATTTTCCCGACCAGTCTGCGTTCATTTCCATTTTTTACGAACACGGTGCTTATTGTGATTACGTACTAAGTTAAATGAGATCGTGTAGCGAAATTATAAATATCGTACATTAAAACGTCATCATCTCCAGCTTATATCTGCACTGTTGGACAGAGGTCCTAAGGAAGGTTTTGCCATAATCGCCGAGCTTGGCATGAGGGATGGCGTTCGCAGTTTGAATGAAATGAAAGGGGTGTTGCTATTCTTCTAATGTCTAACACGAAATTAAAACAATAAACTTGAAATTGGTATTGAACTTAGTAGTATGATGACCACACGAGCAGGGAATATGGCCGACAGTTTGTCAAACTATTACAAACAACATTAAAAACTTTTTTTTTACTGAAAGCTCACATTACACAAAAAAAGCCGGCCAAGTGCGAGTCAGACTTGCGCACTGAGGGTTCCGTACCAACATTAACTGAACCAGGGGTCAACTTTCACTTAGCCAAAATACCGCAATATATGGACAACCATTTGGATCAGCGGTAGTAGGTAAACGCTGCTTCTGAGCCATGGGTCGCGGGTTCGATTACCGCACAGTACAAATATTTGTGTGCATGAACATGTCTGTTTGTATTGGTCTGGGTGTTTTCTGTTTAGTATAAGTATGTATCTACAAAAAAAGTATATAAGTAAGTTTATCGGATGTCTAGTACCTTAAACGACAGGGTACTTAATAGTAGCTTAATTTGGGACTAGATGGCTCTGTGTGGCCCAGTGACGTCCTAAATATTTATTTATTTATTTATTTGTTGACTGCAAAAATAACTTTGTTTTTCATAGTGTGTTTGTATGAAGGACAAAGTTATATTTACGGTTGTTGTACATGTGTTCTAATTCAAAAACTACCGATTCGATCTCGTTCAAACCAATTTTTGTTGAAAGTATTTGTTAAGATCTACATTACATATTTTTTTCAAAATTTTCATTTGCTTAGTTTAAAAGTTAGAGGGTGGGACTCGGCGGGACGCCCATTTTATTAATTTGGAAGCGTCTATCTTCTAAATGTTAGACTTTTGGAAAAGAAGGTTCTTAAAATTTCTGTCATTTTAAAAGACATATCCCTATGCCAATAGGTTGAGTAAACATTTTTTTTTGTTTTAGTTCCATGTATGGTAATGGTAAATATCATTATTTTTATTTTTTGTATGAGAATAGTAAAGCGGTTAAAAGGATACATCTACCTACCAAGTTTCAACTGTGTAATGCCAAAACCCCTGCCCGTCTACTTGTGGCGTTACTTTTCACTAACAAAATTTCTATTTCTTTAAACTAAGTAGGTGTAGATAATAATTTGTCAAGCCTAGTTCGCTTTAGGCCAGTATTTTAGTCGAGTAGCGAGTAATTGAATAGCTAAACGCGTAATTTAGGCAGTCAAGCCAATTTATCGAAAGAAACGAACGGTTTTCCGATTAGTAGCGAGTTGAAAGCGAGTCACTCGACTAAAATACTGGCCTAATGCGAACTAGGCTTTAGAGATGTTTATGAAAAACACAAATGTGTGACAACCGGAGATAATCAAAAATGTTTTGCGATTGAAAACTGTGAGTGTTGTGTCTTGAGGACAAGGGCGAAGCGAAGTAGTTGTGTCTTGAGAACATGTATACAACGTGTTCCTTTTGATACTCTATAACTCTAGGGTATTAAACAGACCATGGTAAAGAATCAAATTGCATATGAATGCTGCGATGACAGCGCCTGTTTCACATTAATATAATATCTAAACAACCAAACGGATATAAAATAAAACGTTTTTTGCTTAAGACATACCACTTCAGTCTTTCTTCAACATCTATAGTGTGACAGACACCGGATTGTCACAGTTTTATTATGTGTATTGTATATAAATAGAATATCTAACCAAAGAAAGCCAAAGCAATAAAGCGTAAAGTTTATAGAAAACATCGATGTACGTAGAGCAGAATCTTGTTTCAAGAAAACGCAGTTGAAGCATGCACATTGCGCACGCCACTCGAAAACTCCAGGCCGACACTGAAATGTCGTCAACACCATTCTGTTCCGCAACATTCCGTCTGTTTGAGCACAATTTAAACTCCTTTTTGGACTCGTTATTTATTCAAAACTTAAACTGGCGTTGTATAAGACTTCTCCATCCAATTACGAAAACGTTTGAGTTTAAGTAATCGAGTTACAGCACAATTTATTATCTACAGCGACAGATATTGAGGTAAGTATTTTATTCGGTGAGTGCTCTCGGCAAATTTAGAGCATTTCACGGTTATTTCATCGAGTCCACGAGTTTGTTCTTACTTATTCAGTTACGGACTTCCTCATAACGAAGTATTATTTGAAGTAAAACTAACAGGGGTCAGAATACATTAATTACGTAGCCTTAGATTCACCGGCTAGCTCCGAGGGCGGTTTGGGGGACTTTCATTAGATTAAAACTATTCACATGACCCAGTCTCTATTATTATCTGACCCGTGTTGCCAAATCTAGTACAATCCCAACAATATCTCATCCTCCTCATCCTCTACATCCTCGCAAAATTCTAGTCAGATCTTATCAAAACTCGGGGGATATGGACGTTAAATCAAATAAATTTAGGTAATGAACTACTACAAATTAGGTAAACCATGTATGCTTTCAAATGACAAATTACTTAAAAAAGTAACAAGTAAATTTGTGTTTTTTTAATCAATCAAATCAAATCAAATCAAATTCATTTATTGTGGAACACAAGTACAAAAATATCTTAATAAAATGACGTCTCACTGTGACCGGTCTTATCAGACATACAATAATTCAGTTAATAAAATACAATACAATAATAATTCAATTTCAAATAGTAGACATTCAGTTAACAATAATAAATAACAAAAATTTGTGGGATAAAAAATATAAAAAAATTAGATACCTTATGTCAAAATATCATTTATAGTCTTTAACGGAATAAACGTCACTAAATCTATTTTTTTAAAACCATCTGGCAATTTATTAAAAATAATGGGAGCCATTCCACTTACACTCTTGTTCACCATAGATGTTTTATATCCTCCAGTTACCAACTTTTGTTTGTACTGGGTTCTTATGTGAATTGACCTCATTCTTATGTCGTATGTTTAACGTTTAACTATGTATATACCCCGTGTAAAATGGTAGTTTTACAGTTGAATTAGTATTTTTTAACGATTTATGCCAAGTGCCAACAAAACCAAAGCTGTGACTATATCTTCTCCGTTTTCTATATCTTTCACTATTCTTAATATTTATAATTCTTCTGTGGCTGGCTTGCTGAACTGATTGAGATCGTTTTCTGGATGGTTTGAAAACCAAACACAATTGAACCCGGCAGGTGTCGTTGTTTTTCCCGAAAAAACAACGTCACCTCGGGTCACCTTTAGGTATCTACTACATATATCAATCAATACATTGGAATACTAAACCGTATACGCCCTATATATTACATGCCCTACGTATTATACGCCCCGTTGGTCTAGTGGTTTAAATACCGGGCCATGATCTCGGGGTACCAGGTTCGATTCCTGGGTCGGGCAACAAAAAAGTTTCGAATTTTCGAACGTTGCTCGGGTTTGTGATCACCAACCCGCATTTTGGCAAGCGTGGTGATTGAGCCAGTACCAATCATTGCTGTGGTAACTTGAATTCAATGATG
Organism: Anania crocealis; assembly: GCA_949315895.1. Classification (NCBI taxonomy): domain Eukaryota; kingdom Metazoa; phylum Arthropoda; class Insecta; order Lepidoptera; family Crambidae; genus Anania; species Anania crocealis. The sequence continues at coordinate 7,748,856 of OX438869.1, forward strand.
GAGGCCTTTTCCCTGCAGTTGATTCGAGATCAGAGGCGGATGATTAGAGGCTACTTTATTACTTTACTACTACCCCTTTAGCTAGATAATAGGTTCGTTTCTATCACTCTGCAATTTTTATTTTATACTTACCTATTACATTCACCATTTCCGTGCTACTTAATCTGCAACCTAGGTACGACACGTGCATGAAACAGTTATGTCTAGCCGTCTAGCCTTGCAATGCAAGGTTCGTACTTAACATAAAACTTGAGGGTATTAACGTCTTCATAGTAAAAAAGTGATAGCAGCTGCATTGCGGCGGGTTGGGCGGCTTGGGCAGGCAAGCGCGTGTCGAGGGCGGGTCGCGTGTTCCGGTACCTACGGCGTCAGACTTCCTTTCCTTGACCAAACAACTTGATACGCGGAATGAAGAATAATTTTGATAGAATTTCTCATTTGTTTTTAATTTTGAATCTCGAGAGTATTCAAATATATGTTTTTTGCAATAAAAGAGTTTAAGATACTTATAATGGCTTCTTAATACATTTTCGAGAACTATTTACCTCCGTAAGAAACTACATTTATTTCATAAGATAAAGATAAACTTCCCGTTCCAGGTTTTAGACTACGTAAAGTGGGAGATTCGTTCATGGGAAATTGTATGTGTATTTTTAATAAATAAAGTACCACAACGTATTTCTCCCTGTTCATAAACTTAAATCGTAAGTCAATTTTAATTTTAAGTCAAAAGGGCTATTACACTATTCATGATTATTTATATGATGTGTGGCTTTAAATTGTCCTAGCTCACACTTGCAAAAACCTTTTGTAAACATTTATTTAAAAAGAGCCTGACAATAGCGACCGAGTTTCTTGCGCTGCTTCTTCTCGGCACTACAGCTCAGACTTGAACCGGAACAGTGCACCAAATATCACAAAGCACAAAAAAGAACAAAGCACCTCCAAGGACTGTTCGCTAAAATAAAACTATTTTATTGGTTTTAAACGGCCATATATATTTTATGCGTTAGAATTTTTATTTTGTATAGATTCAAGGAACTGTAAACTTTGAGTACCTATATTGTTTCCTTTGAACTCAATACCTTTACTCGATCGCGGAAAAACGGTCTTGACAGACGCAGGGACAGCAAAGTGATCCTATAATGGTTTCATCTTTTATTACGAAATCTTTAAAAAGTGATAGATTATAAAACTTCCGAATACAATACTCGTGTACCGCTTTACAACTTTGCCCGCGCCCTGTGATCTGACAACCGTAATCTTTTTAGAAAATACAACACCTTTGTAAATTGTGAGAAATATATTTTCTCACCTGTGTAGTTTTTCAACTTGGATGTAATGTTGGGCAGTTTGTTACGAAAAATACAGCTACATTTGGCCGTTAAACCTTCAGCGTGGTAGATAGCCAACATTAATTACTTGAATTTATAAAGATTTTATTATAAAATGTTGATTTTATTTTATTTTTATTTTTATTTATTCGGGATAACAACAGCTTACAGAATATTCATATAATGTTACATAAAAACAAAAAACAATAGGGAAAGCCAATTAAAGTTATCCACTTGTAGGTAGGTATACATTAAACGGAGTGACACGCACACAGAGCAAACAAATCAACAAGAAACCATCCTCCATTATCTTCATTACCCATTAATTAAATGGGTTTAACTATGTTTCGTGCAAAGCAAAATGCATAATCAAATAAAATAAAAAATAAGTAAAAAATATAATAATAAATAAGAAAAGCAATTTACACATATAGCTAAGCGCATTCATCCAACCTTATGATAAACAACAAGACTGAGAAGCGCCAATGTCATAAAATACATGCTGCAGTTAGCAGCGTACACACACATCCAACATACACTCATTTACACTTACATATGTACACAAATACTCACATAATAAATACTACCTATATGATAATAAAATAATAAAATCACACTCTCTGGTCAACCACGATATTTATACACGCATTTTAGTTAAGTACCGATAATTTGAAGCTTTATTTGGTTTTTAAATGATTTTTTCCCACCAACGAAAGGGTCCGATGTACAAAATTTTTTATTGTATAGTTGTAGTATCCTATTTATTACCGAGTTTTTAGCATAAGCAGTAGAGAAGTGAGAAGTACTAAAGAGACCGGTGTGCCTTGTCCGCCGAATTGGAGTACAGAATTTAACCAGTTCCAATAGTGGTGGACTGTCTAGGCGTCCTCGGATCACATCGAATAATAAACCCATATCTAAGATCTGTCGACGTTCTTCTAGAGTAAGCATACCATAAGCCCGACATAGATCTTCATAAGACGCGACTTTATGATTTCCTTTTTTACATTTGTAATTGAGGTGCTTTATGAATTTCTTCTGTATGCGTTCAATAGTGTTAATATGGATTCTATAGTACGGGGACCATATAGGGCTAGCATACTCCAAAATACTGCGAACAAAAGCAGAGTAAACAACTTTTAAGGGGAGCGCACTTTTAAACTGTTGACAAGTACGAATTACAAAACCAAGGCTGCGATAAGCTTTGTTTGTAATGGTGTTAATATGATGATTCATAGACATCTTAGTATCGAAAAACACCCCTAAGTCTCTTACAACATCACTTCGATTAATCGCTACCCCATTAAAATGATATTGAAATAATATCGGTTTAGTTTTGCGTGTAAAGCTTATATTGACGCACTTTCCTATACTAACAGTAATATCATTAAGTGAGTAATAATCATAAAGATTATTTAGGTCCTCTTGAAGTCTTCGACAGTCATCGATGGTTCTAATTCGCGTAAAAATTTTCTTGTCGTCAGCGTAAAGAATATAGTTAGCATTCTTTATCGATGTATGTATATCATAGATATAAGCGTTAAACAAGAGAGGGCCTAAATGTGAACCCTGGGGCACGCCAGAGGGTATTGTGATGTAATTGATAAGATTAACCAATAAAAACAACTTTAAAGTTTTTTGAAATCACTTTTATCGGGTAATAATTATATGAGTATAGGCCTCAACTTAAAAATCCAATTAATTAAGTGATGAAATACTTATTTTCTAGATTTAATAGTATTGATAAAAAGGTAACAGATGACTGTATGCTTAAGCTAGTATAAAGTTTTAAAAAATCATGTTACTTAGCAATTTTATTTTTTATCCCTCAGAGGGTAGGTACCTTCCCTCGGGAATACCTATTCCCGAAAAAAAAAACATCTCTCTGTACTGACTTTATATCTCAAAAAAGTGTTGACACCATAAAACTTTATGTTTTTAGCAAAATCTTTTTTTTATTAAATGCTATCGCAGCCCCTTATAATAGGTATATAGGTGCTTACCCTTGTATAGGTACCTACTCTTACACTTTAAAAAAATGTGCTGAAGTTAGTCAGCCAGTGTTAGACCCATTGCGAAACGGGCAAACCCGAAGTGAGATCGTCTTTTATTCGTCTCGTGACATATTGGGTCGTTTGATTTACCTTCGTCACAATACGTTACAAAATTTCCTCGAGCCTGAGATGGACGAACTAACACACATGCCTACGTGTTAACACGCGCTCACCACAACACAGAGATAGTTCTTTTCTATACGATATCAATGTCATGACAACGCAGGCATATCAAATAGACTCAGTATTTCAGTCCGCCAATAAAGTCAGTGAAGAGTAATACCTAGTCGGAAGTAGCGTAAGATTAGAGTTTCTTTGACTGGGAAAGTTCGTAGCAAGTTCGAAGGATTAGCGTAGCTAACTATCTAGACTATTAGTTTGAGAATCTGTACGCTGCGATACTACGAATGCAACATACACTGAATTGCTTGAAGTATTTATTTACATCATACACATACATATTTGAACCAGGACTCTCTTAAAGGGGAGGTGGAAGTTTGTATGGGGAATCAATAATTTCTTCACTGATCTGAATGCAATTTACTACTCGATTTTTGTAGTGGTACAGTGATTCGCTTAATATACAAGGGTCCGGTGCTTCATTCCCGGACGTGTCAATTTAAGAAACGTTCTTTTCTAAGTTGTCTTTGGAAGGCTTCGAAAGATGGAAGTCGTAATAAGTCATGTCTAAAGCCTGCAATAGGCGGCTTGGAAAATTCTGACACCAAGTCATGCTTAAAGGAAGACAAGATATAAGAAGAAGATGAAATCTCGAATGAAGATAGCTTGAGACACTAAAAATTATATATTATTGAACTGATAGTGGAAGTCAATAGTTTCTTAATTTGGTATAGAGAGCGGTATAATTAAGAACGACATAAACAATAATCCACGAGGACGGAGTCCCAAGCGGAGGGCTAGAATCTAATACAGGATGATAACCACTTTCCAAAATTTTTTTAGGCGTTTAATATCGTATTTAGAGCCCATTTATGAATTGAAAAATGTAAATCAAGTTTTCACCCGAAAATATTTTTCGCAATTTTTACGGTCCTAGGCCTGTTAAGGTATAAAGGGAAAATCAAAAACTTATGAATAGTATCGTAATGAATGAATAAGACGAGCATCGCATAAAAAAAGTGTTGCGGCCGTATCAAAAATTTTAGATTTATGGCGGAAAATTTCTAAGTGCTTGACATTTTTGTACTGGGCTATACAAGAATAAAACATAACGTCATTTGTTTTTTGTCTCGTAATTGATACGAGTATATTAAAATTAGGCAGGTGGTTAAAATTTCAGTCTGTATAATGAAAAAAGGTGAAGTGTTATCATCATCAAATTTTCTTTCTGACATAAACAGTTTAGCATTTATTGCGAAAAAATATAAATTATATTAGGTGCATATATAAAAATACGTTAGAAGTCATCAATTCAAATCTTAATCTTTTTTCAACAACCAACTCGAGTGAATCTCCACATACGTAATCGTATTAATTCAATAGCACTCTCCGCCCCAGGCGCACCTACGTACCTACGGGTAAACGTTTTAATGTATAATCCTCGCCAGTGTTGGTAACCCTACAAGTTGGTAGACATTAGTAGAATCTAAAATTAAAAAGAGGTAGATCTACCACCCTAATTTAGTAAATTTTTTTTAGATCAAAAATACATATAAGCTGTTTTAAAGTTATTTATTGCTTACGTTTATACAAGTTTTTGTTAAAAAGCTTTAAGAAGATCGAAAGTAAGCTGCCCCTTGCTCTTTGCTATAAATCTTTTAGTATGTAACAAACCCTCTAGAACAGTGTTTCCCAAACATTGTTGTGCCATGGCCCGGTAATTTTCGGATTGGCCGTTTGTACTAGCCCACTTAATACTTTTAAACCCAAGCTGGTTCTATTAGGTAAAATAAAAACCTACCTTTTTTAATTCATCGTGCAAAAGACAAGGCCATACCCCCTTATCTTTCAGTAAAAAAATTATAGAAAATAGGTAGATTTAAGGCTTTGGGTGGTAGATAGGTAGACTGAGAGCAAAATAGGTAGATCTACCTAAAAGTAAATATGGCAACCCTGATCCTCGCTATCATTCAGGGTAATATTACCGCGATAGGATCGGTGACGGATTTAATTGACGTCTCAATTTTCCGTTTGTCACCGATGAAACACAGAAACCGCGATTAATAAATAATTCGCTTACACCTGGATTGTACGGAAACACAGATAAATTTGCTCACAGACGCCACAAGAGAGCTAATAACGTAACCGCAGTGTGCGGCCAACTTAGACGGTACGACAATGAAGACACGTACGCCAGTACTAACTAATGACCTAAACCTGCACCTTACAGAATTCATAGGAAATTTATGTAGTTAATAAACACAAAAACTAGCTAAGTAACGACAAGGACTTAATACAACTATATCATGGCCTTAATCGCGCGAAAACCAGACGGCCGCTTTTCTAACCAACAAAATTAAAAATTTAATTCTTGTGCTCAAAATATTTGTTAATCTTCATATCTTTTTCATATTCATATGGTTGATATGGGAAGTTGAGTGTAGGTATGGTATGGCGTATAAGGATATCATCTTGCGCCCCCGAGACCCAGCGCGCACGCTTTGCACCCCCGGGTACAGACAGTCCTGTATCAAGAAATATGTATTTAATAAGTACTACGAGTAAGGTAAATGCAGTAAATGGTAATATGTTACCGCATAGTCATAACTGATAAAGCACAGTTTCACCAATCCATTATTACAAGGTATGTAATGGGTCACTGGTTTTTAAAAGTGATATGATACATATAATTATATATGATTGAGTTCTAAGTAGCTATGATAAAAAAATAAAAATCCCGTGTCTTTTAGCAATGGCTATCGTTCCTATATGCGAACCCTGAATAAAAATAGGAAAAGTATTAGATGAAGTATTCTTGTATTTTACTGAACTATTTGTAGATTTATTGTATTCAGGCTTAAGCTTATGATAAAATAAATTGTCTTAATCAAGTACCAGCGCGCTACCAAATTATCTCCTTTTCATATGAATCGTGGTAAGCTAATGAGCTACATAATATGTAGATATCTGCCTAAAAATATAAAAAGTATGTACTTACCTATATCTAATTTTCTAAGTTGTCTATGAATGAAAGCGTACATGGTGCTGTTATTTTCAATTCGCCTGTATCTAAGGCTGTGGGGTGATCCAATTATAAGTTAAAATTGCTTTTTGTAAAACGTTCGTTTGAATGGCACGTGCTCAGCGCAACATTCTAACTTGATGTGTTGACGGTTCAAATTCATAACCGTCCGTAAAGGTTTTTGTTTGTTTACGTAAATACAAAGAGGAAATTGACTGACATGTAATAAATTAAACAACGAAATAATACGTAGTCATTTGTAGCACAGTTGGTGTGGCTAGGATAGCGAGGAGGAGACGTAGCTTCGATTACTGGATCAACAGTTAATTATTATATATTCATGTGAATGAAAATAAATTGCGAAATGTATATGCGCGTATAATTTCAGAACGGCGGCACTTATTTAACTAATTATGTATTTCTTTATGATGAAGAAATTTGAATGAAAACAAAAATTGGATTATATATCTGAACTAGCTGTTGCCCGCGACTTAGTACTGTAGGTTTGTTTTTTTTTCGATCAAGCAGAGTTAATCAAATCATGTAACCGATAACGAATGTGACTAGACTAGATTCTTAAGTAACACATATATTATTTTTTCTTTAGACTTTAAAACGCTTTTTTCTAAGTCTCAGATGGGTTTTCAACACTCAAAAACGCTGTCTCTAAGTACTACCAAGCCTTAACATAAAAGTAGGTTATTTGACCACTAGGTAATTGAAATGATTCAATTAGATAAATGTGCTGTCTGTTTACCACAGAAAAGCAATTCAATTAACTTTATGTTCTCTACGTTTTACAACCTTTACTTCTGGTGAATCTTAAATATTTCTGCTTTATTATTAAACTGGATTCGTAGTTTATATGAAAAATACCTTACGGAAAAAAATCTGATTGAAAAAATTAAAGCATAAAAAAAAGATAACTGAATTACTTTTCAACAAAGACCATAAAGATAGATGCATTAATAACTTAATTATACACTATCAATACCGAATATCTAATTAGTGAAGTGGTTGCCGGAAATACTGCAGTGGTAACCTATCCCAATTTGTACTTCATTTACGTTTCAGTGCTAGTTTGCAGATACTTATTCCAGGAGTTTGGGCTAATCGCAAAGCAGGAGTGAGGGAAGTTTAAGCTGAATAAAACCAAAAAGTGGTCGAACTTTGCTCATAAAGTAAGTATGTAGCAGTTGCGGCGCCAAATGCGGTGATCAGTCTACAAAGAGTCAGCAATATTAAAGTCAGACTGTTAAGGATTTTATAAATTAAAACACATAGAGATAAATATTATTTATTTATAAGTGTTTATAGATTTATAAATTAAATTTAAAACGTATCTACTATTAGTGACTTCAAAGCAGCTGCAAGTCCAGTATGTGAGAAAGACGTGGTGGACGTTATTAAAACAAAGAAAAAATTCATATTTTTGCTTTAGAAGATCAACTATAGATTTGTTGTACACTTTAGAGGGGCCGACGCCAGCAATGTTAAACAATAAGTAATAAAGTTATAAATAAATAATAAAATAAATGTGGACATCATCACATACATTGTTCTGATCCCAATTTGAATAACTATTTAGAACACTCATATTTTGGAAACCAGAAACAACGAAGGTACCATAAAAACACAGACTCGAGAAATGTAGAAAAACACTTTTTTTCTACATTGACCCGTCCGGGAATCGAACCAGGGACATCGAAGCCGGCGACACCATGGAGGTCGTCGAAATTTATTATAATGTTAACATAATAGGTACAACAAATAATATAATACTAATTTATGAGATCATAGGTATCCTCAGAACCGAAATCATTTTGATGAAAATGTTAAACCAATGTCTGACAAATTATGATAAAAGATAGTTTAATTATGACTTGTGGACGATAATTATTGTGAATAATATGTTCACTGCCTATAGCCTATAGATTTTTTTTGTGAACGTACGGCTGTTTAAGGACTTTTAATAAACATGACATCCACCCTCGTACGTATGTTGTTTGCACGTCAAACTCTTTCTCGAAAAAGCAAAAAAAGTATGACAAAAAACGGTACTGTGTTCATGTTTACCGAAGAAAGGAAGTAATAAGTAAATTATCGCTGAGAGGAAATAATATAAATATACCCAGTTTATGATATGAAATTCATGCTAGGTAGGGACACGTGTAAGGGTGTAGTTTAGGTGTATTCGGATACGCTAAATAATATCCAGTTTAGTTACTACAATGGGATAACGGGCAAGGTCACATCTCTGGGGATTCGTTAGGTCGGCTGTGAAATAGGAGTATTCGTGTCGAAGGAAGGGTATATCCTGTAGGTTTGTTGGAATAATTTAAGGTAGTATTGAAAGTAGCTTTGATACTCGTATTAAAAAATACTTCATTAATATAAATTGATAATCAAGAATAAAGATACTTGTTAAAAAAAATCTTCAGCATCAGCAGCCCATATCAGTTCCGTCATCAGGTCTCTCTAAAAGAAGGAATCGCCAAAATCTTTCTTTTGGCAGGTGGCCTGGCATTCATCCAAACCTGGCGATTTTAGTTTAGCTGTCAGTGGAATGAGATTTTTCCCGCAGTAATCTTTTTGCCGCTCTTGTGAACACATAGGACAAGAATGGGTGGTGTTATTATCTTACAGGCAGGCACCACACGGCACGAAATATGTGCATGTCTCAGAGCAAGCAAGCAAACGCAATGATCACGGGAGAATTCATCCGTGATCATGGCAAATCTTGTGATTGTTTCAAATTCAAATTTCCATGCTAACGAAGTCGTAGGTTTAAGAGGTGTTATTTTGATATTCAAAGAAAAATGCCACTTTTTGAGATAAATTATCGGATGTTTATTTTATAATGAAGAGGAAAGTATGCCGTTAATAATGAAAAACAACATCAGCCAAATGGCCACCAAGACCACGCTTACAGGACCATATCCTTTTCATGAAATTTTGCATAACCATATCGTAAAGTGGCTGCCCTATGTCCTCGATAGCCTCACGAATTCCATCTTTGAGGTCTTGAATTGACGCTGGGCTGTTGGCGTAAACCTTATCTTTCACGTGGCCCCAAAGGAAGAAGTCGCAAGGTGTTAAATCACAAGATCTCGGTGGCCAATTGTGATCACCTCTTCTCGAGATAACACGGTCCGGAAACTTTTCCCGTAAAAGAGCAATGGTTTTGTTGCTTGTGTTTGTGTCATTTCAATAATTTCAATGCGTTGTTGAAGCGTGGATCGTTCCATTTTTAGTGATGGCGTAGTTTCTACTTGTCAACTTTAATGTCAAAAAATAACAGCTTCAAAAGAGACAGCTACCGAAATAGCGGGCTATTCAAAATAATACCTCTTATGTATTGGAAAACCCTTTACAACTACAAATTTGGCAGTAACAATTTTATACACAATATTCTCCCTTATAGTCTAGTAAGTGATAAAAATCCGTTCGTGAATTCAAAAACTTTAGAGGTAGTTACATACGTGCTGGGTGCTAATTTGAGGCGTTGATTTCAACCACTGAACTATGAACTATATTTTCCTATACATAAATTATTATAAACATAAGTTTCTTTATACAGAAATTACCTGTATTGAACGTTAAAAAAGCATTTCCAATAACCGAAATTCCCTGATTACGAAAACCAAAAGATTTATTTAACCGAATTTGATTGTGAGTTCTATCACAGATATATTATTAGGAATTTAATGTAAAAACAGTTTGAAATTGTGTAGTATGTTTGTCTATACTGTAGATACTACAGCGAATGAAAATAAATTAACGCGATTATCTGAATGTCGACAACAGCCTTAGAGAGAATATACAGACCTACTTTTTGTAACTCCCACATGCCTCCTTGCCTTCCTTTACACGAGCAATTAGATCGACAGAAATAGGAATCCGAGCTACATGTCTAATTGTTACGAGACACTAGGAAAAGGTTTTATCCATATGTACGGTAAAATTGTTGCTACGGTAACATGCAAAATAATAGTTTGCCATTTGATTTGATATTTTACTTAAAACATTAAATAAAATTTTAATTTTGTCTAGTCCTTCGGCAGTTAAAGGCTTAAACTAGTTTTAAGCGAAAGTTTGGACATAATTATATGTTTGTTACATAATAGCAACTTATCGAGATGAAATAAAAGCACGGATTTCAATTACAGATTGATAAAGCAGCCCTCAGTCTATTTATCCCAAAAAAAGTACGGCTTCCGTAGCTGATAATATCTCCACGTATTCAAAGAAGCAGCCAAAAGCTGGTTTACTTAAAATTTTAATTGTTGAATAGCTAAGTCTGTGAAAACGCACGGCAGTTTTATTGGTTTCTCAAACAAGGATAATAATGTCATTTTTTATGGATGAGTGGAATGAATACTTAGATAGCAGTTAGGTAATTTGACTTTGAAATTGTATAATGTATTTGAGAATTGCGAATCTTGACGTTCCAGTGTTAAGAACTTGATGAAGTAAAATGGTTTTAATTAATGTACAAGCATACACTAGATATGAAGTATGAGCAGTCATAAATTGTAAGTTAGACGCTTTGGTCTACATCTGCTACATGAATAATCGCACTACATTTCAAAACTGAGAACAATCTCTGTTTAACAACCTACATTCTGGAGAAAGTTACATCTCATCTGAACCATAATTTTGCAAAATGTGGATATAAACTAAGATTCCAAATGTTTTACGGCGTTGTCCATGGCCTTTCAATGAGTACCTACTCTTCTAATTACTATACGTGCCGGTATATCCATATTAATTTTTGCAGTCAATCCGTAAATCTGTTTGTCTCTTTATCACCTTTTAGCGTTTACTTAGTAGCTAGATACAATTTGGTAAGAAGATAGTTTAAGACCCCAGGAAGGGCATAAAAACCATTACTTAAGAGGGTGTACAAGTTTGTGTAAGAAATCAAAGATTTTTCAACTTGGTATAGAGATAGCGATTGTAATTTGAAATTATATCTAACAATATAATTGTATTCCAACGTAAAAAATCAATAAATAAATATACGTTATATGTTAGTCCGTCGTACGTAACATTTATAATGTATGTCATATTTTTTATTACATCTGAGTAAATGTTATTAAAACACAGAAGGAATATTGTTTTACGAAATAAATATTTTTAAAGGTTCTGTTACACGACATACTGCAGATTCTACATATATCATGACATACAAAAAGAATCATGAATAACTTGCGATTGTCATTCAAAACGCGTAATAAATATTTCACTCGTTAAAACGCTGCGATTTTTGTGTGCTGCAAAATGTCCTCTTGTTGATAATGTAATGATATCCTCTTTTTGTCCATAACAACCGAGCGTCGAAAGCCTGCCGTTCAGTAGGAGACATTGGCTTCCGCTGGCCTAAAACAATTAAAAATATATAAAGAGTTACGGCTTAACCCGTCCATAAAACTGCTATTCATTCAATTTTGCGATTTGATATATACAGACAACGGCAGGTTAACCTACCCAAAAATTTAAAGGTCATTGAATTGATTTTCAACTTTAAGTCCAACAAGTAGAGATCAATATCAATTGAGAATATTTGACGATTTGTGGTAGGTTGACGTGCTGTTGTCTGTACTCAAAAAACACTAGAATAGCAGTCCAATCTAACGCTTAATGTAACCGACATACATCCAAGAATCCTTATAGGAATTGTTCAATATTCGGTATTTATGTACCTACAACTATTTCATTTTCTCGTATTCAGATCGGAAACGCAGTTAAGCAACGCTTCGAAACAAGGGAATCTCTGCACATTTAAAATGTTTCCGGTACCCGTAGGCAGAAGTAGGTGCGTCCTTTTTCCGGTCAATGGCCAATCTATTTCATACTGGAACCATGATTTTTTATGCTTAGTTTTGCTCATATTAAAGGATATTAAAGAACTTTGAACTTAGATACTTTGTTTTAAAATTAGTTTATTTCAGGCATTGATGTAGTAGTATAAAAAACTAAAACTGTATTTTAATAATTTAATTTCATCAAACGAAATTTTTATATGGTTTTAGTTAACATCTGTTACAAAAATTTAACTTTAATAATCTATGTCAGAGATGCGCAAAGTCGTTCACTGAAGTGAACTGAGTGATATAGTTTAGTGGGAGTTAAAGATATGTATCACTCATCTAGTTCAATTAGTTCATTTAGTTCAGTAGATCTAGTATGATGATCTAACTCACTACTACTTCATATACAGTTCATTTGCATTGCATGAATGTATTTATCATGGAGATTTAGAAGATTAAATTTTGTCAAATGTAGTACAAATGAATACCGAAAATATTACATAAAAAACTGATTTTCCTTCATACTTTATACAGGCTTAGGACTGTCAACCTGAAGATAATTTAGACGCAAATAATAACAGTAGGTTGGCGTATTTAAAAATCAATTTCTATGTACAATGATTTGAATGTACAATATTTACACTATATTACATAATTACAATCATTTGGCGCAATGCTTATATATATACATGTTTTGAAAGACTTGCTCAATCTGTATTACTATTTATGAATAGCAATTGAGACAGTTTTTTTTGTCTGCAGTCTTGTTCGTCTTTCATTTAGTATATCCCGCCTTAGAAAAAAATCTCTCACATGGCACTGAAGTGGCAATAAGGTGGAGTCGCTTTATGGCGTACTTGTAGAGAAGAGGATACATTAACCTTCTTTCATGCCACCACATCAATAGGTTGTTCTTCCGGCCCAGTATTTTTTCTTGCATATACCGGTCAATCTCTACTATTCCGGCAGCGACTGCATTTTCTGGTGTCAATTGAGAAATCTCCTGGTCAAACTCATCCCAAATCGATGATTGCGTTGTTGAGGCCGTTGGCACTGGAGCAGTCATCCTCGGTTGTGGAGCAGGAACAGCTTGTTGATTTATTGTTGCGATCCTTGTCTTCAAATTATTTAACACCCTCTCAAAATTTCTTGGGTTTCTAAACCCTTTGTTCTTAAATCGAGGGTCTAAAATTGTTGCCTCAGAACATAGAAAATTATTTTCTACATTTCCGAACCGTCGCTCAAGTTCACGTTCCAAAGTTCCTAACATGTCTTATAATTTCTGGAATTTCGTTTTGTTGCGAACGACTCCTAACATTGTTAAAAATGATACGGCATAGAGGTATCACTTTTGAAAGCGACACATGTCTTTCGGCGCCTATTTCTTCCGTGACTTGATAAAAGATTTCCAAAATCGGTATTGCTGCTTCAATAACATTCCAATCATGATCATTGAGTGTTAAATCACTTCGTAATAAAGCTATAGCCGCAATTACCGCATTTTTTACCTTTTTTTTTTTTTTTTTTTTTTTTTACGCGAGGAAAATGCTTTGCGCATCATCACCACTGCCCCGGGGGAGGGCAGGGCGGTATGTGGGACTCCCGGCGCCCTGAAAAGGGCGCTGCTCCTGGGAATGGAACCCAGGGGTATACCCACTAAAAACCTCGCGTCGCCCGCCGCGCTGACTGAGGGCAGGGTCTGTGGTGACTCGACAGTCCACGGACCCCGCCAGCGGCCACCTCCGCCCTGAAAAGGGCAGACCACCTCAGAGGGGGTGCTTTGACGACACCCCACTCCTACCTCTGGACGGCGCGCTGGGCAAACAGCGCGCCGTCCTGATCCCTTGTGCTAGGCGGCTGGTGCCCCCGCACCTGCCGCCCGGGACCCTGGCGGGGCCTACCGCCCCGCCTACGCCGACGGAGGCGAAGAGAGTGCGGATCCCGCTCTCTCTCCCTCTCAGCGGCCTCCTTCTGCGACATGACGTCGTCGCAGAAGGTGGCCACCGCCTCCCAAGCCTGCTCGCTGCGGACCATCTCCGACATGATGGTCGGCAGCGAGAGGACTCCTCCTCCCAGGGCCGCGAAAAGGACAGACCGCGGCCCACTCCAAGCGGGGCACTCCACCAGCGTGTGGTGCGCGGTATCTTCTGCGCAACCACAGTGGTGGCATCCCTGGGTCGGCTCCTTCGCGGCGACCAGACACAGATATCTCCCGAAGCATCCATGCCCCGAGAGAATCTGCGTCATCCGAAAGGAGAGCGACCCATGCCGCCTCTCGATCCACCCCTTGAGAATGGGGTGGATCGCCTCAAGGATGCGGCGTCGGGAGCCAGCTAGTTGAGTGCCCAGCCGCTCCTCGATGGACCGCGTCCACCGGTCTAAGGAGGCCTCGTGGGCCTCCCTACGCCACCGCACCACCGTGTCGTGGGGGGGCCGGTTTCCTAGGCTTCGGACAGCCGCCGCCCGCCAATACACCGACCCCTGCACTTCCGCCTCCAGGTCCCATGGAAGGGACCCAGCGAGTGCGCACGCCACCTCGTGCGAGATGGTGCGGTATCCCCTCACCACTCGAACCGCCATGATCCTCTGTGCGCTATGCAAGAGGGCCCTATGACGATTCTTAAGGGACGCCGCCCATATCGGAGCCCCGTAGAGGGCCATCGACCTCACCACCGTCATATAAAGACGGCGGCAAGAGTCCCCAGCTCCCTCCACATTAGGCAGCAGGCGACTCAGTGCGCCCGCTGTCCTCACCAATTTGGGGACCAAGGCCGTAAAATGGTCCCCAAAGTCCCACCTGCTGTCAAGAATGACGCCGAGATACTTCAGCGTCTTTTTGACAGCGATGGGAGTGCCACCCACAACGATGCTGGTGCCGGCAGGTGGTCCACGCCGAGGGCCGTGGAAGCAAATGGCCTCGGACTTGTGGAGAGCCACCTCCAGCCCCAGCTGCCGGATTCTGGCCACCACCGTCGCTACTCCGGCAGTGGCCAACACCATCGCGGCCCGGAGGTCAGAACCCCGGGCCGTAACGAGGGTGTCGTCAGCGTAGCACGACACGTCCACGCTGCGCAAATTTGCACAGCGTAGGACGTAGTCGTACCCGATGTCCCAGAGCAGGGGTCCCAGGACTGACCCCTGTGGGACACCGCACGACATCTGCCGACGACCTGTTCCCTCCATCGTAGGGAAGACTACCGCTCGTTCTGAGAGGTAGTCCCCTACCAACCTCCTCAAGTAAGAAGGCACTCCATGATATTGGAGCGCCTCCAATACCACCGGCCAGGGCAGGGTGTTGAAGGCGTTCGCGATGTCCAACGACACCGCAATCAACACCCCTCCCTCGGAGACCACCTCCTCCGCTGTGTCCCGCAGACGGCCGATGGCGTCGATGGTCGATCGACCTCTGCGGAACCCATACTGGGCGTCGTCCAGGTTGGGCCCTACCTCCTCCAGGTGCTCGACGAGACGGTTCACCACCACTCTCTCTAACAGTTTACCTGCCTCGTCGAGCAACACTATAGGCCGGTACCCAGACGGTTCGTCCGCCGGGCGGCCCTCCTTGCGGATGAGGACCAAACGACCCTCCTTCCACTTCCGGGGGAATCTGCCCTCCCGGAGACATCGGCTATACAGCTCCCGCAGCCGAGACTCCAGGGGCTTGAGTTCCCCGGTGAGGGCCAGGACCCAGGCACGGGCAGGAATTCCGTCGGGCCCTGGGGCCGTTTTTTTGCCTTTCAGGCGCAAAACGGCCACCCCCAGCTCCTCCTCCGTGACCTCGGGTGCCACCTCTGGCCCCGGGTCACTGGACGGAGCACTCATGGCAGGGGGCACAAAGTCTACCCCCCTGTTGGGAAACAGGGTCTCCACGACCCGCTCCAGGACCTCTGAGTCCAGACTGCTGGAGACTGGGGGGGCCCAGGGCCGAAGCTTTTGCCGCACCAGATGGTACGGCCTGCCCCAGGGGTTCCTCTCTAGGGTGTCTAGCAGATCCTCCCAGGCTGCTGTCTTGGACCGCGCTATTGCCAGCCTTAAGGCAACTGCCACCTCTCTATAGGCGGCGTATAGCCGGTCCAGTTCAGCCTCTGCATGGTTCCGCCGCCTTCTGTACCGCTGGAAGCGGCGGCGCTCCACCACGCACCTGGAACGGAGGGTGGCAATCTCCGACGTCCACCAGAAGACCTGAGTTCGGGGAGAGGGAGCTCGGACGCGAGGCATCGCCGTGTCGCAAACCTCTGACATTGCCTCAATGAGCCGAGCGGCTTCCCTATCCAGGTCTAACGGTGGCGGCTCCGGAAGCCATGCCTGGACAACAGCTGCCTCCTGCAGCAGGTTCCTGTCCAGGAGCTTCACCGCCCACCGCGGGCCCTCCTGCCGGGGCTGGCCGGAGCGGTCCGGGGTCCAAACTCCGGCTGGACCGGAGACGCAAAACCGAATATATCGGTGATCCGACAACGTCTCCGGATCCGTCAGGACACGCCACCCTCGGACACGGCGTGCGACAGTGGGAGATGAAAAGGTCACATCGACCCGCGAGCTCCCATTGCGTCGCACGCACGTGGGCACAGTGCCGACGTTGAGGATCGAGAGTCCTGCCTCTACGACCCACTCCTCCAGGACTCTACCCTTCGGATCAGTAGTCAGGGAACCCCATAGCGAAGATTTCGCATTGAGGTCCCCGAGTACGATCACTGGAAGAGGAGAGCAACGTCCCACCATGGCCCCGACCTCTACAAGGTATTGCTCAAATTCGGCGAGCGGTCTATTGGGGGAGAAGTACACCCCAATAACGACCAGCTCGCCGATTCGGACCGCCAAAAAGCCATGTCCTCGCCAGACGCAAGTGAGCGGCGGAAGACCGGATGACCCTGGGCGGTATATTCCGACCAGGCCGTCAACGTCACCGACCCAGTCGGAATGGGCTGGGACGCGGTATGGCTCCGACATCACCGCGACATGAACCTGCCATTCCGCCACGGCCTGGAGCATTAGATCCTGGGCTGCGGCGCAGTGGTTCAGGTTGCCCTGCAGGAAATGGAGGTCTCTATTCATTTTGTTGGACCTCCATTTCCATCTCCTGTAGAGCCTCTCCTGCGGGCAGACTCAAAGGCCGCGGCTCCGAGGGTTTTCTAGGAGGTGCGGCGCCCCTCCTGGACGTACTCTTCTTCGGGGGCTTAGTGCAGGCCTTGCCCCCGGGTATGTGACCCGCCCCTCTCCCAGCTGCTTCACAGATGTGGCAGTGGGGAGCGGCAGTGCATTCCTTGGCCTGATGGCCCTCTTTCCCGCAGCGGCGACAGTTGCTGCTGAGATCTACTTCCGACCGGCATTGAGCCCCGACGTGACCCAATGCGAAGCAGCGGAAGCACCGCTGCGGGAGTGGGGCCAGGATTTCCACCCTGGCCGAGGTCCACCCTACCAGCAACCTACCCGCTGCCACCTGCTTAGCTGCCTTGAGGGGGCACTTGACAACCGAAGTGCCCATACCTCGCGGCCCCTTCCGAATCGCTCCGACCAGGACCTCCTCAGCCGGACAGCCGCCAGCCTCAGCCACTGCCAGTCTGACCTCCTCCACCGTGACGGAGTCGTCCAGGCCGGAGATTCTGAGGTCTGTAAGGGTGATCGGCCTGACCACCCTCACTTCCTCCGGATTGAGGGCTCCTCGGAGCTTCTCAGCGAGGGCTTCTGCCTTGGCACCGCTGGCCGCTCCGGGGATCTCTATGATCCGGGCCCCAGTCGCACCCTCCCGGAATTTCACCCTTTCAATGCCCAGGTCCTTGAGGTCCACTTTCGCCTTGGCCTCGGCAATTACCGCCGCGTACGATTTCTCCGCCCCCTTTTGCAGTGTTAAAGTCACTGCTGACGAACGTGGGGGACGGAGACGCGGGGCCTTCTTCCTCGGTGCTGGCTTTGGGGCTGGGGCCGAAGGGGCCGTGGCCCGTTTCGATGGCGCCGAGGGTCTGGGCGCGCGGCCCTCCGGCTCCGCGCGCAGTTTACCACGACGACGCACCACCTTCGACCAGGAAGCCGTCTCCTCCTCTATTGGCCTTTCTGATCTAGCCTGGGGTTTTGCAGCCGGCTGGGCAGCTGTCTTCTTGCCTATACCTTTGCCCTTGGTGGTAGGCGGGGCAGCATCCGGCTGAGCGGCTTTCTTTCTAGCTTTTTTCCCTTTCATGCCAGCGGCAGAGGGGGAAGATGTCGCAGGAGCACCTGCCGCCGTGCGAGACGTCGAAGGGGCGGACAGAACCGCCGTGAAAGAGGAAGGCGGTATTGGGGCAACAGACTCTTCGCGTCTACGGTCGGCCGCTAGTGGGGGACGCAGGCGCTTTCCCGGCAACAGGCGCCCTTCAGCCTCGAGGCCGTCGAAGCGAGCATCCACCATCCGCGAGAAGCGCGCCACGACCTCTCGCAGTGCCTCCTCACCCACTCTCCCAGGAACGGGGGTTGCAGCAGCCGCAGCCCTAGTTTCCTCGGACGGACGCCTCACTTCTTCGCGGAGTGAGGCCAATTGAGAGCGGAGCTCCTCCATCTCCGCTCTCAGTTTGGCATTCTCCGCCCGGAGGCGGGCCGTTTCATCCGAGACTGTCCGGAACTCCAGCTCCGCCACGGACTCCCTGATGACCTTCGCGGAAGCCTTCAGAGCACTCATGAAGGTGCCCTTCAGGTTTCCGGACTTTGTAGCTACCATCTCAATGGTTTTGAGACTGCTGTCCAACCGTTCTCCTAGCATGGCAGCAGTCACCGCCTCCGCGTCGCGCCATGAGGACGCGGTCGCCACAAAGCGGCTGGCGGAATCAGGATGAGCCTTACGAGGCTTGCCCGCTACCTCCGACTCCGAGATTATCAGCGACTTTGGCGAGCTGAATTTGGCCGCCACGACCGTTGCCCGGCCACGGCCTCGCTTGGAAGCCCGCGACGACCGTGAAACCACTGGAATTGTCGGGGACCTGGACCTATCCGAGTCCGCGCTCTCACTTCCAGACCCGCTCCGTCGCGAGTCACTCCTCCTCTTTCTGGCCTGCCAGAGTTTGGACAGGCCAGAATTCGTCGACCTTAGACTCATAGCAGAGTCCGAGTCAGCACCACTTACTCCGCTGCAAATGTCTTGCAGCTCCACTACGCATTCCTTGACGCCTTCCGGTGCGCCACCAACCATCTCCTCACAAACGTCTAGGGGGGGGTTTAACGATTTTAAATATGCCATTTAAGTCCCACGAGTAGTGTGGAAATAAAGGTCCACCCGGGCAGAGCCACTTATCCGGGTAACCCTACATACTGCACGGGGGCGGGAAACCCCGTGAGTTGGGCCGCTTGGCCGCCGACCTTCACCCAGCCGACGTCCTCCAATCGGAGGCGCCCGATGCCACGTTCCCTCACAGCATCGGGCCTTGGGGTTTTTTATGGAGGTTTTCTCCTCTCGGTCCAGCCGATTAAGGCAAGACCCCTGCTCTCCTAGTCGAGCCGCGAGACATGTCCACGACACCCGAGCTAGGGGACAGTTTGCCCGGTGGTGGCCATCGTTGCTAACTCGGTTAGCTAGGCCTGCCCACCAGCCGCAATGACCGCGAACTGGCAGACCCACCGCGCCGCGGAATACTTCCGCCAACCCACGAGCCCAGAAGCTCCACTGGCCATTAAAGGCCGAAACGACACAAATGGACACAATATTGTGTCCTCCTCCTCAGGGCGCCGCATGGAAGCGGCCGCGGGCCGAGCCCGCCATCCCATGCCGCACGAAAGCGGCCACGACGAGGCGAGGAGACGCTCAGTGCGCCCCCCCTGGGTTTTGGTCCGCGCCGGCCGAAGCCGGTACCCCCCATATCTGGAGGGCGTTCCCCTATCCGCCACCTGGGGACGCGCCTGGTAGGAGACCCAAAACTCCCTCGGGACCGCATTTTTTACCTGCGCTAACCGGGACAACATAAGAGAAGTGGAGTTCAGCGGGTGACAACATCCTGTTTTAATTTTAGAGGTTCTATGTTCATTTGTTTCTGAAGTGTCAGTAATTGTTGTTGTGCATGAGAACTTCTTTTAAAATATTCAACAATAGCCTCAACTTTAATAACTGTTGCCGAAATATGAGTTAGCGCCTCCTTCACTACAAGGTTTAACGTGTGAGCGAAGCAGGGCAAATGACGCCATTCTCCTTCTCTCAGCGCAGCTGTAATGTTGGCCGTGTTATCACTTGCTACTGCCGTGATTCTGCTATCAATGCCCCACTCCAATATTGCCGCCTTTATAAAATTACATAAATTGGTGCTGGTGTGACGTTCCATATACTCTATGCAAGTAATTAAAACGGATTCCAATTTGATTTCCTTGTCTGAAGTTGAAATAAAGTGGGCTGTAATTGCTAGAAAACTGTCATCGACTATAGAGGTCCATCCATCTATAGTTAGGTAAACGGCAACAGCTGCACTCAGTTTTACTTGCACATTAGCATATGTTTTTTCATACATTTTAGTTAGAATTGATTCCGATAAAGTTTTTCTTGTAGGCAGACTATATCCAGGACATAACATGTGTACAAATTTTTTGAATTCTACTTGTTCCACTATGTGCAAAGGATGAAACTCTTTTGCAATCATTTTAATCAGTTGCTCATCCAGCATCTACAATCGCTTTAATGGCAGTGGTTTACCTCTTGTGGTAAAATCCCTCATGGTGAGCTGAGGGCGTTGAAAAGCTGGGACTGGTGGTATCGCAGACGTTGATGCGATTGGTAGTTGTGGAGCTGTACCGTCTGCATCATTCTGTGGCTGAGTCGTCTGTCTTTCTGCTATGAAAGGCACAGTAGGATCTTTGGTCTTTAAATGCCTGTTCAAATTTCCTACATTGCCGTTTGAGACAGACAGAACCTGACCACAATAAGAGCATTTGGATGTTTTTTGGTCCAGGACATCAAAATGATTCCAAATGGCACTTCTTTTTCTTTGGGTATTCATTTTTGAGAAAAAAACTAGACACTTATTATTACTATACAGTTCAAAACAATATTTACAATGTCTAAAAACTATGTTCTTATTTATTTACACTATATTCACAGATCACTAGCACTATACATATAAACAATATGGTTTACGCATAACAATTTTAGTATCGCAACGCAAGTATGTTGGTCAGTGTAACAAATTGCAACTAGCAAATTATTACCAAAATTATAATTAAACAGACACTCAAAATCACCTTTGACATCCATCTATCATCGTCAACTAATATTAACATCTATACTCAGCAGGTACTGTAACCATACTAAGTCTTAATTTATAGTTAATAAAGAATGTTTCGTAAATTTGATTCAGTTCGCATGTAATAAGTAGTCAATATTTAGTATGTTATTCACAACCTATTGGTACGGTTTTTATTTTCCCCTAGATATATTTTTAGGAAGTTTAATATGTAGATATGCACTGCGCGGCGGGTGACTAATTTATTTTTTATTTAAACTTTATTGCACAAACACTAAAATGAAGTACAACAGGTGGACTTAATGCATTAAGGCATTCTCTCCCAGTCGACCATCGGGCCAAGCAGAAATAATTTTGTGGGCGGTGCGACATAAAAAAGCATATTAAAAGACAAAAAATTTCAACAAAAATAATAATAATAATAAGAGCCTCGATAAACACCTCAAAAGGCTCACGTTAGGCGCTTGGGTCAAGAGTAGGATACAGAAGGCAGTACTCTTGGACACGGCCCGCATTGTAAGGAGGTTCCTGTCTCTGGAGCCTTAACCACCGGTAGCTTGGACCCTGATCTTGATGCCGGTTGGGAACTATTTTTTATATTTTTAAATGTATTTATTTTTTTATAAAGATATTTAAAAATGAAATTTATTTGTCATAAGTTTAAATAAAGGAAATAATAATATACTTACTCAAAATATACTACACATACAATACAATATATATGTATATAAACTACATACAATTACTAAATAAATAGAAAATTATGTAAATAAATAAGAATAAGATGACGACTACTGTTGTGGAAGCAAAGTAAATGACGACTACTGCATTTTACCTAAGAAGTAAGACCTAACACGTTTCTTAAAAGCAAATTTACTCGGTGCTTGTTTAATGCTTTCGGGCAATGAGTTCCAAAGCCGAATGGACTTAACAAGAAAAGAATTTGAGACAAAACCAGTTCGGTGAGAAGGAATAGAGAGAGTGAGTTTGTCGGAAGAGCGCAACTGGCGCGAATGGGTCGAGCTGAGAAGAGAAAATTGGGATTTAAGATAAGAAGGGGAGTTTGGATCGTTCAATATAGAAAAAAGAGTGCATAAAATTCTGGCGTCACGCCGACAGGAAAGAGGAAGCCATTGAAGTTGCAAACGGTGCATGGAAATATGATCGAATTTACGCAAACAGTAGATAAACCGAACACAGTTATTTATCAAACGATCCAATTTGTTAAGTAGCGATTGGTTTAAGTCGGGGTAACACACATCAGCATAATCAATGAGAGGAAAGACAAGTGACTGGACAAGAGAAATTTTAGACTGGATAGGAAGAAAGTGCTTAAGTCTGTAGAGGGAGCGCAATGTGGCGTTAACCTTACGACTAACCTCAGCCACGTGAGTTGTCCAGCTAAGCGTGGGGTCTATATAAAGGCCCAGGTTTTTAACGCTCGAGCTGAATGGAATAACTATCCCATTAAAGTAAACCGGAGCAACACTGGGTATATTAATGTGGCTTATTTGTCGCTGACTACCAACTATAATAGTCTGGCACTTACTCGGGTTTACAGCTACGCCATAGCGATCACACCAAGCCTGAGGTCATCGTTGAGCTGCTGCACGGCAGCAACTATTTCGTCATGGCGACATTGCTGATACAATTGGAGATCATCAGCATACAGATGGTGAGGAATGCCAGAAGTGATAGAGTTAATGAAAATTGAAAAAAGCAATGGAGATAGTATACCACCTTGAGGCACACCAGTGTGCAGATCACGCCAGTGGGAAAGAATGTGATCTATACGGACTGCCTGCTGGCGATCCCTTAGGTAGGAGGCAAACCACCCCAAGGCATCTGAAGAAAAATTAAAGTGTGCTAATAAGGATAAAAGGACATCATGGTCAACTGAATTGAAGGCATTGGAAAAGTCAATTAGAACAAGGACAGTAACTTTTCCATGCTCCATGCCATTCCTCATGTCCTCGGTGATTTTAAGTAACGCGGTGCTGTGGCCAGGACGGAAGCCAGATTGAAAAGCGCTTAGTAGATGGTTGGTAAAGATGTATCTAGACATTTGGGAATGGACTACAGCTTCAAGGACTTTGGACAGGAATGGGAGGATGGAAATAGGTCTAAAGTTATTAAGAGTAGTAAGTAGGGTTTGATATTTTAGGAAGCGGGATAACAAATGCTCTGCCCCACAATTTAGGATATGAACCAGAGATGAGGGAGAAATTAATGATATGAGTTATATAGGGCGGAACCTCATTCAGAACAAAAAATATCATAGAACGACTAATTTCATCAAAGCCAACAGCACTAGATTTAAGGGACGAGATAGTTTTCCTGACCGCATCAACGAACACCTCCTCAAAGGAAAGGACTCAAGTGTAAGAGGAGGCTTGGAGGCAATTTCGGAAATAGTGTGAGATTTAATACCATGGTCTAACGTAGTGGAGGAGGAAAAATGAATATTAAAATCGTCAAGCGATAAAGATGCGGATATGGGAGTTTTAATAGAATTACTGCCTATTACCTAAAGTCTTAAGAAATTTACACACGCTAGCAAGAAAAGAATCGGTAATGTTTTCGTGGATGTAACGGCGTTTGGCTGATCTCACCATCTGGTTGCAATTTAGTTTGTAGATTAATATTAAGCTTCTATTAGTTAACCATATTTAATTCCAGCATGATCACTATAGGTATATTTAAAGAACTATTATATAAAAATTAAAGGTATTGTACAAATTCTTCATATATCCCTGTAAAGAAAACACGGGCTTTCAAATGCGATACTTTGAAAACCCGTGTTTACGCGTCTCCACCACGAAGATATTAAATATAATTAATTTTACTTGCTTACCAATCCTTAATAAAATAAAATAAAATAAATAAATCCAAATCTTACTCTTCTTTTAGCCTTTCCGTTTCAAAGAGCGTCTAAACTATTCATTCACTAACGTGGTCAGGAGTACCTAACTTAGATTATATAATTGAAAGTACAATTCTTTGAATTAAAATTTCGACTACAGAAGTGACACTAAACTCACAACTTTACCTAATGACTGCTCTACTCAAGCTACCCAGACCTCTATGCCTATATTTCTATAACTTTTATGGTTATTCCCGTGCTAAGAGGTTGCTTTAGCACGATAGTGCCCAGATACTCATAAAGATTCTGCCGTAGTACAATAAATTTGGCGAAAAAATATGAAAATGGTGCCAAAAATGTTAATTGAAAATTACTTAGGTGGTGTTACAGCGTCACGGGCTTAACGAAGAATATTTATGTTAGTTTTGGCCAAAATGATATAAAGTCAATAAAGTCAAACATTAACGGTACAAAGTATTCTTATAAATATGCATTACGCCGCAAAGCCTAAGGATTGAATACCATTTTGAGGGTAGGTAATTAAATTTGCTTCCAATGTATTTTGTCCGCAGCATTCGGGTTGTTCGGACCGTTGCAAGGATTAATCAATTTTGAAGTAGGTAATGGCCAATTATTGAGCCCCAATATGATTTTCATTGAAGTTACGTTCATAATCGCCCAAATGACGTATTATCCAAAAATAAATAATGAGACTAAGTATCTAAGTAAGTATAAATATCTAAGCATACATCTACGTCACTGTAAAATTTCATCATAGTTTTTGCGTAAAAGAATAAAAAATATCCATTCATACACATTTTTGCGTTTAGGATATTAGTAAGGATCAAAGAAAAGGTTTGAACCATAAACGTAGAATATGTTTGAACAACGCCATACCTACTAAGGATTTCTAAAGTTTTGGACCTAAACTATCACTGCTGACTGGCCAATTTATCCAATAAGATATGAAAGCTGTTATTTCGCCACGTAAGACTCTGTATGCAGAATTTTAAAGAGGCGAGTGGGCCTGTAAATCTCTCTGCCCGCAGTGTCTGCAGTTGAAAGTTTTAATGCTAGCCGAAAGTTCGCAAACATACTTACACCTGCCAAGATTGCTAAATATTAATCACAATCATCATTTTAGCCTAACAACGCCCACTGCTGGACGTAGGCCTTCCCCTAAGGATTTCCAAAACGGCCCGCCCTACTCTCATCCAACGGATACAATATTTGCATCAAGTTTGCATGGATAAGTATCGTATTTTGAGCCCATTTATGAAGTAAAAAATGTAGATAAATTTTTCACCCTAAAATATTTTGCGCAACTTAGTTTTCAATTTTTACGGTCTTATGCCTCTGTGAAAGAAATTGTTGTATTAAAATTTAGAAGGTGATTAAAATTTCATTTCTGTATATTGGACAGTTCATATTTTCATGTAAAAACATTCATATTGGTTTTATCTTTTAAATTAATAAAGCATGAATATGATAAATGGCTTTCTATATACCTTTTGCATTACAGTAATATTTTTATCTGAACCTTATAAATTATTTCGCAGATTCTCCTTGCGGAATACGGCTTATTGTTTGATATAAAAGAAAAGTAAGAGCATAATAATGTGCTACTATTATAACCATTAAGAAGAACAAAATTCTGCTTCTTTCAGACATTATTCATTGTTGGTAGCAAATAATGAAGCAGGTGGCTAACAAAGTAGCTTTTCCGGGGGTTTGGATATCGCTTATCTACTAAAAAACTGATTAATTGCTAGTCAGTCTAATTTTTAAAATTTAATTTGGGACTCCGACCACAAAAAGTTGCCAAATTGTTTTTATCGTCTAAACCTGGGATCTACCTCCTAGTGGTTCACCTTGGGCAACGGCATCTTTGGTTTTCTAACCATTGATGACGGCTAACAGGTCCCTCTGCGGTGGTAGGCTTCGTAAGAGGCTGCCTGGATGCTACCACACTCCTGCCGGAGTCCAGCGCCAAACAGTTTTTCTGTGTTCCGCTTGTGTGTGAGAGAACCTGATCTGATCTGGGTAAGCTCGCTCCATCTACAAACAAAGTCTAATTAAATAAATAAATAAATAAATAAATATTTCAGATATGCCACACTGGGCCACACAGAGCCATCTAGTCCCAAATTAAGCTACTATTAAGTACCCTGTCGTATGGGGTACTAGACAACCGATAAACTTACTTATATACTTTGTTTTTGTAAATAAATACTTATAATACATAGAAAACACCCAGACCAGTACAAACAGACATGTTCATGCACACAAATATTTGTATTGTGCGGGGATCGAACCCGCGACCCATGGCTCAGAAGCAGTGTTTACTACCGCTGATCCAAATGGTCGTCATATTTTATAGTTATTTTTGCTTTGCTTTGAATAAATTTGTCGAAATAAATAATGTCTGGGTTAACCACAATGGTTAGTAGAACAGTCACCCGGTATAAGCGGATGCAGGCAGTCAAAATTGTTATTCTAGGAATTGTTCTTTCAATTGACATTTAAATACTAATTTAATACTTAAAAAAAGTTTTCTTATGTCTTTTGGTTTTTTTATATGTATAATTTTATGTTTGTAAGGGAAGTGCTCTACGTAATTGATCCGGAGAATCTCGGACTTTCATAGCAACATGGACGCATTAGTCGTAGCCTAATGTTATTGTGCCAGTATTTCATATCGTGTTCCGCGAAAAAGTGTATCCTAACATACCTGGTCTCACTTACTTAATCTATATACAGGATGAAATTTTAACCACTTTCCAAATTTTAATATGGTAATCTACGAGGCAAAAATCAAATGTTGTATTTTTTCTTTTGGTATAGCCCAGTACAAAAATGTCAAGATAAGGCACTTAGAAATGTCCGCCAAAAATCTAAATTTTTTGAAAAGGCATCCTAGTAACACTTTTTTTACGCGATATGCATCTCATTCATTCATTACGATACTATTCATAAGTTTTTGATTTTCCCTTTATACCTTGACAGGTCTAGGACAGTAAAAATTGAAAGCTATATCGCGAAAAATATTTTCGGGTGACAACTTGATTTACATTTTTTACTTAATAAATAGACTCTAAATACGATACTGAACACATATAAAGATTTTGGAAAGTAGTTAAAATTTCATCCTGTATACATATTATTATAAAAGAAAGTTGTGTTAGTTACACCACTTATAAGTCATGAACGGCTGGACAGATTTTTATGAAATTAATAGACTCAGGCGTTACTTTGCGGAAATCCATAACTAATTATGGATTTAGAAAATTATTTTGCTAATGATTTCCGCTTGTTAATATACCGGCCGATACCTTTACCACACTACCCGCACTAACACTGATTTGAGGAAGCACCTGCACCACACTAACACTGATTGAGCAAGCACTGATTTTTCCTGCATGAAATAGTAATAATAACTATTAAAGTCATTGGAAAGTTAACGCTAAAATAACTAATAAGGATCTGTTTTTCGTCATACATTTATCAAACCCCGCCATATTTGATGACAAGTAGGACAATGGATAACATCAAAATAACTTATGCTTTACAAAGAAATCTTTGAAATTTATTCAAGCAAAAAATCAAACGATCCTAGAACACAGAAAAAACAGAATTGTATCAAACGACTGTTAGAGTATGAAATACTTCGCGTGTGTCATTCACGGTAAGGTACCTATTTAACGAGACAGTTTTAACTCCTTCAGGATCAAAAGCCGCCGGCGGTCGCGACAACAATTGATTTTAATTGTGTCTGGAATAACATACCATCGAGGCGACATACAAGATATTGTTTTTGTGTCATTTTATAGTTTCGGTCATTCTCTTCATTATTTTGTCAATGGCTATTTCCCATTTTTAATATAGATTACATTAGGCAATAAAATAATTTACAGCATTACATTTTTTTTAAATATATTATATGAAATTAAAATCGCAGCAGTTGTAATTCTATGAATTAATATAATTCATAAATGACTTTATTGATTAAGGATCTTTGTGGTGGTTTTGGTGGAGTGGCTTACATTCCAGGGTTCTAGTCGTCACCAGCTCCAAGGTCTTGGATTCGATTTCCGTACGGGTTAATCTAGAAAGAGAAATGTAGTTATATACCTATTGCCTTGGGTCTGGACATTTGTTGTATCTCTGTTGGTTCTGATTTTAACTAAACAAGTTCTTTAATAGTTTCTTACTTTGGGATCGGAACAATGTATGTGATGTTATTCACATGCATTTATATAACTTGTAAATGTTATCATGCACTTATATTTAAATAAATTACTAAACAATACGTTACAGTATATACAGTTAAGAGTTTATCTGGTGATTTGGTAGTGCTCCTGCCAAGAGAAGCTTATTTCTTTTGCTTGAATTTCTCTATGCTCTATACCTACATAAAAACCTTTTCAGCTGTTCACATTTACTTCCCGCAAACACTGACAGACACAAAGCCCTCTTAACAGAATACGTCGATTCAAAACAACACAAAAAGGCTGGAGAGGGATATTATAAAACCGCAGATAGGGGGCAAAGACTGCGGAGATCAGCAAGCTTTCCCATTTAAAAAAGACTGATTAGTTTTAAATAATATGAGTTTTTTAATTAATTAAAATTGATGAAGTTTTGTACACAAATAGGAACAAGGAATGAAATTGTAATTAATAAATAAATAATAAATATTTTCAGTCATGCCACGCTGGGCCACACAGAGCCATCTAGTCCCAAATTAAGCTACTATTAAGTAGCTTGGCGTATGGGGTACTAGACAACCGATAAACTTACTTATATACTTTTTTTTTGTAAATATATACTTATTACTAGCTGACCCGGCAAACGTTGTTTTGCCATAAAAAATGATTAAATTACTAAAATAGCTATTAAAAAATAGGGATTGGTGATAAAAGGGTAAAAATTTAGGGTTGTATGTATTTTTAATGCCACATTATAGAAAAATAAAAACAAAAAAGTTTGTCCAAAAATTTAAAAAAAAATTACCCTATCCCTACCCTCCCCTACCCTACCCCTACCCTACCCTACCCTACCCCTACCCTACCCCTACCCTACCCCTACCCTACCCCTACCCTACCCCTACCCTACCCTACCCCTACCCTACCCTACACATACCCTACCCCTACCCTACCCCCACCCCTACCCTAAACCCTTCCCTACCCCTACCCTACCCTTACAAAAAAGACGATAATTGATCAGTTATCGAGCGGGATGAAAAATGATTAAATTACTAATATGGCTATTAAAAAATAGGGGTTGGTGATAAAAGGGTAAAAATTTAGGATTGTATGTATTTTTGTATGTTGTATCATAAAAAAATAGAAATTAAAAATTTTGTCTTAAAAATAAAAATAAAAATTTAGGGGTGGACTACCCCTAACATTTAGGGGGATGAAAAATAGATGTTGGCCGATTCTCATAGATACCGGATAAGCACAAAAAATTTCATCAAAATCGGTCAAGCCGTTTCGGAGGAGTATGGCAACAAAAACTGTGACACGAGAATTTTATATATTAGATACATAGAAATGCTAATTATAAATGCTTGTAAAACTTACAGCTCTTGTGGTTCAATGTATCAGTAAATCTATTTTCATCTAATAAAATATAAACATGACTAATTTTTACAAGATCGCAACGATTCAGTAGTATTCTCGTGACCAGGCAATGTAGTTTAACGAAATGCCTAAAAATTCCGTTGAATGTGAAAACTTTTTTTTATTCGGTTTTGTATTTCTAAAAGGTAGCAATCGTTAATAAAAATAGTACCTATGAGCATTTTAGATATCGATTGTTTAATTAGGTCTGTTGTTAGTGGATCTTCCACCTTCATGGTGAGTCTGATTTAACATTATTATTAACGGCTATTAATCGTCTAAAACTACTGACTAAACCAAACCAATAATAACTAATACATGTTTGAACACGTGAAAACCCAATTGGTCAGCTGTAAAAAACACCTATTAATTATTGGTAGACATCTTCATGTTAACCAATATTAATTTTTTACGACTATGATGATGTAAAAAGCACGATTAATAATCGGTAAGGTTGTTGTCTTTGAGCTATGATCAGATAAAATCCTTATTAATAAGCCATAAAAAAAACTTGTAGGTATGACGTGTACTATGGCCATTAGAAATATAATTTCTGATATCTATGAGTACATATGACGATGTCAATAGCTCCGTTAAATAACGGTAAGGTTGTTTTTCTCGAGCTACGGTGGAAACGGTGGTGTGAGCCGACAAGACGGAAAGTGTTCAGCGATGCGACGAAAGAAGTTTGCAGCATTGCCGGCGTAATGCGCCAACTTACAACTATAAAAACTCGATTGTTTGAGTCGGCCACAACGTGCGCTAAGTTTCCCGCTCGTCGGTTAACCGCGGGGATGATATCGATTCACGGGGATTGCGCTTCTGTAAGTGATAACGGCTATCGGTACTTAGTGTCCTTAGAAGTAGGTTGAATAAAACAACAAAAATATCTTAGAGTATAAACTGTAACGATTTTTGGGTGGGTTTCAAACATGAAATCACCGATAATCACTAAACCGACTCATATTTGCATGCTTATTTTGTGCTTTTCGTTGGGTCATGTTATGTAAGAATCTTCTACCGTTCCCCGACAGTCGTTTCTCCAATGGACTGATCGCCGACAGAATATTCACACGTGGGTATAACGACGACAGGACTGTTGTTTTAACTACGAAAAGAAATGATTTTCATTTATACATGAACTTATGTACGAGTATATAAAGAGGTGGATAAATAGTAATTTTGTGTAAAATATATTTTATTCTGTTTATGATAAAAACAGTACGAAACCCATTTGTTTTGCTAATTACTCTTCTCATTACTTTTCTTAGTTAAAACAATCATAGGAAGATAAAACGATCTATCCCTAATTAATCAATAATTGATAAGTAATGTTGTCGTAACACCCACGTATAAATGATTCTGTCCGTATCGTCCTTAGGTGAATGATCCAGACGGCGAATTTCTCATAAATGAAATGTCGGAGAACGGTTTCTAAGCGATTTGATTCGTAAAGAAGTTATGAATATAATATTTCTTGGAGACGTGAAATTGATAAATTCTAAATGTCAACAATTAGCCTCTTCAAGCAATTAATGGTGTAAATAATTGAGAATATTAATGAAGACGCTTTCAAATCTAATGAATCAAATATATTCAGCTATATTTTCAGCTCGGGCTTTGAGCCGGGAACAAAGCATCGCAAACTGAAGGGTCCCGGCTCCTAACATCTCATTAAAAGGCTGAAAGGCTCACAAAATGACGAAGATAGGAACTGATATGTGAAAGGCATTGCAAGGACTAGTAAAGTACGTAAGATTATAATTTATTAGATCCTGCTTCTATTGATCAAAGACAAAAACTGTGGTTTTTATATACATAATGGGATAAATTTTTAGATCACTGATTGGTTATACTTTATTTGAAATCATCATTTCAAACACATTAAAAAAGAAAAAAAAAGTTTTTTTTTTTATTAGGGCTATTAAACAAGTTACACAGTTATATGGCTATTTTGTAATTAGTGCACACTAAAAAGATAGATAAAAATTTGAGATACAATAAATTAAATAAAACTACCAGTATATGTTTAAGAAACTAACATTTCACCTTCACTTATTAAAATCAACGACGTCCACTATTACACCGTAAGGGACTTCACACTAGTAAAGTGACTAGATGTTATAAGTAGGTATCAACAGTACGGACACGCGGCAAAGACATATAAATCCGCTTCTCCCACGTGCTGCCACTCCGCAGCTGCGGCGGACAAACAGACAGACTGGCCAAAAAGTAACATGTTTACCTACTTACGCTTAAAAATCTGAGCAGCCACAAGATGAGAGACTCCGAATTTGATTGTAACGGCCTAAAATCATCTCACAGCAGGGCAAAGGCCTCCAATCAAGTTACCATAGCCATGATGGGTACAAGCATAATCACCACACACGCCAAATGCGGGTTGGATCACAAACCCGAAACTTTTTTGTTGCCCGACCCGGGTATCAAACCCGACCCCGAGATTTTGGCACGGTATTTAAATCACTAGACCAACGGGGCGGTAGACTCCGAATACCCAGCCAAAAAAGCTTCCAAATGTAGGTACATTTACCCTATATACTATAAAGGCGCTTAAGGAAGCCTTAATTTATTTCGCTTGAAGCCTCACTTCAGTTTTCACTAACCTAAATCTCAGGTTATATCATACCTTGTTCAGGCTCTTTTCCGCGTTGTAGTACATTTACGTTGTACGTAAGTGTATTAACTGCTTTGCCGTAATTAATGAACGATTTCTTCTTATTTATTTTGTATTACATCGATAACTACTAATTTTTAGTGTTATTTACTAATGTTTTTTCGGTAATGGGCATGTTTAAAAATTTGTGATCGCTTTTGTAATAAATATTTTTAGTATGTTTAGATATTTTGATTTTATTTGTAATTACGTTGTTTTTTTTTACATAGTTATCTATGATTTTCTATAATTTTTGCAAAAAACTGTAGCTATAGTTAGTATTTTAGGTTTTTGTATAATTTTGAAACTGTTTCTAAGCGATTTATCTGCTAGTGTAAAATAGAACTGTCGCATGGTTAGCGAAAGATTGTGACATCGAGACCTAAGGCTTTAAGATTACGAAAATATACAAATATAGGTATATATTTTGTGTCTGTAATATACAGACACGAAAGGTTTATTCATGGAATTGTGTTTTTAATCGAATCATCCGCATAGGCCCGATAATTTAGATCAACTCAAGATTTAAACAATTATGTTGACAATAATCAGGGAGAGTTATTTGATTCGGGGTTTATATTATACCACGAGTTTCCGATATTTCGGCACTGCACTGTTGCAAGGGCCATGATAAATAAGGAACATGTTATAAACCTCGAATCAAATAACTTTAGTGATAGTGCCCATGAAAGTTTAAATCAGTATAATAATCAGGTAGCAAGCAGATAGGTAGGTCGATGAGTGTAGGTCGGCTTGAGCCGTTCTAGCTTTAATTTTTCAAACAGCGGCATATTGTTACAGCACAACCAAACACAATCTAGATATAAAATTTAATAATACACCTGAACTGAAAAGATAATGGCAAAATTAATTTTCTAAACGACATTAATGCTTTTATCACAGCTCCGGAGGTTTAATAAGTACCTGCTTACCATTAATTCCACAAGCCAATTAGGAGGAAAATGAGTTGTGCCTCTGATATAATTATATAAACTTAAAAGTGAGTACCTACGTGCTATGTTTTTATCATAATAATATTTCTAGGTAAATTTTCAAGTACAGTAATTTTGTAAAGAAAATATAATTAAGTAGAAGAAATAAGAGAACAAAGTCCTTAAACGAGGCAAATTTTATATTGGGAATAGCAACCTTGGTGACTGTTCAAATATAGTACAGTCAAAAGGTAACCGATCGTCAGGAAATTCATTTTTATTTATCGATTACCCAACTAATGCTTTTTTTAAATACAATAAAATGAAATGAAAAGCCTTATTTTATTTCTTGTTTTTAATGAATGAAAGTTAACCTCGTCTGGTGCGAGTATATAAAAGTACTAGCTGTTGCCCGCGACTTCGTCCGCGCAAATTTCTGTTATTATGATCGCGATTATTTTTGCAACACTTTTCACTAATGCTTCACTCCTA
The DNA here is from genome assembly GCA_949315895.1 of Anania crocealis. Taxonomy (NCBI): domain Eukaryota; kingdom Metazoa; phylum Arthropoda; class Insecta; order Lepidoptera; family Crambidae; genus Anania; species Anania crocealis. Next base: position 7,782,969 of record OX438869.1, read on the forward strand.
TTGATCGCAGTGTGATGTTATATAGCCTAAATCCTTCCTCGATAAATGGACTAACCAACACAAAAAAAAAAACAATTGGAACCAGTACTTCCTGAGATAGCGCGTTCAAACAAACTCTTCAGCTTTATAATATTAGTATAGATTACGCCTTCTCTCCTTGGGGTGACGTAAGAAAGAGGCGACTAAAGGAGTACTGCCAGAAAATACGATCGCCAATCAGCTAGCCAAGCGACTGTTATAGACTGGTGATGCTGAAAGTCAATGTCAGATGTGACGTTTTGTGGTATATGTGGTAAAAGCAGGTAAAAGCTGTTCAGTACAATCAGTTTTAGATCTATATTAACAAAAATTTAAATTTACGGATTGAAGGTTAGGGTTAGGTAGGTTTTACATTGCGTATATTTTGGTAGCCGTCGAAGAGGAAGGCCAAAGAAAAGATGGTGTGACGATTTAACTGCATTTCAAACCGAATGGGAGTCTCTGGCACTGGATAGGGATCAGTAGTTTGGGGGAGGCCTTTGCCCAGCAGTGGGATGGAGTAGGCTAGCAAAAAAAATTTATTTTGGTATTGGTATAGTTCGTGTAGACCGTGACCACGAACCCTGTAAAGTATTGGAAACGTCGTAAAGTGATATAAACCAAAATACAATGTAAAACCCTTATAAACCGGAGTTAAATTGGGTTATATACTTTACTTTCATTTAAGTATTATTTTAAAACATCCATATATTTAATTTTTGTGTTACTCATTTACTGTGCATTAACTCTTGGATTAAAAGTCTATGTTTACGCATATAAAGATAGCTTTTTGTTGCATAGATACAATTCTATGTTACCAAGCAAAAAACGATACTAATTATTTACTGGTTCTGGGATTCTATTTGAGACAGTGACAGACCATATTTACATTATAACGCTTCTAACGACACCCTTAGGGTAGAGTTCACCAACAGACGTTTAAGTTTTAAACAGCGTTTAAAATATTATTTGACATATTTTGTATGGGAATTGTGTCAAATTAATCGTCAATCTATGTTTACCGGCTGTTTAAATATTGGTGAACTCGGGTCTTACCCCCGTATAAAAAACAAGTAAAAGCAATTACTTGACTACAAGTAATTACTTGAGAGACAATTTGTATGCCTTAATCAAGAAATTACTAGAAGTTATAACTACCAAAAGTTAGCATTTTCAGCCAAATAATATGACAATTAATGGTTACCAATTTCATTCACTTAAGCACTAGGTACGAGTATGAACACTTTAAGTTATGACTTTCTTAAGCAATAAGTAATTACTTCATTATAAATACGGGGGCTAGTATTATAAGAGAAAGGTGGTTATCTATTTTGTGCGTGCATCACACAGCGCGTTATACACGGTGCATTTTAAACCACCTGGAGAACGAAGCCCACGTTATGTGACCATTATGTATAACATCATGGCAGTGTTATTGAATCTAGCAATAAAACTATTTTTTGTAAAATATAAATTAAAATATAAATTATTTATTCGGACTTTTAATTTTGTAACACGCTGTGACGTATTATTTTGCTGCAGCTGGGTCCCGGATGAATGAACCTTACACAGCTACATCCGTGCGAGTCACAGCGTGTTCAAAAATAAATAGCAGAACCAATATATTTTTATATTTTAGCAAAATCAAAAATTATTGATAAAAAAATTTAATAACACTGTCAAGATGTTATACATAATGGTTGGGTTTCGTTTTAAAGTGGTTGAAATTGCTACGAGTTTATTATACTGTTATTATGACAGTTTAGATTTTACTCCAGTTTCTTTATAGCTAGATCAAAAGTAACTTTCACTTAACGTGACCGCACAGAGCGAGACCGTTCTAATTTGGGCACAAACATGTCGATACGACGAGGAGCTCGAAACAAAATGAAAATCATTTTTAATCATGGAGTTCTAAATTAGTTCCTGTGAGCCGCATGCTTTTACTGAGCTCGTTCAAAGAGAAAACGACAAAAAATCTGTAACAATTACCCCTAACAAAAAGGAAGCAAAACAATATTTAAACGAAGGCGCCCATACCTTTGTGGGCAAAGCGAGGAACAATAAAGTAACGATCCGAATAACGTTGCAGTATCGGGATTCTTTACAAACTCAACCTTTAGTGGAATCCATTTACGTACCTATTCTTAAAAGAAATACGTTTTAATGCCCACAAATTTCCACCCATTCATTTTAATCATTTACTTTCACTGAATTGACTCTAATACTGCGGCACGACTCAGATAGTTTACTATTTTTTGTAAATATCTACTAGAAAAATGTTTACTATTAGTCAAAAGTTGCACCTACACTACGAATAAGAATGTCGCGTCATAAAACTACTTGCGAAAAATAATTTTCCTGAACCACTCGTAATACTCGTAACTAGTAATAATAATAACTCGACATTCAAACAACATAAAATCCGAACACATACTTGTTGCTTTTTTTGTTTTCATTTCAAAATATAATCAAAATCAAATCCTTTGTCTCACCAGGAATCTCTCCAGGAAGGTTCCTGGCAGCCGTTCAGAAAAATACCCGATACCAACGCACAATGTCTTTTGTAGTAAAATTTCGTTGCGAATTTTTATACGCAAACTTGATTTATCATACCCAGTATCCTATTGAAATATTGTCTATGCCAAAATTACGAGATGTGATATATCTAGCGTGCCAACTGCTGTGGCGTTGAACCAGATCTAAATATTTTTGGCAGCTATCGTGTTTGGTTGGTGTTCAATTTCACGAATAATAATCTCTACGTGGGAATACAAATACGGACAAATGAGCATCTAAAGAAAATCGATTAATGTTTAACATGATTGTTAAGGGAACCAAAATGAAAACTGCATTCTGCGAGAGTGGCATCAATATCTACATCATACCTATTATAGAGAAAGACAAGAATTAATTTTGTCAAATATGTTAGAGCCGCCGGGGGTGTAGCAGGCGCCAGGCAAACAGGCGCAAGGTCTAGGAGTGGGGGGAGGTCGTCAGGCGATGTCTTACAACTTTACATATCATATACTTATTACCAATCAGTTTTGAAAAGTTCTAGTATTATTGTATCAATCATACATTCATCCTAAATTTTGCATACCTACATAATATCATTGGGCGTCGTCTGATTACCGCACTTAGGGGCCCAACTTGTTTAAGACCCCTTTTATTTCCTTCTGAAAAATCCTCTACGCATTCCTGTCTCCCCGGGGGAAGTGGCAGGTTATGTGGGACTCTGGAACTCGCACGAGGTCTGTATGCGATGCCTTATGAACCGAGACCTCTGGTGCCTTATGAGCCGAGAACCTGTTCAAGACCCCTGCTTCAAAAATAAAACCACCAGTGGAAAATACGATTCCCGAAATAGAAACCTCGACTGCGTTAGATGAAGTAAAATGTGCACAAAGTGATTGCTGTTCTTGACATTGCATCAGTGTACACGTGGATGTTTGGCACTACAGCTTGCGCTGAACAGATCTCAAGTTTGTATAATGCGCTACTATCGAGAATGGATACAAGAGTCTTAGTCCATTGTCCGGCCAACCATTGTAGTGACAATACACACTTCCTTTTTCGACCCTTTTCGCTTTGATGTATATCTTAAACCAACATCCCCTTCAACTTTTACTATACCTATAAACTTTACTAACTCCACCAGGCATTTGAGAACGATTCTTCCCCGCAAATGTTACTCCTCAGGGATCTTTGAAACCCCTCTTATAAAGGATCTTCTTCCCGTATCCGCTTTAGTGGACACTTGCCCTAATCCGGCAAGTGTTCTCCGGAGTGCAACTGAGCACTATCGACATTCGAGCGACGACAGCTTGATAGATACTCCGCCGTTAAGCACTCATTCCGTCCGGATCGAAAACGGAATAGAATCCTTATTGTATTAAAAAAAAACAAATGACTTTCTCTGCTGCACTTTATTCCGGGAAGGAGTTTCATTTTTTATCTGTCTGTAAACAAAGCAGAAATACGTTATAAATGTAGATATAAAGGAATTAACAAAATTTTACAATAATCTCTACTTGAGATAGTACAACTTAATAGGCTAACTAAAGTCATTATTTAAGTTATGTAATATCATAATGAGACTAGTACATACATTAATGTATTCGTTTGTATTTCATACGTCCAGATGCCCATGCATAATTGATCAATGGCGTATGCAATACAGTCCTATTTTACTCTGACAATGATTTTATTAGGTAATTTTCGTTACGTTTGACTGACTTATATGTTAAAATATTTAGATAAATATTTTGCTGGTTATATCAGCAAAATATTTATCTAAATATTTTTATTTCGAATAATCATAGAAAAGAGTTGTTGTAGAAGGTTACTACTAGTAAATTGTATTAGGTTTCCAGTTTTCCACCATGTATCATGTATGTACCTATAAGACATGATAAATACCCCGAAACAAATTACTCTAAAAAAAGATCCATGAAAAAAACTTCACTGTATTCGGTTCGGTTCAATAGGGTTTTTGTTTGTCGCTCAATTTTGTTAACAGAGTAATATTTTTTTGAACTCGTATATTTTTCGCTTTGTTGTCAGCTAGGCACAATAGTGAGATTAGTTAGTAACATAATTGACAGCAGTACTCAAGATTGCGCGGTCCAGAAGTGTTGAGTGTAGAGCATTTTTAGCCGCAATCGCGAACTGCTACTCCTTCATACAGTTCTTTGCTTATAACATTCAATTTATGCAAACGTTAATTTGAACTCTACTACTAAGACATGTCACACCTCCACTGAGCTATAATACTGCAAATCCCCATGTTTCTGTTCTGATTAGGTAAAGTATTACCTAAGCAGAATCATGGACAGTCGACTAATATTTTATAATTTTTTTACATAATGTCTAAATTCAGAAGGTATGCGTATGTTATGTATGACCTTTTGGAGAGCGCCCGTTTGCCAAAAAGCGGCCTCCCTTAAGTGCATGTTTAACCCAACGATTATCGGTTTTACAGAAAATGTGACCAGCCTAATGCCACTCACTGGCTTTTACTTTTAGGGACATACTTAACATCACTGTCGTTTAACGTCATTTTAGGGCTCAGTACTGGATGAAATGGTTTCGGCATGATTGTAGTACCATTTGGTGCCAACCAGGCCAGAAGGATTAGTAAGCCCCTGATGTTCGTCCGCCATTTATCTGTCAGCAGGCAGTAGACAGCTAGAATTTTTAAAAGATATGTCTTTTTTTATTAGTGCTATATGAAAACTAGAGTAATGTATAAATTGATTTAAAATATGCGAGTTTTTTTCTCGAGCATATATTGCTTAACTAATTAAAAGAAAACGACGTTTATTTATTTGCTACGATGTCGATGTTTTTCCTCACAAAATGTTGTTTTTTTAAACTTCAACCAATTCATTAAACATTGAAATCATTAATTTCTAGGCACAACTCTCTCTGTCTTCATCTATTTTACATTTTAATTAATTGGTGTAATATTATAAAAAAAAAAATTGTTGCACTCTATACAGGATGAAATTTTAACCACTTTCCAAATTTTAATATATTAAACTAAGAGACAAAATACAAATGACATATTTTTTCTTTTGGTATAGCCCGGTACAAAAATGTCAAGATAAAGCACTTAGAAAATGTCCGCAAAAGATCTAAAATTTTTGATAAGGCCGCCTAGAAACTCTTTTTTTACGCATTGCGTATCTCATTTATTAAATACGATACTATTCATAAGTTTTTGATTCTCCCTTTATACCTTAACAGGTCTAGGAACGTAAAAATTGAAATCTATATCGTGAAAAATATTTTCGGGTGACAACTTGATTTACATTTTTTACTTTATAAATGGGCTCTAAATACGACACTGAACACCTATAAAAATTTTGGAAAGTGGTTAAAATTTCACCCTGTATAGGTTATTGGTACGTTTATTCCAGCTGTTATAAAGTACAATTGTGTAAATATTAAAATAGAAACTCCTCTGATGTTTGCTTTCAAAGTACTACTCGTATTTTAACTTAATAGTAAAGTAGACACGGTAAACTGAACCAGAGGACTAATTCGCGTAACCGAATCGTATCACAATCGTAATTGAACGACAGGTTTTTGACAGTTCTGGTATGGGCTAAATGTCAAAATCGTCCAATTCAATCACGATCGAACTGCGATTCGGTTACGCGAATTAGGCCCCTGGAAAAAGTTAGCGAAGTTTTTCGAGGGACGAGAAAGCTACTACATCTAAACAAGAAATCAAAAACCAAATTGCTTTAAAATTACGAATTCGTGCAAAGATTTACTAGTGACATGATTTGATCTCATCATATTCGATTAATGGCTTTAATTGCCAGATTTTGATAATGTCAAGTTTAAGTAAGATTAAAATCTTACTTAAAGAATGATCTCTCAGTATATTTGAGGTGTTTTATGATTTTTCACAAGGAATAACAGAAATGTTGAGTGTTGAGCATTTTTTAGCCGCAATCGCAAACTGGTACTCCTTCATACAGTTCTTTAACTGTAACATTCAATTTATGCAAACATTAATTTGAACTCTACTACTAAGACATGTCACAACTTCCACTGAGCTATAATACTACAATAACCCATGTTTCTGTTCTGATTAGGTTAAGTATTATTACCTAATCAGAATCATGGGCAGTCGACTAATATTTTAATATTTTTTTACATAATGTCTAAATTCAGAAGGTCTGCGTATGTTATGTATGACCTTTGGAGAGCTCCCGGGCGCCCCTCTGCGTTTGCCAAGAAGCAGCCTCCCTTAAGAGCATGTTTAACCCACCGATTATCGGTTTTACAGAAAATGTGACCAGCCAGCCAGCCAGTTTTATGATTTTTCACAAGCAATAACTGCCCTCATTGGCATTTTCTGCACTTACGGGAGCTGTTGTCACAACTAAAACTATTATTTGTAATCGTTGACCTAAAGCGGTTTTTATAAAAATGTTGGCACATTTCGTTGTTAAACCTAACCAGAATGAAATGGGCCAGTCCAGCAAAGATAATATATTCATGTGTACGCACAACACATTAGTGTTTTATAACGTATGAATACATAGTCATAATTTTAAATAAATGCCTTAATTGAATTTTCTGTAGCATCATTCGACTGCAAGGAGTTATGACTCCATACTCCATACCCCATTTTAAGTACATTCCTCAAATAAGTAGATGAAATAATTACCAATATTGATCGCCATTCTAAACAACATGGAAAACTCATTTATTATTTAAAAAAATATTGTGTTACCTTTGTAACTTGAGCTCTATTACTGTGTCATTAAATGTAGGCTCCCAACTCTAGTTTTTATTTTATTTTTTGTACTTACTTTCAAAACAAAATAATGATCTGAAACCAAATATCTCGAAAGTAAACTTAATTTTGCAGCTTTACACAGCTCATCGCTTTTATACCTCAGTGTGGAGTAACGAAACTAATTATCCTTCGAAATCAAAGCAGGAAACGTATCGCAGGAACGAAACGCAATTACAACTGTCCAACCGCCCGGGGCCGGAACAACCTGCAGCCGCTTACACCCGCTGAACACGCACACATCCGGCGCTAGGGTCGCCAAACCCTCGGCGCTATCCGGATACCCAAGCGCGTAAGTTAAATGAGTTTTGTTAGCCATTTCATATTTAACAATTATTTAGAATTAAAGATAACCAAGTTACAAAACCAACGTAAAAAAATAATTTGGCAATGAAAATAATAATAACTTTGTAACAATAATAAAAGTTTAACAGTCTTGGATGAGACCTACTGTCAAACTTTTAGTGGTATTCTCAATTAATATAATAATACATAGGCTTTACATAGTTACATAGGAAGCCTGTGTCTAGGACTAGCCCACGTTTGACTAAGATGATGATGATGAACCTTACCTTACTGCAAGTGGTTGTTTTGGTGGGTGCTCTTTAGGTGTTGTAGAACACATAGTACAAGACTAAAAGGTAGATTAAGTCTATGCCCGGCTTGCAGAAATTTATAAAGAACCTTGTCGACTGGCTACGGGATGTTGAATAAATACAATCAGTAGTATTTACTAAATATCATTTATTAATTTGATGGCCAACTGTCATTACATTCCAGGAATTTAATCTGAATAGATATACTACTATTAACTAGACAATCCACGTAGCTAAAGATATAATACTTTAACCAATTAGTACTAGAGATATGACTCTCAACATAATTAATTCAGGGTGTGTGTAATGGTTCGGGATTGAAAATAGTGCTATCCGTTCTGCATAATCTAAATAGCTCAGATATAAAGACTCGACTTTAAAATATGTTAACATTAAAATACAACTATGGTTTCAAGTAGCTGCCCTCCCAGGAAAAGAAAGAAGATGGTACCTTTAGATGTTGAATACTCATCGGGATCGGTCAGTGCCTCGCTTCAGAACATCTTTTGGAATCCCTGGTTAGGTCCTGAGCCTTCTTGTGGCTACTAAGCTCCCGGATGGAAGTCCATGTCAGTTCCCAAGAACAACCCAACGTTGAAAACCCAAAACTATATCGACTTCACAAGTCGTTCCATACAAAATACTAGGTTCATCATCAGGAACAGAACCTCAAGTTAAATGTTGATAAGGAATAACAATCTAATCCAGATAGAATTAGAAGAATATGATTACGAAATATGAAAATATCAATAAAAATGTAAATATAAAACTATAAATTTTATAAAGATTAAACCCATCTGAAAAGAAATTTATCAAATTAGTAACCTATCTTTTGATACAAAACATGAGGTATGGAAACACACTTTTCTAAGGAAATACTTACGTTTACTGAAGAAAGCACATCTTTCAGAAACATATCCCTCGTCCACCAACAATATTATATAAAAACTCCTCTGAAACAAATATACGATTTTACAACCACGCCATACGAGAAATTTGTCAACCAGTGAAAATAAATCAATATTTCAATATATTTTACCTCATGTTGCTTTGCTATTACACTTTCAAATATAAGTTGTATTAGATGCCCTTGACATCTTTGGATTGTTATTAACAACCACTATAAAAATATATCCGCCATTTGGGTCGGCGATCCTAGGTCAAGTGTCCCAAAGAAAACCTAATCCTTCCTGTTATGACGTTCCGTTACGCGTTTCGATTCACCAAAGTAATCGATCATACAAATGACACTTAAATGGAAGGAATCTTAATAAATTAAGAAATAGCCCTTATTTCCTTTATTAGAAACGAACTAGAAAGAAAATTATTATATTAAATAGATATCCCAAACTTGAAATTCGGAAAAAAAGAACAATATGAACTAAATCACAATACGGCGCCGTAGCGACGAAACCAAGAATCATCAATAGATGTCGCTAGGCGTTCGGAAAAATCCAATCAATTACAATGTTATTAAACCTGCAAAAAAACAGCTTGCGTAGAATTTGCGTCCTTACAATACCCTCCCCCCAAAGCTTCGAGCGCAGAGAGAAGGTGTGCTGCCCTCAGCACAACTTGACAATAGAAAACAATAACATCTGCCAAAAGAATGGAAAAAAAAACAACCAACAATGTAACAACAATTCGGCCACCTATTACATAACGTTCAGAAACTATACTGAAACGAAGAAAACAAGAAAAGAATCTAACATAAGTCACTCAATACCTTAAAAAAAAACCAACCACCAGGACTGATGTAAACTAACCAAAATCTCAAACTGTCCGGGCAAGTGTAATTTCCCCCACACTATCATACAAATGACACTTAAATGGAAGGAATCTTAATAAATTAAGAAATAGCCCTTATTTCCTTTATTAGAAACGAACTAGAAAGAAAATTATTATATTAAATAGATATCCCAAACTTGAAATTCGGAAAAAAAGAACAATATGAACTAAATCACAATACGGCGCCGTAGCGACGAAACCAAGAATCATCAATAGATGTCGCTAGGCGTTCGGAAAAATCCAATCAATTACAATGTTATTAAACCTGCAAAAAAACAGCTTGCGTAGAATTTGCGTCCTTACAATACCCTACTAATTACAAAATGATCCATCAGCAACAGTAACAGTCGTTTCATTCGTAATTTCTACCGAATATCCTAATTTAATGAAGCGTTCGTGAGCTCCGTTTCCAATAATAGAAATTGCGGCACCAGAATCTAGTAATCCGCATACTGTCAAATCCAAAATGTTCACGTTTAAATAAGGCCGAACATCATTAACATTTGGCTCGAACAAAACCGAAGTAACGGTGTTAGTTTTAAAATAGTCAGATACTAACTTCATCCATTTATCATTAGAAGGTTCGACCATGCCCTTCGACTTACAACGGTTTGAGCCTACAAGTTTTTTGAATTTGGCGCTTTCGTACACTTCGGGCATGTCCTTATGGTATACCCTACTTCACCACACTTAAAACATAACTGTCTTTTATCCTTGCAAAACCTAGTGCTGTGTGTATCCGACTTACACTTTAAACAATACCTCTTGATATTTGGTGTACCTTGCCTACTATTAGAGGAGTGAGAAACTTTATTATTATGCCTCCAATTTGGGTATGATGGCTTGGTATCCCCATTTGATCGTGGTTGTGTTACCGTAGTTACAGACGCAGGTTTGCTATGTTTACCTTTATAGTCATATTCAGGATTCATAGAAGACTGTTTAGGTGGCTCAACGAATCTACTGTTTTGCTGACGTCGTAGTTCTACTTTTCTACACTTCTCTTTTAGTTCAGCTACAGTAGAAAAAGTGTGTAACGAAAGCGGCTCCGAAAATACTGGCCTAATATTGTTTGACAAAATCTCAAGCTTTTCTTCCTCAGAAAAAGGCTTTTTCAAACGTGAAAACATTCCTGACATAATCGCAAAATAAATGTGTATAGGTTCATCTTGACCTTGGGTACGAGCACGAATTTCATTCCTCAAAGTAAAATCATAATTCGCAGGGGAGAACTCTTCAACCAATAAATCACACAATTCCTTCCAAGACGAAACTTGGTCTTTAATACCTCTATACCACAACAGAGTTTGGTCTACAAAAAAACAAAACGCGGATCTAAATAATACCGAATCGCTAACATTAAAAGCTATCGCGCGTTCATTTACCATTTCTAAAAATGACTGAACACTAGTACGGCCATCAAATTTGACATTCCATTTGAGAATATTGACTTTAGAGGAGCACTCCCTAACAGGTTCCCTATTATCCTCAGATGATGGAATACAAGAACTTGCCTCATCAGGTTTTTTATGTAAACAGCTTTCTAAAATAGGAAGACAAGAATCTAAGTAGTTCTTCAGTGTTGATTTGCACTCCAAGTCGGCAGGTTCTTTACAGACTAACCTATCCAACCTGTAATACAAGTGACAGTACAAAGCTTTAGCACGACCAAGCTGATAACGTTCCCTGCTCTTCCTGAAATTGTCTAAATTGGAATGTAATTCCTTAAGCTTCTCCTTAATGATAGGCAGTTCTGTACTCGGCTTAATCTCTTCATCTATGATGTCTTCAGGACCAAATTCCTTACACAAAGATTTTAATTGTTTTTTCAATTTGGGCACAGTGTCCTCAGGTACCTCAGTGCGAATAGTGACCTCATAAATAAGCTCATCTCTTAATAATGAATGCGTATAAACGTTACTAGTATCCATTTTAAATTATTTCAGAAAAAATATTTTGTATGAAAAACTTAAAATTTATTTTTAAAGTGTTAAAACCGTATATGTTGAGAGAAATAACCCTTTACAATAACTGCTCGTACCATACACTTCCATAAACAATTGCAAGAATCTTAATTTTCTTGTCAAAATTAACTTTATACTCAAAACAAAGTTACTTGGATTGTGGTCTCCAAGACTATAAATTACAACTAAGTTGTATATAATACTTTCCCTTAATATTGACTTGACCTTGAACAATAATAATAAGTGTGACACAAAATAAGGTTATCTGCTATTCTGACCCATTGAACAATGAAAAGGTGAGTAATAGTCTTACATAATAACAAGTACCTAAATACTATAAAAATTTTGTCACACTAAAAATAAGAAAGGTATTTGTTTTGGTCATCCAGTATACCAATAACATTTATAATACCAGTACAAAATAAACTTATTATTTTGAACTTTAAAACATAGTTTCAACCCTACCAGTTAGTTATTTATTTAAAAAGTTCACTATATCATGTTCTGACATTTAGGTAGTTACCTATTAATGAAACCCTAGTCAAATACAACTATAACACAAAATAACTAGCATACAGTTAAGGTTAATAACCGTTGTTCAAAATAAATAAACACAACAAACACAATAACAACATGAGAGGGATCATTATATTATCAACATTAATACAAATAAAAGCTACAGAGTAGAAGATCAGCACATAAAAATGCTTCTTTTATTTACCTTCCACCCCTAAACTTTTCTATAATAATACCGAATAGCATTAATTTCAATCAAAGTAGGCGCCACTGCAAGTGGTTGTTTTGGTGGGTGCTCTTTAGGTGTTGTAGAACACATAGTACAAGACTAAAAGGTAGATTAAGTCTATGCCCGGCTTGCAGAAATTTATAAAGAACCTTGTCGACTGGCTACGGGATGTTGAATAAATACAATCAGTAGTATTTACTAAATATCATTTATTAATTTGATGGCCAACTGTCATTACATTCCAGGAATTTAATCTGAATAGATATACTACTATTAACTAGACAATCCACGTAGCTAAAGATATAATACTTTAACCAATTAGTACTAGAGATATGACTCTCAACATAATTAATTCAGGGTGTGTGTAATGGTTCGGGATTGAAAATAGTGCTATCCGTTCTGCATAATCTAAATAGCTCAGATATAAAGACTCGACTTTAAAATATGTTAACATTAAAATACAACTATGGTTTCAAGTAGCTGCCCTCCCAGGAAAAGAAAGAAGATGGTACCTTTAGATGTTGAATACTCATCGGGATCGGTCAGTGCCTCGCTTCAGAACATCTTTTGGAATCCCTGGTTAGGTCCTGAGCCTTCTTGTGGCTACTAAGCTCCCGGATGGAAGTCCATGTCAGTTCCCAAGAACAACCCAACGTTGAAAACCCAAAACTATATCGACTTCACAAGTCGTTCCATACAAAATACTAGGTTCATCATCAGGAACAGAACCTCAAGTTAAATGTTGATAAGGAATAACAATCTAATCCAGATAGAATTAGAAGAATATGATTACGAAATATGAAAATATCAATAAAAATGTAAATATAAAACTATAAATTTTATAAAGATTAAACCCATCTGAAAAGAAATTTATCAAATTAGTAACCTATCTTTTGATACAAAACATGAGGTATGGAAACACACTTTTCTAAGGAAATACTTACGTTTACTGAAGAAAGCACATCTTTCAGAAACATATCCCTCGTCCACCAACAATATTATATAAAAACTCCTCTGAAACAAATATACGATTTTACAACCACGCCATACGAGAAATTTGTCAACCAGTGAAAATAAATCAATATTTCAATATATTTTACCTCATGTTGCTTTGCTATTACACTTTCAAATATAAGTTGTATTAGATGCCCTTGACATCTTTGGATTGTTATTAACAACCACTATAAAAATATATCCGCCATTTGGGTCGGCGATCCTAGGTCAAGTGTCCCAAAGAAAACCTAATCCTTCCTGTTATGACGTTCCGTTACGCGTTTCGATTCACCAAAGTAATCGATCATACAAATGACACTTAAATGGAAGGAATCTTAATAAATTAAGAAATAGCCCTTATTTCCTTTATTAGAAACGAACTAGAAAGAAAATTATTATATTAAATAGATATCCCAAACTTGAAATTCGGAAAAAAAGAACAATATGAACTAAATCACAATACGGCGCCGTAGCGACGAAACCAAGAATCATCAATAGATGTCGCTAGGCGTTCGGAAAAATCCAATCAATTACAATGTTATTAAACCTGCAAAAAAACAGCTTGCGTAGAATTTGCGTCCTTACAATATCAACAAATAAAATGCCAAACTAGTACTTATATACCTTTCCATGTCATGGTGACAACCTCTCCATGTTCTGTGGTGAGAACGCATTAAAAGCGTAAAAACGCGGGTATATCGATCCCAATCAGATTAAAAGTGGCCTTTCTTCCTCACTATTATTTCATATGATGTTTCTTACTGCCACATAGATACTGCGACTATACACTATCACATTAATTAATTGAAGACCATCTTTCGCTTTTCGCTTCCCTCGCAAAACTACAATAAGTAATTTAATAGCTTCAAGTTTTCACTATAATATTAAAATCAATCTTAAGGTTGTAGATGAAGCTTAACTAGCTTAACCTTAAAACTCAATAAATCGAAAGTTTAAAAAAATTAACAGTGACATTAGTCGCAGGCCGTAGCTCTACTGTTGGACAAAGACAGCACAAGAAAGAAGAAAACAAGATTCCACACGTTTCAGCTCGTAAAAGATGAAACGTGTGGAATTCTGTTGAATAACGCATACGGGTTAAATAGAACGAAACAGTGCAGTGCCTGTGTTGTCCATGGTCTGCGCTCCGCAGGTAGGTTTCCGGTAACCGTTTCAAATTTACACAGCTATTAGTATATAGGCCTTCTGTACAAACCATTATTAATTTTTTGTTGTTGCTGCTTCCGTTAAGTTTAGTATTAGCGGCACTTTTTATAGAGGTGTTGGTAGTAATGCGAAGAAGATCACCAACGTTATCCGTGTTTGTTGTAATGGTAGTCATGACACAGTTATCGAATTACCACCATATTGTGTAATTTATTAAATTAATATCATGAAATTAAAGATAAATTTACAGGTTCCATTTCAATGTTTAGTGTAGGCGTCAACTCTAGTAATCAATAATTTTATAAACAGTTAAGTTGTAATTCTTAAATATTTGTCATATTATTTTTGTTATATCAGCTAACGGGATAACTGACGGATTCTTTAATAGTGATGACTGATGAGCAAGCTGAATCGGTATGAAAAACACTTTCTAGGCATTTTCTTAATTAAATGTTCAAATGTACAAAATTTCTTGGAAGATGCACGCCGCCCTCGCTCTTGTATGAAATTTACTAAGCTCTTTACAAAAAACTTAAGAAACTTTTGGAAAAAACACTTCACTATCATTAGTCTTTCTCTCAAAGGAAGACGACTTATAGAAGTCCTAAAAGGGTACGAATCATATTATCTTATCATATCCTTTTATAACCAAACGTTTAGTTCAATAAATATTTTTAGAGAAAATCAAACATTGTTCTTGCATTACGAGTATTGAATTATTCCCTTTGCAAGAATTAATTCAGCACTTACTTACCTAGTAACCTCTATTAGTCTAGACATTTTAGCTAGGAAGGTCCTCTATACTCTCAATAATGTGATTATAACACTTTGACTTTATCATACAAATACTTATATGTATTAAATATTAGCGTGTCTGGCTCGATAGTAACCATAGTATGCAGGGTAATATTAATAAAAAAAAACATTGAAAATATATTTTTAAAGAAAACAATTCTAATGGAAATGAAATTAAGACATTATTTTCAATCGTCATACTTTATTTAAATATCAATAACATTTAATTTATCGATTGATCGTGTGTTTGGTAATTGACTCTATCTACGAATGAAGATGTGCATGAGGTAGGAATACTATCTGAACGTAATTATGTATAATGTATTTCAAACGATTTTAAATACAACTGAATCAAAAAATGGAATTAGCACTCCCTATATTTTAAATAACACTATTTTCATGCCTATTATAATTTCGTTACAGTATTAGATATTTATATTACTGAAGTAAGTAAGTATAGTTGATCCATAATTCTGTAATGAGAAAATGTGCCTTAGTCTTTATTCGCGTGTGATATTATATCTTAGTATGAGTCACGAGTCAGCAAGGTCTTCTTATCGTGTAAATATATCTAAAAAGATTGTTTAACATCAAACCATCGTTACAATTATAATAATCGATATAATATATCTACCCCTCTGAGGCGCTGCGCTTGCAAATATCGAATGAAACCGTACTTTGTACAAGTATATTATATTCTAAATTCTAATTAAAAGTTAAAATTCCAAGTCTATAATGGAATAAATACTATTCAACTTATCTATGAACGCCTACGGTAGTCTTTGCCACCGTATGTACTAGCTACTTCGCTCTAAATTGAACACGGACTTCGTCGTCTGCTAAATAAAACTGTCTATCTGTATTTACAGCGCTACGTTTGGCACGTAGTTTCAGTATCACAAATTTACGTGAAAATACGAACTGAAAAAACAACACACGACGTAATGGAGCGACTAATAAAGTAAATCGATAGCTTATGTAAGCGGAATTCGGATAAAAAGACAAGTGCCTTTAAAATGGTTTAAATGTAACAAAATAAAATCACTTAAAACTTGACAGTCTAAATGGATTACAAACCGCCTCTATTTGATCCCAATAGGTAATCACTACTAATTCATTTAAATTCACTGGGAATGTAGATACCTATAATTTATAAATCTCTTATTACATATTTATTTAATTTCAAAATGAAACTAAATGCAGTTTTTACGCTATGAAGTACATCAATATGGGCATGGTTATAAAGAAAGTGCCAGCAAGAGAGGCTGCTTTGTTTTCATTGGCTGGAAGGTAGGAGCTCGGGGCAGCGGGGGCAGAAGCCGGCTGTCGTTGGGTCCTCGTCTCCTCGTAGGAACCGCTGCCTTCCGACGCATCCTCGTCATCTTCTGAGAGAGCAGTAGGCTCATGCTTGAATGCCTCTGCGCGCGGCAGATTAGCTTCAACAGAGTGAGGAACGATCGTGCGAATATGCATTGAAGCACTGAGTGTCGTTGGATGCGAGGTATTTTGTCGAGGTAATTCTGTAGGTTTAACTAGTTCAGCGGTTATTGTTTTGTAGAGTTTATCTTCGGACACGTTTGCGAATGAGTACGACTTAAAAAATGTATCAGTGTAGTCAGACGAATTTTTATCTGTGATGTTTGCTTTTGAAAACTCGATGAGTTGGTTTTGTAGTCCTTTGGAGAATTCAGAGTTGCATAGATCGCCTGCGCATACGCAGACTAATGTAAACGTTTCCAAATTGCGCTTCAAGGAGCAAGGTGTCTTCGAATCAGGGGCGCAGTGAAGTGACGACGAGTAATCTGTGAATGAAAAAATAAGTTCCCTAATTATCTAATCATATGACCCTCAACAACACACATCCTAATCCTATTCCTTATACCTAACTTAGACAACATGGCCGAACAAGGTACCTATGTAAAATGAAAGGAAGTCGGACTGAAAAAGACGAATAAATGAAAATGAATGTTTGAAGTGTTACCTATTCTAGTGTTTTCTACGGGTGCTAATAAAGAAATTGGAATAAAATCGTGTCGCCACGAAAACTTATATTCTTTGTCCTTACACATTTGGGTGCTCGCCCGAGACTAAGATGTTTTTGTTTTTCTTTGAGCCCTTAAATAAATTATCAGTATTAAAGTTGTAGCAGTTAGGACAATGTTGATTTTGTGCACAAACTTGTGAGCTCATAATAATAGTTTAGCACAGATAGCCAGGGCTATTTGTTTAGCATAATGCATCAAGTAGTAGGAACGGCTTATAACCATCCCACTGCAGGGCAAATGACTTTATAATTTAATTTAAGCTACCATACTAGCAGTGATGGGTACAGGCATAAACACCACGCTTGCCAAATGCGGGTTGGTTATCTCAAACCCGAGCAAAATTCGAAACTCTTTGTTGCCCGTCCCGGGGATTGAATCCAGGACTCCGAGATCTTGGCGCAGTATTTAAACCACTAGACCAACAAGGCGATTTGTCTAACTAAATAGTAGCACTATTGGTGCAATGTCATCGAACCCTGTATTTACTGAATGTGTTATTATCTAACTGTCAGAAGTACAGGAGCATGAGCACCAATGTAGATTAATTAATTATATCTTTATTATAAACAGTTCTTGCTCTTATTTATTTATTTTTAATTTACCTTGTTAATCTGCTATTTATTTATTTTACCTGAAAAGATCGCTTAAAGCGATTAGGGCCGCCCTTGCCCACATTTAGGTTATACATTTAGTTTCAGTCATTTGATTGTAGGTACCTATCAGTATTTAAATTGAAAAAAAATGTCTCAGGCAGGTCTGGAACCCGCATCTCCATGCATACCGGGCGGGCGCGGTGTTTTGTCCAGTTAAGCTACCTTGACACTACGTCACAGCACAAAATTTTGCAAGTATATTTTTATCGATGTAAGCTAGCGTAGTTTCAAGTTTAAATCCTAAATTGCAATTAAGTTGCTAAACTATCATAAAAAGTGACTGTACCTACTTTAATTTGAGAAATAATGTGTTATAACTATCTATTTATCTATAGATGTACTTACTTGGCGAGACGGCAGAGGTGGCACACAGCGGGCGGTCACCGGAACACTCCACGACGTCGTGACATGCTGTGGCATTGACTGCGCAGTGGTGGCATCGGTGGACCTCTGCATCTACACAAAATAAAAACTTTTTAAACGTAATTACAAAAATTTGGCAGTCAGGCAATAACACTTTAAGACGAGGTGGCCATTTTGAGCATTTGATGTAATGAAAAATCAAATTATTTATTTATTTAAAACTTTATTGCACAAAAGAAATATAAATGTACAATTGGTGGACTTAATGCCATGTGGCATTCTCTCCAAGTCGACCATGATTGGGCCAAGCAGAAAAGTTTTGTAGGCGGTGCGACAGACAAAACTAAATGAGACTAAAGTAACAATAATTATAAGTTAAATATTAGGGATGTTAAAAAGTAATAATAATAATAAAAATAAAAAAAAGGGCAACAAACTACACATAATACCTTGAGTACTTATATAAACTAAATACTAGAACAACTACTTAAACTAAATAAATACTGTAAATATAAAGCATAAATAAATAAATATAGAATGACGACGCGTAATGTGAGAGCAAAGTTCATGATGATGATTCCACTTTATTTGATATTTTAGCAATTTAATTGCACTTATAATACTCGTATCAGTATATAAACTTAAAAAAATTTTGTCTCAGGCGGGACTCGAATGCGGGATGCTCCTCCAGACAAAATTTTTTTAAGTTTATATACTGATGATGATTTCAATTGATTTAGAAAATAAGACCGAACATTTTTCTTAAACGAGTATTTACTGGCAGACATTTTGATATTTTCGGTATAATGTAAAGTGCCAATAATCATCCTACTGAATCCTATTGAATTCAAGTTACCATAATTATCAATGTTAAATACAAGCATAATAATCACCACGTATCACAAACCCGAAAATCCGAAGCCATAACCCCTCGAACCTGGTCCGGTAAAAAAAATTCAGTAAGTTCAAATAATCTTTTTTAACAGGGCTTCACCCGAGACTCATTTTTGTGGAATACGGTTACAACGCACTCTCGAAATCAGTATAATAATACGTTTCCGGTTATTTCGTGGTATACAGAAATCTTTTGAACCACAATCGTTTTATTTCTATTCTAAATTACGAAATTATTAATTTTTGAGATATGTGAGATTACTTATACAAACTTCCACTGCGCTTTTCACCCACTATATAAAGTGATGTTTAACTTTTCCACAACTCAAATTTTATTTAAATCAGCGGTTATTATTGTAATGTGGGACGATGGTGTCAAATTAAAGATGTGTTAAGTGCGCACTGTTCGGTTTAATAATAGCTTCAACTTACAACTACAGTATGGCTTATATACTAAGGCGGGGGGCGAGGTGGCTCATACACTACATTATTTCCCTATACAAACTTCCGCCCCTATACACACTTTCAAATACTGATTCCTGGGATAAAAATTCGCCTATGTTCTTACTCGGAACTCAAACTATACACCGCGTTTTTTGAACGACCTGGATAACGAAGCCCACTTTGTTGGACCATTCTGTATAACATCATGGCAGTGTTATTTGCTACAACAATTCATCATACGATATTTACTTAAAAGTGTATTTATCGTTAATTAGGAATACAGTAGAACGAATAAACAAGCCGAGAAAATAGGTTCGTGTTCGTGTGTGGCTGCGGCCAACCAACATGAATAATGTAATGGAGAAACCGAGAGTTCCCAAGACGGTTCCTTTTAAAACATAATTATAGTTACACAGCGTCACGTAATTACAAAGATAGGAGGATCCTTAAAGTTTATTTAGTAGTATACTGGGGTAGCGTTGAACAAACACGATATATTATGTATTAGTTAAGTAATTGCTTGCAGGCTTGGCATAAGTTAGAAGGCCGGGTTTGACACAGCGCTTGTCAGGCAAACAGCGGTGTTTGTGCGCTGCGGTGTGAACCCTTCCTAACTTCCAACAAGACTTGCCAACTCTGCAGCTATCAGACGTATGTTCGTGCAAGTGGGCGCTTCCTTAATATCTCTCATTGTCCCGCGCCACCTTTGTTTGTGCTCCGTTCGAATTAAACTTAACGAGCCAGACGGGTCACAAACTTCTGGAATTTCATAGCAATTTGTTTGTCAAAATATAATACAATTTAGCTGAACAGGCTACAGCTCTAATAAACTGAAAAGTCATTAATGTCAAAGACATTTGTTTAAGAAGACATTGTGAATAATTAGTTAAATCTTTAACTGCCAAGTAACTACAAACAATGGGAAATATTGTTTGTTACTGCAAACAGTACCAGACCCAAAGCTCTCATTGGCTAATGTTTGGAGCCCACAGGTGACCCTCATGGCGCTCAACTTTACAATATTTTCATAGTAGATATAATTAAAGTAACGGCCAATAATCATCCCGCTGATTACGAGTATACGCAATATACAATCATCAATTCATACTTATACAGGTACGATAAATGAAATAGTAAGATTACTTTTTATTTATTTCCTTCAAATCCCTTATTGAAACCTTAGTACATTTTACCTTTGGCCTATAAAATAAAACTGCCTTCATAAAACTTAACAGGGTATTGCCATTTCGCCCAAGCTCTTGCCATATCATTAGTACTTACAATAAATTGTAGGTTATATAACCTACGTATACATAAGATGCCATTTTTCCAATTAGAGGCCTTTCCTTTCACAATGATTTATAATAATAATAATCGTTTATTTCTTTAGACAATTAGTGAAGACGAAAAGTTTTGAAAATCTCGATTGATATGTAAGTATGTACACTAGTAGTAGTATATAATAGTAATCTTGTAATTTTACCTTTATTAATAAAGTTATTATAACCAATAATACGGGTATATATCGGAATGCCGAATTTTCTGTACTTGGCACACAAACTATTAGCCTGAAATTTTTTCTCACATTTTTACTTTTCCTAAACGTGTTTAGCCTATTTTTACTACGCCTTACTGTATATCGCCGTATTATAATTTGCCAAATGCGAGATTTATCCTAACACCTACCATTTACAGATATAAATTTTTATTCGCAGAAAGTTAAAAAGTTTTTAAAAAAGGTTATCAATATTTTAAATAGCCATGCATGCTTGCATGCTTGCAAAGAAATAAGCATGCATGCAAGCAAGCAAGCAAGGAAGCGTGGCCCGCGGGCTGAGCCCGCGGGCTGCCTCGTCCCTCCGCGCCTACGCGCTTTTGAATTACACTCTAGGGGTAGGGCAGACAAGACTGCTTGGGGTCGGTTTGTGAGCGATACGTTTCTTTAACTTTTTCGCTTTCAAATAGTTAGAGCTTTCTCAGCGTTATGCCAAAAAAAAGATGCGAATAAATTTTCGTGCATTCGATATTATACATACTGAAATTAGGGATTTCAATTTTTAGACCAAACTATAATAATGCGAAAATTATTACTGTTAGACTAAACAATAATTATACGTAATAAGTTTAGGCCAATACGGTTCGGCCAAATGAAATCAGGACTTTAAATTTTAGGAAATTGTGAGATAACTCTATATAAATATATATATTGCATGATAATTGTTTTTACCAAAGATGTGTATACCTATATTTGGCGTATATATAAGAACATAACTATTATAATATTTATACTTAAAAGTAAATTAGTGTATATACAGGATGAAATTTTAACCACCTTCCAAATTTTAATATATCAATCTACGAAACAAAAAACAAATTACGTATTTTTTCTTTTGGTATAGCCCAGTACAAAAACTTAAAGATAAAGCACTTAGAAAATGTCCGCAAAAATTCTAAAATTTTTGATATGAAAAAAGTGTTGCTAGGCGGCCGTCTAGCAACACTTTTTTTACGCGATTCGCATCTCATATATTTATTACGATACTATTCATACGTTTTTGATTATCCCTTTATATCTTAACAGGCCTAGGACCGTAAAAATTGAAAACTATATTGCGAAAAATATTTTCGGGTGAAAGCTTGATTTAAATTTTTTACTTCATAAATGGGCTCTAAATACGATACCGAACGCCTATAAAAAATTTGGAAAGTGGTTAAAATTTCACCCTGTATATCGCTGTTGGTGTACCGTATATAAATAAATAAATAAATAGGCGAACCGAAGGGCACCCCAATAATTTGTGACGATAAAATTCTGTATAAAGTTGTCAGTTTCATACTAAAGTCTAAGTGGTAAGATTGCTGATGTGACCAATGACCGTCAAACAGTGATTTTGCATTTTGCAAAATCACTGTTTGACGTACACGTACATTTACACAAAATAAACAATACGAGGTTGATATAATATTGTTTTCTGGGATCGCAGTAACCCCCTAGTGATTGATATATTGTGCGTGCCACTAAAAACTACGTTAACAAATTCCGATGCTCCAAGGGGGCTACATGCAATGATAACTATTGCCTAGATATATGGCATAAGTTGATTTTGTTGTAGAAATGTAGGGGTTAGTAAGAAAGATATAAATCAGCTGTTAGTACTAAATTTTCCATTAAGTATTGGTTTCTTGGATTTACTCGAACATTGAAATGAAAGATTTATTTACCGATTTAACTTGCGTTTACCAGTGACCACGAATGCTGTAAAATGTTCGAATTTATTTGTTGGAATAAATCCATTTAAAATGTAAAATAAAACATAACTTTATAGCTTAGCTGAATTTACCGTGCGAATGCCGGGTCTATGGCGTTACCGAAAAAAGTACTCGGGGCATTGCATAGGACTTCTGACCCAGGTAAAGGTTTAGGAAACCTGCTTTTGTCGCTCGTCAGTTGTCACCATCACCGCCCGAGTAGCATTCCCTGTTTTCCATATTTAGTATGATCCCACTATATCCGCGTCGACAGTCGTTTTAGAAATGAAATTATTGTAATTCTTAATAGTAGAGGGAATATGGCTGGTGTGACTCTCCCATTTTTTTCTATAGCATGAAAAAAATAACTGCGTAATGAACAGAGAATCCATAAATTTAACATTTTAATAATATCTCCTCCAGTTTAAGGAATATTTACTTAGTTTATCAGTTTACTTTCAAAATTTTCTGAAGACCAAAAAATAATGCACTATGATACAGATTTTTACCAAATTTTACCGAAGGTATTAGATTTAGACTATTTTAATATTAAAATTATAATAGACAGTAAACTGTCTGTCTACTGACAGGACATCCGTATTAGCATCTTAAAATCAACAGAATTTTTTAACTATTGGTATTTTATGATCTCTTTTTGGCAAACAAATGTTTTCCTTATACTCTTGTAGCTTATCAACTTTTTTTTCGATATTACATAGGTTGAGATTGAAGTAGAGCGAGAAACCACATATTTCAAACGCCTAGCAGCATTTTTTCGCCCATCTAAAATGCTGGGGTGCCAGGGAAAACACAGGCAGGCTTTCGCCCTTATTAATCTCCAGTAATGCCTGCGTTGTCAGACATTTTGAAAGAACCTGGTAGCTCCATCAAACACTACGGGTTTTACGGTGAACACTACTTGGAATATTACACAGGTTGCTACCTATCAGGTATTACAAGCTCAAACCAGCTTTAGTTAACATCCTTAATCAATGTTTGTAAATAATATGGCGAATTACATAAAAACATATTGATAATAAATAGTTTTCGCAAATTGGTACATAATGAGATGAGTTTAGCATGAAAATACACCTGACCCACCAGACACCCTGTATAAACCACAGCTGAAAAATGGAGCGTAATAGGACTTTGTCTCAAGACGAATTTAATTACATACTACCAATCTACTAAACATGAGTTAAAACATAACCTACATCAACTAACCTAACTCAACCCCACTATTTTTTAACTGACGAAAAGAGGATGGTTCTAAATTTGTACATTTTATTAATGTATAACCATGCTGAACCTTTTACGAAGTTGACCGATTTGAAAGTTTTTTTGAAAATTGGATACATGGATTTTATGCACCTGTGCTCGATAACTTAAAGGTGCTCTTTATCTTATAATCCTGTATTATTTTAATTTTTAGGGAATACTTACAAAGAGGTAGGTTCCCTTAACCTTCCTCCTTTCCCTTTCTTTTGTAGCGTGGCAGAACCTAGGTTTCTGAGGGTATTCCTCTTCAAGGGTACCCCAGATTGTCTGTCACGTTATAAAGATAAAATCATGGTACAATGGACAAATTAAATACAGGCACTAATTAGATGGTGCTACATAAAACAAATTCGTAATAGTTTGACCACTTATAAGTCAAGAATTGCTAGACCGATTTTTATGTTCTAAGATTTGCTGGATTTGCAGAATATCTATTAAAACATCTGAAAAAAAAGTAAACAAAGTTTACATGCAATACCGTTGTATTGTAGGTATGTAACTAAGGGAATTTGGTTAAAAGTAGATGAATTTAAATAGCGAAATACACGCCTTTATACTTGTGTATTATTTAGCCTTTTTAGATTGTTGTTAGTGTTGAATGTCACAACGGCGCCGCGCAGTGTGCTCCTGTAGGTATATTACTAGACTCGACGACGCTAAGGGATTTCGAACCCCGAACTTTTGTAATAATAATCAGAGTTCCGGCGATATTACTCAACTTCGCTACGGTAGGCACGTTATTAAAAATATTTTTAAAACAAATTCATCTTAATATAGTAGCTCATTACATGATTTAAGTATCTACTTTGCCGAACGAAGGTAAATGTATAATTTAATGTAGTAATCAGCGATTGCATAATATTAAATGAATGGCATGACTCATTTTGAGACAAAGAGATGACCTCGTTAAGGAGTTTTATCCAGAGATTAAGAAAATGGCACGACTTGCAGTTAATGATGATGATGATGATAAAGGCAAAATGCCAATGTCATTAAATTATAGTAAAGCCAAGCCATAGCTACATTTTTATATCACATTGAACTCACACTAGGCAAAAATAAAGCAAATAAGGTTATCAGCAGACTATATTTAATTTACAAAGTACAGATTTCGTTTTCAAATATTTATTTGTATCTACATATAATTAGGGGAAAGTGGGGTAATTGGGAATACCTAACTTGCAACCCTAATAAATAATAAAAGAAAGTCATAAATGTAATCAACTATTATTGCAACATGAACGTTACTAATTTGCTTTAAAGAAATTTACTCAAAACTCTTGGAAATAAACTTTATAATTAAAAAAATAAAGAAAATAAAAAACATTGCCGTTCGTATTTACCCGATATCGTGTGGGGTAATTGAGATCAGTCCGCGGGGGAAATACGAACGATATGGGGCAAGACTGATAGAGGGATGCCTAGACATGAAAGAATAATACCAGTCTTTGCCTGCTAACTGCAAGTCTTTGTTGAAACTATGTTTCAATGTATAAGCTTCAGCAAACGTAAAAGCAATTTTTCGTAGTGACTTTGGTGTTATGCCATAAAAAGATTCACAGCAGTCGAGTATATATTTTTCTAACTGGTCTTCTTGATTCTTATTAAAGACAGTGTACCGACTTTACTTTGGCTTCTTAAAAATTACTTGGTTAATATCAGTATATAAACTTGAAAAATTTTTTGTCTCAGGCGGGAGACAAAATTTTTCAAGTTTATATACTGATATTATAAGTGCAATTAAGTTGCTAAAATATCAAATAAAGTATTACTTGGTTAACTTGTTTATGCAATGTTGTTTTTGGTACTGAATATTTGATCGCTGCTTTGCCCAAGGTAAGCTGTTTACTTCTAACATCTTGTATAGCACGGCGAAGATCTTCAATTTTGTATTTAGGTGTGGTTTTTCTTACGTAATGTCTAGGCATCCAAAACAATATCAAATATGAGAAATCTTTCAGGATCAATTACCTATAAGGGGTAATTAAGAACGTTCACATTTACCCTCCTGATGCCGTTCCTAATTACCCGAACTTGGAATGTCGAAACAAAATGACCGTTACTCGCGATAGTATTAACGGTGAACTTAAAACTACTCGGATTTTATATACTGATTGTACATGCAAGATGGCAAGAAAATATGTTGTCATAAAACTCAAAAATATACTTTTTACACTGACTTTTACTTACGGCAAAAATTGTAATAAAAATTTGTAAAAGATTGTTTGACTCACTCTGACGGAATGCGTGCGTGCTCTCACTCACATTTTTGCGGGCAGACTAAGGGATGACAAACGCATCGACTTACATGTATGCGGGCGGTGTAGTGCGGGGGGTGTATTTGATATTCAACTGTTCCCAATTACCCGCCGTTCTCAATTACCCCACCTTCCCCTATATCATTTGTGTTTGTGGTGCAGGTAATGTGAAAATATCGCTGTAGTAAAATAAACGTATTTTTAATTTGTATCGAGATATTAACTGCCATTTACCTACTATTCCTCAGAGTTTTTAATCTTTTAAACCAGATAACACAATAAGTGCAAATAATCTATGGAATCAAAACTTTACTGATTGCTGCTGTTACAGGATGGGTGGGTATGCTTTGCACTTAAACATCTGATAAATATTTAAATTCATGAAACAATTTCGAATAACGCAATAGTAAATAATATATCAGCGGTTGAATAATACAATAGCTAACTGGATATTGGAATGGAATAAATTATTTGGTATGTTTGTGGGCGGTACTTTTCGCTGACCACAGGATGGCTACATAGTGTCTATGAAGATAGTGTAATTTAATATTGAATTAAAAAATATATAAGTTTTTCTGTAATATGTCATTAAGCCAAATAAACATTCCTTTGTTTATTTTATCAAAACCTGATTTCAGTAATCAAACACAGCAATTTTTATTGTATTGGACCAATCGAAATCAATCTGGCGTTTTGTATTATTTTACATACTAACTATAAACATTAACTTAAAGGTGCTCTTTATCTTATAATCCTGTATTATTTTAACTTTTAGGGAATACTTATAAAGAGGTAGGTAGATATTTACTCACTAGGTATAAAACAAAACGTTCCATCACGATTATACAAACTACCTACTTATGTAGGTACATCAACGTGATTACAACAGCTCTAGTGTGTAGTGTGCATTAAAAGTATGTAAAAACGGTCCAACACCTCATTCAGATGATTAAAAGGTTAATTATTCCATAAGTAAGTAAACTAGACATTCCGAACAAGAATAGATACATATCGCATCCTTAATCTATAAATCGATCCAAGATCCAAACCGTAGCAATGACTCGGTTATTATTTATTATAGAGAAGTGTTATTTTTTCTATAATTTTACCATACCAAAAGTTGATACTTAAGCACAAGAATAAGTCTTTAAGAGATTTTGCGTTATTGCTAAATTAGGTAACATTTGCAGTCTGATGGTCTAGTGGTTTAAGAACAGGACCAAGATCCCTAGACCGTAAGGTCTTAGGTTCAAAGACCGTGTCGGGCTCAAAAAGTTTCGAATTTTCAAACATTGCTCGGGTTTGTGATGAGTAACCTGCATTTGGCAAGCGTGGTGATTATGCCTATACCCATCAATACTATGATAACTTAAATCAATGATAATTATTTGCCTTTGCCCTGCAATAGAATAATTTTAGGCCGTTACATAAGATTAAAAAACGGTTAGCAGTATTTTTTTACAAAACAAGCCCAACAAACTTCAACTTGGTCAAATAGCTTATTCATTTACTTATTTGGACTGAGAGAGAAGTTTACATTGGATTTACATACCTATACAGGGTTTTATAATAGTGAGTTTTCTATTTTATCTATTTTATTATGTATTATTTTTCACTTTACTACCTATTTATATTCCGTACTTATCATCAGCTTTCATTCCTTTGTTAAAATGTTTTATTGTAAAAGATGTTCTCAGTGATCTGGAGGGTTAACTCCAGTGTAATAAAAGAAGTTTGGTGCCGCTTAAAGTTTGAAGACAAGGGCCAAAACAATACGTCTAACCTTCGATATACCCGCCAGAAAACTACTATCGTGTACTATTTTTTTATTTATTTCTAGATAATTGGTATGATTGTTGTATAAAGATATCTTACAGCAGTGTTAATTCAAATTTGTTTTGGATTATCTACTATACCTACAGAGATTGATGATATAACAATACTGTTGTTGAAGCGCTCATAGTAGAGGGGTATGTCTAAATAAACAGTTCTCATAGAATGGTTAACTTGAGTTAAGACGCTTATTTGTAAGTACAAGCAAAGTGTCTATTAAGTAGTCTACTCGTATTTACGAAGTGAAAGGAGGGCGAAACTAATTAAGTTAAATAATATAATGTAGATTGTGTAGATACAGTCATCGTTTTTGTTGCGATGACTATTAAGAAGAGGCTGAGAGGCTGCTTCGAAAGAGGCTACCTGGATGCTATTACCCTCCTGCCGGAGTCCAGCGCCAAACAGTTTTTCTGTGTTCCGCTGCTGTGTGGGAGAACAGTGCCACTTGCTGGGTAAGCTCGCTCCATCTTAGGCTTCTTCTTAACCGTAGAGTTAAGTATGTAGTCAAGAGCAAGCCCATTGATTATAAAAAAAAAACAATTCCTCACCTTTTTGTTGCAAAGCTCCGGTACGGACATCCACAACAAGAAGTGCGATAATAGTCATGAACCACATTGAGGGAAGCATTATATCGCAGTGATCACGTCACAGTTTATAGTTTTTAAGAATTGTATGTATAATTTCTGGTGAAACAGAATTTTTTTAATTCATATAAATATATTGCTAATTTATAGGAGGTTTAAATGCATTCATTTTTTTTTTAATAAACTTCAATATTTATAATTAAAAATATAAATGTCTACAGTGACCTATTTTTAATAAACTGTATAAAAAACGTTTAAATTCAAATTCAGAGTACGGTAAAACGGTATTTTGAAGTAAATAATGCAAAAGCCCGTTAAATACGCTAAAGGAGACTATCGTGTCACTTATGTCGCCAATTTTTACTTGGTCAAACTAAATATTTATATTAACATTGAACTCACTTTATATATTTTTTTAATAATCAATTTGTACAAATTAACAACCCTTGTTAAAATATTAACTTAGCATGGACTGAAGAAAAAGTACAGAAATGTAATCTTTAAATATTTAATATATACTTTAATGTTTTATAAAAACTTTTTGAACTATTTTCTACTATCAAATAACAAATTAGTTTGCACACGTGTTCAGTGTACCGCGCGCAGGCTTCGTAGCCGCAGCGTCTACAGCGTAGCAGCCGCGTCTACGGCGCGTAGCAGACTGCCGTAGCCCGTAGCTCGGCGGATTCCCAAACCCGGCTGGACCGGGATCGCGGCAAATAATTCATTGAATTTATGATGTATCGTTCATATTGCTGCTCCGGAATACCTAGCAGTGAACGCGGTGGCATAAATAACAAGCCTTGTACGGCTAACACGATTTAGAAGTCTCGTCGGTGCCTCGCCGCGGTAAGAGTATATCACGCTGAGAGAAGTCTGTTGTCAGTCAGTGGATTACCTGGCTATTGTGTAGATTAATGTGTCTATTGCTTTGTGCTTAATATGGCTCTCATTAATGCTGCATTGTGGAGCGCTGTAAATCTTAAAAGCTCTGTTAATTACAGTAACTATAGAAATCGAGGTATTGTGTACGTTGCCCAAATGGAATATTAAAGTTATGAGTAATGTTTGACAGTATTTTTTTGAACGGCAGTCTTAAATACTTTTGTGCATGTGACAAAATAAGAGATACTTAAATAGTCCTCGTAAGATGATTCTAATAGTATTTATAACATGTACCTGATATTATACGCTAACTAGCTGACCTCGCGAACTTCGTATCGCCTCAGAAAAATATAATTTGATTTTTAAATCTGAAATGTCTTTATAATGATATTAGCTGTTGCCCGCGACTTTGTACGCGTGAAATTTTGAATTTCTAAATAGTATATTGATCCCACGGGAACCGTACCTTTTCCCGGGATGAAAAGTAGCCTATATGTTATTCCAGCCAATAAACTAACACCGTGTCAAATTTCATTCAGATCCGTTGGATCGTTTTAGCGTGAAAGAGTAACAAACATTCATACATTCTTACAAACTTTCGCGTTTATAATATTAATAGGATTTCAGCAACTTAATTGCAATTATAATATCAGTATTTTAAATTGAAGAACCCGCATCTCCATGTACATATACCGGACGCGGCGCTTTACCAATTTAGCCACCGAGACATTAAGTCACAGCATTTTCAATTTTAAATACTGATTTTAAATGTCATTTGAAAAAAACCGGCCAAGTGCGAGTCGGACTCGCGCACCGAGGGTTCCGTACAAACCTGCAAGGTTTACAAAGTTCGTTCATAAATTCAAGGTTTTCGGAATTTTTCCTTTATGTGTGCTATAAAACGTTGCTTCATGCCAAATTTCAAGATTCTAGGTCGACTGGAAGTACCCTTTAGGTTTTGATTCCCTTGCGAGTACTTGCGAGTTTCAAAATATGCAGCTTAAATTGCTGTTTCTTTTGATTGCGTTGACATAGAAGTTTGATTTTGTTACAGCTTAAAGGTATTATAGACCTGAGTATTTGGTATGAATTTCAATTTAATACCTCTACGCGTTTATGAGGAAATGGGTAGTAAGTTTAAAATTATTAAAAAAAAAATATTATGTGATGTAACTAAAAATTTATGGTTTTCGTAATTTTTCCTTTATCTATGCTATAAGACGTTGCTTCGTACCAAATTTCAAGATTCTGAGTTCACGGGAAGCACCCTGTAGGTTTTGATTCCCTTGCAAGTGTCGAAAATTTGCGGCATAAACGGCTGTATCTTTTGATTGCGTTGGCTTAGAAGTTTGATTTTTTCACAGCTTCAAGGGACAGTAGACCTGAGTAATTGATATAAATTTCAGCTTCATACCTCCACGCGTTCCTGAGAAAAAGGGTCTTGACAGACGGACGGACGGACGGACAGACGGACAACAAAGTGATCCTATAAGGGTTACGTTTTTTCCTTTTGAGGTACGGAACCCTAAAAAGACTACCCGTGACCACAAACGCTGTAAATTGCTCAAAACAGCGGGAAAAACTAAATTAGTAACTAAAAATATCAAATTCAAATAAATAGTGTTCACGTAAATTAAAGAAAACCATGTCACTGTCATGAAATATGGCGTATACGTAAAATATTGCGACTATAAATTTACTTAGTTATAAACTATCCTTTCCTTTCAAGTACGATGAAACTGCTTACAGTATACTGCTTACATATTGCAAAATTGGTTCAGTAGTTTAGAATTCCATCGCGGACAAACAACGTGACACGAAATATTTATATATTAAAATAAAATATAGTGCCAGTTAAATGCTCTCAAAGCACACGTTGTTCCTAATTATAATGAAGATATAATAAACAAAGTAAGGGCATAATATAATCAAATAATTGATCTTGTAACGATGCAATACCACTATGATGACGCAACTACCATTCATTGCATCCGAGCGCCTACGAGTTCCTACGGAAACAACCGAAGACTCCCCGCGCATCACCCCGCACGGGCTTATAAGCAGCATCGCCGCCGGCCTGCAGTCAGTCGTTCGCTAGACGGCTCCGAGTACGATTGCTCCCGTAGTCTGCTCAGAGTCCAGTGCTTGGCTTGGTCGATGCCCCGCGTCATCAAGTTAAAGCTAGCTAGGAGGATATAGGGTTGCGATGCTCCGCGTCCTTCCCACGATCCTATGTTAGGATACCATATGAAATACATGTATGTCACATAGATACGTTTGTTATAATTTACATCTTGGACTTTGCTGTATAAAGATATCAATAAACGAACTACAACTAAACATCGTGGGTATTATTTCATATGCCAACCTTACAATTGACGCCCAACGTAAAATCAAATCTACCCACATTAAGAAGAAATTATCAAATTATCATAAGAAGAGAGGGTATATAGCAAAAATGGCCAATAACGTCGTAATGAGCGAAGATCAGTTCAGTCGCCTGATCGAATCGATTACGAACGCATCTTTAACCGGACACGACGAACAAATTGACCGTCTTACCCAAAGTCTTGCTTCAGCAACAATACAACAAAACGAAATGTCGAAAGCTAGCTTCGCTAAATGTACCTACCGCTTCGACGGCCAAAGGAATTACGAAAAAGTCGAAGAATTTATTAACGCCATCGTAACCTTCAAAAACATCGAAGACATTAATGACAAAGATGCTGTTGATGGATTGGCTCTTCTTTTGACTGGCACCGCGTCTACATGGTGGCAAGGAGTAAAACTGGAAGCGAAGAATTGGGAAACGGCGTTAAAACTCATCCGGCAAGCATTTGCACCGAAAAAACAACCTCACGAACTGTATGTGGAACTGTTTGCTACCAAGCAGCAAGATAAGGAGCCTATAGATACATTTCTCTGTAAGAAACGTGCACTTTTATCCCAACTTCCGGCAAAACGTCATAAAGAGGACGAGCAACTTGATCTTATTTACGGCCTACTAAACATAAATATTCGCAAGTATGTGCCGCGTTGTGAAGTGAAATCGTTCACGGAATTGCTGGAAAAGGGGCGTCACACAGAAAGCATCCAAAGGGAAGTGGAGCCCACGGTACAAACAAAGATGGAGACCGCAAAGCTACGCTGCACTTACTGCGGTAAGCGTGGCCATGTTCAGGGGGAGTGCCGTAAGTTCAAAACAGACGCAGAAAAAACAGCCCATGGAATCGCGGAAAATATAATTAAGTGCTATGGTTGCGGCGCTCCAGGAGTATACCGAAGTAAATGCACGACTTGCAAAAACAAGGAAACACCTCCCAAGCCTGTTGCATTTTACGCCGTCCAGTCAACGTTGAAATCTTCAACTAAAATTCCAACGATTGAGATAAGTGTGAAAGGTGAAAAAGGCTACGCACACATTGACACCGCTGCCCGTACCAGTATTGCAAGTAAGCAATTATACAATACACTCGTGCGTCAAGGTACAAAGTTCACACAGCAGACGGCTGACATCGCCTTGGCTGATGGTACAGTGAAGACCACCACCCTTCTCACAACGACAATAGATATAGTAATGGGAGGTTGCATATTACCTGTAACCATCTCTGCAATACCAGAAGCGTCCGAAAACAGAACCTTACTTGGCATCGATTTCTTGGAAGCTTCGGGCATCATACTTAATTTACCGCAACGCACATGGCATTTCATTAATAACCCTACTATGCATTTCGACTTTCTACAGCTACGCAACGAAATGATACCATTGAAGGCCATCAAACGAACATTATTTGATGTTGAGGAACCCGCTAAATCAAACGCCATCGATGAGTCACTGTCAGAATTTATGAAATGGGCTGGCGAGTTACAAATGCTATCGCCAATGACTGAAACTCCATCACCGTTGAAAGAAAAAGAAATTGAACCACCAGAAAATAAGCGACCTCGCTGGATTCTTCAGAAAATTAAAACTCCACCACGTCCATCGCGCCCCCGTGAACCAGCTGTTAATGATTGTTGTGTAGACCCTCGCGTTAATTATTTACCAATAAATCCTACTAGACTCTATTGTGTTGATGTTTATTTACGCTCTGATGAGGGCACTCTATTAACTGAAGATGAACGAATCATTTTCAATGAATTACTCTCTGAATATAGTCATATATTTCAAAGAAATACAGATCCAACTCCTTTTGCTGAACATAAAATAGATACAGGAACACATCCTCCTATTAGTGTCAAACCTTATAGACTATCACCAGTAAGACAACAGCAACTTAGAGAAAAACTTGATGATATGCTAAATAATGACATAATTGAAGAGTGTGACTCTCCATGGTCAGCTCCGGTAATACTAGTACCTAAAGGTGATAATGATGTTCGAGTGTGTGTAGACTACAGACGATTAAATGAAATAACCATACCTGATAGGTATCCATTACCTCGTATAGATGACTTATTGCACCAGGCGAAAGCAATGCCTTTTATGTCCACAATTGATCTACAATCAGGATACTGGCAAATTTTAGTTCATCCTGAAGATCAAGACAAAACCAGCTTTGTTTCACCCTTTGGGACGTTCCGATTCAAACGTATGCCATTTGGACTTCGTAATGCACCTGCTACATTTCAAAGATTGATGGATAAATTCATACAAGGCCTAAAAGCAAAGAGTATACTATCATATCTCGACGATTTGATCTGTAGATCTTTTTCATTCTCTAACCACATAGAAGATTTAAGAGAAGTATTTGATAAACTTCGTAAGTTTAATTTACGCGCTAACAGACAGAAATGTAGATTTGGCTGTCATGAAGTAAAATATTTAGGTCATTTGATCGTACCTGAAGGAATTAAAACAAACACAGAAAAAGTATCAGCCATTGCGAATCTGGCGGAACCGAAAAACCTAAAACAACTTATTTCGTTCCTTCAAACTGCATCTTGGTATCGAAGATTTATTCATAAATTTGCAGAAATAGCACGACCTCTAACAAATCTGACAAAAAAACAAGCTGTTTGGCAGTGGAACCAAGAACAACGCGAAGCGTTTAACCAGTTAAAAAGCGCTTTGACCACAGCACCAGTATTAAAACAAGCCGATCCAGACCAGCCGTTTACAATCAAAACAGATGCCAGCCAGTACGCTATTGGGGCAGCCTTAGTTCAGGGGGAGGGAGATCAGGAGCACCCTGTGGAATATGCAAGCAGATTGCTCACTCTAGCTGAATGTAATTATACTGTTACAGAAAAAGAAGCACTGGCCATTGTATGGGCTATTGCTCGATTTCGTGGTTATATAGAGGGAACAAAGTTCATAACCGTCACAGATCACCAACCACTAAAATGGTTAATGGACCTAAAATCACCAAGTGGACGACTTGCTCGATGGGCTCTGCAACTACAACCATATGATTTTAAAATAAAATACACACCTGGCCGCACTAATGTTGTTGCTGACACTTTATCTAGACCCCCGTGTTCAAACCATGATGGAAAATGCACGATCTGTTTCGCTGAATTAGAATTACCTAAACTTAGTGAAAAACAAATAAGAGATGAACAAATAAAAGATGAGAATTTAAAATCAATAATTGAAACATTAGAAGAAGGAAACCAGTGTGACTATTATTCTGAATGTATAAAAAAGGGTTACTTACTTCATAAAGGAGTTTTGTATCGTTATACGCCTGAACAGGATGATGATAATGCAAAATTACTAATTCCACAACACGAAATACCTAATATTTTGAAATTTTATCATGATGCACCTACGGCTGGACATATGGGTGTTAATCGTACAGTACAGCGAATAGCAAACAAATATTATTGGAAAGACCTAAGAAAAGACGTGATAAAGTATATTAAAACGTGTACTGAATGTCAAAAATATAAACCGAGTAATCAAAAACCTGCTGGACTATATCACTCAACCCCAAACTACCAGCGATTTGAAGTGTTGTCCATTGATTTGTTCGGCCCATTGCCCAAAGGACCGTGTGGAGAAAAGTGGATCTTTATTATAGAAGACACAGCATCACGATGGGTAGAATTATTCGCAATGCAAGAAGCTACTGCTGAAAAATGTGCCACAACATTAATCAATGAAATATTCCTACGATATGGCCTACCAAGAAAAATTATTAGCGATAATGGTGTACAATTTATATCTGCTATAATGCAGAAACTGGTTTTTTGTTTTGAAATCGAACAAATTTATACTCCTGTTTACTACCCAGAACCTAACGTAGTTGAAAGAAAAAACAGAGATATGAAAACGCAATTAGCTATTATGGTAAAAGACAAACATCAACATTGGCCATCAACACTACCGGCAATAAGATTTTCAATGAATACAGCAAAATGCCAAACTACGACATTCTCTCCAGCCTACTTAACATTTGGACGAGAACTAAGAAATGTATATGATTTGGAACACGATTTAAGTGCAATAGTAACATCCGAAAATTTTGTAAAAGAAATAACGCCAACTCTTAAACAGTTAGCTCAAGACTTAGCTCTTGCAAAAGAAAACATAGAGAATAACTTAGATATAAACCGGCAAAGAGCAAATATCAAAAGAAGACCTGACCCTGGATACGAAAGAGGCGATCTAGTGCTTGTAGAATCACACACGCTAAGTAACATGGATAAGCAATTTTCAACGAAATTAGCTCCACGCCGAGATGGTCCCTATGTAATATTAAGAAAACTTGGCACTTCTACGTATGATGTTGCAGATACTAACGAACCAACCAAATCAATTGGCAAGTATCATACTTCCGCTATCACTAAGTTTGAAATGAGAGACTGCCTTCCTAAACCTATCAACCCAATACGTCAGAGAGGAAGACCACGCAAAACTAGAGAGACTGGTACACCGGTCGGGTCGACTTCGGAGTACCAGAGGGGGAGATTGTAACGATGCAATACCACTATGATGACGCAACTACCATTCATTGCATCCGAGCGCCTACGAGTTCCTACGGAAACAACCGAAGACTCCCCGCGCATCACCCCGCACGGGCTTATAAGCAGCATCGCCGCCGGCCTGCAGTCAGTCGTTCGCTAGACGGCTCCGAGTACGATTGCTCCCGTAGTCTGCTCAGAGTCCAGTGCTTGGCTTGGTCGATGCCCCGCGTCATCAAGTTAAAGCTAGCTAGGAGGATATAGGGTTGCGATGCTCCGCGTCCTTCCCACGATCCTATGTTAGGATACCATATGAAATACATGTATGTCACATAGATACGTTTGTTATAATTTACATCTTGGACTTTGCTGTATAAAGATATCAATAAACGAACTACAACTAAACATCGTGGGTATTATTTCATATGCCAACCTTACAATCTTTAATAACTTACGTATTCCAAGCTCATTATCTCATAAACACACAATACGCTTAATTTGTTAATGCTCAAGTGGCTTAATGCTTTCATAAAAAAGTCACGAGCTTAGACCCAAGGGGTGGGGGTGGCAAGAGGAGTAATTATTTACAAATAAGAATAATGTATTCCGAGAAGAAAAAAGAACGGAATAAATCTCCTGGCTGGAGGTATCCAGGGATATTGGTAAAGCTGGGGTCACAGTGACTCATCATATTCAACCATATAATTAACAGTTGAGTAAATAATAAAACAATTTCAGGAACTAAAAGTTACGTTAGGGTATCTTTTCAATCCCGTTTTGTACTCAAACCAAAATCTTCAAATGATTTAAGCTTATTTTTGCTGCTTAGTAATTAATTTCACGTCATTTACTTTTATCTTTGCACGTGGAAACTTTGGATAACTAAATAAAACTTCTGTCCGTTGAGAAGCATTCGTATTTTGTTCAAATGCAGTAAGCTTTAGAAAGAACTGAAAGCGCATTTGCTCAGGAAAAGGATTTCAACTAATATGCACTAATTTTTTGCATATCAGAATGTTACTTAGCACTCTATTTACTGCAGGTGTAAGGGTGCAGACTGGGGCTTCTAATAAATCATTCCTTTTGATGCAGGTTCAATTAGGAACTGCACTGGTAGCGAAAACGAGAATGCGATTTTTCATTCTGTAAGTACAAGATAAAAAAATATCGCAGACAGTTTTTTGTATCCGTATGCAGACGAAGAGGGAAGTGTTTAAAACACAACGTTACTTTTCTCATGTGTATGATCAACACGTTTGAACTTTGTTTTCACTGTTAGGGAAATGATCACGTTATTAAAGATATAAAACAATAGGCACGGTATAGATATCTCTAATTCTCTCACTCTCACACTCTATCTAAAATATAGCAAGTTGTGTGCCCGAAAAGACATAGTAAACCTAGTTGTTAGCTGTTGTTAAATATTAACTTTTAGTTAGGTAATTATATATACATGTTTAGTGAAAATGTATTTAGATGCCATATCTCTATCTATCACGAGATAAATTAGGACCAAAGGCTTTTGAAAGACTTTTACATAGAACTGTTTTGTGGCAGCAAATACTTACCGTATCTTGTAGTTTATTTACGAAAAAAATGCATTTTTGCCGTAAATGTGCAGAGCAATGTACTAAATAAAGTGTATTTATTAGTTAGCCTCTCTAAGCCGAGGCTACTCTATACAAAAGCCAACTCCTTTCTTCCGCTTACCGTAATATATTAGGGCATTATTGTGTCATATACAACAAACAACTGTAAATCTTGTCCCTTAGCCCGGTGTTTCCATTAAGAGAAGGATAGTTCTTAAGGTGAGGCTTAGTGGTAGACAGGGGATGATGTAGATGCCACTGCTTACTTGCGGTGTTCAATATCGCGATGCTGAATTAGATCGCATCGTGTGTATTTACCCTAAAAGGACCCACAGATTATAGAGAACAGCCTGTTCACTCAAACTTGAGTAATGGTTATAGTTTAGTATATAGTAGGTATGGGCGCTTTTGAGTCTTCATATGATACGACTTCACTTAAGATCAATCTGATTTGCATTTTTGATATTAGGTTTGAAAAACGTACGTAACAAATACAAAGCGATCAAAACAGATTATAGGCATCTCAAAGGTATTAGACGAACGTCAGGAGATACTATTTAACAGGCATTGCGAGTAATCCCCTAGCGTTATTAAATGTCGTAAATGTAATTTGCTTCCTGGTAAATGAATGGATGGACCAGTATAAAAATAACCATTAAACGTTTTAAAATAGTCTTAAGTGTCATAGTTCCAATATATTTAATAAAAAATAAATATATATATACCCAAGTAGGTAGGAAGAAGCAATATTACTAGTTTAGGGATGTATATTTGGGTTCAATTCGAAGGTCAAATATTTGTGTCATAGACTTGAGTATTACCTGTCTTATCTGTGGTCATTGTTATGAGTATAAGTACCCAAGTTGTATGATTCGTATAAACTTATATTAAATAAAACAGTCATCATAAAAAAATCTGCTTAGTTTAGGGTTGGGTAATTGCGGGATTAGTTTGGAAGAAGAGACAACTCAAAATGGGAGCGGGGAAGTACGAAAATCGCCAAAACGCTTCACGTAATTAATGGATGCCGCCTGCTTAGCGATACGATTATGACAAAATCCTCCTTTTAGAGAAGCCCAAGTCCTGCAGTTGTCTGAGATGATACTTGGGTAACGCCACATCTACTTTGTCTGTTCTGTAGGTAACGCAAATATTTACGTACGTGTATTAGTAAAAAGCATTTTATGAATATTAAGAAAATAAAATTAAGTATCCCAGCTACACATAATTCGTATAACGTGTATTAGCAAAAAGCATTTTTTCAATATTAAGAAAAAAAATTAAGTATCGTAACTACACATAATTCCTATATATTTTTTAAGCTATGTTAGTAACAAGATTAATATTCACCGCACCATTAAGGCACTATTCAATCTGGCAACGTATAAACCTACGTGCTGATTTGTTATATTTTATGACCGACACTATGATTTCAAGATATTAACCTAATATCCAAATAATGTTTTAGGTGGCAGTAGCGATAAAGTAAATAAACTTGAAGAATAAACTACAAAATGTCTTAATATATTTTATAAATACAAAATTTTTGGTTTAGGACATACGGACCTGCATTAAATGATACCAATTCAAAATATCTTACACTTTAATTGAAATTCACCTCTATTTATCATCATCACCATCATCCTCAGCATACATTACCCACTGTTGGGTACAAGACTCTCCAAGAAGGACTTGGCCAAAATAGCTACGCTTAGCAGGCGGGTTGGCGATCGATGTTTGGCCAATGGTATAAAAAAAGGACTGCTGCCCGTATTCTTTAAGCGGCCCTTTAGTCGCCTCTTACGGCACCCTTTTGAAGAATAGGGCCGCTACACAGTTTACTACACCACGTTTACCTCTAGTGATTGTAAAAAAGATGTATTTTTAAAATGTGATCGTGTTCGTGACTTGCACGATGTGAAAATGCTTCTGTTATTTTTCAGGCTATGGCCGTGGGCGCTGTGAGGTGGGGGAGCCGGGCCGACACATTAATTGGCAATTTCCGCGGCCCGCTGCCCGCCGCGATCCGCCGTACATTACTCATCGGCACAGATATCACATAATGACGTTGCCAGCAGTCTTTGACTAGTGAGTGAGCGAATCGACGATTCGTTATCTGTGCCGATAAAAAATGTGAGTACTGATATGATGGTTATATAATCAAAGGGTATTCGTCAAAATTTAAATGGAAAAAAACAAAATAACGTTAGGGCATTGAAAATAAAATTGATTGGCTTCAACGACAGTATGGCACTCTATATTGACGGGTGTCGAAAACCAAAATTTAAGCATAATTCATCTGTAAGTAGTTTCTATGGTTTCGCTATAGCAGACGGTCAAGGGCCTTTGCCAATAAAGCAGACATACCCAGAGCCGTATCAAGACTAGTTTATGACCTAAGCATTTAACACATCGTATTCAATTTGACTTGGTACTTTTACGGGTATTAAGTTCGAGGAATATAATTATCATCAGACTTTAAAAAAATGAAGGAGGTTCAATGTTCGTTTGTTGAATTATTTTATTTTTCATCTAAATTTCTTAAACCATCGAAAGTGTCGTGTAGGATCGTCACCGCGTCGTTCTTATATATTAATTATAATAAAACAACCGCATTTTTGTTTGAAAGCAAGTATAAAAAATTACATAAAACATTTAAAATACATTTTGTTATCAACTATTATAAGCATATATTGTTAAAAATTTTATATGAATGTATAATAAAAAAATAATATTTTTCTTCTGTTTCCGCTGCAACTAGTGAAGGTTAGTAGTCAGCTCCGCATATTTCACTCGATCTCTTGCTAGATGGAAAATCTCTGAGGCACTGGCGATCCCCATCCATTCCGACCAACTGCTCCCTTTCCCGCCACTTTACCCATCAAGATCAGCTGCAAGAGTTCGTATCTATCATGTCCAGATATGCAACTTTTTTTTTCTTGACAGTCTGCATCAGATGGCAATATTTCCCAGCTCGGCGTAGTACTCGTACTTATATGTTCGTCACACGATGCATCCAGCTAATAGCCAGCATGCGTCTATATAAAAAATAATAAAAATGTTTAAATTGTAAAAGTGCGGTGCTCAAATATTTCCATACTCCTTTGTGTAGTGTTTCTTTTTAACACTCAGCAAAACGTGCTGTGGCTTGTGACACACGTAAAATATTCGCCCCCAGGGAAGAAACTTGCGAATTGCTGTATGTGCATTTTATTCTGTGGATTCTATTCGGCGAAATAATTGCAACGGGTGGAATGGGCGTTGAAATTACATTGGACACTGCTGTGATACAAATACCGCAGGAGCCAATTGGCAATATGGTTTTGTTTTATTTACGCATAAAATTACGATGTCTAGAACCCAGCAAGTCTGTAAATAATGTTCAACATGCAAGTATCATGTATTCTGCTAATTGGTAACTTGTTAAGTGAGTTACCACTCGTCCCATTGTTACTGTCAGACAGTTCGGAATCAGGTACAACTCATATACATAATTCAATCAATAGAGGCGTTGAAGCTACGTCTAGGTTGTTTTTTTTCAATACCTTGTTGTGAATTATCCACTCTCTGGATAAATATAGTACGTACAAATGTTTAGGAGAACCTAAGCATAAGCAAAAGCCAGAGCTTTAATACGGGATGTGTCTCGCTCTCCCATCTTTAGAATGTTATTGCGACTTTCACGCCACTACAGCGCATCGGGGATGTTTGAGCAAATTCACGACATCCTTCGTAAAATCACAGCTTTGATAAACAGACTGCGTGCCAATCGCAACAGCATTCTGGAAACAGTGGCTGACAGGTTCACTTCACTTCAATGGTTTCATAGTTTTTATTTACCGCCATGTAATTGTAATAATGTTTTAAATATCTACAAAGGTATTATGTATCCTAGTATCCCTTTTCATAACACATGTGTGAATTAAAGAATTTGAATTTGGCAGTTCAATATTATATACCTACTCGTAGTCTTTATTAAACGAAAAAATACTAAAACACTTATGAAAGAAGAACCACAAAGGGCATTTTTGTTGTTCCTTATACTAGTATAAATTGTTATTCAATATATTTTGGTTATATGTATCTACATTCCGGGTTGACCCATTTACTAAATCCCTCAGGATTTATGGGCGCATTTTTTTCTAGTATGTACGTAATCTGTTCGGCGTCATTTGGAAAGGTTCCAAGGCTGATGCGTTCGCGACAGCCTCCGTCGAGCTGCTAAGTGCCCCAAGACATTATATGATTCGGGAAATGACGCCCGGGCAAGCGACTCTGAATTGCGAGACTCATAAATATCTGTCTTTCTTTCCTCTCGAACTCTTGAAAGCCAGTACCTACATTATTCATATTTCGATCGTCAGACATATTTGTTTTGCAAAATAAACAAACCTTTCCGTTTTTTTAATGCTGTTGTCCAAATTTACCATGTGCTTATATTGTTTGCTCTACCTACAATTTTAAGGAATGAAATCGCTTTTGTCTCTTATTAATTGTTGCAACTAAACAGACTAAGTATATTGCTGCAATATAGTCTATAATTGCAACAGTTAATATGAGACAAAAAGTAAATAAAGTGTTGTGATGTTTGGAGGACGTGTATAATATACTTCACTCGAAAGTATTAAATACATAAAATGCCTATAAAATAATCAAATAGTACGTCATTTGTAGTTTCCTAACGCTAAGGCGTATTTGTTTAATATTTAAAGTGACTTTCAGCAATACACCGTTATTGGTACCGAAAAAGTTAGTATAACGCCGTAGGACCATGTTTGGAGAACGCAGTCGATATGCAGATCTGAAAACCGATATGTTTATGTGGTTAATAAATCTGGTGACATCCTTTCCTTGGTTAATAATGAAGCATGTCGCAGTCTCGAAGGACTCTAAAGTATTCTCGGAGGCTAGTACACATGCCCTAAGTACCAACAAACAATTTAAATGCCTCGCGCTACTCCGTATTAAGGGTCTTCTTGATTGAATTGTAAGAAAATTTTGAGATTTCCCTTATACATATTTATTGCATGTTTACGCTACGTCTGAATGTTTACAAGAATTCGTAACTTTTTTATTTATTTATGCTCGCGATTCGCTGTGCGCCAAGATTAATATTTAAGTTGTTCATCCATCAAATAATGTCACTGCCAGGAGCTCCACTGTTTCACTTTTTGAGTAATCTCGAAAGATGTAAGCGACGGTCTGTATACTGAAATAATAACCAGGGCTAAATCTTCATTGTGTATTAAACAGCGGTCGTTTTTAGGTCAGAGCCTGATTTACGAATAAAGATCTGGGTGGCTTTGTAGTTATAATTATTACTGACTATCCTAACTGCTTAATCTTTACTGGAAGAATATTTCTTTTTCTTTCGATTAAAATAAGATTCTATTTTGAAATGGTAATTTTTTTGAAGATATGATCTTACTGCAGTAGCATCCACAACGAGAACAACATCGTATGGAGAAGTGATATTTTTTCTGGTATTTCAATGTTGGTCCTATTAAGAAAGTGAGTAATCATCAAAGCAAAGTATAATCATCCCTTGAAAGGAAACTAACTCATATAATTAGATGGAAAATGGATAAAATAGATCTTATATTGTTTGATGTTTGCGAGGTCTTTATTTTAGCCAAACGACTCCTAATAAGTATACATATGTACACACACAGAGATAAATATCTAAATGGATGATGAAAGCATTTGAACGGTTCTATTAAAAGTTAGAACTAACCTAAGGTATAATTACATCAATTCACCTGTAAAACCGAGCAGCGACGTATTTCCGAGCCAGTGAAAAGCTATTATTTTGCATTGTTAATTTATGTAAGAGTACTATTACGGCATCGACAAGTTCATTTGAATTGAAGCATTTAGGGTTTAGGATCGAACGTATGGCGGGATGCCATGCATGATTTTAGGGGTGATTTTTTTACTAGGTACCTCGCTTAAATTTTTGTAGGTACAGTTTTATTGTTTCAACAATATAACTGTAACACCATAAACTACCTATCATCTATCATGAACCTACCTTTAGAATTTTGTAAAAATAAAGCTAACAAGCTCAAACGCGGCTTTGATATTAAATTCATCTAAGTTTGTTCGTTAATTCTCAGCATTTTCAGGGCAACGCTGGACTGAAGCAGTAACAAGAGTAAGAATTTAACATACTCATGTCTTGTGT
Source organism: Anania crocealis (assembly GCA_949315895.1). Lineage (NCBI taxonomy): Eukaryota > Metazoa > Arthropoda > Insecta > Lepidoptera > Crambidae > Anania > Anania crocealis. The sequence continues at coordinate 7,827,521 of OX438869.1, forward strand.
TACGACTTAAGAGAGTTAGGTACAGACAACATGTTTTCCCTGTAGACATTTTCTATAAAACCCAGACGACCTTTTTTTCCTTGAAATTCACTTTGTTATTTTAAAAGGTCTAGGCTGCCCGCCCATTTCCGAAAATCGGTGACCGATTTTTTGTAGGAGAAAAATAGAACGTACTGATAGCAATGGAGCAACGCACACGTCCTACAAAAAATCGGTCATGATTGTGTATGCTGCTGCCTACTATAGTAAAATCGGCCCGATTATCGGTCCTACAAAAAGCCGGAAGTGGGCGGGCAGCCTTACTATTGTTAAACAAAAAACGTGTGACAAAAGATCACTTTACAAACAACGTTTGAAAAACTAATCATTTGACAAAATTTCATTTCACAAACATTTTGCTTTAAAAATAATCGATTGATATAATACAGGTTTCGCAAATGTTTTACTTAGAAAATATTTCAACTGTTTAAATATTATTTTAATAATGTTCACATGACGAAATAATTCGTTTGCCTAATTGGTGATTTTACATAAAGTTAGTACTTAGATAAATTATTAGTTTGTAAAAATAACTATTTTCTGTCTATTATTGGATGTGTGAAATGCGAAAAAACGAAATATATCAGTGACTTTTATATGCCTTTATATGGTCACTGTTCAAACCTAACCTAACCTACACTTTTTCTAACTTTTTAGGCAATTAAATAACATGAACATACATTTTCCGTTACAAGTTAAATCTATTTTTAAAATACCTAAAATCGTCACACTTATTGCACTATGCTTTTGTACTACATGAATTGAACAGATTGTTGTATTAACGTAGACTTTGGTAAATAAAATGTTTACTAAGCAATGCATTTTGTCAAATGTTATTTATGCTATACTACGAGTACGTTGTTTTGCCAACTAATATGTTTAAAAAATAATCAATTTGTGAAATAAGTTTTAGCATATTTTTTTTTTATAAATTTATTGTCTTATGATTAGTTTATTAAACAATAGTTTGTAATATGATAAATTTATCATGTATAATTTTGTCAAAAGTTATTTATCAAATGAAAATTTGTTATTTGTTTTTTGTCAAATGATTGGACACCATTTTAAAAATATGGCGTCTGCCTACGTTCAATGGATTTCGCATCTCTTCATGGTGTCGTACTCGTATATCTTATTATTCTTAACAAGTAGACTAGATATAGATAGGTAGGTAAAATAGAATATTGTCCACATTTATTTATTATTTATTTATAATAAATAAACAATGTATGTGATGTTCACATACATTGTTCTGATCCCAATTTTAATAACTATTTAAAGCACTCGTATTTTAAAAACCAGAAACAAAGTGAACAGAATAGATCTATCATATTCTTAATTAACAAGTAGAGTGTATGCCACACTGGAAAAAATATTATATTCTAACTATAATTTTATTCGACTATGGATCATCATAATAACTGCGACACTTAATCGGATATTGACAATAGTAGCTCATACAAGCGGGTTTATCTAACAATATTCCACTCACGGCACCGTTAACATTCGCCATTCGATTACCGTACCTATAAGCTGGGTAATCCGATTTCGAGAAAAAGCAATTTAGTGCAAATAAGGAAATGTAGCGGAGAGATGAAAATGAAATAGAGTCGCGATCGTCTCGAGGCAGTTTAGTCAGGCGACAGACATGGCGCGGGCGGACGCTAACTCCGCCGACTAACGCAATTACACGGGGCGCCACAGACTACCAGGTGCAGTACGCAGTAGGCTACACTACAAAAGGGGATCAAATATTTTTTTTGAAACTATTTTCCTATGAAACTCTACTCATTTAATCTGCTGTTATTTTCATGTACGTACCGGTTTCCAAGATGTCACTTGCTCCGAGGCTCCGCGCTCGATTCCCGGAAAGGTCAATGTAGAAAATAAAGCCTTTTTTGGGTGTTTGTGGTACCCTAGTTGTTTCTAATTTCCACAAAACAAGTGCTTTACCCTTTGACGATCGGATATTCCAGACACAATTAAAATCAATTGTTATCGAGACAACCGGCTGTCTCTTGGGGCTTGAAGCGAAGTTACTTATATTTACCTATCATATTAAAATAATATACAACATTTACCTATATCTACATCTAAGATGATCTTACAGTCAGGCTCAACCAAACCCGTAGGTACATAATTGAAAGTTAAATCTCTTGAAATGTCGAGTGGGCGGACTGCAGAACGATCGTTTTGCATATTGTACCTATCTAATGGCCATGAAAATTATGCGAAACTATATTTGCCAAATGTGAATAAGCCACTACCCAATTATCTTGGTCAGCAAACAGTTATATTTCATTTATTATAATAAATAAAATAAACTGAAAATAACAATAACTATTTCGTATTTTCATCACCTTACCCACTTACATTTACTAAAAACTGTTTTGTGTCTTGTGAAATGTTCTGATCTTTCACAAACAAAGCCCTTGCCTGCTTTTTCACTAATTATTTTGATCCTGCTTTCTTGAATGTATAATTAATTATACTGGTACCTAAACAAAAAATATAATGATGTATTATGAATAAACCATGATCGGCCGTGAAACAGAATAACAATGTTAATAAAACTCCAACGTAAAACAGGTGGTAAATTCTTTTTTAATTTTAATTGATCAATTTCACTTTATAGCAAACTAGATAGGTACCTAATGTTTTAAATATGTTGACTATGCTGCAACATAAGTATATACCTATATATAAATACATTACTCACTCGTATTCCCGTTGAAGATCTTCATCCTTTCTCACTCATCCTTTCTCCATCCTTTACCACTTCAAGAGTTTATTTTATCAATTTTCTTGTATTGACATCATTGGTAACTTGAAGAAAAAAAATTATTGTGCAAAAATTTCAAGCTAGGCAAAAAATATTACTCAATGAATTTACAATGCTCAAGAGATTCAAGTACAAATAAACTGTTCACCCTCAGTTAAGCTTCTAGTCTTTTTATTTTTATTACTTTTAGCTTAAGTAAAGGTAATATAATTCTGCGCTTTCAATTATTGTACAGACTTTTGAAAACATTATCTAAAGTATTCTTTCGCTTGATAAGTATAAAAAATACCAACGGATATTCAGCTAGACTACTGGAAATCTGTGCTTCTTCTGCACAATCTCCTTCCCGCCCTGCCAGGGACATTAGCAATACTCGCATATACACTCAAACCGTATTAGCTCTGCCCTAGTAGCTGCTTTAGCGTTCAACTGCTGCAGTGACTACCTACTTTTATTAAGTAACTGGTTTAATTGCAATATAAAGATGTATCGTATTTTTCTTTTTCTTTTTTTAAACTGAGTTTAAGAATACGCTTCATGTAGGTACCTAATAAGCTTCTTGTTTTAAAGTTCGTTATTAAGAAGGCGAGACATCTCATAAAAAAAACTTTTTTTTTTTAAATGATACAGATTTGTTCTTTTAACAGATAAAATGTTTAGGTACTTGTTCTTTCTTGTTCAGTAAAAAAAGTGAAAGTGGCTTATTTAGTTTAACAAAACTTAATTGCCCTCCTTACTATACTTGAATGGTGATTCTACTATGATAAGGATGATTTTACGAAATGAATTTAAATTTATTTGCATAATTACTCGATCAAATCCTTGAGCTTGTTACCAGGAAACGTTACAAGGGCCAATTGGCTTAAAAATTAAACCAGGTTAAGTTCAGTCAAATAATTTATAGGTAGGTATAGCAGGTTTAGAAATTTTCAATTTCTCAGGTCACAAGTAATCATACGACTTAGTAAATGACAATAAGAACTTTTCATTTTTAGAACTGTACAAAATTAAAGATGCTTGAATTTGCTAACCCATTTAAATATGCCTTTAGAGTACGTTGTTAGGATTTAACTACTTTACTCGTAACAGGATATTGCGTTTTGGATCAAGGAGATTAGCTTTAAAGCTTTATGGGATCTCATAGAATTTACCAATAACAATCATAGTAGGTAATTAGCTATGGATGTGTCGGACTTTTTAATTGCACGTAGACTCAGTGGTAGGTTCTTCTCTTAACGGTAAGGGAATCCTAACCGAACCAACATGTTCAGATAGCACTACACCTATTTAAAATAGGGTCTAGTTTAAGAATACTCCAAGAGACATGATTGGCCGGATTAAGGATTGGTCAAGCACCAGGAGGATGATAGAAAGTAAAATGACAGTATCTTCACTTTAGATAGGTCATAATATTTGGTACTGCGGACAGATACAAAAAAACTTGGTAGTACAGTTCCTTCCATATATTATAATTACAGGCTGAACTTAAAGTGAAGTAAAAAGTAAAATTGGCAGTAACGTTAAAAGTAAAAGCCTGGTCATCACATCATTTGTAGACTTAACGAAGTGAACCGCTTATCCCACTTACAAAATAAGCGTGAACGCGGCCTTTCACGCCAATATTGGCAGAGGGAAGGGCATAAAATTTCGTTGCCATATCGAGTAATTTCACGATAAATTGCACGATTTGTCAGTCAATTGGTCGCGCTAAATTCGCGCTGTCGCTCCGATGTCGCTCGCGTCCTGCATTTGTCATCGCGTCTCATAAATCTGGGCGGGGTGGAATATTGATGGCACCACTTTAGTTGGTATGCGATTCAAATTACCGTCGCGTACTTATCGGATTTGCTTTAGATATTCATCACGGTACAACACAGACCTACATAAATGCCTATGATTTATAATATATGGCTTTCCACTTTCTATATTTGTCAAATCTGTGAACTTATACGTTATGTAATTGGATTGTTCATCGGTATTCTAATTTGTACAGATTGTATTGAGCAGACTTTTTTTATAAAAATACCTAGATGAGTTAAAATTTTGAAGCAAGTTTTCCCACCTTAATAAGAAAAACGGAACTCTTATAGGGTCTTAGAGGGCTTTGCTGTCCGTCGTTCGTCTGGCTGCCGGTCAAAACCGTTTTATAGCGGTAACGCGTGGCGTCAAAGAAAAAATTGACCTAGAACTATGAAATTTGGCAAATAATACCTTTTTCTTCTACAAGAATAGGGAAACATCTTTTGGTATTATGTTATAAAAAAACTCGGGAAAGTCCAAGTCGGAGAGTCCGACTTGCACTTGTTCGGGGATTTCTATTTATTGCCTCATAAACAAAATAAAAATATATAAGATATTTTTTATTAAAATGTTCTAACAATGATACATCCAGTCATGTCATTTGATGATGATATGTCGCATAATAAAAACGGTTAGGTACACTCGACAGCACATCATTAAACAGTTTAACTGTGATAACAGCTTTTATTACGTAGGGCATAAAGGCGGTCTCAAGGCCAACATGTATAGTCTGATGTGCCGCCGTGTGTACAATACATATTTTAAGAAACAAAAATCAATTAACTCAATAAATACTACTTTAAATTCAATCGAACTAAATTAAGTAGTACCTCCGAAGCTTGCAAAAAGGCAATTTATAATAAAATCGATACAGACATGGCCTAGTAAACTTACAACTTTAATTATGTCGCTCGCTACTTATCTAACGTTATCTGGTTTAAAACAGTCAATTAACAATATTTATTCCGTCGTTCAAACCTCTGTATTTATTCCGTGGTCGTTGTGACCTACCACTACTATATTTAGGTAGTATGGTATATTTGGTACTATATTATAGTAAGTACTTTCTTGGCTGATATTTATTTGTTTGATTGTCATTTTACGAGTAATACTGGATATGTAAACGTTGGTTTATTTCTATAAATTAACTCATTGCTTAAATAGTAAAGTGAGTAGGTACTTAAGTAGGTATAGCAATGAACTAACATGAACATTAGTAAGTACTTTCCACTAAAATTAGACAACAAACAAACATAAGAAGCACAGACTTGAACAATGAAATGAATCCGATTCCAAATTAACGCCCTCCTGCCAAAGTCACAAACACACAAGTTAAAGTAAATCCGCTTTTGTTTGGAAGTACTCCATCAAACCAATACGGTAAGTGATTCCAACTCCCCAAAACTTGGAGTTTCGCCCGGCAAACAATGGGGATTATTTCATGTCATAATTATTGCGAAGTAATAGCTTGCAATACGCTTGAGAGAGGGAACCGACTAGATGTGTTTGCTAAACCTAAACGATATTGTGTGCTAGATACCTAGAAAACGTAGTAAAAACCTTCTAACATATATTTGTATACATATATAATATTTTCATAGGTTTGCTAAATACAGCTGTGTGATACAGGACCAAAAAAGAAAAACAATACCCCTAGTGCATGTGTGTGTTTGTATGTGTTTGATACTACAGATTTGATACCATAACAATCCCAAACTAATATAATTATCATTACTTAGCAAGGAAATCATTCTCGAGTATAGCCATTGCCAGATTGTTGCTTGAGAGATAGCGTCAAAATAATATTAGATCACACTGTACAGTCACCGACAAAAGTAAGTACAATGACATCTGTACGTACATACTGCATAGGTACTTATTATACACTTATGACATTGTAATAAGTGTCAGCATATTATAACGAAAGTGTAATACATATTGTTGCAGCAGACTATACCTATCTACCTTAACAGTATTTAGTATCAAGCAGATTGTACCAATTTCGTAAATATTATATTTAATTCAGTCTTATATTACCTTCCTTAACATGTAGAGCAATGATATTTAAAAAGTATAGATAGGTTATGCCCTTACAAAACTATCGAAATATATGTGCCGCTTGCGAACAACTGCACACATGCGTAATTCTTATTTTGTCCTTGTCATACTCGTGAAAAGAACAATTACTTTCTCTGTCATGGATTTGAAAAGACGTCACAATTGTGACGTTTTAGGGATGCATATTGAGAGCGCATGTAACATATCTATTACTTTTGAAATATCATTGATGTAGAGCCAATCATTTTCGACCAATTAGATCAATTATTCTGTCTCTTGATATTGGAGATCTCAAATGAAAGTATTTATGCCGAAAATAGTATTCTTAGTAGATAAAACATTAATTAGAGCTGCCCCCGACAGACTAGCAAATACAATTATATTACATTTTGAAAGCTTACTCTCATTATAGACATGGTTTAAGTGCTCTCTGTAATTAACAATGTATGGCAGTTAAACAAAATTTATGAACTAAATAAAACAAAACACTAAAGCTCAGACAAGTTGCAGTAATGCTCTAAGAATAGAGCAACAGTGACCGAGCTCCTTGCTCTGCTTCTTCTCAGCACTAGCCTACTCTTGTTCCGAAGCAGTGAAAGGACAAAGTATTGGGACTTTCAAAAGTGCCTCCTAGGGCCTGTTTGCAGAAAATAAACTGAGTTTTCTGGTCAGTAGTAATCAAATCAAGCTTTCCCTAATATTTTTCTTTCGGTTCAGTCAAGAAATTTACTGACTTGAACGTTGAAAATAAAATAATCCGCAATGTATTGCTGCTCCCCTTGTCTCCAGAGTATGGCCAGAAGAAGAGATGGAGAGAATATCTGGCCCTTGTTTAGTTTTTATGTTCATCAGGTGAGATAAAACTGATATTTTAATTATCACAGTCATAATAATACAGTTGTCTTAAAAATAAGGAAATGTTTTTTCTAACAACTCGGTATTTTTTAAACGAATCTTATAAAATCACTACCCTCTACCTACATCTCCGCCCGAAGAAGGCAAGACCATGCCTGAGCTTAAGATCGAATGTCAAAATAAAGTTGAGGAGATTTAAATGATAACTTAACCTAAGAACGGTAACTTTCTTATAGCCATACTAAATCTATGGCAGAAATGCATTTTGACGACTCATAAAAAGAAAAACTATTGATTAAGCCCCATTACCACATGAGTAAATATATTTATTCATGTGCCATTAATCTATCAACGACATGAAAAAACAATGGTTTTTTTTTTAAGTTCTTTAGTCTGCATTGCGGATGCGTATGACTGCATAACAAATAACAAATCGGCTCGTCCTATTATTGAGTTGGTTACAACGTAGTCAATGTAAACCAAGCCAAAGTAACGAATCACTTGACATTTTATTTATAAAAAAGTAGTACCAACCAAACAGTTTGGTAAGCAAAAAAGTTTAGGCGCTACGGTGGAGCATAAATGTTAATACAAACATACATACGAAGCCGAAAGGAAGATGATTTTAGCATAAACTGCTAGTAGTAGCATAGTCGGGTAAAAACGTTTACTTAAGCACAACTAGCATCCTCATCATCAGCAACCTAAATCAGTCTGGACAAGGGCCTTTCTAAAAGTCATCAACCACCCATTTTCTTCTGACAGTACTCTTTTTAAGTGATTTTATTCGTTTAAGGTGCCGGAACAACACGAAACTACACGATTATTATGTATTTACTGAACTGACGTAGTTCCCGTGAATGTAAGTTAGCCGCATTTCCAAAGCGTGGTCGCTTGATATCGACGGACGTTAGTTGTACCCTTGGGAGCGGGGCACAGCTGCAATCACCAGAAAACATCAAACTATTTGACGGGAATGCGGTGAGTTGGGACGACAGCGCCTCCCGCATCGGTCAGTACTGCGGCTTTATTGGCCATTATTACAGTAGATACTCAAGTTTTACTCGAGTTTCAGACGCAATTTGCCTTTTAGGTCAAGTAATCTTACAGTTTCTTGCAAGTAGTTTTCAAGTGAATTAACACAAACCCCGATAGGAATGCGAAAAGCCATGATTTTATGCACGCTTTTGAATTCAACCTTCGTTAAAACTATAACAGAGCTGTGGTTATGGGACCCTGTAAGGTCAAACCATGTGTGTATTGCTATGTCCAGAAATCGGCTGTCATGATTTTTTGTTTGTGGGCTGATGATGATGATGTCGATAATAAAGTTGTTATATTTGGGTGTTCATGGATATAAACTACTAGTCTATAAAGATAAAAAAAACTTGCTATACGAATACTAGTAATGGATTGGTATTTCAATACTTGGTAGGTAATAACCAAAATTAAAAAATTAAACGGAAAAAAAACTCACTAAAAAGTACAAAATAACACAAGAACAATGGTTTATTTTAAAACCTATTTATCTACTTACAATATTATTTTATCTATTTTACAATATTATAAGTATCACCTATGAAGATTATATAAGTACCAATGTAATTATCCCTGGCAGTCCAAATTAAATAAATAAATAAATAAATAAATCTACTAACAATATTATTTTAACTACTAACAACTAAACAGATCGAAGTCGTTGCCGAGCCAAATAGAATAGGAGTATAATCACTACTGAATTGATTGCCGCTCGCCAACAAAGCATTTTTTTAAATTCCATATTTGAGGTTGTAAGTAGGTAAATGGGTTTTAAAATAATAAATTGTTATTGTGTTATTTATTTAATTTTTTGTGAGTTTTATTTTAAGTCGGTTCAATTTTTTATTTTTAAAAATAATTTATTTTTCTTTTTTTAGTGTTAAATAAATTACACATTTATTAATCCTCTGTTGGCCGGTAACAGTATACCTACATAAAAATTGTGATGACAACTTCTAGATAAAAATGTATGAATTATTTGAGAAACTCCTCATCGTGTCGCTATAGAATCTTAAGAATCATCCTCCAACTCCTAACTGCTTAGGATTTTGACCTTTCATCATCAGCTCACGTGAATAACCTGAAGGAAGACAACTATCTGACTATACGCGTCTATGATATTTAAAGAATAACCCTCCTACTCCTAACCGTTAAGAAGTTGTACCTTCCACCATCAGCTCATCAACATAAAATGATGAGTACCAGACGCAAATACTGAAAAACCTTAAGAAAGATAAGCATAAACATAATACGTGCTTATAAAATTTAAGGGTTTCCCTCGATTTGCCCAGATTCCACCATCAGATCATAACTTCGTTAAAATGGGACCACACGGGAAGCACCAGCTTTCAAACAAAAAAATATTTTTTAAAATCCGTTTAACCAACCAAAGTTCTGAGATAACAAAAATAAAAAAAAATACAGTCGAATTGAGAACCTCCTTTTTCTGGAAGTCGGTTAAAAAAACTCTCAATCCTTCTTTTGCCATAGCATGTATATGCATATGTAAGGACCTGTTTTAGCTTAGATAACCTGATACGCTTAATACATTGTATGGTCAGTTGGTCACCTCATCGCTACTAGCTACTATAGCCTCGGTAAACTGAGTGTTTATCAATGACCACTCAAATAACTCCATCATCGACATCATCATTATCAGCCCACCTCAATCCACTGCTGGGCATAAGGCCTTCTTTATAGTTATGAAAAAGCCAAAAAAAAAGATAATGATCTATAAATTTTGAATAGGTACTTTAATAGCGATAGACAAATATCAAAGACATGGCAAGTAGGAATGTAATTCTAAAAATACAACACGTCAGATCTTATCATGACGTATGGTGCTGACACATAAAGTGAATAGCACCAGCCCTTATATTTCCATATGGCCAAGAGGTGACTTAAGGACAATCGCCAGCCAGAAGAAGATTGGCAGAAGGGTCTTCTCTGAACATACTCGTAGCAACGGTCAAACTTCGATCACCAATTCTGGAAAAAATCTGTTTGTCTATGTCCAGGCGTATGTCCAGCAGAAGATTGATTTAGGCTGGTGATCATGATGATCTCAGTACCTACAGAGCCTACCGCAAGACCAGTAGCACAGCATACACAATGGACAGTCATATTTCGCTGAGTCCTATTTCGCTGGCCGAATCATATTTACGTCACCGCACCGCAATAAAAAAATACTTTACGGCCGACCCATGTTCGCAATTAAATAAAACGTGCTTACCGTTTTGTTAGCAATTTTCATCTAATTCTCCAAAAGAAATGTTTTCGCTGTCCATTTCCATTTATCTAACAACAAAATATAATTTTAAAGTAAGCTCTTAATTATTGTGATGGTTTTATTTGTAATGTTTATTTCATTATTTCTAGCTGCATACATCACTAATGGCAATCAAGGCACGCACATACATATATAAACTAACATGATATATGAAAATACAATTCCTTGAATAATAACTTCGACTGCCTAAGGAGGGACTCAAACCTAAAATCTTCCGCTTACCGGGCGACTGCCCTAATCTGACAACATGAAAGCGTCATCGATAACTTTGACCTATTTAAAATTTAGGTCACTATCTCATTTGTGTAGGTACAGAGATAGGAAACATAAAAAATAATTTCATACCCTACACGAAAGGTCGACAGTTTATGCCCGTATTTTAGAACCCATCCAAAAAAGCATGTGTGTATAACGGACACAGGAAAAGACGAGACGAGATGTGTGCTAGAGGAGCCCTCAAAATGGGGCGCCCAGAACCAACTAAAGTGTTATAAATCGCCGTTATCGCTTCGCAGCAATAACTACTTTATGGCGCTATAAAGAAAACGTTACGTTATCTATCAGAGTATACCTACACACAGAGCGTAGAGATTTTTACAAGCGCACGCGAAATGTTTAAAACTTGTGAAAATATCTTTTTTACGAGTGCGATTCAGAAACACGGGGTTATGGGTGGATTTGATGGCAAGGGATTGGGCATCATAACTGTTTTTTACTTTGATGCCATCAACCCTCAAGTAAGAAGTAGGGAAGAGTGTGTAGAATGTAGATAGTCTGATTTATGATAAAATTACTTAAATAGAATATATATTATACTTAATCAACCACCTAAATTACAGATGTAGGCAAAGTTTTAGATCATATAAGGATAGCTGCATAGAGTATGGCCTTTTGTCTTTAGAGCAAAGGAGAGTGGTTTTGGACATGGGTCTTTTACACGACATAGTGTCGAGTAGAATTGACTGCCCAGACTTGATATCCGCAATAACTTTCGCGACGCCCAAGTATCGCACTCGTAACACGCCTCTATTAAGTACTCCACGTCACCGTTCAAATTTTTATAGGAACTCAGTTATTTTAAGATTTACTCGGGAATACCTAGAGCTGATTAAAAATAATAATAAAAATATAGATATCTTTGCGAGCAGTAAACTTAAATTTAAGTCTGATTTTACGGATATTTTAAAGAATAGATAACATAACATTGTATTATTACAAAAAACACATGTTAATAATTGTATGTAATTTATGAATCATCAATATACTGTAGTACTTATATTTGTTTAGTCTATTGATTTTCATTTCTTATATCTATAAAACACGTAGTTTAAAACACTAATTGTGCTTCATCATTATATTTTCGTAAGTTTGCACTCAAGTTTAATTACGGAAAACCTGTTATTGGCCTTACTTTATATCTTGTTCTAATTACTTAAATTATATGTTAAACGCTGTTGGTTTTCGAATAAATAAAAATAAAATAAAATTAATACTTGTCCGAGATGGATTTTTACATCTAGTAACGGCGAAGCACTAGCGCAGAGCCACAATTTTTTCAAAGCTAAAAAAAAAGAGAAACAGAACGTTTTCTATGGCAACACTATCAATGTCATTACGGTTTTTTGTGCGAGCGCGGTCACATCGTCGTTTTATAAAAGATGGGTAAAATATCTATTACTCTTAAGAAATATACCATAAAAGTTTATAATCAGGTTTTAGAATTAAGGTAGTCATTGTTCAAAGTGTTTACAATATGTCGAATTGTGATTTTTGGGAAAATGACAAGAAGAAGCCTAATCAAGGTCAAGGCTAGTGATGGGTAATTTTCCGAAAAATTTCAAAACTCGAAAATTTTTCAATTTATTTTTCTGAAAAATTTAAAAATGGAAAAATAATGGAAATATATTTTTATTGAAATTATTAGTTTAAATGAAATAGTAAATATAAAATATGGTTTATATTAAGTTGAAATTCAAAGGGTTTAATGGCTTTACATGTTATTTAGAAAAAACAAATGTGCAAAGTTATATTATAATACAGATTCATGGTCAACAACTGTTCCCAACGTTAACTGGAGCGGGTGCAACATGGGCATTTAACATGATTTTCGTCTTGTCCATGTTCATCCTAAGACCCACTCTTTGAGAAGCATTACCGAGATCTTCGAGCATAATGTTCAGGTCTTCCATGGTCTCAGCCATAAGAACTACATCATCAGCAAATCGCAGGTGTGTTAGGTATTCGCCATTGATGTTGATGCCGCGTCCTTTCCAGTCCAAAAGCTTGAAAATATCCTCCAACGCAGCTGTGAACAGTTTCGGAGAAATAACGTCTCCCTGTCTCACGTCTCGCTGTAGTTTTATCGGATTAGAGCTCTGGTTCTGTAATCGGACCGACATGGTGGCGTTTTGGTACAAGTACTTTAGCACCTCGATGTACCTGTAGTCTATTTGGCACCTTTGGAGAGACTGCAGCACTGCCTAGGTCTCAATCGAATCAAAGGCTTTCTCATAGTCCACGAACGCTAAGCAAAGTGGCAAGTTATACTCTTCAGTCTTCTGTATAACTTGCCGCAGCGTATGAATGTGGTCTATGGTACTATAGCCTTTTCGAAACCCGGCTTGTTCGGGACTATGTTTACCTGAGACAGATAGTCCAGTTAGGTAAGTCCCACTTCGAGAAAGAGATCTCTCGTCGAATCCAGCTCGGATGGGCAGCGTTCGGGAAGCTCCGGCATATATTCGCGTCCGAAATACCTCAGTGTCTCAAGACGAATGTCTTGGACCAGTGTGTGTTGCCAGTAATGACCTATGGGAGTGAGACGTGGTCGTTTACTATGGGTCTCATAAAAAAGCTCAAGATCACCCAGCGAGCAATGGAGAGAGCGATGCTTGGTATTTCCCTACTCGATCGAATCAGAAATGATGAGATCCGCAGGAGAACTAAAACAACCGACATCGCTCGAAGGATTGCATCGTTGAAGTGGCAGTGGGCGGGACACAAAGCGCGGAGAACCGATGGCCGTTGGGGCGGAAAGGTTCTCGAATGGCGACCGCGTACCGGACGACGTTCCGTGGGCAGGCCCCCTACAAGGTGGACCGTCGCGGAAAGCCGCTGGATGCGGACAGCACAGGACCGATCGTTGTGGAGATCCTTGGGGGAGACCTATGCCCAGCAGTGGGCGTCATTCGGCTGATATGATGATGATGATGATGACAGATTCATGTATAGTGGTTTACTTTAAACATACATAATCACGTCACTCATGGTTAATCTGAATCCAAATCTGAATCATGATCATCATAAAAGAAATCGTCATCAATATTTTGTACATTGTCTGCATCTACAAACAGTACCTAAATCGTCAGTTGGTGGACTGATATCGTCCTCTTGAATATTGTGAATATACAAATCATCGTTATTTCCATTTTCCATATTTCAGTTATATGCAATAAAAGCCATTTTTTCAGCTCGCTCCGTCAGCAGTCTCTTAACGTTAACCTTACAAATTATTTTTTATAAGCAAAGCAAGTTAACTGGATATCCTCATAAATAAATTAAAATTTAATTAAAACAAAGGTTTGTCTGGTACTTACACTTATATAATTTTATGAGTGTTTTTGACTGATCTAACCGCAAATTGTTAGTCTACGGCGATGTCCAAAGGTAAGCACCTACCGACTAATATTTCACCAGTAAACAGAAATACCAACAAAATAGTAGGAATGTACTTAATATCGTACGTTCGATCCAGTATAAATACTCATACACGTAGTATTATATATTTTAGACTCAGTGGCTTTGAGTATATGTATGTTTATTTGTTTTTCAAAAAAGATAATACCAGCTTCAGATAGTGAATCAGATACTTACTGAAAAGAACAGTAATTTTGACAGCATGCGTAATGAATCAGAAAATTTATTCACTGAAAATGCTAATTACATTCTAAGAAAAAAAAGAAGCTTTCAGAAGTCGCCAGAAAAGACAATACCACAAATTGCAGCTTACCTAGGAGTGATACGTACATTACCAGATGAGTACAGTCAGTACGCTCAACGTTGGTCTAGTCCGGATTATACAGTTAAAGAATCCCAGAAACAAACCCCAAATTCAGAATAACAGTTTTGCGATGCGGCAGTGATGACGGAACCAGAGAACAGTGCGGAAGAAAATGGGAACATTAGAATTTGAAATTTAATGTTTTGTAAGTTTATCTCGCATGAACTTGACCAGTATACCGGTAATGAACGGTATAATCTTATGCAACAAATCATAGAAGTCTTCAAGAAAAATAATAAATAAGTCTTAGTAATAAGCTACGGAATCCTAAAAATAAAGGATATAAGTATTTTGATAAAAAGTTAATATAAAAAGTTGTTATCTTGTTTTATTTTCTGATCTTGGTTGACTTTTAATTTTTCCCATAATTGAAAAATATTTGAAAAATTTGAAAATTATTGGAAATTTTTAATTTTTTCTTTTCTTTTCATTCCGAAATTTTTCCATTACCCATCACTAGTCAAGGCTTACTATGCAAACAGAAAGGAATCACAGGTATGATTCAATTTATTCTTACTTTTACATATAGAGCAATGTTGTAGTTACGATGGTTTCGAGTTGAAACTTCAGAAAAAATAAAATAGGTAACAGCATAATTCAAAACCTATATTATCACCTTCCACCATTTTTTCTGTTTTCATTTCGTTGTACCTTTGACGTTCGGATATTCCAACACAATTAAAATCAATTGTTATCGCAACAACCGGTTGTCGCTTGGGGCTAAAAGCGTTACAACGAAAGCAATGATCTATCTATGCATTCTGCAGATTCAATATTTATTCCTAGTGCATAAACCTTCGGTTAGGTTACGGTAAAAACAAAATTGCTTTCCATAATTTCTTTTCGGAGAGCACGGTTATCTTTTCGTAACCGTTTTACTCACTTGTTTAAAAATCTCACCATTAAAATCCAAGTGTTCGAAGAAAATTAAATTCAAGAAAGAAGATCAAGAAAGGAAAAGAAACGAGGAAACAAGAGGAAGATTCGAAAAATGGAAGCTAATAAAGGAAACTTCAAGATTCTCAGAGCAGCGATGAGGAAACATCTTTGACCACACCCTCTTAAATGTGTTGTCATAGAAGATGACACATACACCAATAGACTTTTCCCTATAACAACTTTAAACGTCTATGTAGTTTCATGTATGATGAACAGAACCACAAGCTCTAATTTTGTGCGAGATATTCTGAATAATCACAAACAATGGCTAGACATGCTAAATGTGAGAGCTTTCTATTAGGCAAGTGCTATCACTCGAAGATAGACATGCTTACATTAAGGGCGTTGGAACTAGACGCCTTCATATTATATGAGCATGAGAGCTACCACATAGTTGTAGACAATTTGCTTCTTTGTACTGAACAATGAAAATTGTTCCTTTTAGATGACAACCATCTTACAGAAGAGCTTCTGCTGGCTCGGGAAAAAGAGGGTGTAGGAAAAGCAGAAATGGGAAAACCTATTAGGCCGGATTCTTTCCCTATGCGGGGCGAATATAACGAGAGAAGCCTATGAGAATAGACATGCTTACATTAAGGGCACAGGCTAGTACGATGAGACTAGACAACGCCTTCATGTTATCAGTACATAAACTTGAAAAATCATACTCGAACCCGCATCTCCTAGCATGCGGGGCGGGCGCTGTATCGTTAAGCCACCGAGACACTACGACTCAGTGCAAATTTTTCTAGCATAATCTTAACGCTGTAAGCCAGTTGCTTGCCCTTATAGTACATGGGCTTATGCCGGTTCTTCACATAGTGGTACCACATTGCGGGTAAGCAATTTGCTTCCTTGTACTGAACAATAAAAATTGTTCCTTTGAGATGACAACCATCTTACAAAAAAGTTTATTTTTTGGCTCCGGTAAAAGAAAAAATTGGATAGCCTATCAGACCAGAAGTTGCCCTACACGGGCAAAAATTATGACAGAAGGTCTTTAAAGAAGGGGGTCCCAGGTTAGAATCCGGGGTTGGGCAACAAAAAGTTTCGAATTTTCGAACGTTTCTCGGCTTGTGATCACCAACCCACATTTGGCAAGAGTGGTGATTATGCCAGTACACCCATCATTGCTGTGGTAACTTGAATTCAATGATGGAGGCCTTTATTCCCTGCAGTGGGATGATTATAGGCTGTTACTTTAAGAAAGAATTGAATCCAGAGAAATTGTTTGGTACCTACACTTAAGACAATTTATCCAGCTGTTGTAGGGATGGCTATATACAAAAGTAATGGGAAAACAAAGACTTAAAGAATTACTAAAATCACATGAAAACTGGATTAAGTTATGCCTAGCATTAAGGAAATAAAGATATAATTAATTTAGGGGAAAAACAATATAAAAATTAGCAACCCAATTAAACAATTTAACCTTTTTAATAAATAAATAAAAAAATAAAGATATTAACTGTTTGGGGAAAAACAATATGAAAATTAGCAATTCAAAAATTATATAATTAAGTAAACAACTTAACCGTTTCATGGAAATACACACCAAGGCTTCAACCCCAGGACCTGGGATGCTGTATGTGGCCACAATAAGGCTTCTGGGTCTTGGTCCCGTGCAGAACAAACACATTATATTAACCATTGTAAATCTTGATTGTGTAATAAATTCGTATTATTATTATTCTTATTTAGAATTAAAAGCTGCACTGTTGGACCTACCATGTTTTACTTTAACTATGAAATTTTAATGAGTATTGATAACACAACCGCAATAGCTTATTTTAATAAAATAGATACACAGGTACACAGTCTCCTCACCTTAATAGTATCACTAAAAACATGTGACAATAATGTGAAAGTATATACTGAAGAGAATTTTTAGGGAAAAAGGAATCAAGAAAAGTTAAATAAGACTCAAAAAGATAGAGCCACCGGAATATTAGTTTTCCCCTATTGGCCATTACAACCATGGTTTCCCCTAGTCAAAAGCCATCGCCACTTATTAGTATTTTTATTAAAATAATATATTTGAGCTTAATAGAACATTATTTTAATTTCAAAGATTACTATAACTTATACCAGCAGCTTACCCTGGCTGTAGGGCTGTTGACAGACAAGAATTTATAAGGTGGTGCCCTCCAAAACTTAGCACTTGACATAATGGTCAATTCTCTTTTCTTAAATGCCCTAAATATTGTCATAGTTTTTTCCCTATACCCAATGGTAGTCTGGTAGACATCGCTCTTTAGCGATAAGACCCCCAAAATTGTACATCTTAATATTATATAATAGTATGTTATTCCTTTATTTGGGGTGCAATAAAGAGTATTCCATTTGGGTATCTAAAAACGATATGACTCACTCTTAAAATTATGGTGACTATTTTGCAGAAAGCACAATATTGATACTCATGAGGTTCCCATTCCTCTCATTGTTAGTTTTTTAAACACAGATCTATGAGAATGATCAGCTCTGTCTCTATTGATTGGTCCAACAGTTAGATCAGATGACAGAATGTGTCACTAAAAGAGTTAATTGAAAAACGGGACGCATTACTTGGCTCTGTGGGCGTTTGCAAACGTTTTTGAAGTTCAAAATATTACACATACTTCAAGAAAAGAAAATCCTCAGTCTTAGTTTCAATTAGAAACCTTTGTTCAGTAAAAATAAATTAATATTGTGTCTACAATAAAATCGTATATAGAGAAGACCAACTTGTCAAGGAAAAAATGATGACCTTTTGATTTTAACCATCAAAAATCCAGTCATAAGTTAGTGGATTAAGTAGATTTTGAGAAAAGCTGGTATTAATGATACATATATTCTTGGATTATACCACAAGACATACAACAACATCTGCTGTGCAGCAGAGGTCACGTGTTAGAAATGATTTTATATTAAAAAACACAGCAGGATGGTCTCAGAATTCTTTTATATTCCAGGCCAATAATTCAAAATGTAGCAGAATTCAATAATACAGTGTGTAATAGTATTTTTGAGAGTAAAAAAATAAAATGTTTTTACTTACTATTAATCTCTCTCAAATTATTTATCTTACTAATTACAAAGTTTTAAGGTTTATTATTATACTTAATTACATATTTTTTTCATTCTTTAAAAATTGTACTAGTGATTCACAACCCATCTTCAAACATCTTCATGTAAAAATCCATCTCGGACAAGTATTAAGTATAATTATAAGATTAAACTAACTTACCTTAAGTGAAGTTCAATCTTAATTATACGAAGATACTTGTCCGAGATGGCAGTCCCAAAAACCCACCCACTAATACTAAATTCTATAGTATTATCCCATTAGTTGGGTTCATAGAGTAAAGTTGGGTTGTTCATAATCTTTAAACGTAATGACATTGAAAGTGTTGCCATAGAAAACGTTCTGTTTCTCTTTTTTTTTTAGCTTTGAAAATATTGTGGCTCTGCGCTAGTGCTTCGCCGTTACTACATGTAAAAATCCATCTCGGACAAGTATCTTCGTATAATTAAGATTGAACTTCACTTAAGGTAAGTTCGTTTAATCTTATAATTATAATTAAGTAGAATGACAAACACGTTCCCAATAATCATTTTTAACTATACACGGTACGGTTTTCAAGCTGTCTCGCCACCAAGCTAAATAAGCATATTTTCTATGGTAAGTATATATTTGTAAGAAGTTGTTTAAAAAAATCTACTCAAACGTTACTTTACGTGTGAAAAGTACTGTTACAAACTTTCCAGGTTTAATAACATCCATAACTATAAGTACATACGAGTAGGTACACTCTGCTATGTTTACAGAAGCTTCTATTTGAGCGTGTTGCGCTCCGATTGAGTCTCAATCGACTTGGGATCTAATATAATACGCTTAGTACGACGCAGGCAATGCAAACGTACCTACTCGTGTGTACGCGTCTGTTCAAACGTCTATAAGGAACAACATGTAATACTCGTACATAAGCAGTACCTGCACGTCATCGCTTTGTATTTTTTTCCGATTTCTGCAAGCTTATGGTTATTTGTATAATTATTAAGTATCGCCAAGGTGTTATTATTAGTTAGATGACTTATCGAAGTTATCGTAGGTTACTGTTAGGTACCGTACTGCTTATATCAAGAAAGTAATAGTGGAAATTAGGAGACAGTAGGATTGTAGGATCTTTGTAAAATAGATTATTTAAGCCATTATGATTCGAAAAGGTTCCCAGGTGAAGTAATTTTATTGTGTTCATACTAATATACAAAAAAGTTGTATGGGTAACCATATAAATGATAATAAATAAACTATAATTTACGTCTGTGATTTTCAATACTAGAGGTAGGTATAAAGCAAACTTGCTGTTAACTGGCTCGCATAACATAATCCTGAAATCAAGTAAAGCAAACAGAAAACCGTCTCTCACCTGACCTGCTGTTGTACACCTGATAGTTATTGGTAATCTACTTTAGAGGTTTGACCTAGATGTTGGTCGCAACATGTACAAACAATATGTTTGCTTATAGCCAGAACGATTATAGAGGAAAGGATGCAAATTTGGAATACCACTTTTAAAAAAAATCGCAATTATCTCGGATTAAGAGATAAAAGAGTAAACTACAGGCAGGTGCCTTGAAGAGCTCTTCTACCTGAAAAAAATACAAATATTTTGAAAATTATGCCACAAATAACGAAAGAGACTTCGTATGATGAGCCCGAATAAAAGAAATGACAAAATTATGGGTATTTCTTTCAAAAAACAAAAAGGAAGAATAACAAGAATACACTGCTAAAAATACAAAAAAAGAAATATGTGGTGAACACAACAATTCTTTATGTTAAATTTGTGTATAATGGATGTTTTTTTCAATAAAAAATACTATGTGTCAATAATAGTTAATTTAGTGTTTAGTAAGAATTAAAATATTGTTAATTCGTGTATTTCATAATAATAGAAAAAACTGTAAGACAATCTCATTTCCCGTGAGATTTAAATTTTATTCTTAGTGAAAGTATAAATAAAAAATATTTTAATATTCAAAATACGAGTTTTTATTTCTTAAGGCTATATATTAGGGGTTAAAGTATGAAATTGCCGTTTTGTATGGACGATATCGAGAAAAGTCATTTTTCCATACTAACAATTTTTTAGTTTTTTTAATAATGCCTGAACCGTTTTCGATGCAATTAAAGGTGAAAGTTAGATGGTTATAAAGCTACGCATTATAGTATATAAATTTCTGAAAATCAAAGTATATAATACAAATATACTTAATTGAAGCAAGAAGGTCAGCTAACACATTGTAAGGGGTCTTTTCAACGACTTCCTTTGAAGTAATAGGCACTAGTATTGCATTTTTTTTTTAGTCAAAAGTTACTTTATTAAGTTTTTGATACAATACAAAAAGAATTACGCAATAATACGACTATACTTAAGAGCTATAAACAAAATAAAAAGTGGGAAAATATTTGGCAATTTCATACTTTAACCCCTATTATTAGGTCTTTACCTATGAAATTGCGGTTTTGTATAAAAAAAAAAAACGAATTTTAAACGAAACTTCGACCAACTTGCTGAGTGCTTGCGGTTATCAAACAGAATCCATTTTTTCATCGCAGGTAACAATGCGGTTCAAAATTCATTCATTTGTGTGTCTGTTGAGCAGTGCAAGGCACGTCTCGACGCGTACTTCGCGCTGGCGATCATTGAGTTCGTGGGGCACCCATTTGTCAAGCTTTTTTACCTTGCCAATTTGACGCAAATGGACCAATATTGTTTTGACTCTAACGTCGAAAGCTGCTGCTATTTCAGCCGTAGACGTAGATTGTGTATCATCAGCTTCCACAGTCGCCTTTAATTTGTCATTGTCGACCAATGTCTTCGGACGACCGCGGGGTTCATTTTTCAGGTCGAAATTTCCAGAATGGAAGCGAGCAAACCAATTTCAGGTGGTGCGTTGGTTTATAGTATTAGCTCCGTAAACGTCGTTGTTGCGTGCCGCTTGTGCCGCGTTGCTGCCACGACGGTACTCATCGTACTCATATTCCATAATTACTCGAATTTTTAACGTCCATGATGACGAAAAAGATTGAAATGCGATGAAAATATAACACTAATAAATAAACAAATGACTTATTTTGGAAAAAGAATTCCATGTTTTTAAAATAAAATAAATTTTAAATTAGAATTCTTTGCCAAACAAAAATTATTTTATCAGTAAATAAACATAAAAAATTATGGTCTCAGGCGGACTCGAACCCGCATCTCCTCGCCCGGCATGCTATTATAATTGCAAGTAAGTTGCTAAAATATCAAATAAAGTATAAAAATTATTTTGATTTGAAATGGCCAGTACTGCAGAACGGCAATTTCATAGGTAAACCTATTATTTAATAAGTAATACAAAAAAATATATTTTAAAAATTAAAATATTAAATGATTTAAAATTATATACGTTTAATTGGGCTTTTGGTTGCATAAATATGATTGGGGTTCTAGGGTTAATACTAATAAAAATAGTTAACCACCTTGGCTTATAATAACTAAGATAATTATTGGATTAATCATAAAATCATAGATTGGTGTAGTTTAACCAAAGTGAATCTAATTTGGAATAGAGGTTTTCCAAATTACAATCACCTCAAGAATTTACCTTAATTAATAATAATTGAATATCTTAGATATAAAATTAGTTCGCAATTGCAGTATTAAAACTTGTTTTTTTTTGTAATTTAAATACTGCAATTGCAATAAAATTGCTAAAATTTCATAATATGAAGTATTTCAATAGCTGTTTCACCTTAACAGACTGTCAAACATCTGTAAAGTGTTTTTTTGGGGTGTTAAAGGGTGCAAACTCCTAACATTTGATGAAACTATGCGGGCTTACAGCGATAAAGATATGCTTAAAAAATTTACGCTGTGTTGTAATGTCTCAGTAGCTTAAATGGACAAAGCACCTGGCCCGATATGCATGCATCCCTATACCAGTTCGATTCTCGCTTAAGAAAACACACAGCCCATGTGTATGCATGCGGTAATAATGCCTCCTAGCGACACTTCACGTTTTAATACGACTAATACTTAGGTAACACTGACGTTAGACGAGATCTGATTAATAGGAACTTAAAAAAAGAACAAAAAATAATTTAAAAGTTGCTTTTTAGTGGTGTTAAGGATACGGTTTAGTGTTTTAGCAAGTACAGTCAGCTGTAAAATTATGTAAACAATGTATGTCGTTTTAATAAGAGTCAACATTATTCAGAAGTGTATTCATACTTTTTCAGCTGATGTACAAACATAATAAAAACACACATAAATTAATAGAAGCTTATTATTTTCGGTGCGCCAAATCTAGAAAATGTAATTTTATTTTTGTGTTATTGGTGAGAAATAGAAGAAATACAACTTATAGCTTGAATCATTAGCTCTGCAGCACTTATGCTGCTCATCTTAATGAGTGATGACGGCTTCCAGAAGCATATACCCGATTTAATAGCAGATTAAATATGTATAACCTTTTCCTCTAACTCATAATAACCGTTAAGGAGTGCTGTAGTTTTCATCATGCTCTTAGCCGCATCACAAGATGGTGTCCTGTCATATATGTATAACTGACTAACTATTAAAGCTTAATAAACATAACATACGTGCTTAAATACAATTTAAGATGCCCTCGATTTCTTCAAGATCCCATTCTTAGATTCTAAACTGACGACCTGTAAATTATTATAATAAATCAATAAAATCCTAATCCGACTTTTATTCATAATCCTGTGTTACCTACATAAATCCTGCGTACGACAAATATCATTTCATTTAACTACGACTAGCCTGCTGCATACAAAATATATATCGGTATATATCGGTACTCAAGCAATGAAACTAATTGGATTTTCATGACGGCGAGATCGTTGATGTTATATCATTATCGGAACTCAATATTTGTCGCAAATGTGTTGCCCAAATTGCCTTTGTGTCCCTCTGGTGTTTACATAGACCGCTTTATCCCACCTTAATCGAATTTTACCCTTCCAAATTGGAAATTGTTTTATGGATTGGTACCACAATAATGGAGCAACCCGTAGAAGGAAGTACCATAAAATGTACGCATTTGCTGAATATAGCCGCCATTAAAGGTAAATAGCGCTCACAGTCCTTGCTGGGTATAAACAATGTGCAACATTTTAGCGCCGAATGATGTTTTACAACTCATAACGTGGACCGACTACATCTCGTAGGAAGGGACCTATTGAAAACGTTGATGTACCTACGGTATCGCGCATCTGCCATTATACATTTTGTGTCTTTTTCAATAAAACATTGTATGGTATGGCGGCCTCTATAACATTGTATGGCGGAAGACTGTCTTTCACTTAACTTTACGGCAACGTTCTATCACCGTTTCTTGTTAACAATAATATGTTAAAATGTGTTCGCTTGAAATCTACTGAAATTGTTAATTCTATAAAATCATTAGGTAGATACAAAAGATATAGCAGTCCCAAGGTCCTTCCAAAACGAAAATAAATACCCATTAAAATTTACAAAATTCCTGGAGCCAACAAATTATTCACAACACTCCTGCCTGAAAGCTTCACTGAAAAAAAGGGTTGCCTGTTTACCGAGCCAAAACCAGTAAGCGAAGTCTTCATTTTTTAAACAAAGGACTGGTTAAAAATGTCCGCTTATCTCTGGGCAGTGGGGCAGAGCAGAGCAATCCCGCGTCGAATCAATTAAAGGAGATTCATCCAGGGCCGTCACTCTCAATGCCAGGGGTCGTCTTTCAGAGCCGGGCGCCAGCCTTATTAGACAATCGATAGATGAGTGTGGTGTTGTTTTTCTTAAATGGATTTGTTTTTTCTGCGCTGCGCATTTGATTAATTTACCTACTTTTTCTTGTCTTTAACAATTACCTACTTTTTTTTAAAATAAAATAACTTCAACTCTATCCATTCCATAAAATACTCAACGTGTCTCGTTTTGCAGAACAAAAAAAATGTGTTGTAGGGGTTTAGCCGCACGCAGCTGTGCACTTAGCTTAAAATGCAATTTCGCTGAAAGTCAAGTCAAACGGGCGTAGGCTGAACAGTAAACTTGACCCGAACCGCGATGCGCTTTGTTTGTTTTGCTTCTGCAAAAGAAAAGTAACATCAAGAGAAATGTTTACTTTTTTTATGGTTTTACGTGGCATTTAAATATCAATGCGGTATTATTATCAATAAAAGGAGTTTGTAGGTAAGGGAATATGTTTCTTGATTATCCTATAAAATTTGATAGACTGACTGGCAACGTACCACAGCCTTATTAGTTAAGTCAAAAGCATATAATTAGATAACTTTCCCTTTTAGCGTAAAAATTAGAATTCGCCAATACTTAACGCTTTGATTAAGCCTGATCCCAGCTTACACATATATAAGACCGTTAGTTATGTAAAAGTTCTAACGGTTTGAAATTTATGGATTAAAATTAAGGAAGTTAGGCATTTTCGACGCGAGACCTACCGAAAACTAGCCTGACACGCAAATAGCCGGGTTTTTCTTTGTTTTATTAAAGTATGTACCTACATTTTAACGGGTTCCCTCTCTACCTACTTGATTGCGAAAGTTAATGATTCGATTTTTATTACATCGAACACGTTGTGTCGGTGAATGAGTATTTAATGTGTTGTTAATTTATTGCCCGTCTTCCTAATTTTAGACGTGAAGATATGTAGTTATGATTTTATTAGTGTTTAAATTGCAAATTATGGTTTTTAGTTTAATGTCAGGACAATTTAATAGTAGGCGTTTCGAACCGACATACTATCGAACGAATAAATTACCGAAGTAATGAGCAATCGCTGTTGGGTTCTCGCTACAGGATTTTTCGTACAAACTTTACATCGCACCAATAAAGCATCGATGGAATATAATATCGCACAACTGAATTACCGACACAACGTGTTCGATATAATAAAAATCGAATAATCAACTTTCGCAATCAAGTAGGGAACCCCATTTTAACACAGCTTGCGGTTGAAATATAACTATAATTAACTTTAGGGGAAAAAAAGTGACTAGAGTTAACCCTGACTCTGGCCCTTGTCAGCATTTTCCAGTAACGTGTACGCCAACCCGTCGGTCGTTCCGAATCACTGACCCGCTATAATCACGATGCGCTTATTTACAACTGTGACAAACGGTAAGTCGGATTGAATTTTATAAACTATAAAATAGTTACCTACTATAATAATAGTTGATACGTAATAGCCGAGAGGCCTGTAGGTAATAGTCGACTTGGGGAACTTTGACAGCAGATCATCATATGATAAGAAAATGGAGGAAAATGAAAGTAACGAGCTTAATCATCCTACTGCAGGGAAACCTGAGCACAGATAATATAATACTACTAGTACTAGACCTGAGCAATGTTTGAAAATTCGAAAATGTTTGTTGCCCGACCCGGGGGTCGAACCCGGGACCCCGAGATTTTGACCCGGTATTCAAACCACTAGACCAACGGAGCGTTAAGAAAAAGGACGTAGATAATTGCACAAAATTACTGGTAATAGTAATCTGTAATAGGTAATCGGAAATATCATAAACACGAATTCCGAATTTCATTAATCCGAATAGGTACACATAATCCCGAAAACTAAAGCATGGATGCAGGTTAGCAATGATGCAATCATGCATGGAGACAAGCAGGCAAACATACATGCATTTAGCTTTGCTTTTATCTTAATTAATCAAGGGTTATTACAATGATTTACTTTTATGCCAAATTGATAAGCTTGCATATCTCACTGATTAAAATGGTATGCTTCTTTCAATAACCTAGTTACTAGACTAAGAGTCCGTGAACCCCCGAACTTCGGTATTTTATAAAAGCTGAAAGTTTGTCAGCACATGCTCCCAACACAGGTTAGAACGATGGACCATCGCGTTATGTAGTTTGAGTTGCCTTTGAGTCAGTTTCTTAGTTTATTTTAAGTGTGCTAACTATAGAGCTATGTTTAAAACATTAGTATGATCCTGAGGCAGTCCTATTGTCACCAAGTCAGGATCAGATAAATGAGATCATAGGGAAATTAGAGGCATTTTCATATAGGCCGTAGCATATAAAACTCCACGGAACCGCTTTTGAGACACAGCAAAATCAATAATTATTTAAGTGTCCTCTTTTTTTGTGTTATTGACATTTTGGAACTCTTTGCCCTTCTCTCAATCCGAACTCAACTATCCTCAATCTTAAGGTTGTCTGATAGATATCAATTCGAGGGGTAGGTATATCGGAATGCCGAATTGTTTGTACTCCTAATTGTCATTGGCACACAAACTATTAGCCTAAATTTTTATCGCAAATTTTTACTTTTCCTAAACGTGTTTAGCCTATTTTTACTACGTTTTACTGTATATCGCCGTATTATAATTTCTCAAATGGGAGTTTTAGCCGAACATATCCTTACAGTTACCTATTTTAAAACCGTATTGTTTAAGTGCGAATTTCATATTTCCGAAAACGATTTGCCACATTTTTATTTTCCATATTCTTATTTTACCGAAAACACGATTGACATTATGTATTGCTGATATTCCGATTTTCGGTTGTTATTTCTATATGGTTTAAAATCTTACTCAACAAATGCCAAGGATACTAATGACAGATAATTTAGTTTCCAGAAAAACGTTTCCAATATTATTAAAAGACAAAAAATATATTAAATAAAAATAAATATAAATTAGACGATACATAACTACTTGTTTTTTTACGATGAATAAATTTTAACAAATGAAAAAGTCCTTTTGTAAAAATAGGGAAAAGCAAAGCAAGCAAGCAAGCATGCAAACATACAAGCAAACATGCAAGAATGCCAGCAATCATGTTTGCAAGCAAACAAGCTAGTATATGCAAGCAAGCAATCATGTAAGCAAACATGCAAGCAAGCAAGCAAGCACACATGCATTAGGATTTCCTCGTCTCCGGCGCTGCGGGAAGTGCAGCCTCTCCACCCTTGCGCAACAAATCTCCGTCACCTACGCTCGCCTTCGCAGCTTCGGCTCTTTGGTCGCCTTGGCCTTCAGCCTACGGCGACCAGCCTCAGCCGCTACGGCTCGCACGGGTGACTGCGCTTTATTGCAGCAGTCGGAGGCTGCTCTCCCTCCGCGCCTCCGGCTTTTAAATTACACTCTTGTATTGGGCAGACAAGTACCACGGCGAAGGGACCACAGCAAGTCGGGGTTAACATAATTAGAGTTGTTATGGATGTAAAAAAAAAACATGGATAATAAACAAAAAAATTAATTGAAATAAAGAATTTTGAAGAAATTTCACAATTTAATATAATAATAGTACCCACTAGGTATGATATAGATAGACGATATAGTAACAGATTTATGAACAGCGATATGCATGTTTCGATTTATTTTTTCAATAACAATAAATAAGATGATACAAACTTACTTTCCGATGAAAAATTAATCATGTTAACAAATAAAATAAAACCGGCCAAGTGCGAGTCGGACTCGCGCACGAAGGGTTCCGTACCAAAAAGGTCAAAAAAACGGGTTTTTTGTATGGGAGCCCCCCTTAAATATTTATTTTATTATGTTTTTAGTATATGTTGTTATTGCGGTAACAGAAATACATAATTTGAGTAAATTTCAACTGTCTAGCTATCGCGGCTCTTGAGATACAGCCTGGTGACAGAGCGACGGACAGACTGACAGACGGACAGACATCGAAGTCTTAGTAATAGGGTCCCGTTTTTACCCTTTGGGTACGGAACCCTAAAAGTATGTATATTATGTAAAAACACGGAAAAGGTTACTTTGATTTTTAATACATCTAGAAAATAAAATTATTGTATGCAAAATAACTGTAAAAAGAAAAAAAACTGTAAATAGGAGTCATAGAGATGAATTATTGACAGTGATGCATAGCTCTTGATCGCCTGCAACGTATAGTTAAGTCTCGTTAGCCGACTGTAAGCCAATAACTAATAAGAGATGCATAATTATGACGAATTTTGATCGACGAGATTAAACGATTGTGGTATGGATTGCCAAGAATTCAGATATACCAATAATTAGAGTGTTCCTTCAGTCATTAACCTGCAAAATTGCAGCAAAATATACCAGTTAATTATGAAGAAATAATAAGAAACAATTACGACGCGCAAAGCCGTGATAAACTAACCAAGTTTACACGACTATCAAAAACCCTTCTGAAACTGACAGCGTTATGGATACAGGCGCGCAAACAAATGTACACAGTTTGTCATAATAAAACATTTCATGTGTAGGTATAACTTTATTCATGTGTATGTGGGAGATGCATAATATTATTATTATAAAATGATAAATATAAATTTAAATTCTTATAATAAACTGTAAGAAATAAGTAGAACGAAAAACAAGACGTAATACCACGCGCTATCACGCCACTCGGCGCCCCACCCCGCCTCGTCACTTGTTTACGCTACGCTATATAACCGGCTAGTGTTGGGTAGGACATGACTTGAAAATGAGTTTGTAAGAGTAGCCTCTTTATTGTACTGAGCCAGTACAATGTCCTACTTCAAATGAGGCGAGGCATTCTGACGCTCGGCGATACGTTTGAAGTTATGAGTGGTTAAGAGAAGACTTTTGACGCATTAAAGTCTGACGAGGCGTACTGAAGCTTGGAGTTTCGATGATACGTTTGAAGTTACTTGTAAAAATATGACATTTGATGTTATCATAGTCTGACTGACTAAACTGATATTAATATTTGGTATTAATTGCTATTACAAAGTAATAGTTTCTATGTAGGTAAAAAAAAATAACTAAATTTATTTCGAGAAAGTATTTATTTAATGATAAAAAAAGGATGTTTTACGGGTTGACGTGCTGTTGTCACACAATTCACAATATTTAGCAATGACAACATTTTCTCTCTCGCTCGAGACACAGTCACGTAATAGGTGGATAGAGTAGTAACGTGTGCCTCGCTCCTCTCTCTGTTACGTCAAAGTACAATTACGGAGAGTGAGCGAGAAGGCGTCAGCCTTAGCCGGGACATAAAATTTGAAGCAGTACAATTTATAATGTTGAGCCGCTCTTACATTCTGGTATCATGTACGGGACAAATGTACTGCCTCTTGTATGTCCTACTCAACACTATAACCGGCTGCAGTGCGCTTAGGCAGTCAGTTGTCGATCGACCGCCGCCTCGGACAGAGCTCTTCAGGTAAATTCAATGTTACTATTGTTCCTATGTTATTATTATGTTGTTATTATGATGTCACTATGATGTAATTATGATTAATTACTAAAATTGATTATTAATTCATTAGTGCACGTAAATAATATTACGAATATATTACTTCTTTGTTTTATTTATTCAATATTTGTAATTAATAAATATCTATAAATAAAAATAACAGTTTACATCTAAACATTTTCCGTTTCATTCATTCTTTATCCTACATGTAGGTACATACAATAAAGAATTTAAGGAAAGTTAAGTACCTATTACCATTATTATCACAATATTTTTTATCTGTGATTAAAACGTACATTATTAAAAAACATAATCAATATCGTTGTTTAATTTCTTACAAATTGTGTATAACTTGTGTAGGCACCTGTACCCACAGCAAACGCTGTCAGTTTCAGAAGGGTAACAGTAAGGCCCGAGTTCACCAACAGACATTTAACGTTTAAAATATTATTTGACATATTTTGTATGGGAATTGTGTCAAATTAATCGTCAATCTATGTTTACCGGCTGTTTAAGTATTGGTGAACTCGGGTCTTAGTATTGCGCGGCCGCTTTTATATAGTCGTTTAAACTTGGTCGGTTTATCACGGTTTTGCGCGTCGTAATTGTTTCTTATTATATTATCTTCTCATCTCAGTCAAGCGACGCCCAATCTTGGCAATAGGCCTACCTTAGGTACATAGAATACATTTACTCTAGCCTTAGGTATCTTGATCTGCTGTTATCATGACGCTAGGTTCTGCTCCAACCACTACTACTGCTCTCTTAAAAATAGTTGACGATATTAGATCCGGCATGGAGGAGTCACGTTTAACTGTTTTGGTCCTGATAGATTTTTCCAACGCTTTTAACGTCATTGACCATGACATTCTATTAGCCATCCTTTCTCATTTGCGAGTCTCATCAGCGGCGTTAAGCTGGTTCTCATCTTATCTCTGCGGCCGTCAGCAGGCCGTACGTCTTGGCCAAACCTTCTCAGACTGGACTAATTTGTCAGCTGGTGTGCCGCAAGGAGGAATTCTATCGCCCCTTCTATTTTTGGTTTTCATAAACATTCTTACTTCTCATCTTTCTTCTTCCTATCATCTCTATGCTGACGACCTTCAGTTATACTCTCAGGAGCATGCTTCAAAAATTGATGATGTCGTTTGTCGGCTTAATGACGATTTGAACGTTTATGTTAACGTTTGGTCAAGCAACTTTGGAATTAAAGTAAATCCCGGCAAGTGTCAAGCTATCATCATTGGTAGCCCTGGCCAGCTTCGCGGACTAGATTTATCGTCTATTCCACCTATTGTCTTTGATGGCAATGTCGTTAGCTATTCTTCATGCGTCAAGAATCTGGGACTCTTTATTGACAGCACTTTGAGCTGGAGCGAGCATGTGAAAGAAATAAGCAGGAAGTTTATGTGTACCTACTCTAAGAGCTCTCTACCGCTTTAAACACTCTCTTCCCTCTAGTACCAAGACCTTGCTTCTGCAGTCTCTGATCCTGCCTATTATCGACTATGGGGACGTATGCTGCTCCAACATCCCACAAGATCTTCTTAACAAGTTAGATCGCCTCTTTAATAGCTGTATACGCTTCATTTTCGGCCTTCGCAAATTTGACCATGTCTCCAAGTTTCGCTCCCAGCTTCACTGGCTCCCTATCAGGCTCCGCAGGAATGTCCGAACTCTCTGCGTCCTTTACTCGATTCTCTTTGATCCCAAATCACCATCTTATCTTAAAGAAAAATTTGCTTTCCTTCATACTACGCATGATAAAAATCTTCGTTCTGCTAATATATTCAGTTATTTACTCTTCGTCATACGAGTACTTCTGGTTTTATGTCTGACTCTTTTGTTCTGACAGCTGTACGACTTTGGAATGAACTGCCTTTCAAAATTAGAAAATCTTCTTCAAAATCTTCGTTTAAGAAGGCTTTGCAAAGTCACTATAAGGACTAATTTCTTCTTATTTTTTTTTTCTCATACTTTTCTCACTGATACGAATTCTGTGTGCAATCATATGTATTTATGTATGTTTATATATTTATTATATATGTGTAAGTTTATTAATACTTCTTCTTCTTCTTCTTTATTAATGGCGACGAACTTGTGTTGGATACACTGTTCCGCCAAAATCACGTGTGCAGCTTTTACACGGAAAGACTAATAGAATTAAAAATATTAAAAAATTAACAACTTATAACTAAACAAACTTATCCACGTCTACTTATAGATTTAATTTGTTAACGTTAATAAATTTAGACAGGGATTTTATAAGATTAGAATTAAAAGAGTTAAGAATGCATTTAATGTTAGTTGGGCGAGGAAAGTTATTCGGAAGGAAATCAAGTAAAGAAGAGCCAATTTTGGGACAGTTAAAAAGAATGTGGTTGACTGTGCCTTCTTCGAGACCACACTCACAAATGGAGCTGTCCTTGATTCTTAATTTCGCTAAGTGTACTGGAGTACACGAATGGCCTATACGGAGACGGCAAATTATTGATACTGTTTTTTTCTGCAAATGAGGGAAATTAAAGAACCAAGGTCTAGGTGGAATGATTTGTTGGATGTCTGCATAATATCTACCAACGCCCCTTCGCCTCGAATTTTCCCAATGTGTTTTCCATGACGAGTGTAAATGAGATCGGGAAAGGCAGGCAATATCATGAGAAAACAATTTAAAGTGATTCAAGGAACCAGTAGTGGCAGCAATTTTAGCACAAGAGTCGGCTGATTCATTACCAGGTATTCCCCTGTGGCTAGGAATCCAAGCTAGGACGATGTTGATGCCCTTTTCTCTGCAGGAAAAGAGAGCTTGTCTTATTTTGAGAATAGAAGGGAATTTCGTTTTTGATTTAAAAGGGTTGGATAAAATTGATTGGAGACAGCTTAAGGAATCGGTGAAAATCAAGGTGTTGTTTAAAGAATGGGAAATTGCAAAAAGGATGGCTTCTAAGATAGCTATAGATTCCCCAGTGAAAATTGATGTTGCTGGGGGACTTTTAAAGCACAGAGAAACTTTGTATGTAGGGATCCAGACTGCAGAGCCAACACATCTATCCTCCGCGAATTTGGACGCATCTGTATACATACATACCCATCCCTGCCAGTGCTCAGATATAATATTGTTAAATTCTTGAGAGGCCGAACTGGAATCTTTGGAAATGCCAAAATTAAGGATAATAGGAGGTTGAAAGATTAAAGATTCAAAGTTGTTAGAATAGAGAGGGTTTAGGGGATATTTTACAGTAGGAGAAGGAAGGCGGTTAAATTTTTGGTAACTGAGAATAATACATGGAGTATTTTTAGAATCAGAAGAGTTGAATAGTGATGAAAGATGATCTAGTTTTTTTAAAAGAGGGTGATTGGAATTCTGAGCAACCTTAACAAAGAACCGGTCAGACAGATATTGTCTGCGTAAGTAAAGGGGAGGATCTACGGCTTCAACTTGAAGAGCGTTAATGGGAGAGGATTTCATAGCTCCCAATATGACTCGCAGACATTTAGACTGGGTTTTCGTAAGCTTTTCAAGAATGGCTTTACTACATGGGTCTAAGAGGAAAGACGCATAATCGAAATGACTGCGAACGATGGCGTTATAAAGCAACTTTTGCGAGTAGGGATGGGCACCCCACCAGGTAC
This sequence comes from Anania crocealis, assembly GCA_949315895.1. NCBI lineage: Eukaryota > Metazoa > Arthropoda > Insecta > Lepidoptera > Crambidae > Anania > Anania crocealis. The sequence continues at coordinate 7,861,243 of OX438869.1, forward strand.
CTGAGAGCGCACGCAGGATATTTAGCCCTTTTTCAGCTATCCCAAGAATCTTGTTAAAGTGTGGAATACCCGTCAGTTTAGAGTCTAAAGTTAAGCCTAAAAATTTAACATCTTTCTTACAAGGTACAGGATCTCCGTTTATCAAAAATTGCAAATCTGCCGGGTTTCTTTTGCGAGTAAAGGTAACACAGCTGCATTTTGGGACGGATATGGAAAGACCGTGATCTGTTAACCAAACACCAAGGTATTGCAGGGCAGAGTTCAAACGAGAGGAGCACTCTGAAAGAGATTTAGATGAAAAGTAAATGGCTATGTCATCGGCATATTGAAGGATGTTACAAAAGGAGTCAACAGTTTTATCGAGGTCATATGTATAAATATTGTAGAGCAAAGGACTGAGAACTGATCCCTGAGGCAAGCCTTTCCAAATCAGACGAGGAGAAATAGCGGAATCTTGATTCCTTATCGAAATACATCTAGACATCAACATGTTGCAGATGAAACGAACCATCTTCTCCGAGACGCTCAGATGAAGCAACTTGTGCCTGAGCACTGGAAAAAGGACATTGTCATAGGCAGAAGATATGTCCAAAAATATTCCTACAAGAAATTCCTGATTTTTTAATGCCAGCCGGATATCCGTAGTCAGTATACTCAAACTGTCCAGCGTGCTTCGGCCTTTGCGAAATCCAAACTGAGAGTTCGATAAGATTAAATTAGATTCCATGAAAAATTCGAGCCGGGTTCTGATCATGTGTTCCATAATTTTAAGAAGAGCGGAAGAAAGGGCTATAGGACGGTAAGAGGAATGGTCTGAAGGATCCTTCCCCGGCTTGAGAATAGGAATAACTACCTGATGCTTCCAGGGGTCTGGAAGAATACCTTGATCGAAAAAGGAATTTAATAATGTTAAGAAAAATAATTTTGCTTCTTTAGGAGAGTTTATGATAAAAGAGTAAGGTATCCCATCCGAACCAGGAGAAGAGTCGATCAAACCATTTAGAGCTGAATTTAGTTCATCAAAAGAAAAGGGTTTATCTAAATTACTACTGGATGGTAAATAGCTAGCGGGTGAAGGAAAACAATCTATAAAAGGAACAAATGAAGGGGCCAATTTGTCAGTAAAAGGATTTAACCAAATGGAAGGGTCATTAGACGGAGCGTTTAATGGGATGAGGGACTGGCGGTATCTTTTAATTTGATTCCAAACTACAGAAGAAGGGGTTTTCGGGGACATGCTCTCGCAAAATTTCAACCACCCCATTTTTTTCTTTTTAAGAAGGAATTTCCTAACCTGGGCAGCAGTCTTTTTGTATTGTATATAATTCTCCATGGTCATAGCCCGATTGTAAACTTTTTCTGCCTCTCTGCGCTTCTGAACCATGGCAGTACACTCAGCATCCCACCAGGGGGAGGAGACTCTACGAGAATAAGTTTTAGTGGGAATATGTGAATCTGCTGATGCCTTAAGGGCATCAACAAAAGCAGAATAAGCTTCAAGAGAGTTTGAATTGCTAATGTCTGGAAACGAGTTTAGTTTATGTCTGATAGAGTTAGCAAAGGAAGTCCAGTCAGCATTTTTCGTTTTGTACTTTAAAAGAGGAGGAGGACGAGATGGAGAAGAGGAACCATCTGGTAACGTCACTATGATAGGAAAGTGATCACTACCATAAGTACAGTTAAGGACATTCCATGAGAGAGAAGATGCTAAATTTGGAGAGCAAAAGGACAGGTCTACTGCAGATGCCGAGTTTTGAGATGGAGAACTCCTTCTCGTTGGACGGCCATCATTCAGAATGCACAGATTAAGGTCGTCCAAAAGGTCCAAAAGCAATAAACCAGGAGAATCAATCTTGTAAGAGCCCCAAGAGGTGTGATGAGAATTAAAATCTCCTAACACCAGGACTGGAGAGGGGAGGGAGGAAATAGTAGAGCGCAGTTCATTTAAGGAGGTTGCATTAGGGTAGGGAATGTATACAGAAAGGAGGGAGATGTCAAACACTCGCACAGCCACGACTTGGATGTCTTGGCTGTGAGGGGGAAGAACAATTTGGGAGTAACAGAGGGAGCGCTTCACAAGGAGAGCACTACCCCCGTAGCCATCGGACCTATCATCACGGAGACACGAGTAGCCTGAGACACGAAACAGTGAATCAGGAACTAGCCATGACTCCGAGACAGCTAAGACCAATGGAGAGAATTTATTTATGAGGGATATTAAATCGTGTTTTTTAGCTCTAATACTTTGGCAGTTCCACTGAACTATCTTTGTTGCCATTGTTATAATTAATCAAAGAAGATGCTTTGGATAATTGGGAGAGTTTATCTGCTACGTTGGACGGTATATGTACGTTTTGTCCGGAGACAATGCGGAGAACCAAGGATAAGATAAGCTCCAGGAGCTTATTATTATCCTCAGAAGGAGTGGAGGGATTTGGATTAGGGTTAAAAGCAGAGCCGTTTGGGAGGGAAGAGCAACAGCCACCAATAATAGCCTGGTGTGCCTGTCGGTCATAACTTTTTCCCAAAGGAGCTGATGGACGAGGAGGACGTGAAATGGTTTTCCTATAGGAAATTGGAGTTTGTGTAGAAGGAGCTTGGGAGAGGGTAAGTGAACTAGGGAGTTGTGTAGAGGGAGATTTTGCAATATCAGCATAGGATTTGCGGACTGCAGGGTAGAGGGAGGAAGCTTGCTCGTATGAGACGTTGTCTTGTGACATAACGAGTTTTATTGACTTTTGTCTTGAATGTTCAGGGCATGATCTACTCAAGGCATAATGTGGGCCAGAACAATGAAGGCAAGATGCCTTGTCTTCTTGGATGGTACAATCCTCCGCCGAATGAGGTTGGGCACAGCGATAGCACCTTGGTTTGGAGCGGCATTGGGCTTTCACGTGACCGAATCTGCAGCAGTTCATACATTGAATTGTAGGTAACTGGTAGGTTTCAACCTGAATGGAGGTATGGTAAACAAAAACTCTTTCAGGTAGGACCTGACCCTTAAAAGTTACTACAACAGATTGGGTGGGAATCCAAGATGTTTTGTGATCTAACACTTGTTTTCTATTAAGGCGTCTGGCCTTCAGAAGAATGCCACAGCCAGCTGGAACAGTTAAAGATTCTGCTAGTTCTTCCATGGTCCAGTCAGAAGGAATGCCTTTAATGAGACCTATGCGGGTAACATTATATGTTGGAATCGAGGCCACATATTTATATAGGGGCAAAAGTTCATTATTAATGAAGCTATTGGCCGCAGCTGGGGTACTAAACTCAACGGAGATCCTATTTCTACCTATCTTTTTAACGCCATCCATCACTACATCCGATATTTTGTTGGTAACCAAGAACCTACCAAATCTAATTGGTTGTATGTAGGTTGGAGCTGAAGGGTCTGACTCGATGCGTGAAACGTAGACTATAAAGGGCCCTTTATCAATGTTGCTATAGGATTTAGGAGCAATAACAATCGACGGGTGGGTGTACATTGCTTGGTTGCTGCTGTTGCTAACACTAGGCGAACCGGAGGAAGAGGGGTCGGTGATAGATCTCTTGGCAGGTTCGGCGGAAACATCCGTCTCAAGGCGGCGTTTAGTCGCTGATTGGGAAAAGACTGGTAAAGACAGCTCCATAGGAGATGGGGCCCGGTCCGGCGGATCGGGAGGATCAGGTGGGATAGGGTCCATTATTGTAACCTACCAGATATATAAATATATAATTAAACCGTAACCCTAGTGGAAAATAGGCTTAATTATGTTAAAACAAGACACTGAACACTAGATCACACTACAAAATAAACAAAAACCGAGAACGCACGTGTAGTAACCACACTCGCAACTCCCCGAACCAACACCAGTTTATTAATAGTAGTTTTAATTTACTTTCATGATTGTTATCTTTTTATTTTTTCTTTCTCTCTTTTTGCACCGCCTGTATTATTTCTGTTTGGCCCAATGGTTGACTGGGAGAGAAAGCTTTTAGCATTAAGTCCGCCTATTGTACTATATTTTTTATTGTGCAATAAAGTGTAAATAAATAAAATAAAAAATCTAGCGACTTCCCGAGAACATCACCAATAATTCGACGTACTACGTAGCCCCTCCGCTGCTCTGGGTGAAAGCCCTGGACATGGTGATGGACCGGCTTAATAGGTATATTTTGCTCAATGAAATTAGGACTTTAAATAGACGAACTGAAGGGCACCCCAATTCGAGTGATAAGACCGCCCGAATTTGGCAGCTCTAATGTAGTTTCTGTTCTAAATTTATTTTTAACGGTGTAAATATTCATTCAATAAAGATTGCCACTTTCTCATATACGAGTACCTATATGAGAAAGTCCCAAATCGAAATAAGATGAACGTCAAGATGGTGCGCATTGCGATCACTATATTAAACAGAGCTTCTCAAGGCTTAGGTCAGCTTCATTTAGTAAACCCGCCTTGACGTTCTTGAAATAGGTTTTTTTTTTCAAATTGATCTCCAATCGCCGACTTTAATTTAAATGATTGTTCAAGAAAGAATAACCGTTCCACTACTCTATCAGAAAACTCGCACGAAGTTATTATTACATTTTAAATTTACAATTACAGGTAACATGACGTGCTGTGTTAAAAAAATTGGCCAAGTGCGTGTCGGACTCGCGCACGAAGTGTTCCGTACCATTGATTAAGTATACAACAGTAAAGAACATCGGTCAAATTTCAAAGAAGCTGGACCTGACACTCATTATAGATGGGCACTTTTAATTTTGTATGATTTTGTTAGAAAACATCATTGTAAATATGAAAGTAGCAAAATATTTCATCAAAAACTTCACTAATTGGAAATATAAATATTTTTATCTTTTTAGGTTAGGATGACATTCAATAATTTTTACAACATAATACCTAAGGTTTTGAGTGAAATTATGGTTCTTAGACAACAAGTAGCAGATATCACAGTCCAATAAACAAAATGCGTGTCAAAAAAAATAAACACAGAACAAAATATTGCACAGTACGTATCAAAGCAAACGCAAAGATCGACTGCAAGACAACTCGGACACCGGTAAAGACATCTGTCATTTTAAAAACTGACGTTCCATTACTCGCTTTCAAATGTCATTTGAAACACAATAATATTATTCTCGAATTCAAATGATAAAATCGTTAGTAATATTTTTTAAGTGAAATTATATTGTGCTACTAATTATATAAGAACGCATAACAAACCTTCAAACACGGTCAGACACGTTCAAAAGCTACAATACTGTTATCCCAACCAAAAAAAAAAAATTCGGAATATTATTTTATTTCTCAAAAACCACAAGTTCTTTTGATGTATAAATAATTCATAAAATATAATTAAAAATAACTTATTTTTTAAAATACAAGTCATTAATGCCCACGTTCAGGTACGATTTGGCCATCGTTCTTTATTTAATGTAGTGCCTACCTGTTGCCATTTATTGATGTCGAGCAAAAATAGGCAAAAAATTTCGTTTTTTGTATGGGATATTTATTTTATTTTAATTTTATTATTTATTATTAAAGTAAACATACAATTGAGTATTTTATGAATATTTCAAGTACTTACTTGTTGCCATTATTGATATCGAGAAAAAAGGGCAAAAAAATCGTGTTTGTTGTATAGGAGCCCCCCTTAAATATTAGTTTTATCTTGTTTTTAGTATTTGTTGTTATTGCGGCAACAGAAATACATAGTTTGTGAAAATTTCAACTGTCTAGCTATCGCGGCTCTTGAGATACAGCCTGGTGACAGAGCGACGGACAGACGGACAGACAGCGAAGTCTTAGTAATAGGGTCCCGTTTTTACCCTTTGGGTACGGTACCCTAAAAAACCCCACGCGCTACCCGCACGCGCCTACACTGACTTTTGAGGCAACATTTTGCTTGGCATACCTTTCAACATCGCAACATCATTCACTTGTTAGAGTAGGTATCAAATAAAAATTTTAGATTAATAACAGACCCTTAGATTTTGTCATGCCTTGACCGTTAAATTTAGAAGATAATGTAGAAAAGTAAAGGCGTGTAAGTCGAAGTATTAGATTTGGGGTAGCTCTTCTAATATGAGAAGTATTTTTCAAAAAACAATACTAAATTGCTAGTTTAAATAAATAAATAAATGTTAAATGAGGCCAACACAACACCACATACATTGTTCTTATCCCAATTTGAATAACTATTTAAAGCACTCGTAGTTTGGAAACCCGAATAACGAAGGTACCACATAGACTTAGACCCGAGAAAATGTAGAAAAATACTTATTTTTTCTACATTGACCCGTCCGGGGATCGAACCTGTGACCTCGGAGCAGGCGACACTATGAAAACCGGTGTGTACGCTCAGTCACGGAGGTCGTTGAATATAAATTGACTGCTATAACTATTTAGTTACCCAGACATGTGGTGTGTCGATTAATAAGCCAGCAGACTTCCATCAATGTTTTCAGTTAGTTCTACAACCAGTTGTGTGTTCGAGTCCCACCTGAGGCGGTTGCAATTTTTATTCCATTGAAACTATTTTGATGAGGAATAAAATTGCTGGTGCTAACTGCCTTAGGTGTTAGAGCAATCGCTCGGTAAGTGGAAGTCTGTGGGTTCTAATTTCACCTAAGACAAGTCTTAGGTACCAGTTGCACGGATCACACGCATGTCATCAGATATGCAAGTGGTCATCCAAGCATTTTGTCAAAGACTCAGAACTCAGGTAAACTTAAATATAAAATAAAAAACACACGCAGCTTTTTTTTACAGTATGCAATTAATAAAATATTTTTTCAAAATTACTTCTCTCCTGTTTTACATCAATCTAGAATAGTCTAGATGTTATTTACTTATATCTGTCGAAATGCGCATCTGTCCAATTGCGTTTCTGCCGAGCTGCGTATCTGACAAGTTGCGAATCTCACGCATTGCGAATTTGGCCAATTGCGAATCTGACGAGTTGCGTTCCCATCTAGCAGTCTGACAAAATGCTTGGATGACCACTTGCGAATCTGACGACATGCGTGTGATCCAGTTGCACCATCAAGAAATTGTTTCGTACATGTTTGAATACCTCATGAGGTTCATGCCCACTTTTAAATATTTCATACTCACCTGTTTTAGACGAACCTAGTTTCTTGGGAGAAGTAGACCAATTTTAGCTTGATTGATTTACTAAAAATATCTAAATCAGAAAAATAAAATTTCATTCTTTATTTCCTGTGTATAAATATAAAGTTTATTTGGGTATGCTGTGTGAACAATTTTTAGCAAGGGAACAGGGCCCCAATTTTGCTAATTTACAAATGGCGCAATGGCATCGCAATCGTATATTTTGACATTACTACCATACAAAATGTGTCAAAATATACAATTGCGAGTCTATTGAGCCAATTGTAAATTAGCAGAATTGGGGGCCTGGAATCAAAGGTTAAGTAACTCAACAATAATATGACCAAATTTAGTAACTAAATTGCTCTGTTACTTTCAAAACTTCTTAACCATTTACAAAAAGCATATTCAGTTTTGTAAACATAAAAATCATTTAACTTTCCTAGTATTGTCAAATAAATTTCCTTGCTTAACCCTTTGACTGATTTGACTTTTTTTGATTGTATTACTATTACTATTACTAACCCTTCGACGCTCGCATATTCCAGACACAATTAAAATCAATTGTTATCATAACAACCGGTTATCGCTTGGGGTTCAAAGCGTTAAGTTTGAATCTGTATAAATAATTTTAATGATAAACAAAATCATACTCAAAACCATATCTTAAAATCATTTTAATAAAACAATATGCAAAACATTGTCAATAAATATCTTTGGGAGGAGGTCTTCCAAAAAGAAGCTTCCAAGAGACAGGTTTAATAAGTTGTGACATTAAATCAGATTTTTCGGAAAATAGCGGCAACAAGCTAGCTAAATAGTGAATCATCTCATAAGCATCAGGTATATTATTACCTTCAGAACAGTATTTATAAAGTATTAGACAAGGCAAAGATTTTTCTTCACAAATTTCATACAATAATGATGCAAATCCACCTCCATATATTCTTAGTCTTGTATCATGTGATTCATGTTCCATCCAATTTAATGTCTTAACACTAGACTTAAAGGAGGATAAGTCACTTGCCACAAATCTGAATGGAGAGGTTGATATATGTTTTTTTTCATGAGCAAAACTGCTACTTAATATAACAATGTCTTTAACATTACGCTCCTTAAACTTCTTTGAGACTTCTTCCAAAAATGCTCTTGCAAATTTATATATCAAAGGCGCCCTCAGTTGTAAAACGATTATGTTTCTGGTAGCACATTTGTAGACCTCAAAGGAACCAGATAATGTAGAAGAATTCAAGTCGTAAGGATCATATCCTAATACTGGAATTAGCGCAGGACTGTATACAGAGGCAATTTTTACCATATCCAAGGACGAAATTAGTAAGTCACAAGCGAGTTGTCCGACATTACCCACCGCTACACTTGGCACAATACAAGTGTAACCTGACAAATCACCATCTTCGATAAACTTCCAAATATTTACTTCAGACATATTTATCTTTCGTTTCTTAACATAATTTGTAAATAATTTTTAGGTTGTTTGTTTTCCTCCGGCAAGATGACAGACAATGACACAATTTTTTTTTTATCTGTGACAATGACTTGCTGCGTGCATTCTTTTTCTTTTATTGTGTTTTTACTACAGACAAAGTATATATTTATAGACGAACAAAGCCTGCGAGATAGAAGGAAACCTCTGGAAATCTAACAAGATAGAAAAAGAAAACTAATCTTTTCATTTTGTGATCTGTTGTGATTGACACAGTGACACCCAGCGACAACTGCGATATAAGCTTCACAAAGGACATAATTTTTTTTTAGTACTTAATTAAAAATTTTATGACTGACACAGTTTATATACAACTATAATCTAGAGACTAAAAGCTATCATTCTGCATAACTTTAAGATTTTTAAAGACCTCCGTTAAAGTAAAAAATAATAATATATTAACCTAAGCTGTACGCGTTTCCGAACCAAAGTTACGAGTTTTACTTGGCTGACAATTATTTGACGGCTTTCAGCTGTCAAACATGAATTTTTCTAAGGTTTTGTGTGCGGAAAAAGAAAAAAATAGCGTTTTTTTGAGTTTCATGACATTATAAAATGACTGAATTCACTAATAACTAGGCAGCATGGACTCAGGCCTTAGCGGGTTCCGAAAGAAACAGAAAGTAAAAACAAATATTTTTCTGACAGCAACAAAACACTAAATTGATAATGCGAATATTAATGATAAGCATTGATTTATTGCAATAATTTGCTCCAAAATACAGCGTCTACTTAGAATGTAAGCACGAAAAACGCGCAACTAAAACTTAGCCATATCTGGCTTACTTCATTCCGCAAGCTGTCAGTGCTCAACGTCACGCTAAGTCAAACACAGCTCGCGAAAAATAATTTAAAATGACTGTTTGAACTATGAAGAAGTGTTCTAGCATATCAGAGAAACAAAAAAAAAGTGATAAAGTTTCATTTGGTAAGTACTTACATTTTATATATTTTCTCATTTTCAATATTATAATACATTGTTTTAGGATATGTGTTTCATTTTACAATATTTTTTCACTGCCAGACAACTACACGATGATCATGTCACGTTTTGGTTTATAAATGCAAAATAAGACAAAGCTGTAGATATACAGTTTTTATCTATTAATTACGGTTTTCTACAGCTTTTTGTATAATTTCGAAACAGTTATTGAAGTAGCTACGGTTCCTGCATACATTTTCCGGTCTTGAATACATTTCTTGTAGTTTTTAAAGGTTTAAAATGCATTTTTGATCCATCGCCTAACGTTCTAACGTTTTAATCGGCGAAACTCCGGGTCCTTCGGGTCTTTGGTCTTTCTTTGTCTAAATGTACAAAAAACTACATTTAGTAAAATAATTTACCCCAAATATGGCAACCTTATGTTGACACTTAATGTGTAGTCTGTCAAATTTGAAACTTCTAATTTTCTTGATTTTCAAACAGCTTCGTATATGTAAGTAAATTTTCATTGAATTGTTTTCAAACTGTATAGGTTGAGCATGTTATTATGTTTTGGTGGATTTGAGGAATTGTTTTGAGCATTTAGTTCATTAAAAAGTGTTGGAAAAACGGCGAATATTTTATAATGATAAAAACATTTTTCTATCTTGCTGAAAAAAGATTGGATTTCTGGTAAATCTCGTGTCCCCATAACAAAGTATAATATATCGATCTGATCCCTGTATTTTATTTATAGAGACTAATCTGACATGAATGTACCGTTCTAATGCGTTGTCACTAAAGATTAGCTCAGTGGCTACTAAATTATACAATAAGGTAATAATTTTAAATTCAACTGAATCTTTGTGATCTGACACTACTGTTGTTTTTTGCAGACTACCCAGAAATGAGAACATTAAAAAAAGTGGCTTGACGCTATGTCTAAAGAAAACTTTCAAAGATACTCTGTAATTTGTAGCCTGCATATTTTAAACACCGAGGATATCTTTAGATAAAAGTCATCAATGATTGTAAGACCTGGGGCTACGTAAGTATTGGACCTAAGTATTGTAGATTGCAGCCAACTAGTGGTCCAGGGCAATTTGCGCAAATCTCGTAAATTGTTACTCTCATTCCCTCCCCATTCTTCTCAGTTCTACTCAAAATCCTTCTCTGTTCAGTCTGACCGTTTATGTAACTCCTTACCCATAACTATTAGAGAATCTGAGTCTTTTCCCATTTTTAAGACCAGACTCAAAGCACTATTCCTGTCGCGCTAATGGCATTAGTTTACGTTTTTCGGTTTGTGTTGGTGTAGATGGTTACTTTTTTTTATTTTTTATTGTTACTTATTTTAAATATTTGTATATATGTGCTATTGTTTAGGTAGGTTTATGTATCTTATGTAGGTATATGTATTATGTGTATTGTTTTCTAGTTAAATGTATGTTGTTGAATCTGTCATACATCGCTTGTTTTGCACTGTGCTACCCTTACTCCACTAAAATATAATTTCATCTACCCTAAGGTTGTCTGGTAGAGATCGCTTAAAGCGATAAGACCGCCTAATTTGTACTTTCTCCTGGATTTGTTATATTGTGTTATTTTGTAATTAGTGCAATAAAAGTGTTTATCTATCTATCTATCTATATTAAAAAAAGTTTTCAATTTCATATCTTGTTTTACTATTTTTAAGTCTCATCCTTTTGTAAATTTGTATATTTTGAAAATTTTTGTAATTTGTTTATACAGGAATATTTTGATGACAAATAGTGAATTGAAATTGATATAACGACTGAGGAGTTATAATAATTCATATTTAATTAAATGTTAAATTTTTTGTAACCTATTTTTTTTAATGTAATTAGTATCACGAATGTATATGCTGTATCTTTAAATAAATTAAGAACTTTTGTACCATATTCTCAGAAATAAATGATTGATTGATTGATTGATTGATTAAAAAATCATGTCTCGTTTTACGTTTACGAACAGCGTTATAATCCTATGTATTATACTTCAATATACTAACTAGTAATTCTAAATAAACCATGTACTACGAATAAAAATCGAAATTCTAGTATGTACTTCAGTAATTTTAAAGTAAAAAAAAAACATTTGCTCAGAAAATCTGTAGTGACAGATGCAAATAAGGATATATTTTTTAAGTGAGATAAAATGGTAACCGATTTCAATTTCCTTATCATTATAACCTACACCCCGTTGGTCTAGTGATTTAAATACCGGGCCAAGATCTCGGGATCCCAGGTTCGAAACCCCGGGTCAGGCAACAAAAAAATTCGAATTTTCGAACGTTGCTCGGGATTGTGATCACCAGCACGCATTTGGCAAACGTGGTGATTATGCCAATTCCCATCATGCAGTGGTAACTTGAATTCAATGATGGAGGCCTTTACCCTGCTGCAGTGGTATGATTATAGGCTGTTACTTTCTTACTTTCTATCATTTTATCACGTACATACTTATTACTTTGGGGTGGTGGGATCTGTCTCCTAGTGGTCCACCCTGGGCAACGGCATCTATGATGACGGCTAACAGATCCCTCTGCGGTGGCAGGCTTCGTAAGAGGCCGCCTGGATGCTACCACTGCCGGAATCCAGCGCCAAACAGTTTTTCTGTGTTCCGCTGGTGTACCAGTACGGGATACTGGGTAAGCTCGCTCCATCTTAGGCTTCTTCTTAACCGTACAGTTAAGTATGAAGTCAAGAGCAAGCCCGTTAATTATTAAAAAAAAAACACCAACTGTACCCAAAATCAACACTACATTGCATCTGGAAATAAGAATTCTAAGGGGCATGGCTAGAGATCATGCTCTCCAGTCGCGCCCCATGAAATTTTCATTTTCTTCAAAATTACTGAACAAACAAACTAGATTGTAACTCGAACATGGTGTACTCGTACACTCGTACTTAGGTAGAACATTGAAGTATAATAGGTCAGACCGCGGCACAAATAGTAGAACACAAGGAACAACATCTGGTAACAGAGAAATATTGCTTTAATATATTAGCTATTTTACCCACGTATCCTTCTTTTTTTTGAACATGATTGCAATATTTCTACTTTTCAACGCTATTATGTAAAATAAAACCTATCTATTATATAAAAAAAAAGGTTGTATCGAAAATCAAGCTGCAATTGTATAGATTCTGCATTAGGCAAAATTTCTTTGACCTAAATTTTAAGTGGCTTAATAAGTTGTTTTACAGGTTGTCACCCTACAGATGTTAGAGGCCTCTATCTCTGTCACTCGAACCGCGTTTTGTTATTAGTGCACATTCCAGTTATGTAATATGTAAATTCCTTGGGTCTGATGGATTTAACCACAGAGTATTTGACGACAGGCAAATACTCTGTGGTTTTAAATCGCTGCTAATTTTTAAATCGCTGCTATCTCTAATAATATTGCTATAAATAAGCACAAAACACATTTATATTTTGAGTGAATAAATAAAAAACGGAGGTCTTTAAATTAATAAATCAGGCATCAACGGGTTCGTAAAAAAATATTCTTTCACCTAGTATATACAGGGTGAAATTTTAACCACTTTCCAAATTTTAATATATCAATCTACGAGACAAAAAACAAATGACGTATTTTTTCTTTTGGTATAGCCCAGTACAAAAATGTCAAGATAAAGCACTTAGAAAATGTCCGCAAAAATCTAAAATTTTTGATACGGCTGCCTAGCAACACTTTTTTTACGCGATTCGCATCGTATTCATTTATTACGATACTATTCATAAGTTTTTAATTTTCCCTTTATACCTTATCAGGCCTAGGACCGTAAAATTTGAAAACTATATTGCGAAAAATATTTTCGGGTGAAAGCTTGATTTACATTTTTTACTCCATTAATGGGCTCTAAATACAATACTGAACGCCTATAAAAAATTTGGAAAGTGGTTAAAATTTACATACATACATACATACATACACTTACGCCTTTTTCCCGGAGGGGTAGGCAGAGACCATATCTTTCCACTTGCTACGATCCTTACAGACTACTTTCGCTTCATCCACATTCATTAATCTTTTCATACACGCTCGCCGGTTTAGGGTACTCTTGACCTGACCTTTCTTTAGAACTTCCCCGATTTGATCAAGATAAGTTCGTCGAGGCCTTCCCCTTCCAACATTTCCATTCATACTCGCCATATATATCTTTTTAGTCAACCTGCTTTCATTCATCCTCTCAACATGTCCAAACCATTTAAGCATTCCTTTTTTAATACTGGTCACTACATCCTCTTTTACACCACATCGATCCCTTATCACACTATTTTTAATCCTGTCACTCAGATTGACTCCAATCATACTTCTTAACGCTCTCATTTCTACTGCATTTACTCTGCTTTCATGTTTTCTCTGCCACACCCAACTTTCACTCCCATACATCAGTGTTGGAACCAACACCCCTCCATGCACAGTCAGGTGGGCCTTTTCGGACAGCTTCTGACTGCTCATAAAAGCGTGCAACGCTCCATTCACCATGTTGCCGGCATTTACTCTCCTTTCAATATCACTACTACACCTTCCATCCGCTGTAAACATTGATCCCAAATAAACAAACTCCTTCACTTGCTCCACTTTTTCATCTCCTATCAAAATGTTACACTCTGTCATGCTACCCTCCTTTTCAAAAACCATTGCTTTTGTTTTACTTACATTCACTTTCATTCCTTTCTTGTTCAAATCTTCATACACAATATTTACCATCTCCTGCAACTCCTCTGCCGACGATGCGAGGAAGACTTGATCATCAGCATAAAGCAGACATTTGACGATCAAATCTTTCATTCTAAATCCCCGTTCACTTTCTTTCAAATTTTTCAAGCAACTATCCATGAATAAGTTAAACAGCCATGGTGACGCTACACATCTTTGTCTAACACCTTTTGCAATGCTCAAAAATTCAGTGTACGCCCCGTTGATCCTGACACAAGCACTAGAATCCTTGTATAGGGATTTCAGTACTTGTATCAAAATACTGTTCACCCCATACATGGATAGTGCTGACCACAATTCATTTCTCACCACTCTATCATAGGCCTTTTCCAAATCCACGAATGCGCAATAGACTTTCTGGTTTTTAGCCAAAGATTTTTCAGCTATGCACCGCAAGGAAAATACCTGATCCATACATCCCATCCCCTTTCGAAATCCTGCCTGAGCATCCCATACTTTCTCATCAGTTTCTTTCGTCACTCTCTCAATCAATACCTTTGCATACAGTTTGCCAACGACACTAAGCAGGCTTATAGCGCGATAATTTTTGCAGTCTAGCTGTGACCCTTTTCCCTTATACAGCGGAACTATAACAGCCTTGCACCAATCACTTGGTACTCGGCCGCTTCTCCAACACAAGTTGAAAAGGCAGTACAGCTGATTAGCATCTCCTTTAGCATCTCGACTGATACTCTATCATACCCTGCAGCCTTACCCGACTTCATACTTTTCAACGCTTTTAGAAGCTCATCCATTTCTATCGCACTGTCAGTCTCACTTTCATCTACTTCTGGTATATTCAACTCTTGCGCTGCTTCTTCTTTTTCAAACAAACTTTCAAAATATTTCTTCCATCTTTTCAACACGCATTCCTCACCTTTTACTATGTTACCATCCCGGCCTCTAACTCTACTCAACTCTACTCAATTAAAATTTCATCCTGTATAACAGTGCCAAGTTCATGGAGTTTTTATTTTAATACCAAGAAGCTCCATAGTAAAAAAATTATGCCCTTTAGGGAATTATTTCTTAAATCGTAGATTATTTAAAGTACTTTGAACAATAGTCACATCATGTGAATCACATGTTCTGTGAGTGCCTGTGGTCTCAACCACAAAAATGATGCAGAAAATTGCTCATTTCAGAGGTAATTAAGTAGAAAGTCCCTTTATATCAACGATATACAAGAAATAGGTCTGCATGGACATTTGACACTATACGCCGACGATACTTGTCTTTTTTACTTTGGGACCAGTATTAGTCACATTATTAGTTTGGCTCAAAGCGATCTTAATAATCTCTTTAAATGGCTACAATGCAATCTTCTGACGATCAACATTTCGAAAACTTCTTACATCATATTCAAAGCCAAAAATAAGATCATACCTCCACACCAATCACTCACTATAAATAACATCCCAATAAAAGAGCAAAGTTCGGAAAAATATCTTGGTTTAAATGTTGACAACAGATTGTCATGGAGTGTCCACATTGATTACATCAAAAAAAGCTAAGTTCTTTAATCGGCTCACTACGCAACGTTGTACGTTGCCTACCACGTAAAATTCGAATGGCCATATACAACTCATTAATCAAATCTCA
Organism: Anania crocealis; assembly: GCA_949315895.1. Lineage (NCBI taxonomy): Eukaryota > Metazoa > Arthropoda > Insecta > Lepidoptera > Crambidae > Anania > Anania crocealis. Next base: position 7,877,120 of record OX438869.1, read on the forward strand.
CTTAATATATCTAATCGAAATCTGGGGCACCGCAGTCAAAACAAAATTATCTGAACTTCAAATCATTCAAAATAAATTAGTCAAGATGCTCTTTCACTATCCCTACCTTACGCCTACGACATCGATCTACGCAGAAACTAACATAATGACAATTAAACAACTATACATTTACCACACATGCATACTTATTCGCAAAATTGTAAACAAAACCATTCACACCTCAATAACACTCGCACAAGTAAAGCACACTACCACACGCTTATCCCGACGAGCTAGTTTTCTGGTATTGCCGAAGGTTCGCACACAATCCGGCAAAAATATGATAACCTACGGAGGTGCACAATGGGGACTACCGTTTCTTTGCTCACCAGTTGGCGCCACTGTAGACTAAGGTCCGGAGGTATAGCTGTCAAAGGCGATTGGCGCCGAAACAAAGTGTTAGATCTTGAATCTAATTAAGGTTAAATTGTTTATAAATAACTATCTTCATATCAACAAACTAACTTCTGAAATAGTTGCTCTTGAGGCTGCCTATTTTGCGCTTTTTCTTAATTCCGCTTTTAAAGCGTTCACATTAATCGCCAAATAATCCATATTTGCGATATTTTACGAAGGAGATCACTTTCCAGCAGGTAAATTAAAGAAATTATAATTTATGCAACAAATTCCGCTAAAACCAGTACAAAGTGAATGATATTGGACCTCACGCGACACTAGCGCCTCTAGTGGCAAATTAACTAGCGATAGCCCCCATTAGACAACCGTCTACCCACCGATATAAAAAAAAGTGAATCAATCGAAACTTTAAAAAAAAATTGGCACATTATGATAATGAACATTTTTTCTTATAAATTAGTCAACATTAAAAATATCAACTACCTTATCCAAACTAAACACAATCTTTCAAGCAGAATGTGTCGGTATAACCAAAGCGGCACAGACGGTAGCAGCCAGAGACATCAGAAATTTTAACATTAAGATCGTCTTTGATAGCGCATCCGTACTACAAGCCCTAAAAAGCTTTCTGGAGTCACCTGGGATGGTTGGAGTAGAAGGCGGGGACACGTACAATGGCCCAATAAAGAGGCTAAGTGCGGACAAAGCCCAGACAAAACAAACAAACAAATAGCAGTTATGACAAATTCAATATTTTTCTCATTATTAAAAACCAACTAAACAAACTGTGTGCAATTTTTTTTACAACTAGCAACACTGATGTTGATTGGTTTTGTGTTTCAAATTATTTGTTTTTAATTCGATTTACGTACAGAAAATGTATAAAATGTAAGTACCTAACCTAACCTAACCTGTGAAATGAAACTTTATCACTTTCTTTTTGTTTCTCTGATATGCTAGAACACTTCTTCATAGTGCAAACAGTCATTTTAAATTATTTTTCGCAAGCTGTGTCTGACTACTTAGCGTGACGTTGAGCACTGACTGACAGCTCGCGGAACGAAGATTTGGCTAAGTTTTAGTTGCGCGTTTTTCGTGCTTACATTGGGTTTCTAGGTGTTATTATTCTAAGTGTTAATATAAAATTATGTCAATCTGTTTATTCACTTTAATGTTTTGTGTCGACAAAGTTCTATTTCTCACCACTGAAATGTCTTGACATCACTGAAAATCAGCGTCGCAGCACACGGATTTAAATATTAATTAACCTGGATCGAGTACTTCTATATCTAATATTTTCAAATGTGCACTCTAAAACAATAGCGCTAAGATTACTTTTTCTCTGCCAAATGGAAAAGTAGGAAAACGAGCCAAGGAGATAACTAAAATAGTAGTGTGTCCTTGTCTAGCAAGTTTGTTATGGAGAAGGGTGTCCACGCTATAAGTAATTTATGATAATAAGTTTCACTGTATTCGACTGTATATATATATTTTTTTAATTTAGAAATAACCGGGTTTTTTGTATAATAATTATTTATGATCCAAACATGAATTTAATCCCTCGATCGTGAGTTATTCCAGACACAATTGAAATCAATTGTTATAGCGGCACGCGCGTGCCTCCTGGGGGTTGAGGGATTAAATACTAATTAATAATTTTAAATAGTGTGAGTCAAGCATTTTTCCAATGGGGACTACCGTTTCTTTGCTCACCAGTTGGCGCCACTGTAGACTGAGGTCCGGAGGTATAGCTGTAAAAGACGACTTTATAAGATCGACGCCGAAACAAAGTTTTAAATCTTGAATCTAATTAAAGTTTATTATTTTTAAATAACTATCTTCATATCAACAAACTAACTTCTTAAATAGTTGCTCATTAAGGCCGCCTATTATATCGCTTTTTCTAAATTCCGCTTTCAAAGCGTTCATATTGATCGCCAAATAATCCATATTTGCGATAATTTTACGAAGGAGGTCACTTTCCAGCAGGTAAATTAAAGAAATTGTAATATATGTAACGAAGCCCGCTAAAACCAGGGAAAAGTGAATGTTATTGGACCTCATACAACACAAGCGCCTCTAGTGGCAAATTCACTAACGATAGCCCCCATTGGGCTACCACAGCTCATAAATTATTGAATAAAAATATTTAGTTAGATTTTACTCTATGTGTATTTTATTGCTGTACAGGATGCCTAAGGGTGAATCTATTGCTGGAAAGTGGAAAGAAACCTGGCAAAAAAATATTTGTTACTCACCAATGACAACAAATTTTTTCGAAAAAATATCAATTTTAACCTCGCTTAAATGATATCCAGTACAATCTCTCACTACTGAATCAAGACACGAACAAATTAGAAATTAATTATCGCAAACAGATAATAATTAAGCATAAAATTAAAAACGTACGCCAACGAAGATACTCTTAAAATGACGGGGAAAAAACTGACTATGCGAAATCGGCTGCATATAATGTTTAAATTTCTAATAATTTTTTTGTCCATAATTATTAATGACAAAAAAATTATTAGAAACAAGAAATTTCTTGTTTTATTTCCTTTGCTCCGATTCGGTCCTAAACATGTCTACTACCACTTTAACTTAACGATCCACTGTAACTCTCCTATTCCACATCAGTAAAGAACATACCTTATTAAATAAAGATAAATAGCATAGGCTAGCAGGTGACTATTAGTGCTTAAAATCTGTTTTAGATAGTTTTTAATACAATAAGTATTTATCAATCTAGTAAGGCTATCAGAGAAGATAATATTTTATGGACACCGTATTAGAAAAGGAGGCACATCTACTTTCAAACCTCTCTCTCGGCTCGTTTTTTTGAGATACTGCGCAGTCCAGCTTAAGTGTAGGTTCATGTTTTCTTTTTCAAGGCCTTTGGCTGTTGCGACCAATGCTGAGTTTGCCTTTTTGGCACATTAATTATTATGTAATTTTCTTATTGTTTAATTTACGAATTTTTGATGTGCCAAATAAAATAATTATATTCTATTCTATTCTATTTATTAATTATTTACATTATTTTGCAGAGTAGTTAAATCATCGAAATATTTTACATGTGCGCTAGAGCTTGACTCAAATTTATCGATACTATTGTTATATCTTGAATGTTTCCGCAGAAATCACATGATAATTTACGTTTAGCGTCTCAAATCAATGTCAACTTAACAATTTAAGGAAGAAAACTGATGTACTTAGTAATAATATTACCTATGTGTTCAAATCGCGAGAGTTTAAAATCTTTTAAGTGCCGTTTAGTAATTGACATACCGACATCAGCGTCACCTACCAGGTCCTGCAGTAATCTGTTTCGTAATTTTGTGAAATTATCTTTACGTTTATTGTGTTAAAGTGATGGCATTGTTAAAATAATGTGTCAGCGAGTAGGATAAATCAAATAAAAGTGAGAAACAAGGAAAGGCTCTCCTATTTGACTCCGATCCATGTTCTCGCGTAAAACTCTTGTAATCATTGAAATGTATAAACCACCTATTACATTTCAATGAGTTAGGTTAGTTTTTGGGTAAGGTATGGACTAGGCTAGGTAGGTCTAGGCTGTATGGACTCGTCCGAAGACGCTAAATTTTTATGAAAAAAAAAGAAATAAAAAAATGAACATTTCTTTTTGTTCCTGGTTGTTACCACCAGTTTTCTGCAGGAGTTTCAAATAATTTCTTTAACCATTCGCAAATACTGCTTGAATGGAATGTATTCTTAAATTTTAAGTGTTAATTTAATGCATAACGCATAAAAATTGGTTTTGTTTGATTATGACCGAAAAAGAAAGTGTTGATCCGCAGTTACAAGATTTCATTCTTGCTGAAACGCAAAAACAAAGGTTTCAGGTAAACAAGACAAATTCGTGACTAAAATTGTAATTTAAAGCGGTTTTCTTTTTATGTCCATAAAGCTACCTATAAGTTGGATTATTTTGTTCCAAAGGAACATAACCTCAGTTCCTGACCTTTGGCCTGTTTTAAAAAGAAGTCCACATGAATAGTTTAGTTAGGATGTGTCGTAATTATATCTACTTTAGAATGTTTATTGTTTCATTTAATTGTCCCACTCGTTTAATTTACGTACCTAATAAATTAATTAAACTTTGTTTTTCTTCAACATTTCAGGTGCTTGTTCATGGTTTAACTGATACATGTTGGGACACATGTATGGGCCGGCCAGCCACGCGCCTCGACACTAATACTGAGGTGTGCATAATGAATTGTGTCGAAAGATTCATTGATGCAACTACTTTCATTACTAAACGTCTTATGAACACAACCAAATACCGTTCAGATTCTCCTTTGGAATTCCAGTAATTCTTAAATAAGATTATCACAGGAAATATTGCAGCAGCAATAAACATGTTTTCCAGTATCAGAAACTTTTTACATCGCCATAAGAGGAAGTTCATAGTGACAGGGGCCCTGTTTGGTGGACTTTATTTATTAACAAGTTATGCTCAAAAAAAATTACGGGATTGGCAGGAAAAAGAAGCAAAAAGGTTTTTTGAGATGACACGAAAAAAACAACATTTTGAAAGTACAGAAAGAACCTGCAACCAAACTATCCTTTCTCTATCAAAAATTGTTTCTGAGAGTATTCTTGGTGTTTTAAATACTGAAGATATTGTGCAAAAGTTACAAGAAAATCCTGATAATAAATTGGAACTATGGGAGCAGTTGAAAATTATGATTTTTACCAGAATTTGTGTGATTGTCTATGCTTTGTGCATTTTGCAAGTCACTTTGCGAGTTCAGTTAAATGTAATAGGTGGCTATCTCTACAAAGATTCTGTTCATGAAGATGAGCAACTAATTGACAGTGAACTGCAAGCAAAGTACTTGTCTTTGTGTCACCACTTTGTTGGTCGAGGTGTAGAAGATTTGATTAAACAGATAGAGAAAGCTGTGAAAAGGGTTGTCGAACAAATTTCTCTTAAAAAGAAAATAACACTTCAAGAAGTGGAGCAGATATTTTGGTCAGTACAGACTATACTGTGCACTGATACCAATGAGGGAGATCCTGCGAAGAAAATGGTGCACTACCTGGTTGGACATGCTGAAATAAGTGAAGCTAAATTAGACACCATTGTAAAGGAGACAATGGACATTTTGGAGAGTGATGAAGTAACTTCAATTACTGTTTCTTCTGTTAGCCATAGTTTTTCATCTGTTATTGATGAAGTTGCCAATTTATTTGTGACAAAGTCAACTTCTATTACAAAAAACCATTTAGAAGTAGATGAGCATGTGGTAACTAATGGTGCCCTAAAGTTGGGAGCCACCCAAGAGCCATTTGTAGATGTAAATAAGGTGGAAATGTTCTTTGTGAAACTGCTACCAGTGATTAATGATCTTATCACCAAAAACACTTGCAAAGGCAACACTAACATTCCAGACATGCTGACCCAACAGCTCACTCTAAATGACAAGCTTAAATTGCTGGGAGCTAATATTTATGAAGTATTCAGTGGTGCATAGATTATTCCAACTACCTACATTATATTACTTTAGACCCTTGCTGGGATGGTTTAAACTTGAAATATTCTCTGGTGATATGTTTAGCTTAATGTAATGTTAACTTATTGTGATGATTTGTACCTATAAAGGGGACATTATATTATTATTATGACTCTTACTGTAACTTAAATGATTTATGAAAAGCTTAACACACAATCTTCATCTAACCATCTAGATTTGATGTTAAGTAACTTTTAATAATCATGCATTTTGGGAAAATTAAAGTTATATGACAAATAATTGTTTCCTTTTATCACAAATATCAACGCCTTGAAAAGATAAGAATACAAAATATACCATCACCCTTAGAATAAGCGTTATTATTCTAAGCCATCACCTATACACTAACTAGTATTATATTATCTGTGCCTATACATAGTTACAAGTGTTACAACACACAAGTTTCGATAGGTCCAGTTTTTTTTCCAGGCGGAACTCGAACCCGCATCTCCTCGCATGCCGGGCGCGGCGCTTTAAACCATTCAGCAACCGAGACACTACATCATAGGCGTCAATTTTTCAAGCATATTCTTATCGCTGTAAGCCAGCATTGTTTCATCAAATATTAGGAATTTGCACCCTTAACACCCGAAAGAAACATCTTTGCAGATGTTTGACAGTCAGTTAAGATGGAACAGTTATTTAAATACTTTTATATGAAATTTAAGCAACTTAATTAAGCAATTATAATATCAGTATTTAAACTTGAAAAATTATGCGCGGCGCTTTAACCATTCAGCATTTTCAAGTTTTAATTACTGATATTATAATTGCAATTAAATTGCTTAAATTAAAACCGCTTTTGCACTCAGATTCTGAGTGCAAAAGAGGTTTTAATTCGCTAGAGGATAAAGTAAATTTGAATTTAGAACATCGCGTGCACTAGGTATGTGATTTACTTTCATCTCCATGGTGCCGTATTTATCATAGATTTAGACGTTTATGGTATTTATCATACAACTTATTTTTATTAGTTAAAAACTCAGACTCTAAGGCTTCAGCAGACCAAGCGCGGGTCAGAAGCAGTGCGGGTCAGTTGCAGCGCGGCAGTAGGCACACTGAAGGCAGCGGCAGTTTCAAAGCAGTTACAACGCGGGCCCGCGATTAAACCGCGTTCAGTATGACGGGTTAGGCAGGCAGTACGTTGCACAATGTCGAACGACACGGACACGGATGAAGAAAAATTCCTACTGCTTTTGGCTCTAAGACGAAACAAAAGAATTTAGGTTCATGATATCAATACAAGAAGAGAAGAATATGGGGAATATCATCGATTATGCAGGGAGCTTGTCATATTTAGTTTCAGTGCAATTTTCTCCCACAATCGCAGCTTGTATGTTGTGTTTCTATAATGTTTATCTTTAAAATCATATAAACATTTATTTGTACGTACTAGTTCGATTAGTTTTTCATTAGTATCCAGAATGCGGTTGTAAAAAAATACAATATTCGTCAACTGCTTTCAACGCGCTGCGCTGCACTGCTACCGCCCTGCCTCTCTCTGGTGAGTCATGCTAATATGGCCGCCATAGTAATACAACAGCGCGGGCCCGCGTTCGCACCGCGCATGCTTGGATGGTTTGTCGTCTGGTAGTTGCAGTGCGGCGCGGCCTGGAGCGGTTGGAGCGCGGGCCCGCGTTCAAATTTGGTGTGACACACTTCAAAGAGTTTCTTGTATTACAACTTGCGCAGGCCCGCATTCAAGCCGCGCTGCTACCGCCCCGCGCTTGGTCTGCCGAAGCCTTTAACCTCCTTGGTGTACTTTTTTTTTCAATTTGCTTTGCGCTCGCCATTTTGTTTTGAATTCGTATTGTTTTAAGAAACTTGAAAACATGTAAAAAAAAAACGAAAATGATTGATTCCAGCGACGAAGAAGTTTATTTCTGTAATACTTACATATCATAATGTTGTAGTAAATATATACCTAAACTGAAATAAAAGTATCTTGTGATTGTAAATGTTTTATTTTTCATTTAATCATTTCCTCGCTAAGGGGGGATGAAAAGTTACGTGTCGCACTCGAGTGCAAAGATTTTTCACCTTGTGTACTCTTTAAAAAGAAGTCTAGGTACCTAGGTATAACGTGTTGGTTAACTGGTTACTGTAAGAGTAGTGGTGACACATAATAATATGACCTTTGCTTGTTCCTCTCCACCCTAAGTCCTTAATTTTGTCAGCTAGTTAGTGAATGTTACTTTTCTTCTCATTCCCCTATAAGCTAAATTAAGTAACCATGGGCGCAATTCTGTTTGCCATTTAAAGCACTTGTTTTATGGAATTAGAAACAACGACGGTATCAAACGCGCCCACCGAGATAATACAGACTAGTGGCCTTTTACATGGAATCGAACCCGGGACCTCGGAGCTGGTGACATCGTGAAAACCGGTGTTTATTTCACTTGACCGCAAAGAAAGACATCGTCGTGCGTGACTGATTGTGATTAAAGCTCAATACTCGTACGTAATTGTTGCAGTAATGAGGTTATAGGTTCACATAATAAAATTATACCTACTTCATTCAAAAAAAACAATACTCTGTGGCATTGTCTTGCACTAGCTAAATCATAGATTTAATAATTAAATCTATGAGCTAAATGGTATCGTCTTTTTATATTGTGAATGGTAAGCGTCAAAATGGACGGTCATAATCTTATGCGAATTTTGGAATGGATGTTTAATAACTAATCTCGCCAAAACGGCTGAACAGATCTAAATGAAAAACGGGGAGATAGTTAGTAGTAGAATCACGGAACAGACTGTTCCGTGAGTAGAATAGTAGACCTAATGAAATGGTATACAGACTATTTTATCCCGGATAAATGGACATTTCAGGAACAGCTAGTAAGTAACCCAATTTCAGGTCGAAATAGTCATAAGTAGTCTTAATGTCAGAATAGCTCGTCACCAGTGGCGGATTTGCAGTTTTGGCCGCCCTAGGCCCCAAGCCATCAGCCGCCCCTTTCTCAGCATCCACCACATAGACGTGTATTAAAGGATGCGGTATACCTAGATTACACCATGCAGTGCAGCCCGCCCGCCATACGCCATAATAAGTGTTTTACGTTTGGGGCATACCAGGCCTATTTATGCACATATAGGTGTAAGGTGAACGCTTGACGCCCCTAGTCCCTGCGCCCGGGTGCACTATATGGATACCACGGAATTTCCTAGTCCAAATTCCGTGATGGATGGATCCAACCAGAAACTAGCGCCTAATGTATTTTTACCGCGTTTATCGGTTTATTTAAATACTTACTGTCCCGTTAGATATTGTAGAACAAAATTAAATGACAACCGCGAGGTCTCACATGATTTTCCTTCAAGGATTAGAGGCCAAGCCACATCAGGAGCCACCTAGGCCTCTACCGTGACTGATTTTAACGACTTACACCTATCTTGCAACAAGAGACGTTACCAAAGGCTTATTTATAGTGCCTTGTGAAGCAAGACTATAAACCGCAGTCTGGCTCGATCTGAGAGGCCCACTTTATCCGATCACCGCGGCACCGTAGGTATCTCACAAGATACAACACCGCCTTAAGCACTTCAATTACTGCACAGCACAGTTAATTCTTATCACCCACCCGTAGATGGCAGGTGCGACATCCTTTATATTTTTGCCGACAATCGTGTGCTTGGCCGTTTCTCCTCTGGTCACCCCACGGACAGCGGAGTCTATAGCAAGGTCCGATCCTCCAGAAGCGCCCTTGAAGTCGCTGTCTCCAAGATCGGGCCCGCCAGAATGGAACCCGACCGTAAAACAGCCTGCCTCGTAACTCCACTTCCAGCGGCGCAACCCACAGAACATAAAAAACGGTATAAGTAGCATTCACTGCTATTTGTATAAAAACCAGTGTAACCAATGTGGCGCAACCGGTAGTCCCTTTCTTCTTCGAAAATTGTTCGTCCGAAATTCAAAATCCCTAACGCGTTTGCTATAATCATCACTATCCATAATGTTCGAACATACGAAATTTTATTATTCCTAATTGTCTTTAATTCTAATGCTTTTGTGTCATAATATCGGGTGCTATAATAATTAGATATCCAAATTTTTCTTGCTATAAAGTCACATGTCCTAAGTGTTAAATTGTATAATGTATGTTAATCCGAATGGTGGTTTATGATAATATTGTTAGTTCTAACACAGATAAGATAATACTAAAGTCTAATGATGGTTTATAATAATATTGTTGGTCCTAAAACATATGTTTAAAAGTAGGTTTATCTTGGTTATGTTATCCTCATATAGTTTAGTTATTATAAGTCACATTATCATACACTTGTAATCGTATTGATTTAGGATTTCGTGTCAAATCTGTCTCAGAACCGAATAAGCCAACTCCGACTTCGCGTGGTACTTGTCTGCCCTACCCCTAGAGTGTAATTCAAAAAGGCGGAGGCGCGGAGGGACTGCACTTCCCGTAGAGCCGGAGCACACGCAATCCTAAATGCATTATGACACATTACGTTAGGACTTATAACTGATATAGCAAAGCCTTTTATGTCTTTTAAACATTATGGATTGTAATATTTATAGCAAAAATTTTTAGGATAATGTTGCGAACTCTTTATTAGACTGTGTCTATGATTTAAATTGACTTTATAAAAAACTATGTTATTGATTGATTGTCACTCCAAATTACTTCACATCAAGTTCTCTTTTTATTTTTGCTTATTATTTTCCCCGTATTTACAACATTTTCTGGCGACCGTGACAGGACAATTTGATAACATGGAATCTCTGAAAAAGTTGCGTTCGATCTCGCGCCGATTCTACTCAAATGCGGAACGGGACTTGGAGAATGCACTCAGGGACGGTCCTGATTCAAATGTCCATGCGATGTTCACCATCGCAAAGCAAAAGGCCGAAGAATTATTTAGCGTTGACGAGAAAATAAAAGATATGTGGTTTGCAGACATAGACGCAAGTGAAGATGTCATTTTTGCCGATCTACAAACAGCAGATTCTTACAAGTCCCGCTGGATAATCGTGAGTACTAATTACTATCGTCAATTCCGTAGTAATGTTGACGTTGCGTGTGACGTTGCCTCCATGGGCTCGCACATGACTACTGCTTGCACGGAGAAGTCAGCACAAAAGCGATTCACTCTACCAAAAATAGAGCTACGCAAGTTCGATGGAGAAATTGGCAACTGGATTTCTTTCTGGGGACAATTTTCAAAAATCCACGACGACAATGACATTGACGAGAGTGACAAGTTTCAGTACTTAGTACAGGCTACAGTACCGGGGTCAAAAACAAGAGAACTGGTAGAAAGCTTTCCCCCTTAAGGAAAGAATTACCATAAGGCTATCGAGCAGTTAAAAGACCGATTCGCAAGAGAAGATCTGCTTATAGAAAACTATATTAGAGGACTTCTTCAGTTGATCTTAGCTCGAGACAAGCAATTACCGCTCCATTCGTTATACGACAAGCTGTCAACGCACATTCAAGCACTTGATTCTTTAAATGTCACCTGTGACAATTACGTTTCGATGCTGCTCCCAATGGTAGAGTCTGCAATTCCCACTGAAACGCTAAGAGCTTGGGAAAGGTCTAGAAATAGGCAGAATAATAACCAGCTCAGGGCACTGATGGAATTTTTAAAGAGAGAGGTTGTAGGAGAAGAACGTATTGCCATTTCACGTGCATTCACGAGTGACGCACGCAAAGAGCCGACAGCATCGTGTTTAATACAAGCACAAGGAAGGTGAACATAAATACAACATCTGCGTCTGGTGTGACAAGGTGACGCATTCTTCATTGGAATGCTTCAAGATACCCAAGATGTCCTTAGAAGAACGAAAAGGACACTTGAAAAAGAAGAATGCATGTACTGTTTGCCTACGGATCGGACACTACGCAAAGAGATGTAAGAGCTTCCCGAAATGCATTGTATGTTCAAAAAGACATACTGTACCAATGTGTCCAGAGCTTGACAAGAGGGCGAAGACTGGAAATGAAGATCCTAGTATAAGTAATTGGAGCAATAACGTACCGCAAATATCCCTTTGCCAGAAAAATAACACCACCTTTTTACAGACTGTAATGTTATATGTCATTTATAACGGTAGAAAAATGTTAACAAGGGCCTTATTTGATAGCGGTGCACAGCGCTCTTATATAAAACTAGATGTAGTACAGTCTTTAGATATACCAAGCACTGACAAAGAGTCAGTCAGTCATTGTTTATTTGGCGGTACACATTTGAAAAAGGGTACGTATTGTAAATATGATTTTGATATACATAGTTTAAATAGTAGTTTTTGTTTTTCTATGTCTGCTTTAGGTTTAAATAAACTTACGGGGCCATTGCCTAAGTTGAACTGTTCATCGACAATTCAAAAACTTCGTAATTTAAATATATATCCTTCCGATATTGGCTACGATTCCTCGGATGTAGGATTATTGATTGGGGCTGATATGTACGGGTACTTACTTTCAGGCAATGAAGTTCACGTCCACGAAGGCCTATATGCAGTGGAAACGAAATTGGGATGGTTTTTACAAGGGGTGATTCCATACAATTCTCACAATATATCCAGTTATCTTTCAGTTAATTTCAATGTTACGGATTATTGGGAACTGGAAACATTGGGAATGAAAGAACCTTGTGATAAAAGTCCCATAGAAAATGGAACTAATACTTACCAGTTTTTCAAAGAGACTTTAACTACCAATGAGGAAGGTCGCTATGAAATTTCCTTACCCTGGAAAGAGGGGTTTCCACAGGAGCTTGGCGAAAGTAACAAACCCTTGTCGCAGAAAAGGTTGTATTCTACTACCAAGAGGTTAGTGAGTTTAAATTACTTACAAAAATATGACCAAGTACTGAAAGACTGGGTTACGGAAGGCATTATTGAAGAAGTGGATGGCAATGAAGATGGATTGTATTTACCACACCATGCGGTGATCAAAGAGTCCAGCGCCACCACTCCTGTAAGGCCGGTGTTTGATGCTTCGGCTAAAGATAAATTCGGAAACTCCTTGAACTCTAGTCTGGAAAAGGGAATAAATCTATTAGAAATAATACCTAAATTAATGATAGATTTTAGACTTCAAGCGGTAGGCGTTACAGCTGATATTCGAAAAGCTTTTTTACAAATCTCTATAAAGCCTGAAGATAGGGATTATTTACAATTCCTTTGGTGGCGAGATATTGACAGTCGTAAAGATTTGATTACTTACCGCCATAAGCGTGTTGTCTTCGGTGTCACTTGTTCTCCATTTTTGTTGGCTGCAACTTTTAATTATCATTTAGATAATGTCAACGATGAACGACGATCTATCGCACAGAAACTGAAATCTTCATTTTATGTTGATAACTGTGTGACTAGTGTAGGGTCATTAGAAGAGTGTAAAAGTTTCATAAACACTGCAGAACAGATAATGTACGAAGGTTCCTTTGGTCTCCGTTGTTGGGTTACCGGTCCTAGTGACAAAAGTGAGATATTATCTGTCTTAGGCCTGTTATGGGAAACTAAAGAAGATATCTTACATACCAAGCTCACTAACATGAATAAGGAGAACTTAACAAAGCGATTGCTTCTTTCTTACACTAATAGTATCTTTGACCCCATAGGCTACACAAGTCCACTTTCTTTACTACCTAAGCTGTTACTACAGAAGACTTGGAAATTAAACTTAGACTGGGACGACCAATTACCGTCCGATATAAAAATGCAATTCAATGTGTGGGTATATAAATTGAAATATATAAACGAAATTAAACTACCTCGTAGATTGACTGTACATAATGTAAAATATTGTAAAAATACTATTCATGTTTTTTGTGATGCTAGCAAGAATGCATATGCAGCCTGTATATACTTACGAAGCGCGTTTGAAAACGATGTGCATGTACAGTTAATACTAGCGAAGTCACGTGTCACGCCTGTAAAGGAATTGTCCTTACCTCGACTAGAATTTATAGCTGCTGTCATTGGGGTTCGGCTACATCAACAGGTAAAACAGAATTTTGAATTGCATAATATAGATACAGACACAGTGTTGGTCAGATTCATCTGTAGTACGAGTATTAACGTGGATTAAAACTGATGGTTGCTGGCCTGTTTTTATCAAAAATAGAGTGAAGGAGATACGACATGTAAGCGATTCAAGCCAGTGGCGTCATATTCCAGGTACCTTAAATCCTGCTGACTTACCTTCACGTGGTTGCGATGCGAAGCAGCTACGAGACAGTCGATGGTGGGAAGGGCCAGAGTGGTTAAAAGAGGACCTTTCAAGTTGGCCTACATCGTCGTTTGACATCATTAATGCAGAGCATCAGAGTATTATTCCTGTTGCTACGAGCACAGTAAGTGAATATTTCTCGAATTCCTTTCATTATTTTTCTAAGTATCCAAAAATTATAAGAACATGTGCTTGGATATTTAGATTTGTATATAATTGTAAAAATAAAAATTGTAGAAAAACTGGCGATATTGACTTTAAGGAGTATACTGACGCTGAGAAAATAATATTTACACTTATACGGAAAGAGTATTGTACGGATACTAAACAAAAATACAAGCTCGAGATTTATAAAGATCAGCAAGGACTGCTTAAGGTTCAAACGCGTTTAGTTTTAAACAGAATGGAATCTGAGAATTTTAAGTACCCTATTCTTTTACCTGGAGAGTCCAAAATTGTACATAAATTAATTTACTATAAGCACTGTACTCTTCAGCATGCTGGGACAGCAACTTTATTAAGTAATCTCAGAGAGGATTATTGGATTTTAAACGCCAGAAGGTGGGTGAAGATGATAATCCACGGTTGTTCTCTCTGTCGTAGATACAAATGTAAAGCTGCGTCTGCACCTGTGGCTCCACTTCCTAAAAATCGAATCAAAAGCACAAAGGCTTTTCAAGTGACCGGTATCGATCTTTGTGGACCACTTATTCTAAAATGCGGCAGGAAGGTTTGGATAGTGTTATTTACATGCGCAGTGTACCGAGGAGTACACTTAGAGCTTGTAGAGTCGCTATCCACTGAAGCATTTTTAATGAGTCTTCGCCGTTTTGTTTCTAGAAGAGGGAGAGTCAGTGTGATCTACACCGATAATGGCACAAATTTTGTTGGTGCCAACAATTTATTGAAAGCAGTGAATTGGGATCAAATTCGAAATTTCTCGGCAGTTAAGGGCATCGATTGGAAATTTAATGTGCCAAGCAGTCCTTGGTGGGGAGGCTTTTGGGAAAGACTTGTGCGTACACTCAAAGAAATGCTTCGTCGGATGCTAGGAAGATCAACTCTTAACTACGTAGAACTTGAAACACTGCTCTGTGATTGTGAGGCCACTATAAATTCTAGACCATTGACATTTATGGCTAATGACACAGAGTGTCTTCAACCCCTTACACCGAATTGTTTTATGCAAGACCTGTCAGAGTCCGGTGTACCTGATTTAGATCAGATAGATGCCACGGAAATTAACTCAAGACATCGATACTTACAAAAAATACGAGCGGACCTTAGGTCTCGATTCCGTAGCGAGTATTTAGGTAGTCTTTATCAAAAACCACATAAATGTTTTGCAAACAATTTGAAGCAGGGAGACATTGTATTGTTAGATACAGATAACAAACGTCATCTTTGGCCAATAGCTAGAGTACTAGATTGCATCAAGGGTAGGGATGGTAATGTACGATCTGTGAGATTAAAGACCGACCGAGGTTCTGTTTTAGTGCGACCGATACAAAAATTGTATGCCCTTGAAGTGCAAGGTGAGTTAGAGTAATGCTTTATTTTATTTTATTACTAATAAGTTGATAGCTTATTTATCATAAATATTATTATGTTAGTCTCTTATATTTTTCTGGCTTGGGAGGATGTTGCGAACTCTTTATAAGACTGTGTCTATGATTTAAATTGACTTTATAAAAAACTATTATTAGCAAAAGGTAATGAATTTATTAAAATGAGAAAGATATGTACTAACAAATATTTTAATCGAACAACAACTACATAAGTAGGTACTTAGTTACAAAATTTAATTGCACAAGAGAAAGTATGGAGCTAGCTATATTCCCTATGACAACCGTCCGCACCGCTCGTCGAGCCAAAAGTGGGGCCTCCGCGATCTTCGCTACTTTGCCGACGGTCCTGACGTTCGGTGTCGGCAAAACAACCGTACTGTCATCTGTGTTATTTTCTTTTTCCTAACACGGCCTTTCCTGACAGGAGAACGTTCTCGTTCTCCATTGGGTCTGAAGCGTCTGCTTGTACAGGATTCTTCGTGCTCAAATGCGAATCTTGATCATCTTCAGCGATGACCACCACTACAACTGTATCCTCATCTTCTGTAGTAGGCCGGTGTGTATCCGACCCCATGGTACCATCTTCACTTGCATGTTCGACCATTGGAATTGACACAGATGAGTTGTGACCCGCTGTTCCGGAACTGCTTTGATTCACAGCGATGTCTTGGCCTTCTGCAGTGGACTCGGACTCACTCTGGTCTGCACCTGTTATATGAAATGAGGTCTGCTCAAATACTAGAAAATAAATCAAGGCGAGGTCTGCTCGCAATTGGACTCGAAACCTGCTCACAATTGAGCTCGAACTCCACCAAAATGCAATGTCTGCTAGTCGATATGAGTGAGGTCTGCTCACAAGCAAGGTCTGCTCGCAAATATGTGCGTGAACTTGTCATAAGCAAGGTCTGCTCACAAATACAATTTGTATAAAAGGGGGCGTGAGGCCTGCTCACAAGCGAGGTCTGCTCGCAAAGGGATGTGAGGTCTGCTCACAAGGAGGTGTGAGGTCTGCTCACAAGCGAGGTCTGCTCGCAAAGGGGTGTGAGGTCTGCTCACAAGGAGGTGTGAGGTCTGCTCACAAGCGAGGTCTGCTCGCTATGTAACCATTAAGAAAAACTCACTCTCAAAATAGGCAGCACACGCATCTGGAGTCCACTCGCCCTTCCATGGGACCATGTATTCGGCCGCGGCTTGAGTCAACTTTCCATAGGAGCCTGCCACCAGCTGCAACTCGTATCTCCCATGGGGCAGCGCCTTGACAACACGGTATGGACCGCGCATGCCAGAGTCTAACTTCCCTGTGGACTGTGCTTTCTTTATTACAAATACCAAGGAATCGACTGGATGAGTGAAAGGTGCACGTCGGCGCTGATTAGCAGAGGCATCTTGTTGCTTTTGATTCTGTTTCAAGCGTTCAGACGCTCGCTGTCGTGTCATTACACGAAGTGCTTCCCTGTTTTGATTTGTGCCTTCTATTGCGACGTCACGCACAAGGCTGCGGATGACTGGTGTCATGGCATCAACACCAATCAATAAATTAAGCGGTGCGGTCTGTGTAGTTTTGTGCTTTGTTACATTAACAGTGAGTTGTAGTCGCCACATAACATTGGACCATTCTTCCTGGCAGTAGTTACTCTGAATCCTAATCATATTCAGTAAAGTTCTACAGTATCTTTCTACTTGCCCATTGGACTGATGCATTTCTGGAGTTATTAAGTGGATATTACTTCCTAGTTCGGAAACCCAGTTGAGAAACTCGGCACTTTGAAACATTCGGCCACGGTCGGCAACGATTAATTTAGGTGTGCCAAAGAGTGAAACAGCATTTGTAAAATGACGCTTAAGTTCACTAGCATCCTGGCGTATCATGGGATAAAAGAGACAATACTTAGAAAAAGCATCAACAATGATAAGCACATACCGATAGCCATTGGATTCTGGCAAGGGCCCTAAAGCATCAGCATGGATGGTTTCAAATGGGGATTCAGGTTTCTCATATGAATTAATTGGTTGGAGTGGAGCTCGAGGAGCTTTCTTATGTGACAGGCATACAACGCAATGAGAAACATATTTTTGAACGAAGGCACGTATGCCTGGGAACCAAAAATGTTTAAGGATGAGATCACAAGTCTTTTCTGCTCCAACGTGGTTATGTTCATCATGAAAGACGCGAAGGAGGCTGAGTCTGTGACCCTTTGGAATAAAACATAACAGTTTGGGTTGTTCTCCCGGTGCACAGTAACGATAATACAAAATGTCGTTCTTTTTTTCGTATTGATTGGAGTCTAATTGGCCGTCAGTAAGTTTTTGCATAAGAATTTGAGTTTCCTCGTCCGCGGCTTGAGCAATAAGTGCCCAATTTTGAGGCTTTTGAACTCTAACCACATTTACGGCATTACGGCTCAAGTAGTCCGCATGTGACATGGAGGTACCTTTACGGTACTCAAGTGAAAAGTCAAAATCCTGTAAGTAAATCCACCATCTGGCAACACGCGGCATCAAATCTTTCTTTTTCTGCGTAAGTTTCAAGGCGTTACAATCTGTCACCACTGTAAAATGTACCCCAACCAGATAGTGTCTAAAATGTTGCAGGGCTTTGACCACCGCAAGAGTCTCCAACTCGTATGAGTGGTATTTTGACTCTGCGCCCTGTGTTACCTTAGAAAAATAGGCAACGACACGTTTATAACCAGTTTCGTGTGTTTGAAATAGTACTGCACCGTACCCAAGGGAGCTAGCGTCAGTATGAACTTCGATTGGTAATTTAGGATCATAAATAGCGAGAACAGGCTCACTAGTTAAATGTGAAATGATTTCTTTTCTTGCCGCGTCTTGTTCGAGACCCCATACAAAAGGAACATTATTTTTTGTCAGTTTAGCGATACAAGCCGTTTTAGAAGAAAACCCCGCTATATATTTCCGGAAGTACCCTGCCAAACCTAAGAATTGACGAACCTGCTTGACATTTTTCGGTATAGGTGACTCAGCAAGAGCTTGTACTTTTAATTTGCTCGGCTGTACCTGACCTTGGCTAATGGTGCGGCCTAAATACTCAATCTTGGTTGTCAAAAATGAACATTTTTTTAAATTGATCGAAAATCCAGCATTAGTTAGAGTAGTCAACACTTCATGAAGAACAGAGAGTCCTTCAAAGATAGAGTGGCTCATGATGAGAACATCGTCTATATAAACGAGGACTTTACCAGAATCAATGAGGTGTCGCAAAGTTTTTGTTATAATTCGTTGATAAACAATAGGAGCGTTAGCCAAGCCATAAGGCATTTTCAAATACTCAAAATGACCTTCTGGCGTGACAAACCCTGTTAATGGAATAGAACCTTCCTCCATCGGTATCTGGTGAAATCCTGTAGCCATGTCAAGGCTACTAAAATATTTATGACGTCCTAATCGATCAATGTAATCATCTATGAGAGGGAGTGGGAATCTATCCTTAACGGTCATCTCGTTGAGTTTTCTAAAATCGACGCACATACGATCCGTGCCGTCTTTTTTCTTAACGAGCAGGATAGGACTAGAATACTGAGATTCCGACTCCCTAATGACACCTTTGTCAGACAAGTCCTTAACAATTTCACGAACGCGCAAAGTCTCAGTTTGTGAAAGGCGGTACGGCCTATAACTAACCGGCGCATTACTGTTGAGCTTGATGGACATACTTCCAGTAGTGACAGTTGACATAGCTGTACCAGCTATAAAGTGAGGCGCAAACTTCTTTATCAACATGACCAGTTTATTTAAATCGTCACCTGTTAGTTCTGTGTTAATCTGGATCTGTTCATCAGACTCAACAGTAAATACTCTATCAGAGTTAGTTGCATTACGAGTAATATATTGCCGTTCACAAGTTCGTAAGTACATGATACCTTCACGATTAAGAACGTCTGTTCCTATTATGACAGGCATGTTCATATATACAGCATCAACTACAAAAAAGTCTACTTCAAGCGTTGCATCATCAAATTCAATCGGTAAAGTAACAAAGTGAGTAGATTCTATTTCTTGACTACCAATACCCTTCAATACTCGAAAAGCAGGCTTACGGGGGCAATCAAAATGCTTGAGTAAAGCTGACGACATTAAAGATATGGTTGATCCACTATCTATTAACACATCGACAGGGATGCCTTAAATCACGGCGACTACTACATCGTTACTACGACTAACTTCAATTTCACGACAAAAGTTAACGTTAGCTTGATTGCGTGATTCAGATTTTAGTCTAGCAAAACATGTATCAATCTGGTGTCCAGGTTTTTTACAAAAATTACAAAACTTGGTATTTGACTCTTTAGGTGTTACAGGTATTGACGAAATGGCAGTAGAGGAATTAGTTTTATCAATTTTGGGTCTTTTACTGCAATAAGCCTGTACGTGTCCAGGTAAACCGCAAGCAAAACATTTGGCCGTTTCGTACCGTCGTTTCCTTACTATATCAGCTTGGCGTCTAAATCTAGAATTCTCATGTTGGTTTTGAACCCGGTTTGAGTTAGTCCAATTTTTCTCTTTCTGTGGTTTAATGTAAATCGAAAAAAATTCTACTAAATTATTTGGCATAAGCTTTGCGTTCGTGGCAGCCGCCCTAATTTGAGGGTCTGTGATACCACGAATAACAATAGCAGCCATCAATTCTTCACTCAAACCAGACACAACTCGGAGACGGAGCAGCGAACGCCGGGCATAATCGGCGTACGTGGCATAACTATCAGATGTCGTTTTCATCACGTCAAATAAAATATTTGCTACATCAAGCTTTTTAGGACATAACGGCTTAAATTCTCTTTTGAAACTGCTCCAGCTGCGGTCTGTCGTCACCCATTCATTTAACCACAAACGAGCATCTCCTTTCAGACAATTACCAATCCGAGATAAACACTCATTGTCACTCCAGTTGTTAGCTATCTTAGCCCTATCTACTTCCTGGCACCAAACTTCAATGTCGTGTAAATTAGGATCAAAATTTGAAATGTAATAAGATTGGGTTGACCTCACCGCATTATTGATGGAGCAAATAGCATTTACCAATGCATCTGCGGAGGATTTTTCGGAAGCGGCAGCACCGATCGACCGCGGAGCCGCATCATGCGCCACCTCATCGCGTAGTCCCACGGCTGATTGGCTGCGTCGGGACGATAGCGGTGGTGATCCAGGCGGCGTGCAAGACGAAGTCCCCATCGACGCAGGCTCCGGCTGACCTAAGGCTGGCAGCGACGTAGGCAATGTTGGGAGCGGTTGTCTTTCTAACGCATGAAGCCGTGTTAAAATCTTTTGCATTTGTCGCCTTAGATCGTCATGGTCTCCGTCGGGAGAATTACTACGATGACGATGTCGGCTTCTACTTCTAAACCTTTCATCAGACATTTTAAGAATAAAATCGAAACTACAAGCTTAAAATAAACCACTAAAATCAATTTATTAAAACGTCTCGCAAAATTAAATTAATTGCGTTAATCGACTTTTAACAAATACCCACGTAAAGTAATAACTAACGAACTTAAATTGTTATAATACTATTCACGCAACAAAATGTAAGTATGTATGTGGGTACTCTTAAAAAACTAATAAAACAAAACTCAATCTGATCCACTAAACGACACTTGTTAACTCTAACAAAACACTAAAGCACAAACAAGTATCCACCATGCGCACTATGATTTTGAATTACGAGTTGTCGGATAACAGAGCGGGTTTGGCTACGTCAGTTCTATATCCCACTACTGATATTAGCAAAAGGTAATGAATTTATTAAAATGAGAAAGATATGTACTAACAAATATTTTAATCGAACAACAACTACATAAGTAGGTACTTAGTTACAAAATTTAATTGCACAAGAGAAAGTATGGAGCTAGCTATATTCCCTATGACAACCGTCCGCACCGCTCGTCGAGCCAAAAGTGGGGCCTCCGCGATCTTCGCTACTTTGCCGACGGTCCTGACGTTCGGTGTCGGCAAAACAACCGTACTGTCATCTGTGTTATTTTCTTTTTCCTAACACTATGTTATTGATTGATTGTCACTCCAAATTACTTCACATCAAGTTCTCTTTTTATTTTTGCTTATTATTTTCCCCGTATTTACAACAGATAAATTATATTTAGGGACTTAGATTTTAGGGCAAGATATATTATGAGACATTGAGTTAGGGCCAAATATCATTCGGACAAATGATGATTAGGTCACCAAACATTATGACGCATTAGATTATGGATACAATTTTTTTTGAGACAAAATAGAGAACCGGCGCAACTAATGGGGACTACCGTTTCTTTGCTCACCAGTTGGCGCCACTGTAGACTGAGGTCCGGAAGTAAAGCAGTAAAAGGCGATTGGCGCCGAAACAAACTGTTATATCTTGAATCTAATTAAGGTTATATTGTTTATAAATAACTATCTTGATATCAACAAACTAACTTCTGAAATAGTTGCTCTTAAGGCCGCCTATTTTTGCGCTTTTTCTTAATTCCGCTTTTAAAGCGTTCACATTAATCGCCAAATAATCCATATTTGCTATATTTTACGATGGAGATCACTTTCCGGCAGGTAAATTTAAGAAATTATAACTTATGCAACAAATTCCGCTAAAACCAGTACAAAGTGAATGATATTGGACCTCACGCGACACTAGCGCCTCTAGTGGCAAATTTACTAGCGATAGCCCCCATTGGGTCGTCAATTTTGGCCACACTTTCCCACAGTGGTCTGATGAGCCCTTATGCCATTCAGTGATAGGTGCGACCGAAAAAAACCGAGAGATCGAGGTTATATGGGAACCAGGTTTGTAAATTTAATTAAAAATTTGTAGATAAGGGCTTAATAACAATAATAATAAAATAATAATTGTAATAGATGTAGTGCTCGAAGTATGGTTGGTTACGGCGTTGCCGTCACCGTCAAGGAAACACGTAGATAAGGAAGAGGTGGTTTATTAACTTAACGTACGGATATAGTAAATGTACAGCTAACGTAAATTCCAAAAAGATACGTATTCCTTTGGATAGGAGTATCTCAATGCCTAACGGCCGGTTCCAATAACCTATCTATCTTCAGATTTGGCATATCTGAGATAGGAAATAGTTTCTATCTCTGTTTTTGCCGTCCAGAGACAGAAGTTGTTTTCTATCTCCGATATGCCAAAACTGAAGATAGATAGGTTATTGGAAATGGCGTAAGAAGGTCCAAAAGCTTAAGAGACCCTAAAGAATTCTTCTTCCTAACTATATATAAGTCAAGAGTACTTCAAGTAGTATAAAAATACTTACGTCTTGCATTGTAACAGACATACAACGCCATCTTTTATCATCTTATGTCAACTAAAAATGGTCATCTTATACATTTGTTAAAGCTAAAACCTATCGCGAAGCAAGGTACAGGCAGTGCCATCTAGGCATATCTTATGAAACTAACATATGAGAATTCATGCTTGTTACATAATTTCATCTATTTTCTCCCTTACATACTAACAAGTTTACAAATCATATTCTCTTACTACAAATCATAATTCTCTTACTATTGACGTTGATGAGGCATGATCGTTACATTTATGTAGTATCTTTCTTTCTGCTTAATCTGTTTAACTTTTCCTCGGAGGGCAATATTGACATAAAATAAAAAGCCCTGTATTTTACTAATAAGAAGGCAATTTAAAATGTCGAGGTTTCGGATTACGTGAGTGATCCCACTTCAGTCAACAGAACGCCAACCTAGTTCTGTGCCAAGTACCCTAATCGATTTTCAATGTATAGTCATGCGTTAGATTTTTTGAGCTTAGATAGGTACAGTAATTTTAAAAGACTTATTGGATGCAGGAAATAATTTTAACTGAGCATAAGCATATTATAGCATAAAGCTACTAAATTCCGTGGATATTTTTTTGTTTTAAGTTAAATGTCAAATTACTTTCTTCTGGTAGAGTTTTATGAAGTCCTTCTCTAGCTGCGGCTGGGTAAATATTGGCGATCGCTGAAGGCGCTATACAATACAGCGGGCATAAAATCAGGCCAACATGCGGTGCAAAAGAGACTCTAGCAATAAGCCTTGGTCTTGCTACTGGTGGTTATGACTTTAGCTTTAGATAGGTCTTTTCATCTCGTAGTCAAAATCCAAAAATACCGAAATTCAGTTAAAATAAAATTTACTTCTGCTGCGTACCTATTCGTAAAGTAAAAAGTAGGTAGGTACCTAGGTACCTTATTTAGTGTTCCATGACATAATAATAGTTATTTTGAAATTTTGATGCCTACCGTAGGTATTTATGTAACTTTATAGTATTTACACCTCAAAACTCTCGTGCGTTCCGCTCTGTTAAATATTGCTTTTTTGTACCTACTTATTCACAGATTATATCTTAACAGCTAACAAACCATGACACGAGCGCAGCAGGACGCTGTACCTGTGTACTTATGTTTTTTTTAAATTATATATTAATATTTTGATGATAAATGATGGTGATGATGCGTTAGGCCTGTATATTCAATTAGCTTATTGCAAATTGTTAATGTGTTAACTGTTTGTCCGAATGAAAGGTATAACCCAATGATTTAAATATCATTGGTATAACCAAAAAGATATTATAGGTAGGTACAATTAAGGAATACTTACATTTATTTAGCAGATTTATTGAAATTAAATTTGGCCGTATTTCATAATATCACACGGCAGTAGCGTCTTCTCTCCATCATTGGTGAAACTGCAATCGCCAACCAAAATCCTCCTCCTAAAGAGGGCTGTGTCAAGCAGTCGACTGACTCGACTGATATTTAACTGCTGCATCATGTTTTTTTTAAATTTATTTTTATTAGTCAGTGGGCTTGCTCTCGACTACATACCTACTTAATTCTACGGTTAGGAAAAAGCCTCATATGGAGCGAGCTGACCCAGAAGCAGCTTAGCTTACCAATCCCTCTTGCTTTAAAATTTTAAGAGTTATAATTTTTCGGGGATAAAGACGCAGGCAGGGCATATTCCACTCCTGCGCATCACAAAAGAAAAGGAAAAGCGCTTGGTACGCAATCGCGGTATATCAACCAGGAAGGGATGATAACCTGCAGTGCGCCTAGATTCCCGAAGATAGAAAAGGAAAAGCGCAATAAGCTTATGCAGCTCAAGAGCACACTTTCCGAAGCACAATCTGTAAAATACCGACAAGCAGGAAACTCTGCGACGGTGGCCTAGATTATGAAGCTTAGTTTTCACCTGCTCATTGTCTCCAATAATCTTTCTGGCTCTGCCTTCTACTGAGTCAAGTGCAGCCAGCTGGTATTTGGCTGAACCGTCGCAGAGGTGAGAGCAATACTCCATGCACGACCGGACTTGCGCTTTATATAGGATCAAGAGAGCTGTTCCGGCGTGATTTATAGCTTAACATTATTCAGGATTCTCAGCTGTTTGGCCGTAGTTTTGGCCTTAGACTCAATAATGTGGCCGAAGTTAAAGTCGGATGTAAACTTCATGCCAAGAAGGTCCAAACTGTCGGTAACTGTTAGAGTGGTACCCCGGAAAGTAGGAGTCAAGATGAAAGGTTTGTTCTACCATGGCCTCTCTTATAGAAGGGACATGCTCATGTTGACATTTGCCCTGGATAGATATCTTTCTGTGACCATGCTGTCGTCTGCATACCCAACAACTCCGGGCAGAAGCAGATAGTTGATGTGCAGCATCAAGGTCAAAAGAGCAGCCATCAATGACGACCCTGGCCGACCGTTCATTCAGGAAATCTAAAAACCAGCTGCGTAAGTCCGCAGAGATACCGTACGCACCGGTCGCAGGCTTTCGAAATGTCAAGCGATATAGCAAACGCCTCGCCATGTTTTTCAATTATCTCACCCAATGCAACGTACACAATAAGATCCCCAGTTGACCGACCACGACGGAATACAAATTGGTGGTTACTGAGTAGGTGGGTTTCGAAGTACGATAAGAGCTTGGTGTTCAAAATCCGTTCCATTACCTCACTCAGTACAGACGTAATGGCTATTGGGCGGTAGTTAGAGGGGTCGGCATGGTCAGCTTTTTTTAGGCACAGGTTGCACATTCGCAAGTTTCCAGGACTTGGGAACCGTCTTATTTTGAAGAGACAGGCGGTACAGGCGCATTAAAACTGGAGACAGCTCAGGCGCATAAAGTTTCAATACCCTACTATTTTCTTGAGTTTACGCGAACACTATACATTTAAATGAAAGATATGTTTACGGATTTAGTACGCGTTTATTTTTGATTTAACCCGAACGTTTTGAACACTTTACAGCGTTCATGGTCACGGATAGACAACAAGTCGGGTTAAATAAAAATAAACGCGTACGTAAACATATCTTTCGTTTCAATTTCAGTACACTAGCTGGAATTCCATCGGGGCCGCTAGTCTTACTGACATCCAAGTTTCATAGGCTGGTGATAATGGTGAACTTATGTCCATTACTTACAAATGACTGATTGAAAGCCACATCTATGATAACAGCTTAGAAAACTAACTGCTGGCTAAATGAATAATTTACGATTCAATAAATATCTTGTTCATACCTGTCTTAGACAGCAAGGTAATAATAGCGAATTTATATGTTTACGATTCACAGACGATACTGTTGTAATGCCTGAATCGAATGAAGAGCTGCAGCAGATGTTGGGCAGCTTGGTATCAGCCCCGCAACAAATATGGCTAAATATAAACTTAAATAAAGCTAAGGCTATGATTAATGACCTATCATTATGAATGACCACTGAATGAACCTTTCAAAAAGTAGGACAAGAGAACAATCCAGCTGGGCTGGGCAACAAGGGTATAGATCGGAATGCCGAATTGTTTGTACTCTTAATTGTCATTGGCACACAAACTATCAGCCTAACATTTTTTCGCACATTTTTACTTTTCCTAAATGTGTTTAGCCTATTTTTACTACGCCTTACTGTATATCGCCGTATTATAATTTCCCGAATGCGACATTACAATTTGAAATAGCCATGCATGCATGCATGCAAGCAAGCAAGCAATTATGCATGTAAACAAGCAAGCATGCATGCATCCAAACAATCAGACTTCCGTGACGGCTCCTCAGCCCGCGGGCCGCCTCGCCCCTCCGCGCCTACGCGCTTTTGAATTGCACTCTAGGCGTAGGGCAGACAAGACTGCTTCGGTCGGTCGGTATGTGAGCGATTCGTTTCTTAAACTTTATCGGTTTAAAAGAAATCAGACATTTCAATACGAAGCGTAATGCCAAAAAAAAGATGCGATTACATTTTAGTGCATTCGATATTAGACATTCTGAAATTAGGGTTTACAATTTTTAGACCATACTATAACAGTGCTAAAACAACTGTTAGACTAGACAATAATTATACGTTATAAGTTTAGGCCAATACGGTTCGGCCAAATGAAATTAGGATTTTAAATTTTAGGCGAACCGAAAATCTTCTCGTCACCTCTACCATAAAGTTTGAAAACAATTTTCCCACGTGTTCTTCACCACAATTACAAAGTTTGAAAACTAAAGGATTTTGGCCTATGCGTCATGTTAGGTGCTGAGATTGAGAAACTCGCAATACGATATCGATATGCCCACCAATTTAACTTAACTTAGCTCAGCGAGCTATGCAATACCATGTCTAGTTAGAGTTACAAATACAAATATATGGCGAAAATAGTAGGATTCAGTATTTTTAACTTCAGGTACCTACTTAGTAATTTCATGTTGCAGTTTGCCTAATGTACGTAGGTAATTGTATTTTAATCAAGGCGTATACATTTAGTATAGGCTTATGCCCGCGACATCGTTCGCAATTCGCATGGACTTCGGCATTGAAACAAACAAATGTTTTCTTAAAAAGCGCGCCATCTATAGCATAGTTTGTGTCACCTGACCACGCACAAAATAAAACTGTTAAGCCGTGTTTCCGCGGTAACAAAAAAATAACTATATGTTATTCTGATGTATTTAATAAGCTACATCACTGAAAAGTTTTATCCAAATCATTATTGCAGTTTTTGTGTGAAAGAGTCACAAACATACATAAATACAACTTTTCGCGTTTAAAATATTAAAGGATTGCTCAAAGTAGGTCATATTATTTTTTTGCGTGGTGTATGTATGTTGTTGGTATGTATGTTGTAAAAAAACATTTTACCAAAAAGAGTCACCAAATTCAAACAAAGAGCCATCAACGTAATCCTTCAAACTTATTCCAGCCGACAAAATTAGCTATGATAGTCGTGAATGGATGGAATGCGGATTTTCGTAACTGAAGATTTTGTTTTTGTTACCGTTGTTGCAACGCAATGATTGACAGTAGTAGGTACGGAAGCTAAAGCTGGAGATATAAATACCGATGATTAAATTGTGAAAATATTTTCCATTCGATTTCGATCGTAAATTTCTATAGTCAGTAGCAAATAAATATCACGGCAAAGGCCTCCGTCTTTAAATTAAAGTTACCACAGCAACGACGGATGCAGGCATAATCACCACGCTTGCCAAGGTTGGTGATCATAGATCCGATTCGAGTAATGCTCGAAAATTCGAAACTGTTGCCCGATCCGGGATCGAACCCGGTACCCCAAGATTTTGGTCCGGCACTTAAACCACTCGAACAAGGTGGCTTTTCATTAATTGTGAATTAATCATAACGAAACGCAAAACTATACATTGTAGATTTCCAAACAAAACCTAAACTTCTTCGGTTTTACCTCTATTTTATTCCGTTCTTCCTACAACTTCCAACTATCCAACTTAAACAAGCTTGTGAGTAAATGTCTGGATGTTTGTTACTCTTAAACGCTAAAACGACACCACGGATCTGAATGGGGAATATTAAGCTACTTTTTATCCCAGGACATTAAGCTACTTTTTATCCTAGGAAAAGGTACGGTGCCCGTGGGATAATTTTAACAGACAGTTTAAAAATTAATATTCCACGCGTTTCGAAGTCGCGGGCAACATAATATAGTTAGGTATTCATTTTTTTTTGCTGAAACGACAAAATCTTGATTACGAACTGCTATGTTTCACGTCGTTGCACATCACCCTTCTTAAATTATGGGTGTCTTAATTAAAATAACTTAAGACTTGAGCACCACAAGAAGACATCAGTGTTTTTTATTACTATTACTATACGAGCACTCATAAACTAGGCAAATAGATATATATATGTAGTTACGTCGAAATACCTATCTAGTCATTCTAAGCTTAAGTAGTAGGTGTACGTACCTACTAGTAACAACATCAATGAGAGTTGTTATTCAAATAACTATTTCTTACCTACTAAACCAAAAACAAATTAAAAATGCATAAACAAAAATGAAGTTTGATATAAGAATGTACAGCGGTTCTTATTCGTAATGAAAACATCGATATATCTTAATATAGCCACTGCAAAGTAGATATTTTATGTACCTACAGACAGACCGTCTCTCCAATATATTGCAACGTTTAACAGTCCTCTGCCAATTTCATCTATTAAATTCTTTCGATAGAGCTATAAACTTTCACAAAATCATAATTAGAGCTCTATCAAGGCTCTACCTGAGAGTTTTCTTAACTTTTTTAGGTCTTACCTTCTTGTTGATAGCACACTTGGTAAACCGGTGTGTGCGAGCGTAATCAAAGGTAAACAAATAACAACTACTTTTTATATTCCCTCGTCCGAGTTGTGACGGTGCTGCGCTATCATATGATTTTATAAACAAGAGGTGTACGAAATGTTGTATTGATACTTTGAGAACGCTGAAAGTGTGACGTCGGGTGTGTGCCGGTGCTGGGGCTACGTAGCATATCCGTCAATGCGGTTCGGATATGCGGCAGCGGGCCATGCGCACGCAGCCTGCCTCCAGCCCGCCAATACCGGTGGAACTCGGCGAACGCGCGTCGCCTTTCTCGCCTTTACCGTCCATCGAAATATCGACGCGCAACGAGAACGTACATCCGATTAATAGTGAAATATCCAGTGTGACTTCGTTTTCGTGACTTCTAACGTCTATTAATAATTTACAAACCGGTATATAAAAACCGGTGTTTGCAACGTTATCAGTTTATCAGTGGAAAGTGCAATACGCATATTCACGTAAGTAAATTCTACAGCTGTATTTATGTAAGTACAGTAAGCGAGTACTGACGATGAATGATCGCTTGATTATAACACAAACAAACACCTAATGTAGAAACTTAATAGAGTATAGGACAAAAATACTTTATTACTTTTGGTGTGCAATTAAAATATTGTGGTACAAGGGTAGATACGACATAAGACACAAGCTAACGATTCAAATCAATAATTATTCTAGTTGCCTACAAAATATTACCTATTATTTAATTGCTTATTTTTAAATCTTGAAGATGGCTAGAATCTTAATTGATAAAGTTTATTTTAATTAAATAAACATAATGTAAGACCCACATACGATATTTAAAGTATTATCAGAGAAACGAAACGTTTGTGTACTCGCCAGCTTTATTTTATTACAGTGAGCTCTACCTTGAGAGCCGTTTTATTTCACGACTGTGGTTACATGATAAAGGAAAATAATAATGGTATTTTAAATGTTGTAAATGTAGGTACGCTAAGTAGCTGAAGTATCAGTACTGATTAAAGTGCAATTTTTTATAATTGAATTGAGCGTGTTGACAAGTCGAGCCCATTTTCATATTTTGACCCCTAAACGAAGAGTAGCTAAGGGCGTTATCGTTATGTAACTTGAAGCTTACCTGGCAGTGTGGAGTGTGGAACATGTGCTTACTCCACAGTTCATTCAATATCTCCATATCCAATCGTTTAGTTGACATACGATACCCGCCCTGATTGCCATGTAAATAAAGTCATCTGCTATGTATCAACAACATAACGCAAAGGAATATAACCTAGTCGATTTGTGTTTATAATCAACCCGCCCTTTGCAATCTTATGCTCAGAAAATGCAATCCAATAAACAATGTTCTTTAAAACTCAAGAATATGAAGTACTTCTTTGAGAAAATCTTGATACAAAGTCGTACAATTATTAAATAAAACGCATATAAGTATAACAAGTTTTTCTGTTACCTATGTAGGTTACCTAGGTACCTAACAGAATAAGAAAACTTCTTTAATGTGCCAATTAAATCAACAATAAACAATGGTTACTACTAAAATGATGGTTATGGCTATGCTTTTCATAGGTTGAAGCTAACTAGATCCTGAAAATTTTCAGTTTTTGTCTTAATCTCTTGTTTTTGTTTTCATTATTGACAAAAATAATAAAATAGCATAAGCAGGTGCTTACAGTTTATGTAATTTTGTACAATTAATTACTATATGACCCGCTATACTTCATATCACCTCCTAACGATATTAAAACTCTCCCGTCATAGAACAGGCCTCCAATTCCGCTAATTTACAAATGGCTCAATAGAATCGCAATTGCATTATTGCATCGCAATTGTATATTTTTACTCATTTAATAGGGTAGTAATGTCAAAATATACGATTGCGATGTCATTGCGCTTCTATTGAGCCATTTTTAGATTAGCAGAATTGGGGCCAGTTTGTGTGGGAAAATGTTTTATTTTTACTATCTTCCCTGCAAATTTTTCATATTTTCTCATCGTTTAAATTTTCCTTGGACTACCACAAATATTTCAAAACCAAAATTAGCCAAATCGGTCCAGCCGTTTTCGAGTTTTAGCGAGACTAACGAACGATTCAACACAAATGTTTTAGCGCTTTTTTCAGACTATTAATAATATCACATTTATATGTTAATATTCTTGCACAAGAATACTACATAGCGGTGTAGGTATTCAGAATTCAGAACATTCTAAGTTCTTAACATTTAAAATCTTTCGAGAAGGTTTTCGCCACACTATGCTTGGCAGACAGAGATTGGCGATCGCAGTTTTGCCAATGATGAAGAGAAAACAGTTCGTCGTCTCCGGCAGTGTTCCTTTAGTCGCCTTTTGTGTCACCCATTATTCATATAAACTTTATTCCAGAACAAATATCAAAAAGTACGTATTACAATCAATAAATAAAGTAAATATTGCTTCTGAAATCTAGGTATCCTCAGTCATACCCAATAGTATTATTTTGTCGACACAAAAAATATATGACTAAAGTGACAAAGTTTTATCTACACGCAAAATTTTACTGATTCTACATTGCTCTGATATACGGAACGATTACGAGCCTTGCCCATCGTAAATTTTGTGACCGCATTTATTTACGTAAAAACGTAGTTTTTCCATAAACAGCAAATTCGTTTTTTCACGCCCAGTGCAGTGACACCAATGATAACGGGTTCTGTTAATCGCGTCTTTGAATATTAAACTACTTAGATGCTTAAGAGGAAATATAAGGGCCGTTTTTCCATACAAACGTAGTCCCCTGTTTTCTCCCTGGATAAAGCCAGTAGAGCAATAATTTTTATTACAAAAATCTATGGCCACTATTAGCATGTTTCTATGTTTTCTTTTTTTTTCATAAATTAATTAATAAAAAAGATATGAGCCCTTAAAAACAGAAAAAAATCACCAGATTTTCCGCTGTGTTCAAACCTCCAGAAAACAAATTTGGCTAAATTTTAGAAAAAAAGGAACACATACGAACACGGCCAAAGTCTTTCTTAAATTTTTAATGAAAAAGTATTTAAATTGGTCTAGTTTTGGAAAAGTAATCGGGGGACAACGAAACGTTGATTTGGTGTGCTTTTAGTAGGTATTTTCGGTCCAAGAAGCAGGTCTCTATCACACTCTGCGGTGAAGGCGTTCGGTACTGCGCGACAGCAATAGATTTTACAAATACCTATTTTTCAATTCTCTCGCCCGTAGTGTTTCCTCTTAAAGATCGCAGTCGGTTACCAACGAAAGCATCAATTAATCTTTGTATTAAAAAATAATGACAATAACATACTTTAAGATAAACTGTATTTCATTAACTGTAATTAATAATTAATAGCACTCAGACATCCAGTAGATAAACTAATAACACCCAGTTAAAAATCCTAAATGTAATTTCCTTTGGCTTATTATATCCTGCAGCGATTCCCAAGTTTAGGAAGATTTTATTTATAGGGGATGTTTTGCGTTACAGTACAGCTACCTAAATAATTTTCATTGAATTATGTTTATAAACTAACTAAGACAAAGTAGATAATCTTAATAAGATAGAATAGAATAGATACACTTTTTGCCTATTCATAAAACAAGTTTATTTCACTTAAAGGAAATTGTGATAATGATGAAATAATAAATTGATTTATTAAATTTGATACTAATATGGATAAAGACCAGAATTACATTTTATATGTATATAGCTACTACCTAACCATATACCATTAAGTGCGTCATCGTTGGTTGTTAGTTTCAATTTACCATAACAATAACTAAACCTACTTATAGATTTCAAACAGTGCTTCGGCCATCATGATGCACTTGGTTACACACCGCGAGGTACTCGCTACCTTCACGCGATAATGTTTAATAATTGATAGATTGTTTTGTATTTTTTAGCATAATAGATTGTATATAGCCTTTATAGAAATAAGACATGAGAGCGTTTTTTTTATATAAGATCCCTTAATACTCATCAGTTTCTAGCAATTAAAGTGCTGAATTATTAAATTATTATTAATGTTTTATTGGATCAGATTTCAATGGAAATTTTAAGGATTCAAACATTGAATGTTGATATCGATCTCTTGCATGGTTCAGGAGGTAGGTAGTAAAAATATTTGTAAATTGTTTTTGTTGACGACCCAAACACCACGAGAATGCACACCCCCAAGAGAAAGCGAGTTAAAATAACTTTTACACTTACACATTGTAAGTTACAATTTTTACATTTATAATAATTGCGAATCATCTAGGTACATAGTACATAAATTGATTTGAAACCAACACTACATGCCGCAGTTTAAATATTATAAGATAACACATGAATTAATACAATCAATTTTGTCCACTGTCATATTGAATGAACGCTAGTCTTTCATTATCACTAACAACATAGGCATGTTACGAGTAGTGAACGATATGATTAACAAAAATATATCAACTATCTTTTATTTTAAAAGTAACAAAATTTTAGATAGGTACTGCAGTGCCAAAGCACACCTTACTTACGTGGGTAATACCTAGAGCAATTTTGCACAAAAAAAATAAAGCGAGGTTATAAATAATCACTTTATCGAACCTAGGAACATCTTACGTAATTGTAATAAAAGTTAACTGTTGGTTGTGCTAGCGATAAGACTGGCCATAAATTAATTAGAAAACCGAGAATTCAATCGATTTGCGTACCGTGCCAATTAATTTGGAAATCTCATATTTTTTTCTAACGCTTATAATGACTTATTATTATTGAATTGAAATAAAAAAAGAACCTAATAAGTACAAAAAGATGGTTATATCGCTAAAGGTGATATAAAAATCGAAATAAATTATACTGATACATAGCTGTCATCCACTAATAGAATACACTTTTGCTTCGTCACGATTTGCTAATCGTGCCGAAAAAAAAGCAAATAAATTTATAAATTAGAGAACATCCCCCAGTTCCCATGTAGGGATAGACAGAGGATGACATGATTCTACTTGCTTAGGCACGATCGCTTTTTCATAAATACATGTGAAGTAATAATAATCATGTATTTGTCGGGAACATTTATCTTGGTACGATAGACTCTATATCTTATACGTACCTATATTGCTTTGTTTTGATTTTCTCTCAGAATTCATAAGTGCATGTTTAGGAAAACAGACTTCGTTTACCGACAGATACGTATTCGAATAAGGCCAGCAATGTTGTGTTCATGTTTATGCCGTCACACTCGTACGTGAGCAGTCGGAATTGTTATTCCATAAAATAATCGATTTTATTGCTTTGTAACTGCTTATTGTTAATATTCAAATGAGGGATAAAGTATTTTTTACTTTGATTAGTTTATTAACGTTGACAGTTTTAGTTGTTGACTACAACCTACAACATCCATTCGTTATCAGAAGTCATTACAATTAAAGAATATTGAAAGAAACATACAGATGCATTTCAACACGACACTTTTCACGCGACAACGCTAGGGGACGAGATGGCTATTAATAAGTTTAGACTTTCTATTTTTCAACATCAAGGGCTGGTCATAATAAAGAAGAAAAGGAAACGTTGTGAAATTGAGTTTCAAATACGATGTACGTTTAAAGATTTGTTTTTTTAATTTTACTTGTTGTTAAGGAGTTGTGGGCTCCATCTAGCCAGAAAAAATCGATACATAAATATCTCAATATTTCTCAGTATGGAACTGCCAGCACAATAGATTACATATTATTATTCGCCGATTTATGACACGCATTTTGTATATTATCTTAATAAAGGCTTAATGGTGATATTAATGGTAATTATCAGCTCATCATCTTAGAGGTAGCGAATGTAAACATTCAGGATGAATGTACCTATCTATGTGGCAAAAGTATAATGAGGACTAAGCAATTAAGTTAATAACCGTTTTTAGGATTCCGAAGTCAACAAGATACCCTTATATAATAATAATATAATAATAAAATCTTTATTTCCATAAAAACATTACATAACAAATGTAGGTATCCCTGGCATCTGTGAGAGGTAGGTTTTAATACCTAACCTGTGTTACAGAAGCCAGAAACCAGGACCCTTATAGTTTTGACGTCTGTCTGTCTGTCTATCATTACGTATTAACCATGCCGACAAAGTGGTAAAATAACATCTGGAAAAAATATCTAGGGTAGGGAGTTATCTCTGTTTGTTTCTCGCCTATCCTGTCGTGATTTTAGATAGTTTTATTAAAGTTATTGTGGATCTGTTAATACTAATTTTCGATTCAAGGATCCATATGTCAACAGTAAAGATTTAAAGTGCACTGTTGGAGTCAAGCATTACATGGCACCCATCCAAACAAGAACTTTATGCTTACTTAAATGTTAAATTTTGCGTGGATATACCTAAGTTGAGTTTAAATTATATGTGTGTATAAATATTTAATTTTCTTATTATCCAATATCTGAGACGGACTAAATGCTCTACGTGCGAATTCGCAAGATATTACTAGTCAAAAATAATTATGTATACGGCACTATCCCACCACTAGCAGCAATTTCTAACCACAAAACTAAGTATTATTAGATTTTGTATTGCCACTGAATATCGATCGAACTTCGCAGACAAACAAACATTCATTTTAGATCACTTTCGTCATCCAGTCCCATATTGTTCTTTTGTGTTGCGGCAGCTATAAATAATTGGGTTACAGCAGATGTAAATTTTAACGCTCAATGAAATACGGGAAATGTAAGACTGTCTAATGTAGAGATCAAGGTTCTCAAATTGTTCGTTGTGCATGCTGTTTATTAAAGACCAAAGAAAATAAAGATCTTTATTTTCTTTGTTAAAGACGTTCGAAGGATACCTATATAGAGAAAAAAAATGCAGCATCACACAATACTTTGTTATAACGGTGCAGGTGTATATTGGCAAATATTTAACCCTTTAAAGAATCAGTTCAACCATTCCTAAAATATTTATTTCTCTGTATTAGTAATTATTATGCTTATATATAAAATATCCTAAATTAAAATTAAAAACAACCCTATCCTTTTACTAATAAGTATCTTTTGTTGCCAAATGATATAGGCCCAAACTAATCTTATATATAAAATTCTCGTGTCACAATGTTAGTTACCTTACTCCTCCGAAACGGCTTTACTGATTTTTTTTACCAAATTTTATATGCATATTCAGTAGGTCTGAGAATCGGCTACTATCTATTTTTCATACCCCTAAGTGATAAGGGTTGTTCACCCTTAACAATTTTTTTAAAATTTTTGGACCAAAATTATTGTTTTTATTTTTCTATAATGTGGCATTAAAAATATATACATAAAACCCTAAATTTTTACCGTTTTATTACCAACCCCTATTTTTTAATAGCCATTTTAGTAATTTAATCATTTTTATAGCAAAACAACGTTTTCCGGGTCAGCTAGTCTATACATAAAAGAAAGTCGTGTTAGTAACACCACTTATAAGTCGAGAACGCTGGACAGATTTTTATGATTTTGGTAGTTTTGGATTTGTCTTCGTCGGGAATAGGATAATAACTATTAAAAATATTGGAAAGCTAACGTAGATATAACTAACTAAGAAACTGTATTTCTTCATACCTAACTCCGCCATATTTTGATGTCAATGAAAATTAAGACGTCAAAATCAAATAATATTCTGAGGCGATACGAAGTTCACGGGGTCCGCTAGTATCACATAAAATTAAATATCATTTACAAATATTTAACCTTCGCTCGGGAACCCGTCCTCGTGGGAAAAATTACATAAATCTCTGTCCTAAAAGATGACTTAATTTTTAATCGATATCTGATATTCTCTATAACAAATAATATGATATAGTTCATAAGCACTTCAAACCCTCCTGCCTGCAACTTCGCACCCACACATAGGCTGCACTAAAAGTATCGGGAATGGAATATTTCCCCTGTTCCTGTCATATTAAAATCTTTTTAATTGCAAACTCCTTGGTTTTAAAAATCGAATACCATTTATTTATTTAAAAAAGATTCACAAGGTCTTGTCAAACTTGTTTAGTCGTTGAGAAAATGGAATTGACTCGAGAAAATTCAAGAGCGATGATATATTATGACTTTCGAAGTGGTTTAACAAAAAAACAGTGTGTTGACCGGATGATCTCTGCATTTGGTAATGAAGCCCCATCCAAAACCACAATTTATCGCTGGTTTGCTGAATTTCAACGTGGACGTGTCAAGCTCAGTGATGATCCCCGTCAAGGTCGTCCAAAAACTGCAGTCACCCAAGAAAACGTTGATGCTGTGCGTAAGCTGATTGAGGAAGATCGACATGTGACATACCGCGAAATTCAGGCAACTTTAGACATTGGCACGAGTCAAATACAAATAATTAGGCGTAAAAAAGTTGTTTTCCTGATGGATACCGCATTCGCTCTGTGAAGAGCAAAAAGCGGCTCGCGTTACTTGGTGCGTCAGAACTCTCGAAAGATTCCACGCAGGATCCTCAAATGCTGTATACAACATCGTATCAGGTGACGAATCCTGGATATACGCGTACGAACCCGAAACAAAAAACCAGTCACGAGTTTGGGTGTTCGAAAATGAGTTAATGCCAACAAAAATTGTTCGTTCACGGAGTGTTGCAAAAAAAATGGTGGCCACGTTTGTCTCCAAAACCGGCCATGTTGCGACTATTCCTCTTGAGGGACAAAAAACGGTTAATGCAGAATGGTATGCTAGCATTTGTTTGCCACAGGTCGTTTCTGAACTCCGTAAAGAGTACTGCAACCGCCGCATCATCCTCCATCACGACAATGCGAGTTCTCACACCGCGCACAGAACAAAAGAGTTTTTAGAGCAAGAAAACATAGAAT
Source organism: Anania crocealis (assembly GCA_949315895.1). Classification (NCBI taxonomy): domain Eukaryota; kingdom Metazoa; phylum Arthropoda; class Insecta; order Lepidoptera; family Crambidae; genus Anania; species Anania crocealis. The sequence goes on from OX438869.1 coordinate 7,915,235, forward strand.
TATTAGACCATCCGTACAGCCCCGACCTAAGCCCTAATGATTTCTATACTTTCCCTAAAATAAAGAATAAATTGCGAGGTCATAGATTTTCATCACCTGAAGAAGCTGTGGACGCCTACAAAACGGCCACTTTGGAGACCCAAACTTCCGAATGGAATGGTTGCTTCAGTGATTGGTTCCGTCGTATGTAAAAATGTGTCAAATTTCGCGGAAAATACTTTGAAAAGCAATAAATACATTTTTAAATAGTAATGTTGTCACTTCCTTGGTTCCCGAAATTTTCAGTGTATAGAAACATTATCCCAAGGCAACCATACTTTTCTCCGGAATAAAATGCTGTAGGTACCTTACTACCTATGCTATTTGTGCCTGTAGGTAGTCTATCTCCGTGCCAAATTTTATCCGGATCTAGATACAATTTGTGTCAGCCTATGAGATCCTATGGGTGTCAAAGGGGGGTAAAGAAAGGACGTGGAGGAACAGCAGCGTCTTCTCTCTATTCATATTTCTGGTTACGTTTCTAACCACTGTTATGCCTTTGACGTGTTTTAGCTTTTAGTACGTAGTAGAGGTATACATACATGGATAAGTGAGTACTGACTATACATTCTTTCATATTTGTAAATAATAATATGTACTGTAAAATATAAAATAATATGTATGAGTAAAAAATACCTTCTACTGAAAATATTGAAATTTCTATAACAATTCAGAATTAATTTCTACTAATTTCAAAAAAATTGATTACCTACCCAAGCATCGTTCTGTAAGTATACTCTTTGAACTCTTTCTGGATACTCGTAAATAGGTAAACTTGTTCTTCATGATATGAGAAGTAATAAGTATAAGCATTATGGTTCCGCCTATTAAATTGAAAAGTAATGAAATAATGTATTTCTTTTGATACGCTTCACTTCAATTAGCTACAGGTTTGCTCTTGCTTTTGTTACGGTGGAGAATTCAGTAAAAAGTGTAGAAAAAATATCATACGCGCCTATGGACTATTTCTATCGGATAGGATGTTTGAAAACTGATTATTCTGTAAATGAGAGAAAAGTGACATTTGTAATAAATTTTAAGTATCGTAGTAACCTAATATTATCGCTGATTTAATGTAGTCAAATGTTGATGAAGCTAAAAAAAAATTTATTATAAATTTTTTTTTCGTACCAAAAAAAATACTGAATGTTATAGTAGGTACTTACTTTACTTTTAAACAAAGGGTTTGATTGACGTAGTGTCTAAATTAGATTTGCTTTGAGCCTGACCTATTTCTCGGGCTAATGATTTTATATAGAGGGGCAACCTTTCGCCGTAATGCCTCCACCCCTACCCCGCTGACATAAAGTGACTTTGAATCGTTGAAATCTAAAGATAGAAAGTAGGTAAGGCTCAGAAAATTTACCTTTCTTTTACACACCTTGTTTATAAGTGTCATTCTGCAAGGTTAATCATTTGAGCTCGACGTCTTACTTTTGTGACGACCATTTGGATCAGTGGTAGTAAACGCTGCTTCTGAGCCATGGGTCGCGGGTTCGATCCCCGCACAGTACAAATATTTGTGTGCATGAACATGTCTGTTTGTACTGGTCTGGGTGTTTTTCTATGTATTATAAATATAATCATATTTTCAAAAAAAAATATATATATATAAGTATGTTTATCGGTTGTCTAGTAGCCAATACGACAATATTCGTAGTAGTTGCTCAGTTTGGGACTAGATGGCTCTGTGTGGCCCAGTGTGGCATGTCTGAAATATTTATTTATTTGTAAGAAATGACCAAGCTTCCATCACTTGTGATGATATTTAACACAGTAATTTATTCACCTCCGTTGTAATTTTCTCGCATCTCAAAATGTCAGGCACTATCCACACTACAATGCTCGGGTTTTTGATCAGCAACCCACATTTGGAAAGCCAACCCACCATTGCTATGGGGCTTTGCTCTGCAGTAGGATGATTACCTATAGACCGTTAATTTACTTTACTTGTTATTTGTTATATTTTGCTGTTTGTTCTTTGATGGTAAGTAGCTTGTTTATCAGCCTCGACCGCGCAGGGCGCGCATTAAAGACGTGTTATCTTTCGTCATCTTATTGAAGGACAACTCATACGCAGATCATTATTACTGATTTTTGCGACCACAACCAGCCGTAAGTTACAGTACTGCTGCTAACTGCTTTCTACATTACCTTAAGGTATACTTTCTAGAAGTTCGTGCAATAAAATGTTTAAATAAATAACTTCAAATAGCTTTGTTGTTTACTGAGGGCAACGCAAGTCTTAATAAATCATGGAGCGAACAGTTTATCGCTTTTAAATTCATGTTTTTGCAATAACATTTTCTACGCTTTATTCATAGTCGTATAATACTGACTACATTGTACTCATTGGAAAATTATAATCCTGCCATGATCTTTAACCCAGGGTAGTTTACACTTTCTAATAGCCTTTTTTCTTTTTCCGTTAAAATTTGGCTTTACTTTTGCTAGCTCTAAGGAAGTTACGTATACAAGAACTTACGTAATTTAAAACATCTATTAGATAAGTCTAAGACTTTGGGGTAGTTAAGGCGGCGTAGTTGTAAGAGGCAGCGTTTTTGAGTTTTTAAAACCCATCTGAGAACTAGAAAACAGCGTTTTAACGTCTGAAAAAAATATATGTATAAGTTAGAAATCTAGTCTAGTCACAGTTGCTATCGGTTACAGGATTTGTTTAACTTGGCTTAATAGAAAAAAAACACAAACCTACATTTATATGAATTTTTTTTTCAATTTGACGACTAAATTACGGACATTTTAAATATTTTTTTATGCTAGTTTAAAGCTACTAAATATTTATAGACTTATTCGCTGAATTTGAATACATTTAGCGTTCTGTCGCGCGCTGGCGATTGCCGATTACGGTGCGCATAGGCTCTCCATAATAGGCGATCGATGGATACCGAACTACTGGGCCTTATGTAGAATTGGAAATCATTAATAAGCTGCAAAATTTAACAAAATTCGTAGGTTTTCATTGCCTTATTTTCGATACTCATAGCAATTTGCTTCGCTAGGCCAACATTTATGTGTTGCACAAACAATGTTTATCGTATAATACTGTGACTTTAACACAATTTGTGTGTAGAAATCCGGAAAACATTTATAATGTGTTTTTATTGTCCCCAAACAATTCGCATGTTGCCAAATAGATTGTGTATTTTTTTATATTACGTTGTTGATTTAATGATGATTTAAAACTTACTAACATCTAAAACCATACATTTGCATTTTTGATCGACTATACAGTGACTCTATTAGGGTAGTAAATAAAGATAGGCAGCAAGCAATTTCCTGTCGTTAAAGATTACGTGTGAGAATATGTAAGTTTGTTTAGATAAGAGCCATGAAAGAAAAAGTTAATCAATCTTAAAACATTAGCAGTAAGCAGTAAAACTACAATAGACATCTTAAGAAAATTGTTTGACAATCTCTGGATTCTAATATTTAGGTATTTTATAGAAATTAAGTGGTAACATCAAACTATCTTCGAATTTAATATTTTTTTCTAAACGGACAGAATAGGTAACTCACAAATCACCCCAACATATGAATGTCAGGTGTCGATCGTCCAGGGTTTGATTCCCGGTAAAATCAATTCAGGTATATTACTTTCAGGATTCCGTTCCTGAAAAAGAAAAAACTGAACCATTAGAGCATTACTTTCTTGCCTATCCGCCGAGACCGTTTATTTCGGGAACGCGTTTAGTTAACAAGTTGATATAAAAAGCATGTACCTACTTACTTCCTACTTCAAGGGACTGTAGAACTTCTTAAGTATATAATAAGTATAAGTATTTCATATAGTTTGCCGTAAGATGGAAGTCACGTATCGGTATAGGCCTGTAATAGCTAGACGGCTTAAAATCTGTCTGACACCAAATTACCGTTGAAGGATAAAGCATGCGAAAATAATAATATGTTAGTTACTTTCTACTTACTGGGTTCAAAATTTAATTGAAAAACTTGCTGATTCAATTTCAAGTTTACATCTTGATGCAAAGTCGACCAAACGCAGCCCCATCTTATTATAAACAATTTTTATTTCAAATTATACAGTCAATTCTTTAACACCATAAAAATTACATTCTAAAAGCCATTCAAACAATTTCTTTTATATATTGGTCTAAATATTTTTATTTTGTTTGATATTTTATTATAAATTATTAAACATTTTTCAAGTAAAGTGCAGTCCTGCAGCCATGCAGCACCAGTCGATCGGGATTTCTCATAATTTTAGGATAGACATCACGGGCTTTTTATTTTTCACAAATTTACCGACTTCAAATATGTAAAGGCCTGGAGTTTCAATAACTTAAGCTCTTTAAACTGCGGCTTACATGTCTGGTAGGCTGGTACACCAAATATTGCACGAACACTTTTTTTATCTCAAAGAAACAGAATATATATCCATAATATCCATATACAGCTTTACGTTACTTAGGGGCTTCTGAATCGGAGGACAGATGGATCTGCTGGGAATTTGGGAGACTTATCGCTAACAACTTAATATTAGAGTAACACAGAGGTGCTTATTTCTTATTTCGCGAAAATTATAAGTATTTGATGCGTTTTGGGCCGCATAATTGCATATCTTTATAATGAATAGAATCAATTTAAGTCCTTACAAAAACATTTTCAACATCTGTAAATCAGACCGGTAAATCAGAACAGATCAGGAGGCAAATGGAGCAAGTAATAAATACCTATGCGCTATCGTAAAAAATATATAAGTATTATAATTTAAAAAATATTTGTCCTGAACTTTTTTCTTTTTAATTTATTTATTACCAAATCACTTATATTTATTACATCTTTCTCACATCTGCCAAACTGCGTAGCAGTTTGTCGGCAGTAGTTCTCGACTTAAGAATCTTATTTACTAAGTATAGCTATTACAAACAAATCCCATTATAACAACTATTTAAAGCATTCGTATTTTGGAAACCAGAAACAACGAATACCCGAAAAAATGTAGATAAACACTTTTTTTTCTACATTGACCCGTCCGGGAATCAAACCCTGGACCTCGGAGCAGGCGACACCCCGAAAACCGGTGCGTACGCCACTCCGCCACGGATGTCGTCGAAGCTATAATTATGATACCTTAGTGGACACATTGCAACAAAGGTTTTTTACATTTGTTCATGTTGTATTTAATTTTAATCAATTGCCCCGTCTATTGTTAAATTATTATAATTACCATAAAAAAAAAATATAGTCCCGTTATCGGAAACAGACCTACCTGTTTCCGATAACGGGACTATGTTTTTTTTTTTATACATACCTAACCTTAAACTCATGTCAAAGTAATTTTAATGAAATAGGAACGTATAACCTTAAACTGTCCTAGCACGCACTGGCGTATCTCTTGTGTAACAAACATATTTATTTAAAAGAAGCTGACCATAGTGATCGAGTTTCCCGCACTGCTTTTTTCGGCACCAGTCCACACTTGTCCCGAAACTGTGGTAGGCTTAAGTATTCTGCCGCGTAGAAGCGCCTCCTGGCACCTATATTTGCAGCAATAAAAATGATTTTATAAGACTCGTTATGGGCACATTGATAAGAAATGTTTTTTTTAAGATGTTCTTAAGATGATTTTTAGAAACAACTTCGTTAAGCAAATTGGGCGGTAACTCATTGTGTATTGTCGGTACGATCCATCTCCTTGTTCGCTTACCGTAATAGTTTTTAATTTTCGGTACAACATATTTTCTTTTTTTACTTTGCCGGGTTGGGTAGCTATATATTCGCTCTTTTTTATGTTCAGAATCATTAAATTGTTCTACAATTACTGTCATTTTAACTTTTTTATCAATTGGTATTATGTTACATATTTTAAATAGTAAACTAAAACATATTTTACAACATAAACGTTACTTTTTAACATGGTATGCGCAATGCGACACAACGGTACCTAATTAGCATCGTATGGTACAGTTACCCAGGCAAATAGAGTATTCATGTTGACACTACCTACATTCAGAACTGGGGCAAATTAAAGTTACATGAGTACCAAGTCAGGTTTTGCGGGATCAGTAGTCAACAAGGAACCAGTGGCTGATTTACCCTAAGGCCCGGTAGGCCCGGGCCTAGGGCGGCCAGATTTAGGGGGTGGCCCAGATCGTGTCAAAAAACTTATTATTTACGGCGTATGGCGGGCGGGCTGCACTGCATGGTGCAATCTATATCGCATGGGTGCATATTAGAATGACAGAAACCATAACGTCTTTATTTAAAATGTACGAACTCAAATAACCTTAAGATTAAGAATACCTTAACCAATTACACCTTACTGTACAATACCAGAATTTGAATTACAAAAACATTGTTAAATGTATATTTTTTTTTAATACTAAATCTATAATTATCAAATTGACAATCTATACTAATATTATAAAGCTAAAGAGTTTTGTTTGTTTGAACGCGCTAATCTCAGGGAGTACCTACTGGTTCGGATTGAAAATTTTTTTTTGTGTTGGATAGTCCATATAATCACGCTGCGACCAATAAGAGCAAAGCATCAGTAAAAATGTTGCAAAAACGAGGAAAATTATTCATACTTATTTGTTGGCTACCGTTTTGTGCTCTGCGTAAACGGTTTAAGTTACCCAAAAAATATGTATGAAATAATTATTCCCAGTAAATGATTTAACAAAATTTTCGCGACAGTATTAACTCGTATGTTTGATGTTTATATTTTAAGTTTAACTCACTATAACCTTTTTTATGGAAATCTTTCGCGTAATCAATGCATTATTGCCAATTAATTGCCAAGGAGTTTTATCAACACAATATTAATCCTTATTCAAATAAATGTGTTGTTGATTAAGAGTATTTAATTGTGAACCAAATTGTCGTTGACATCACTTAATTTCAATTAACATCTAAGAAGATACTACAATTCAATTGGCCGGCGGGCGAGGCGAGGGGAGGTGGTGCCAGCTGATCGCCCGCCGCACAAAAAAAAATACATAATAACTTAAATAAAACTAAAAATATCATCTACGCAGTAGTACTTTAAAAATATTCCTCAATAACTTCATAATCGCGATCATAATAACAGAAATTGACGCGAACGAAGTCGCGGGCAACTGCTATAATTTAACCAAACATTACAATTTTTACAGTTTCAAAATAAATAAAAAACATTACAATTTCAAAATATGAATTGCATAAAATAAAAAATACTTTATTTCTCATTCTCATAGTTGACGAAAACTATTCTAATCCCCTAATTGCTACGATAGGGGATGGGGTTGGGGATAACTCCCTCTCCAAAAAACCCCATAATGGCCTCAAAAGTGCATAGAAAGTACGATTTTTTTATTCCTAACCTATAAATAAATATCTCCAAAAATACATAATATCCTGAATTGGTAGGGTAGTTGAGAGTAATGGGGGCACCCCCTTCCCTACTCCCACCCCAAAAAACCTAAAGTAGCGATAACAACTAATCTTTAGTTATGATAATAACACGTCATGCTTAGCAAATAAATAAATGTAAAAATTATTTATTACCGCATAACTTATTTTTAATTTGCCCTAGAATATTTTGATCTTATTAAATTAGGCTATTTTCTTTTAAAATCTGGTATTTAAGGTATTCCTTAATTAAAGATGTTTTGACCTTGAGCTATTCAACTGTTAGTTCATTGAAACATTTATCTTTTAAATATTTGGAATCTATACTACTAATATTACAAAGCTAAAGAGTTTGTTTGTTTGTTTGTTTGAACGCGCTAATCTCAGGAAATATTGGTTCGAATTGAAAAATTATTTTTGTGTTGTATAGTCCATTTATCGAGGAAGGCTTTAGGCTATATAAAATCACGCTGCGACCAATTGGAGCAAAGCATCAGTGAAAATTGATGCAAAATGGAGAAAATTATTCATATTTGAAGACTTCCGTTGCATGCGCTGCGTAGACGGTTTAAGTTACCCAAAAATAAATACCCAAGTACAAACAGGAATTGAGGCGGACGAAGTCGCGGGCAACAGCTGGTTTTTAATATAGGTACGGTTTTTTGAATTAGGGTATTTTGAGTTTTTCATTATGTAGTCCACAGAACATGGAATGTAGTCTATGATAAAGGGGGCGGCTGATGGCTTGGGGCCTAGGGCGGCCGTGACTGCAAATCCGCCACTGCAAGGAACCATCTTACTTTTACCATGTCCATTAGATCTATTCGACTGACTGCAATTAATGGGTCTCTAAGGCTCTTACTAGCAGAAATCTGTAATTTGTCATCGTGTTAAATTATTGGCAATTGCAACGAAAAACTACTAATTAATAAAGGAACACTGCGTGTGGCCCGTCACGCACTTTGCGCGCTTTTATTAGTATTTGTGATAACCTACTACAATCAAAAAATTCGACCATTTAAACAAGTAAAAAAACCTACGTATATGGCTAATATTTGATTGTTTATGACCATACAAACCTGTCAAGTTAGATTTTTACGTCTTCTAACAGGTAAACTGTAAGTAGAAAATATTATAGTTATCTAGATAAATAACTAAAATATTTAAATTTACTGAATAATTAATAAAAAATAGATTTTTCACGAGAGCACGAGAATAAAAAATGTTACTTTGGCCCCCAGTCTACTCTATGTAACTAAGTACAATGAAATGGATAAATGGTGGTTATTTAAAACCAAAACTTTTTGAAAAAAACACAAACTGGAGATCACTCCAGCATTGTCTGGCTGATGCCTCAACACTCACACTATGACTACTTTATTGAGAAAATAACATTATTGATCTACCTTGTTCCATGTGTTTTAACAAAACATTAATTGTAATAATTTAGTGTGGAGCAGGTTACATAAGGGTGTCGTAAGTAAGAGTACCTAATCTCTGGAAAGAAGCACCTACAGTCAGCTGCAAAAGGATGTACATACTTCTGACTAATGGTGACTCTTAATACAACGAGATTAGGTTGGTAAAACCAAAAAGTGCTTACAAACTATTGCAGCTGACTGTAACTACTGCTAAAATAAGACCTTTGTTCAAAAGCATAGCCTCCATGGGCCAAACTGTCACAACGCAAGCCCGCTTGCCAACCGTGGCGATAATATAAAGTCTATCTTTTTGCTACGTGCACACGGGCCCCTGTCCGTGTCCAACACTGGACTGATACAGGCTGGTGAGGATGACGATAATAAAATGATAACATCTAAAACACCACATGGGTTTCTATTTTATTTATAAGTAGTTTACAATACGTAGAATGCTAAACGAAAATCAAGTTTAAAATACAAGCAGCTAATGTCATATCATGTTGTAATACCTACCGTAATGTAAATTCAACGTTACGCACATGACATAAAGATGAATGCAACCACAAAAATAAATGTTCAGTAGGTGCTCATTTGGTTAACGGCCGGTTCCAATAACCTATCTATCTTCAGTTCTGGCAAATCGGAGATAGGAAACAGTTTCTATCTCTGTTATTGCCGTCCAGAGAAACAAAGACAGAAGTTGTTTTCTATCTCCGATATGCCAAAACTGAAGAGATAGATAGGTTATTGGAAATGGCCGTAAGACCAAGCTAGATGGTTACTTGTCACTGTTTTTAATTTTACGTCAAACCGGTGCTAGTTTTTGACTCTATTCTTTTCAATCAAACATACAAAAATTCAAATCTTTCTCTTTATTATATTTGTGATATTATAGGCCGCTAGGCCCGTTCCAGCTTCGCACGGGTGGACATTGTATAAGATTGCTTTTTATAATGATCCCTAATCTATTCTAGCAATAAATATATATCAATTAGGATGAATGTAGCTTTCCAATGGTGAAAGAATATTTGAAATCGGCACAGTAGTTTTTGAGTGTATTCATTACAAACATACAAATCTTTCCTCTTTATAATATTAGTGTAGAATCTACGAGTACACTGTAGATGTTGTAACGCCCCGTTGGGCGGGCCAAGATCTCGGGGTCATGGGTTCGATCCTTCTTTCTCTTTATTCTTTTTGGGCGTAAAATCTATTGTCAAACTTTATATGGTATATTAAATCTATGATATGGCATGTTTACATCACTGAGCAAGTAATCACTACTGGTTTACATGGCATGCATGCACATTTTAGGTTTTATTTTTGAAAATTTACCTATATACTAAGCCTATATATGATTTAAACATAATATTTATCACTGAAGTGAAAATGACAAGTAAACGGCCCAGACATTTATAGCACATTATTTATTTATGAAATCGATTGGAGTACTTACACGGTAGGTACCTATACTTTACTTGATGGGCTGAGGGCGCAGTAAACGATTTGTAGCTGTACACGGAGTGTTTTGATCGGTTTGTAGGTAACTAGGTAATTTTTGTTACAAGTTTCCTTCCACCATTAAGTATCATTTTCTAATTGTATACAACTCATTACTCAAACGTTTTTGTAGGTACTAATGCATAGGTATCAAACCAATGATATTACAAAGAAAGGCAAACCAATAGATTCTTCATAATTTAGTCTATTTTGTAGACCAGGTACCTACCTACTTAACTAGTATTAGTCTAGAACTCAAGGTACACTCAATGGCTCGATGTTTCGAGTTTAATGGCTGTTAAAATACGAAATCCTGCTAAAATTATAAATAAGTACACAATTATTTCTGTACCACATTTATCATGTGACGTATGATACAAGGCTCTGAAAATATAGAGTACCTACCTAATTAAATTACGAAAAATTCTTCTTCGTTGTTCATAATGTTTAAAAAATGTTGTTGTTTCAGATGTTCACAGCGAGCTGCTGTATATCACGATAGTGGGGCGATGGGCGCGGCAGAGTGTGGACATACTCGCGGCTCGGGCGGGTAGCGCGCGACGATGCGGGTGCGGGCGGCGCGCGCGCTGCGGGCGCTCCGGCGCATCGCGCTCGTGGTGCCGCTGGCGCTAACGGCGCTGGCGCTGCTGCTGCTGCCGCGCCCGCCGCCCGTGGACGCGCCCGCGCGCGTACCCTCTACCCCTGCGCCTCCACCGCCACTTAAAGAGGATCAACCGGTGCATGTGAGTCTCTAACTAAAGAACCGATCACATGTCTATGAAAACACGCAATAGACTAAAATATTGTTTTACCGACCGTCGGTAAGCCTGGCCTGACCCTTGTTCTCTGTATCTGTAACACTCACTCTTAAGAGAAAACACTACGGTCGAGAGAATTGAAAAAAAGGTATGTATTTGTAAAATCTATTGCTGTCGCGCAGTCCCGAACGCCTCCACCGCGGAGCGCGATAGAGACAACTGCATTTTGGACCGAAAATACCTACTAAAAGCACACAAAATCAACGTTTCGTAGTCCCCCGATTCCCTTTCCAAAACTAAACCGATTTAAATACTTTTTTCATTAAGAATTTAAAAAAGGCTTTGGCCGTGTTCGTATATTTTGCTTTTTTTCTAAAATAGACCAAATTTGTTTTCTGGATGTTTGAGCTCAGCGGAAAATCTGGCGAATTTTTTAGATGTTTGAAGGCTCATATCTCTTTTATTATTTAATTTATGAAAAAAAGGAAAAATGGAAACATGCTAATAGTGGCCATAGATTTTTGTAATAAAAATTATTGCTCTACTGGCAATATCCAGGGAGGAAACAGACAGGGGACTACGTTTGTATGGAAAAACGGCCCTTGTGTTTCCTCGTGGTTGTTACTTAAATTAGATTTCGGCAGTAAAAGTTCAGGAGACTTAAACTTTTTATTATAGGTTCTAGAGCTACATTTTCATCTCAACAGACGTCACCTGATGTTTTTACTAGTCACTTTTTGCGAGGTCATATTTATGGTTGCGCTAGCGAGCGATGCAGAATGTAAAACTCAATCCCACCAAAAACATTCTGTAAAAAACTAGCCAAGTCTCGATGGAGCTGCTTGTTTATCTATAAAAAGTAATGAAATCTAGACAAAGTCGTGCCAAGACTTGGCCGTTGAACAGTCTTTATACGTTAGTGGGTACAAGTCAATTTTGTTTACACGTAATGTTATATCTGTTGTAACTACCTATGTTTGTTAAGCGGGATAACAGCCTATACTGGTATTGGTAATTGGACGCTAGTGTCTCATTTTATCTCATAGGCTGTTGTTGATTGTGCAACACATGTATTCAGCATTGACAATGCTGACTTCTTCTCTCTTCTTTTTGGAGCGTCAAATCGACTACCGATCTGACATAAAATAGACGTACAGACGAACTTCTATCAATGATTAGAAGTCCGTCTGTACTGGAAATAATCTTTTATACTGTTGTTTCTGGCTCACCTATATATAAGTATTATTGAAATACGCAGCTTTATCAAGCCTACAATTGACTGGTTATTGAATCAACGTTTTCCAAGTGATAATTTTCCATCGTTAATGGGTAGCGGTTCTGGCGACAGATTGGTGCAATGGTGTCATGGAGCACCTGGTTTTGTACCCTTGTGTATCCTTTAACGGCAAATATATAGAAATCGCTGTAAGTAACCTTAAACTTGGCACGACTTTGTCTAGATTTCATTACTTTTTAGAGATAAACAAGCAGCTCCATCGAGACTTGGCTAGTTTTTTACAGAATGTTTTTGGTGGGATTTCACTTCTTTTTGTAGAAACGTATATTGATTTATTTTATTAGATTTTCTTATTATTTATATTTGACACATTTTTTTTCTTATTAATTTGTGTAATGTTGTGTAATTTGAGTAGAATAAAGTTAATCGTTCGACTATTTCTTCTTGTAAACTTGTAAGTATAAGTATAAAAGCCAGTCTAGTCTTATCCAGAGTTTTCCTTAAATTTTATTTATATGCGTATTAAAAGCAGAAGGGCAGGCATTCGCACAGCAGTGGGACGCTATAGGCTAGATTAAATTAGAAGATGTGTCCCACTACGCTGGATTTTTGCAATGACCGACGATTTTTTTATGTACCAATAGTAGAAGGTTGCATTATCATATCTCTAATACAGCTGAGACCAGCTGAGAGTTCTTCATCAGATACTTCAGACCTTCGATTTTTGACATCAAATGAAGCGGCCCACCAAGTTGAATATTTTTTGTAAAGGCGATATGTCGATCTCTAATACCTAGTCAGGTCATAAGTTCTGTCACATGTGTACCTAATATGAAATAATTTAGACATGTTTATTATTTATGTAACCATTTATATAGCAAAATGAACTTAATAAAACATAGATTCATATGGTAATAAAGTTTATTCAAAATGACCCCTGCGATTTTGAATACAGGCCTTCAATCTGCGCGGCTAGTCGTCTATCGTAGCACGAACGAGGTCCATGTCAATATAGGCGGCTGCCTTAATCAAGGATGCTTTGAGTGACTCCAAATCAGGATGAGGCTTTGAGCAGGCCTTTTCCTCCAAGTGTTGCCATATCTTGTAATCTAACGGACTCAAATCTGGACTGGAGGAGGGCCAGTCTTCGTGCCGGATGAAGTCGATTTCAGGCGCTGCCAGCCAGTCTTGTGTGCTTTTCGCTCTATGAGCTGGCGCAGAATCTTGTTGGAATACCCAGTGCCTGTTATTAAACATGGTATGAGTAACAGGTTCCAGAAGGTTCTTGAGGTCTGTATTTTGATACACAACTGCATTCGTTTTTACGCATTTCTCACAAAAATGTACCTCGGTTAAGCCCCAATAAGAGACTCCCAACCAAACCATGAGCGAGAATGGAAAATGACCTCGTTGGACACGCGAAATACGGTTGCTCGCTTTTTCACTGCTGTGTGCGTACACCTTATCATTTTGTTTGTTGTAGCTCTCTTCCACGGTGAAAATTTTTACATCCGAAAAAAGAATTTCCCGATCCTTTTTTCCCGCGTAATGCTTCAACAAAGCGCGGCATATCTTCAGTCTCAGGTCCATTAAACGAGCGTCCAAACGATGTCCTGTTTTTCTTCGATATGCCCTAAGCCCTAAGTCTTCATTTAACACCCTTTGCACCGTGGTCCTGCTTAACGCCATCTGAAGGGCCAACAGTTTCTGCTTACGTATGGGATTTCTTTGAATTCGCGCCTTTACAGCTTTTATCACTGCTGGAGTCCTAACAAAGCGAGGGCGACCACTTCTTAACCTGTCATCTACACTAGAGTCTTCATTGTATCGTTTTATGGTACGATAAACGAATCTTATGGTTATATTCAAATTTTTCAGTAAGTCTAAAATCTGAATTGGCGCGTAACCGCAACGATGCAACGCAATAACCGCGACACGGTCTTCTTTAACCACCGTATTTATAAAGAAGTAATTACTTATTGCTTAAGAAAGTCATAACTTAAAGTATTACTACCTAGGGCTTAAGTGAAAGAAATTGATCACCATTAATAGTCATATTATTTGGCTGAAAATGCTAACTTTTGGTAGTTATAACTTCTAGTAATTTCTTGATTAAGGCATATAAATTGTCTCTCAAGTAATTACTTGTAGTCAAGTAATTACTTTTACTTGTTTATAAATACGGGGGTAAGTGTCCACTCCATATTTAAAAATGAGGAAAATTCTAAAACGTACACATTTTTATTTTCATGAAAAATTCGAAATTCAAATTCAATAAACTTTTTTGTGGCCAGCATTCTAAATTCAAAAGTTTTTATTGTGTGACAGAACTTATGACCTGACTATGTAGTTTGGTTGGGCTCTTGTGTTTTCTAATCAGGGTCACCAGGTACTCCAGATCTTCGATTATCCTAGTTTTTATAGTTTTCCCTTTATGTGGTCATTAAACCCTAACTCTGTACTAAATTTCAGCTCTCTGAGTTTATGGGAAGTACTAGTTCTATTTTGATGATCATGAGTGAGTGAGTGTCATCGAAACTTTGCTTTCGCTTAAGTTCGGAACTAAATGACCTACAGACTTGAAATTTTGGATTTTAAGTATTTAAGTATGTGATTATACTTAAATACTGGATGACGAAAATTTTTGCGTTCTGGTTTTATCCAAAGGTTCTTAAATAGGGGCCTGAAAATGCGGCGAAATGGTTCCGGTAAAGGATGGTACGGCAATGTTTGCTTCGCGCTCGACTTGGCGGGGGCACTGCCGTGCCCCCCGATTCATTTTTGGAAGCCGTAAACATGATCTGTTGCTGTGTAAAACCGGACTTACTAATTTGCCTGATATATCTGTTGTTCATTTAACCTAATTTTACTTATTCCATGTAATGTAATAACAACAACACAAGTTATGTAAAATTATAAATTAATTAGAATTTCCAAGTGTAAATTTCTTCAAATGAGCTTAATTTCGAATTCCTTGTATGAATTGATGTAAAATTTATATCCACGCTGTCCTATCCGCATCAAAACAGGCACATTTCTATTATCAGTTTCTAGAAAGAAAGAAGAAACTATCATTTCGTGCGATTGACACACAATACAAAATCATTATTTGAGATATACTCGTACCTACATTTGTTAAATATCGTTTTAGGTCAGTTCTATCAGTCGGTCTTGATTATCTGGCCCACACTGCAATAGTTGTACGGTGACAACCTCTTTATTGTTTATTTTGTTAGTTTCAGAATTTAATAACAGAAAACAATGACGCGGTCGTAAATGAAGTGGACGAAATTGCGCAAAGGCCATGGTTCATGCGTGGAGGAGAGAAACGACCAACATTAACCGCTCCACACGGTGGGATGTTTCCTGAGGATTCCCCTGGAGACGATAGGTAAGTATGTTCTCTGGAAAACGGTGTAAGAATTCATAGATAGCAGAAGCTACCTGATAACCCCAAGCATTGGATCAAATCAAAACATGCCATCTAGGTACAGTCTACTCCAAGGTAGTACTTTGGGCGGGAGAGCAGACCAGTCTAGGCTGAGTTTACTAACTAGTTTTGTTTAACAAACGGTCCGTCCTCCGATAGTAATTTGCATAAGTACCTCTAAATTTTCTAAAATGCAAACATAAAAGTTAATAGGACCGCCACTTATAAGCGTCAAAACAATATTGTTTTTCCACGTGCACTCTACAGCTCGATTCTCGCACTCTACCTCGCTGGAATAATTTAATATATTTCGTATGTTTTAGAATTATCCAACAATTGATGTACGCTCTCCCAAAGGGTGATGAGGTACCAGTAAAGAAGATACTCCTCGCTAATGGACTGGGAGCATGGGGTGTGCCAGCCGGTCGTACGGAGTTTATCCGAAATAAGTGCCCTGTGGATCGTTGCTCGCTGACAGCTGACGCGAGGGAGGCAGGAAATGCGGATGCCATCTTGTTCAAAGACCACCACACACCTTTCAACGTTAGACGACCGATGAACCAGGTGGGCACTTGTTCATTAATCCAAGTAGGTATATGAAGCAAAATCTTTGCACCCCTTTTTACGAAAATTGTGCAGACGAAGGAGTACCTACCTACCTAAGCACTTTCGCACACATATAGCTTATATAGAGAAGGAGTGCAGAATGCAAATATTTTTATATGTATAAGCATAAAAAAATAATACTTACCCGAATTTCGACCACTGTGCGACCACCACTACTTACCTATTAAACCGTGATTGAACCATTTAATATAGTGGTACCTACTACTGTTTAGACCTAAAGTTTATGCAGTAGGAATTAACCATCGAAGATTCGTAACAATTTTCAATTTGAAAAGGAAGATAAGTAGGATAGATACGCAAGTCAATATACCTACATATGAGTGGAGAACAATATTGTAAAGCAAACGCAAGTAGGTACCTAAGTAGCCTATTTAATAAACATTTAGATTGAAAAAAAATTGACGTCTTTACATTATTCGATGAAACTTTTGGTAAGTAGTATATTATATTCCACGTGGAGCTAAAGCCAATTAATACGATATTTGATGAAATGTTGTTCGATTGTATGAAACATGATTGATTGGTTATGCGAATAAAATGTGTAGGCATTAATGATCGTACAATAAATTAGTGTGAAACAATTCGATGTTTAAAAATATTTTATTACATCCTTTCGTACAGTTTTTAATACCTTTTCAGATTTGGATCTTATATTACCTCGAGTGTCCATACCACACGGCTTCACTGCGGCCGGCGTCCCTAGACGTTTTTAATTGGACGTCTACATACAGACGAGACTCGGACATTGTGGCACCTTACGAAAAGTTTGTCTACCATGATCCTCTTGTAATGGGGAAAGACGTAGATAGAAACTATGCGGCTAACAAAACCAAGAAGGTATGTGTTACAATATTATGACGTTTACAATACTGCCATGCATAAGTTTTAGCCTTTAATCGTACCAACTATGTATTATGCTCCTAATATCTACTATTACTCCCCTGGATAGATAGAACTATTACGTTCATTGTTCTATTAAGATCCCAGTTACCTATATTGAGCTCCTTTAAACACAAAATTTTCGATTGCTCCGAGGTCCCGGGTTCGCTTTCCGGACGGGTCAATGTAGAAAAAAAGTGACTTTTCTTCCTTTTCTGATTTCCACACTAAGAGTGCTTTAATAGTTAGATAGAACAATGTGGTGATCTTGTCCATATTTATAATTATTATATTTCATCACTTTAAACGATGATATCCGGAAAAAAAATAACTCTTGTTCTTTTTAATTTTTTCCATCATACCAAATTTCTTATATAGCAAAAATTTTAAGACAGATTGAGGTAGCTCTTGCTTGCACTTATATCTATTGAATTGAACTACTATTTGTCTTTATTCTCAGGTCGCGTGGTTCGTATCAAACTGTCACGCAAGAAACCGTCGTCTGCAATACGCACGCCAACTATCGAAATACATCTCCGTTGACATCTACGGAGCCTGCGGATCACACCACTGCCCGCGTACAGACCCCAACTGTTTAGAAATGTTGGACAAAGATTACAAATTTTATCTAGCGTTCGAGAACTCTAACTGTCGTGATTATATCACGGAGAAATTCTTTGTCAACGGCTTACAGTAAGTATTCATGATAATCTCTTTATCATGTTAGCATGATTGTCGTTATCTAAACAATAGGCTCTTGAACAAATTAACCATAATATTAGAAGCTTTACCACAAAGCCAGAAAATATGATAGGACTTTTTAAAAATTAGTCATGATTGTTTATTGAACATTTCCATTACTGAAACTGCATAGTAAAGTAAAGTAAAAAGTAAAAGTAAAAATTATTTATTTGCAAGAATACAGTTCAATACATCAGATCATAATGATGTTAATATCCTAAGTCCTGTGCATCCAGCCAAACAATAGCGTGCAAATATATAGTAAATCTTAACAAATCACAACAACAATTTAATAATTTTAAAAACGAAAAACTCGAAACAATTACAGTAATATATTTGAGAAATTGTCACATTTTATTTTTATATTCAAGAAATTCTTTGACATTATAAAAGCAGTGATACAGTAACCATTTTGTCAATTTAGTTCTGAATATATTTAAGTCATGGATTAATTTCAAGTCATCTGGTAATTTATTAAACAACACAATACACATATTAAAAATATTTTTTTTGTATATTTGTTTATGACAAGGAGGATGGTACAATCTGTTCATAACTCTTGCCCTAGTTGGCCTCGAATTTACTTCTGATCGCTTTTTCCAATATTTTGGATGGGAGAATACAAACAAACAAACGTCTCTGATATACAACGATGGCAAAGGCAAAGGCAATCATAGGTAGAGTAGGTATTGAATAAGGGTTAGATTGGTTGAAACTATTTCTGATTTCAGGCACAGTGTCTTGCCGATAGTGATGGGCGCAAAAGCGTCCGAGTACGCCGCTGCCGCGCCTCATAATTCTTATATTCATGTGGAGGAGTTTGCGGGAGCAGAGGAACTCGCTACCTACTTACACCGACTCGACAATGATGACAATCTGTATAATTCCTACTTTAAGTGGAAGGTGAGGTTTAGACTGTTCTTTTTTCGTTTGAATGGTCTATTGATATTTATAACTTTCTTTCTTTGTTATACAAATCATTTTTAAGAAATCCCAGTAAATAAACAGAAACTGATTTATCGATGGACTTCAGTTTGCATCCCCGAGTTACTTAGAATCTTTCTTTCAAATAAATCTAAATCAAGTAATGTAAGGTTTGTAGAAATACCCACTTAATTTTGAATAAAGGTAGTTACCATGTGCATAAAATTAATTGTATCCTACGTTTATTTGCAGCAACGTGATATTCTAGTTAACTTCAGCTGTTTCAATCTTACAAAGCCCTTTAACGTTATTTCAGGGCACAGGCGAGTTTATAAACACGTACTTCTTCTGCCGAGTGTGCGCAATGGTACACGCGAATGATCGGCGCCAGCGCAAAGGACACTACAATGACGTGCAGTCGTGGTGGCGCGAGAACGCGTGCACTCGGGGCGATTGGCGTGCCACCGACCGTGATAACGGGTAGCCTGAAGAACCTAGGTGTTTTCGACTGAGTTAATGAGGCTAACACACTGATGGTGCAATATGGCGCCTTTGTGTGCCGATTTAAGTGTACGGATGCAGCATTTATTTTATTCAATTACGCACAATGTTACAAATAAGCATAACTATTTTTATTGTTGCTTGCAAATGCGTTGAGATAGTAGTAAATAACTATTGTTTTTTTATTGGTGGACATTTTATTTGTCATTAAAACTCAAGTTATACATTAGAAAGCATTTATTCGAATCATTCCTCTTCTACTACTACGCTTTATTGCAATATCAGTGACATTCGTTAATAAACGAATAGATCGTAGGAAATCTCGTGTTGATGATTCATTATCAACGTTATAGCATCACAATTAAGAACTGTGTTTATATCGCGTCCATTACATAGATACCTATTTAATACATATAAATTATGTATAGTTACTTTTATAAAGTGACAGTGCCACGGTTAATTTAATTAAATTACTTTTAAGGCGTATCACAAACTGACCGACACCTCGAAGTGGTATGGAATATGGATGGACCTTAGAGTATAATATACTCTAAGGGATAGACTAACGGACAATTCTGGTCACTAGACAGTCTTACAAAGAAATTCAATTTAAGGACATATAGCTCAATAGCTGACACTACTATTACCAAGCAATTTTTTTTTTTCTTAAAACTAGGGTCTTATTTAGGTATTATAAAGCTGTATTCATAACTTCTCCATAAGTTGGCGCCCAACGTGGGATGAAATACTTCAATAAAATAAAACGTGAATGAGCCCTGATCCATGTGTTTAGGCATCATAGAAGACAATGCTAGACAGGTAAAAAGAATCAAGATAAAATTATTAATTAAAATCATTAGACAACTATACCTTTATGAGCGCTTCTATACTGTCCAGTCCAGCAAGAGTCCAGCCCTGTTCCTAGTACTGATAGATTTAAGTTAAATGTTCGATATTTAAAAATGTGTCTAAGACATTTTGATATTAATTAAAAGTGCGATATATACCTACTCGTATGTTGTAGAAAACATCGTCAATGTCACTAGCACGCTACATCATACCTAGAATATTGGATAATTTTTGGTGTTTTTAATATTATTAATTAGCCCTTTCGAGCTCAAATTAAGTCTAGTCATGACATCATTGATTTAAAAGTTAAAAAATTAGCACAAAACGTTACAGCGCTCCCATATATTTTGTTCAGAGCACAATAAGCACAAATGTGAAGATTTTTTAAAGGGAAGGAAATGTTTGTATAAAATCTTATATGTATTTTTGACTTCTGTAAGAGGTACTTTTAGTGTTATTTCTTGCAAGTTAAACGCCATTTATACTGTTACATTTGTGATAATTATTTGATAAAATAGATACATACATAAAGATACTTAAATTGCGTTAACCATTAAGGGGACTACCAGAGCTATGTGCTGCCCGCAATTGATTTAATTTTAGTACTTCTAAACAAAATCAATTCTCAAAAAACTAGAACAGTATAATTTAAGCAAATTACCTATAGTATTTATTGAATCACAGTAAACTTTTTATTTAGTTGTTTATAAAGTCGAATAAATGATACTGTTATAGTTTTTTGATACTTGATTTTGTTTGGAAGTACTTAATCAAATTAAATCAATTGGGGGCAGCACATAGCTCTAGTAGTCCCCTTATTGTTTAAATGGTTTTTTTTTATTATTATCTGCAATCAATTTATTAATTAATTGTTAATTTATTCCAACAGTGTTGTTATAGGTAAGTATGTGAAATTATTTATATTCAAGATTTTTTTTCCACTGAATGTTTTTACATTGTAATAAATTTAGTAGTTTTGTTAACTTGTTCATTAACCTTAAACCTTTGTAATATTATGTAAGATTTAAAATTAAAATTAAAATTATTTAAAATTTTGTGCTAATACTTATCTTTAGCAGGGTACCTACCTATCTAAATATTCTTTCAGTATTACAGAATGATCATTAATGTATCCTATTGATTACCACAGATAGATTTACTAAAAAATGAAAATGATATTTTGTATACTAAGCAAGCGTAGTTATTAAAATATCACAAAACCTCAGAGACAGACTAATAATCAAACAAAACAGATTTTTCTATGAAACCTACTTAAAAAAAAACAAGTTATGCTAAATAACTAAGCAGCTTATAGGATTAGGATTTATGCTACAGAAAAGTTAAGAAGATCAACAATGATATTAATATTATATCATTGAGATCAACTTACATTGAAGAAGTACAAAGATTGTTAAGTTTTAGCACAAAAATCGACCCCTGAGAGTTTTTGCGCTATTTCAATACTTGCACAATTGTTTCAATCAATTATAAATGAATGCAATATTTTATATAATTGGTTAAAAACTAACTTATAAGCAGTTAAACATTTTACTAACTCCGTAGGTCTTGATTTAGATCTTTCTAAACTTGATAGTCTAGAAAAATACTTAATACTTACCTATCCACTAAACAAGAAAAAGACAAATGTTGTAGGTAGGTACCTGTTTGGTAAATCTCTTATTTTGCTTGACTTTATATTAATTCTGTTATAATGAATTAACCTTTTTTAACAAGTAATTGTTTCAACTATTACATTCTATGTAAGTCTGAATATTATCGAAACACTAACATCTTGTCAGATATGATCCTAAACACAATGCATCAGTCAATTGTAAAATTTTCAGTGTTTAGCGAACTGCTATGAGATGAATAATAATTTTTTCATTTAATGTGGCCCTTTTCTACAGTCAAAATATGCTCCAAGACACTGACAACTTATTGCGATAGAAGTAAATTTGGAACGAGTTGATTATCTTCTTATGTTTAATGAATCATCATAATCTACATAATATTATTATAATGAGCAAACATTATATTATCCCCTCAATTTCCCCAATTAAAACCATTTGTTATCGCGACCGCCGGCAATCTTATGATCCTGTAGGAGTTAAGCATCTTTTGCAGGGAAATGCTAAAATACCTCCTAAAACAAGCTTTTGTAATAGCAATTTAGAAAACCTAACTTTAGCAATATTAAAATATGTATATGTATAAATTAATAAAAATAGTATTTACCTATCCTGTACACTAAAATCACTCTTGATGATTTAAATAAATGTCATCATATGATTGTGAAATTATTAAATTAAATCCAAACAACAATTGATACCAAGCAATCAATCCATGTGTAAGGTTCTTTCCACAACTTGTGCATTAAGTCAATATCAAATGCCTGTTAATAAATATCAGAACAGATTGTGTGTTGAATTGTACCTAAGTGGTTTCTTGTAGGTTCTGCATAATTATCTTGAAATATTTTGATGATGTTCACAAATTATATATATAATATATAGTGACATAAAAAACACTTAATTAATCCCTCGATCGTGAGTTATTCCAGACACAATTGAAATCAATTGTTATCGCGGCACGCGCCTGCCGCCTGGGCGTTGAGGGATTAATAAGTGCAGTCAAAACACCAATCTTAGAATGAAATAGTCAAGTAAAATTGCTATTGTACATACAATTTTCTGTTTATAATATTGAAAAGTTAACTTGGGGATTAAGTATAATATGATATTAAATATGTCATGGAAATAAATGCCTTAAATATAGGTCAATCATCAAAACATCAAAGAAAGGCTTATAAAACTGATAGGCAAAAAAAAAGGAAACTTGATCATGCTTTTGCAGTACAATGAAACATTGTTAATTTACAATAATAGTTGTTTAATTGATACCTAGTGATCACCTCACTGTTATAATAAATAATTGAATTTACTGCTGTATTTTATTCCATACACACAATCTTCTACACCAGTTGTAGGAAACAATAAAATCTTACAAATGATAAATAATTACAATAAATTATAATGAAGTCAGTGTTCCAATTTGAACAAATACTTTTTTAATATTTCACCTTTTTTCAAATGGTCAAGGAGTTGCAACTGAACATTAACACATTCTACTACATAATGAATTGCATTTTGGAAAATGTCTTGAGCTTTGTGCAAGTTCTGTGGCACCAAAACACCAAACCAGCGCAATGGATTAACTTTGTTTTCAGAATGGCTTTCTATAGCCTTGTACTGTATTACTCCATCTTCGTCTTTTGTCTCACATACAACAGACGCAGCAAATTCCGGACTGTTCTGCACTGGCAACCTAGCAGAACTCACTGAACTCTGACCCATAATATATCTTGATTTGGCCAAGTGAATACTTCCATTATTTATACTAGACTCTATAATCATCTCGTACCGCATTTTTTCCTGAATTAAATACAATTGTTTTAAAGCAAGTTTATCCAGTAAATCCTTGATAACTGGCTTATCTACAACAAAAGGTAAAAAAACATTGTTACATTTTCAAGTTGAATTTTCTAGTATAAAGATTGTATTTCAATATTTTTTATTATTTACCTATGGTTTCCTCCATTTTAACTCAAATTACAGCGTAAATTTCTGTAGGTAGCTTAATACCGAAACCACATAAAATAACACAATGACGATGATGTTGTTTCATATTACTTAGTCTTGTCAGTTGTCACTCGTTGTCGAGTCAAATTTTGGAAGTTTTTTTGGCAAATGTCACATGACATGGGTAAGTTTTTTTTTTGTTTAACTGTTCCTTCCGGAACCGGCTAAAGTCTGAGACTATACTGCCATGTCACTAGTGGGAATTCTACATTATAATAATTTATACATAAAATATTATAAATACTAAATTACACATAATAACTAAACCTATCCTAACCCTAAACTAAGCTTACTTATTGAAATGCATGGGTGGTTTATGCATTTCAAAGATCACAGAAGTTTTACAATGTGGATCCGAGTCTAGGAGAATCCGAGAATAGGAGCGCCTTTTCTTGTTTCTCACTTTTATTTAACTTATCCCACTTGCTGACACATTATTATAAAAAAGCCACTACTTTATCACAATTAATGCTGCGTATGATAATTGTACAAAAACATAGAAATAAAATACATCTTTTTCTTTTCGTTTACCGCGTAAATTTCTGTCACTCACATGATGACTTTTATTACGTTACTAGCTGTTGCCCGCGACTTCGAACGCGTCAATTTCTGTTATTATGATCGTGATTATTTTTACAACATTTTCACTGATGCTTCGCTCATAGTGCTCATAGCGTGATGTTATGTAGTTTCGTTCACACGATTACAATTAATTGATATAATATTTTGTTAAAATAAGTTTATGCATCTGCCGTTATTATTATTCAACATTTAAAAGGTAAACCATGGTGACCATCTAGCTGTTTTTAGTCGTTCTGGCGTTGTGGCGTGATTCAGTAAACTGTCCAAACTTTCACGATTCCAATGTTAGTAATATTATTAACAAATAAAGTAAGATCATTTTATTAGCAAAAAAGACGTGTGGCACTCGGAGACTGCCGCGGTAAATCTATTGCATAGCATTTTTTATCAACTTATGCAATTATAAAACTAAAAAGTATCACCGCTGTGCCGGTCGGAGTGGGGGGTGTTAGGTTATTTTCGTTACGGAATTTCTGGATTCGGTCTCCACGCTCAAGGCCCGTGATAGAAGCTATGCAATAGCTTAAAAATTATGAAGATAAACTAATGACTTGCCATTATGCTATCTTACATTATTTAGCCAATTTAGAATATGGCAAAAAAAGGTAAAAAAATTTTTCTTTACGCAAACAAATACCTACAAAAAACATGCTACTCGTATTTTCGACATTTATTTTAGAAAACGCTAATTAGAAACTGTTTTCTTTCAGTTACGCGAGCACTATTCATTGAAACAAATGATACGTTTACGGATTTTAAATTGAGTTTATTTTTCGTTTAATCAGACTCCGAACAGTCAGTAATCTCATTATCAATAAAATAGCAAAAAAAAACTTTCGGATCTAAATATTTAAAAAAAAACAGGGGTTTTTGACCTTTTCTATATTATAACGCCCCGCGTTGGTCTAGTGGTTTGAATATGGGGCCAAGATCTCGGAGATCGACCCCCGGGTCGGGTAACCAAAAAGTTTCGAATTTTCGAAAATTGCTCGGGTATGTGATCACCAACCCGCATTTGGCAAGCGTGGTGATTATGCCAGTACCAATCATTGCTGTGGTAACTTGAATTCAATGATGGAGGCCTTTTCTTGGGATGGGATGATTATAGGCTGTTACTTTACTTTATTTTATACTATTTCATAAAATGAAGTACTGATAATCTTGAAGTTGTGTCAGTAGGTAAGAAATCGACACCTCCTACGTAAAGTATCGTAACCAACAAATATGCCATTTTGCGTTTTTACTGAAAAATAGCCTAACTAATAGTACTCTATGCATTCAAAGTGAAAAAACACCGAAAAACCGATGTTAAAAAGAATTTCTCAGACGTAAGTTGTTGTAACTTCCGTACGGCATCGAAGTAAAATGTTGTATTGTCCTTCGCCACAGTTTACGCGGTTTTGTGATACCAAACTAAAATATCGTAAAGGTTACTTACAACAGTTTACGTTGCTTACCGTTCAATAACAAATGTCGTATATGTTACATACAACAATTTACGTGGTTAATTGTGCATAAAAAATATTGCATGTAATACATACAACATTTTACGTTGTCATTGAAACAGTAATAGATATTGTATTTAGTATACTATGTTGTACTTTGGAAGTTGATATTCTAAATTCTGTCGTATGTTAACTTGCTATATTTTACGTTGCTATTTTGGCTTAAACTCATGTGGTATGTCTAAATTATTTTAAAAATCATATCTTAAAATAATAATTTAAGTGTGTATTTTGACTGCCTGGCATTAGTGACCAATAATTCAATATTTTTAAACTTAGAATGATCCTAGCAAGCAATAAAATTAAGAGATTTTACCAATTCGTTCGTTATAAGAATCTCCTTAGCAAATAAGCTAAGGTTTCTTATTACGAACGAATTAGGAATTAATGTGCTGCCAAAAATGATAGATAGTAGCATGTTAAATAAAAGATTAGACGTATGTGACATTGCAACATATTTGAATACCATAAATCTTAAGACACCAAATCCTTTTCCTTACTTATAGTGTCGATTATTTGGATTACGATTGTGATTATGATTATTGGTAAATAACATTACTAGCGTTTCATTTTTCACTTCAACTCTCACCGGCATATATTTTTGTTGCTACAATTGAAGAAGGAGTTGGTGACTGCCAAGGGACTGTTTTGTTTTTGTTATTTGTTAGCGAGATCAGAGAACCAGGCGTCATCGAGAACTTTACGCCCGTCGAACATGCGCCTTCGCCATTCATCCCTATCACTAGCGAGTTTCTTCCAGGTTCGAAAATCCATTCCAAAAGCAGCCATATCCTGCTTGGCACAATCTTTGAAACGCAGCATAGGTCTTCCCAACCCTCTTTTAGCGTTTGCCACAGCGCCAAGCACACGCCGCGGCATTCAAGTAGATTACATTTGATGCATATGCCCTAGCCACCGCAATCGTCTCTGCTTAAGCAGAACAATTTCCAGTACCCGCTCGTTTGTGACTCTGTCCTACCAAGTTATATGCAAGGTGATTCTTACGCAGCGAATGCATTAAGTCGAAGTTCTTGTTTTGCGTACGATGTCCAGGTTTCAGCCCCGTATAAGAGTATGCTCAGAACGCAAGTTTGGTAGACAATCATCTTGGTTTTTGTGGTTAGGTATTTATTATGCTACACTCTTGCACTAAGCCTGCCAAACATGGACGCCACTTTACCGATACGTGTATCAATCTCAGCATCAAACGTGAGATTTTTCGACACAGTCGACCCCAGGTAGCAAAACTTGTCAACTACATTCAAGGGGGCACCGCTGAGTAAGATATTAGGTGCTTCTGCGCCTTAAACTAGCTACTAACTAATTTTACTGTAAATCAAGCAGAATAGGACAACGTTCACACTGCAATAGAACGTTTGTCACAGAATAACCTTATGTTTACTCCTTTGAAGAGTTTGAGCTTGTTAAAATGGGCTAGATGGGATGGGAAGCTACACGTTTTCATTGAAATGAAGCATATCTATTTCTTTATCTATAAACAACTACTAAACGGGCACATTATTCAAAAAAAAGGGTGAGTCATGTAGACCAATATAAAAAAGATCGGTCTAAGTAGAAAATCCTTCTTAATTCGTATCAGTAATAAACAGTATTTCTCCTACTACTATTGGCCATTAAAAATAACAATATCGACAACATTAACAATATCCAAAGACGCCAAAGAAATAGAATTGCGAAATTGTGTCCTTTTTATCCTTACCGGTTACTTTATACAAAGGTAAAATATGATGGCCTTACAAGTTTCTTAGACATGGCGCTATCCTTCCTCGTTTGTTTCAAGTCAAATTATAATTTGTTTCCTTGGGTATTCTATTTTATTTGTTTCTACAGAAGAGTGAAATAGGTTTATTATGTTTCTAAATACTAGAAATTTCATCAGCTAGCAATAGAAGATATTAACCGTTTGTACTTGTGAAAATGTGCGTTTTATATATTTTTTATTAAACATCCATTCTAAAATATCTAAAGTAATGTTTTTACTATTAAAAAGTGAAAAGTTTGGACTTTGAAAATAAGATTTTTTATTTTCCAACCTACAATTAGCTCATATGCAATAATATACACTCTGATTTTTAATCAAGGTAATAATAATAATAATAATAATCTTTATTTGTAATAACAGTTTTTTACATAAATTTGACATTTACGTTAACAACTACATTAGTCAAAGACTGTATAGCAGTTATTAGCGCCCACCTCGAGCATACATCAACATTACAATAAAGACATAAGAATTATCTAGACAATCATCAAGACAATAAAAACAAAAACAAACTTTTTTTTTTTTGAAAAATACATATACGAGTACTAACGCGCGCGTGTGTGTGTGTGTGTGTGTGTGTGTGTGTGTATGTGTGTGTGTGTGTGTATATGCGTGCGTGCGTGCGTGTGTGTGTGTGAGTGTCAGGGTGCGTACGTGTTTATTATTTTACTTATTTTAATTTTATTTTTTATTATTTAACAAGAGACTCAACATCTTCATAGGTCAAGACAAGTAACCACTCCTTTAAGACTTCTTTACACTTTCGAAGAGGTAGATCATAAATACGCAAAATACTATTAACTTTATTATAGAGAACTGAACTAAGGTGTATGTAATGTCTTCGAGCCAGCACAGAACCACATTTCTTGATTTTCCAAATTCTATTCGACAATCTAGAATTCGAAGCTAATGCCGGATCGTAGATGCAGGACTTATGTTTACGCGCGATAGTATTAAGGACATATAGCTTACGTACAGTAAGTACCTTCCATAACTCGTAGAGTTGGTTAGTAGGAAATCTGATGGGTTTATATGCCATTACTTTCAGAACCGCTCGCTGTGCCCGTTCCATCTGAATGAGATTAGTTTTACTTGAGGAACCCCAAACTGTGATACCGTAACTTATTATGGATTGACCCAAAGTCAAGTAAGCAGTTTTTAAAGTATCAACGTCTGCACTACTTCGCAGTTTCCGAAAGACATAAATTAGCTTTCTGAAACGAGAAGTGACAAATTTTACATGCTCCCTCCAAGACATAACACTATCAATGATAATACCTAAGTGTTTCACTTGACTTAAACGCGAGATCTGGTAACAGTCGTAAACAGTGCATAGAGAAGAACCCACGGTGGGACAATGACTTTTATGAGCATATACCTTAAATAAAGAATCAGGCTGAGACTTCAGTCTAGGCGCAAATGTAACAAAACAAGTTTTATTAAGATTTAAAAGCAGCCTATTGTTAGAAAGCCATGCTATCACTCTACCTAAAGCATATTCAGCAGAGACACGAGTATCTTCCCAATTCCGCCCATGAACAAGAATAGCCGTATCGTCGGCGTAAGTAACTATTTTACAGTTAGGAAGACTTAACTGACATAGTCCATTAATGAAAACTAGGAAAAGAGTGGGGCCAAGCACGCTGCCTTGAGGAACCCCAGACGTGACGGACCTCTCGTTGCTTACGATATTGTTAATAGTTACACACTGATATCTGCAACTAAGGTAACTCTTAAATATATCCAATACCAGACCACGAATTCCCAAGACTTCCAGCTTATGTAACAAGATAGGGATAGAGACAGTATCAAAAGCCTTAGAAATGTCTAAAAATAGACACAATGACTTCATCTTACTATTCAGATTGTCAATAATAGACCCCGTAAGTTCAAGAATAGCATCTTCAGTCGATTTTCCAGCACTAAAACCAAATTGATTTGATGAAATAACTTGTTTAGAATTTAAAAAACCAATTAATCGTTTATTTATAATTTTTTCCAAAATTTTTGAGAAAATAGATTGTACAGAAATAGGCCTATAATTTGATACACTGTCCCTATCACCGCTCTTAAATATGGGATGTACAATAGCTTTCTTAAAGACACTTGGAAATACGCCGGTTGCCAAACAAAGATTGTAGACATGGTTTAAAATTGGCAACATGATTAGTCTAGCAGTTTTAATTAGTAAGGCTGGAATACCGTCCCATCCAACAGCAGTACTTGATTTGAGGCTCAAAATTATCGAGTTGATTTCAATTTCGTCAGTAGATAATAAAGCCATTGAGTTCTGAGAAGACATCGTGGGGGTACAGTCGAGAGAGAATGGAGGGGAGCTGTCAACTGCATTCAATGTCCCTGAAGTAACACCCACACTGGTAAAGAACCCATTGACAGCATTGACAGAAGAGTAAGAATCTTCGCAAAGAGACAAAAGGGCATCAACATTCGGACAGGATAAGAATATCAATTTCAAAAGAAAGCCTTTCCAACAGAATACAAATACCTTCAAAGTTAACACCACAACCAATGCTTCTTATGTTTACGTGTAATATTTTGAGAGAATGTGTCGCGGCAACCGGAAAGTAATTAATACATTCTTCCGGCAAACAAGTGCATGAGTCACAAACAGACATAAGATCCAATTCAGAATAAACTTTCAAGCGTTCATCCATTAACAAGATAAAGGCGATAACAAGTTAAACACGAAAAATGTAAAGAAATGAATTCAATTTTTTCTAAGTCTGCAATAATATTGTTATTTGTGAGTTTACGTGCGTTTTTACTTAAAGTTGCTGACAAGATCGGATTATAATATTTTATTTTTGAATTTAATGAAAGTGGAAAGTAGCATGTACGTGTAGATGAATGTGAGTGTGTGCGTATAATTGAACTAGTTCTAACAAACGAATCAAAGCAAAAAATATGCTGGTAAAGTTGAATTTTAAATAAAATGAACAAAGAAAACCCACTGCGAGTAACTAGTCATTTATGTTTGAGTAACTTCTGTAAGTCCTCTTCGGTCTTAATCCAATAAAGTGCGGCTCCCTCTTTCTCTCGCATAAAAATCCTTCCATTCGTTGACCAGCAGTACTTAAAGTTGTTACTTTTAGCAAATGTACGGGCTAAATAAAATAATCGTTTCATTTTTGTTGATAAGTTTTGTGATATAAAAATAGGTAAAGAGGTTCCAGGCAATTTCAAATTGTCTGTCATCAGTGGTCCATGTGTTTTGGTGTACCTTTTGTGAGCGTTCAAAAACGTGTCCTTCGCAATCACAGACGTTAATTCCACTATGATAGTTTTACTCTCAGAGTTTTTGGAGTTTATGCGAAATATATCCTTGATTTCTTGTGCCTGAATAGGCGTCGACAAAGATGTAGCAATATCCGTAAAAGTTTTTATTAAAGTAGTTTTTGACTCTTGCTTGTATAAAGGTATATTCTTGATTTCAAGACAAGTAGAACGGGAGCTTCTCTCAAAACTATCAAGTTTTTCCTCCAAAGACGAGATATATTTGTGATTTTGCGATACTTCTTCCTTTAGGGTATTCACTTGTTCCAAGACAGTATCATATTTATTTGATAGAAATTCAATGGAAGCCCTAATTTCGTTATTTTGTGTTTTAATTTCTTCGATCGTACTACATATCTTATTTAATTTGTCATCCTGTTGTTCTCTAAAGATGTAGAACATCCTTTTTATGTCCGACATGAAATTAGCCAGTTGCGAGTCTGTTGTATTTGTTCTTTTGCGTTTTTGACGTTGCGAGACATTATTATTATCAGATAGGGAAAACGAGTCACAATACGACGCCGGCGCAGGTGCAGTTGTTGGCAAGATTGGTAATGGTGGTGCTGGCGCCGCAAGCGAAGCGGGGGGAGAATGTCTCAGTGGCATAGTATCGTCTATAAAAGTAGGCACAAAGTAAAGTGATGTCACGCACAGAGACTGTCCGTAGTGGTGTCGTAGCACACACGTAGCAACAAAGTTCGTCGTAGTCAGTAGGCACTACTAGCTTCCGTAGCCGCCCGTAGCACTCAATATTGATTTGGATCGCTTAATTCGAATCTATGACTCACTGTTCGCGTGGCGCATTCACAACACGCATAGACCGCAACTATGCGGCTCCGCAGGCACCGAGTTCAAATCCAGCGAGAAAATCGTAGTACAAAAACAAACTTGTAAAAACGCACCGATCACCAGCCAGCCGTCGCGCGCGACGCAGAGGGGCTCCTGGGACAGACAGGGCGAAGCACCAACCAAACAGTGTTCAAAGGCGCAGCAGCCCGGCAGCGATTTAAAATTACGTTTAGAGACAACTCGACACGTCCGTCCTATAACAAAGTTGCATCGCGGCTGGCGCTGGCAGGTATATAGTAATTGTCACATACAGAGCAATAAGGCTTACATATATCACTATATAATGTTGTAACTATCATATACAACATCGCAGGTAATCTTCATACCGTAGTTAAATATGGCAAGTATGAGATACAACAACTGAATATATCTAGATTCCGCAGAATAATGTTGTAAGTATGAGATACTATGAATTACTGGAACAGCCTTTGTTTCATAGTAAAGTATTGTACGAACCATATCTCTGAAAATACGTATATTTGTTTAACTATCTTCCAGCATAGTCAAGAATACTATAAATTAAACTCATATTCCAAAATTTATAAAAAATGGACAAGAAATGCAGTTTTTAGGATAGTATGAACCTTTACGTAGGAGGTATCGAAATGTTGTTTTCGAATAATACTAAATCGAGTGGATAGATACAAAGGCAGGAATCTATTGATTACATGGGGGCTTACCATCAGCTTATAGCAAGCCACTCAATTTCCAGGCAGTTAAACAGTATGGCTGCTTTTGCCCTGCTAAAAATCATACCATAACCGCTGAAAAGCTGAACGACTTTAGCATCGCTAAACCAAAAGGTGAACAGCTAAGCTTGTCTATGGTCTGTTTGTCTGCAGATTGCATGAACGAGATAGAGCTATACTGGTTCAGATAAATCTGTCTCTTTTTAGTTGAAAACGTTCAAATACACAAATACATGATTTATTCCAAATTACCGGTTTTTGAAAAACTTTCTACTTATTGGATTTTAAAGAGAAAAAGTCGATCTAAATGTTGCTATTTTGCAGGAGATTAGTTAAATTACTAAATTCTAGTAAAATTTCCTTCTAATAGCGATAGTACTTAATGTATAGTGTTGGGTTATTGAAAATGTGGATAATCATTTTAACGTGATCATGATTGGAACGGTTCTGCCTGCATTTTTGGCGGTAACATTCAAAACTTGAAGAAATATTCCATTTTCCCGGAGTAGTACGTACGTTCTAAGACTATTTTATATTTACAGTTAAACATTGAGTTAAACCATATTTTCACAATGTCATACTTGTGTTTAATTATTGAATAAAGTAAAGTGGAATTGTAAGTAATTTTATTAAAATATTAGTATAAAAAGTGATCATCCATTGACTTTCAGTGAAAACCAACAAAAAAAAAACGCCTAGTTTCTCACACCCAACTGTATAACCTTTGGGAATAACAGTTAACGAATCTTTAACAGCTGGAGACCACTCCAAGCGAATGGCAAGGGTGGAAGAAATTCAAATTCTGCAGGCGATGTAGTCATAAAATTATGGTTTGAATGAAGTTTCCGATTCAGTTACACTGTGTAGTAAAAGAGTACTACAACTTTTTACATAGGTATTATAATAATCTATTCTATTTTAGTATTGACTGGGTAGACTAAATGCAAAAAATAAAACATAAAATAATTAATGATTCAAGGAGAGGAAGAGGAAACAGAAAATTATATTACATATTAGGTATTCTCTACCAGTCGAGCATTTGGTTAAGTAGACATGTTTTGCAGAATTTTTGCAGTAAAAAAAACAAACACATGATTTCATATATGTAATATAATTACAAAAAAATATATTTCAAACACATATTAAAATAAAAAAGACATACTTAATATAAAAGTAATTCAGTTTTAACCCTAAATTTAAAATCTAACAAAACAACCATAACTTAGTATATGTATTAACTGGTTGGCTACCGAAGTTGTGGAATCGAGCCATAAGACAATTGATTTGTGTCTGGAATTACTGGTATAAAAGGGGTTAAAAATACATCAATACATAAGCTTATTGGTGAACCTCTTCATCTGTGAGATAAATTTGCTTGATCTGTGAGATAAGTGATAAGCTGCATTGCAAAATGTAATGTAGGATTACACATGCTTTTGCAATAAGGCCAGCTACCTGAGGTTGGTAATGTAACATTTAAAAAGAGTCTGTAGAACACCTATTGATCTCTCTCTGTCGTTAAGAGTTTTTACATGTCTCTGTATAGGTATAATAGGCTTCAGAAAAATCTAGTTCTGCTTTAACAATTGTTGTCATCATAAATTTGAGCAGTGGATATCTAGAATCACCTACAATAAAAGGAAATTCATTAATTTTATCATCTTTGTAAGACGGCTGCAAATGTGTTATATAAGAACTAAAACTTTGTTGTCTTTTACACCCAGGCAATATTTAAACAAACAAAATTAGCAACATATTCATAACACAAGGGTTTTAGGTGCTATAACCTGTAAAATATGTTTCTTTATCTTTTCTTTTTACTCAATTGAACTGAAAGGACATATCTTTAAAGTTAAACTAAAATGTGTATTGTATGTTTACCTAAAAGCCATACAGATGCTATAGTGCTCAGTTCATTCAAGTGAGACTACAAAGGATGATTAGACCATATTTTATTGTAAATTAAATGAATCATAGCCATCATTTACACTTATAATTTCCATGTATTTGTTACAAATCTGAAAAAAGTATTACACATAAATATTAGTAAGAAAGAAGAGATAAAAGGAGATGTCCCAAATTGTATGGAGGCCAGGCCCAGAACCTGTACACCCCACCAAAAGATAGACCAATACACCTACAAGATTTTGTTATTATCCAGTTCTTTTAAAATGGCTTCGTTAAGTGGTTCAAATAAAGAGATAAGTAAGAAAATAGCAATACAAAACAACAAAACCATCATGGCGGAAGATGACATTTTGATGACAACTGTCAGTTTTGGCAGTTACAAAATAGCGCATCTAGGAGTCGAGTGCCATCGCTTGCTGTAGTAACAACAAACATTATGAAAGTAATGTGTCGATCAATACCAAATCCAGAAAACGATAAAGAGGTCGTTTTAATGAACTACATTTAAAACGCGACAAGCAGAACAAAAACTTTAAGTGAATGATTATGCTAAAATGACACGGGGTATCTGAAAGCTACCTACTGACATTTAAAGTTTTTTTAGATTGACGCCATCTTGGAATGCCTAATGGAGTTTGATAAATTATTAGATCTTATTTATTTTTGAACTACTAAATTATACGTTAAATAAATTTATATGTATTTTTCACAGAAACTGTACTTTTTTCTTGATTTTTTAAAATGGTGTACTATGTCTGGGCCTGTTATAGGACATCTCCTTTAAAAGTACAGTTTTTTCAATATATTCTATTGTATATACGAGTACCTATTACATCACAAAACCATGCTAACAATTTTGTCGAAATTGTATTTTCATTTTGGTAAATGATGATATAAACATTTTATACAAAATACTAATTCAAAGACCTTCAGGTAATAATAATAATAATAATATAATCTATTTATTTCAAAGAACATGGTACAAAAAAGATCTTATAGGTAAGTAGGTTCCGACATATTCTGCCATT
This sequence comes from Anania crocealis, assembly GCA_949315895.1. Classification (NCBI taxonomy): domain Eukaryota; kingdom Metazoa; phylum Arthropoda; class Insecta; order Lepidoptera; family Crambidae; genus Anania; species Anania crocealis. Next base: position 7,950,788 of record OX438869.1, read on the forward strand.
ATTTCCTGGCGTAGAAATATGAAATGTTACAATATTAAAATAGATTTTACATTAAATTTAAACATTGAATTATTAAATTAGGATTAATTATTAATGCATATATTCATTATTTATTTCTCTTACGTCGTCCGTTATTAAAAGTCAAAGTGGTTATTATTTAATTTTATGTCATTGTATTCCTTAAGGGAATAGTAGCACTCTTGTAGCAGAAAATTGTGTAATTTATGTCTAAATTTGTTCAGTGTCAGTGTTCTTAATTTAATGGGTAATTTACTATATATTTTAATGGCATTGCAATAAACATTGTTGTAATATATTTTCAGTCTTTGATTTGGTATGTACAATTTAAATGGGTCTCTGCTATTACTCTTACCAAGCACCGTGTCATATAGGGGGAAGAGCTGAGGATGTTTCTTAACAAAAGTGCAGATATCCAATATGTACTGGCAAGGAAGCGGTAGAATCTTTAACCTCTTAAAAAGTGGTTTACAGTGGTCTAGATAGCCGGCGCCACATATGGCTCTAATGCAAACTCAAATCCACATCAACTGAATGACCCCATATAATTAAACCATATCGTAGGACTGAAGAGACATAGCCATGATATGCCGATAAGGCAGTGTCCAAGGAAGCTACTAATCTTAAACGGCGTAGTGCATATACAAATTTGTCTAGTTTTGTACATAAGTTGTCCACATGCTGTTTCCAATTTAGATGTATATCAATAGTCAGGCCCAGAAACTTAGTCGAGCTGACTTGTTCTATAGATGTGCTATTACAACTAATATTGACAAACGTATCTTTCTGGTTATATGATCTAAAGCGTATAGCTTTTGTTTTATTTAGGTTTATCTTTAGATTATTTTGTTCTAGCCATCCTATAATCGTTCTAAGTTCTTCATTAGCAGAAGTTTCTAGTTCATTTATATTTTTACTTTTTATTATTAGTGTAGTGTCATCGGCAAACAGGATAGATTCTTGTTTTAAAGCATTAGGCATGTCATTTATATACAGTAAATAGAGCAGTGGGCCAAGTATACTCCCCTGAGGCACGCCAGAGCCGTTAATTTTTATAGAGGATTTGCAGATTATTTTTGTATTTGTTATGATTTTGCATACTTCAGTGAATTGGTAACGTTTCGATAAGTAGCTCTGTAACCTTTGGTAAGCTTTCCCTCTTATGCCATATTTTTGTAGCTTATGGAGTAGTTGCGAGTGAGACACATAATCAAAAGCCTTGGTCATGTCGAGGAATAGGCCCATCACCAATTGCTTTTTGTCAAGAGCTTCAGTTATCTCCTTAACTAACGAAAAACAAGCTTGAGTCGTGGATCTACCCCTTCTAAACCCAAACTGGTTCCCTGTTATGATATTATTTTTAGCAAGAAAACTCTCCATTCTCTCAGACATTGCCTTTTCGAAGATTTTTGATATGACAAGAAATAATGTGATTGGCCTGTAGTTTCCCATTTCAGTAGGGTCACCTTTTTTTAATATTGGTTTAACAACTGAAATTTTTAGTCGGCTCGGGAAAGTCCCTTGTTCAAACGACTTATTAAGTATGTGAGTCAAGGGAGAAGCTATAAATTCCGCGCATATTTTTATTATTTTTGTGTTTATTTCGTCATAACCTGTAGAGTTTGTGTTGTTAAGGGATTTAATTATTTTAATAATTTCAGACTCGTCAGTGGGATTAACAAACATGGTATTAGGTGTATTTTTAACGTATGTACTATCGTGTATATTATTGCAATTATTATTGTGTGTTGTCAAATTTATGAAAAAGTCATTAAATAGTTCAGATATGTCATTTGGTTTATTGTAAATTATGTCATTATTTTTTATTGTGTCGATGTCATTTTTATCACTACTTAAATTAGTATTGTTTTTGATTACATTCCATGAAGCCATACATTTAGATTTAGAATTAACGATATATTTATTATTATTAATTTTTTGAGACTTTAGAATGCATTTTTTTAATATCTTAGTGTAATTAAGATAGTTTTTTTGATTGTTTTTTTTATTAACAGCTTCATTATGGTATTTATAATACAGTAGTCTTTTCTTTATGCAGCTTTTTTTTAAACCTTTGGTCATCCATCTTTTTTTGTTACTTTTCTGCCTATTTTTACTCGTATTAGTAGAAAGCAGAGATCATGAAAAAGTTTGAGTAGGTCATTAAACATATTAAAAGATTTCTCACAGTCGTTTTCTTCATATACTTCATTAAATGAAAGTGTAAAGTGTAAATGAAACAGAAGATATAATTTTACAAAATTTCTCAATGTTTCTCTACAGTAGTCGCGTCGATTTTCAAACCAATAACTTATGGGTTTCGTACTATTATTCGTTTTTGGTACAGAGAATGATACAGTTTGTGCCGTATCGTGGTCCGACAAAGTTAGATGATGTATGTCTGCTTTAACGTAAGGTTTTTCTAAGTTTGTTGCTATTTGGTCTTGTCGCAATTGGTATTTAAGTAGGAACAACCAAGCGTACACAAAATAGATATTTATTAAAAATTTAAGGTTGAGCACTGTGGGTAAGGGTTCGTATGCCCGACTGTTAAATTGCTTCCGCAGGCCCGTACTTCCTTTGTGATGGTGACGCGAGGATAGATGTTGGCTCGTTGGACGGACGGCTGCAAGCAGCATGCGAGGGTAGATGCGAAGGTGTGGCCCAATTTCAAGTGTTAACTTCGTTCCCTGGAAAAACGTCCCAGCTTAATATTCATACTCTTAAATTAATCCGCTGATTGCGATCGCCAACATTTCCCATTACAAGCCAAGCCAAAGCAAAGAAGACGGGTTCTGTATTTTAGTAGATGGTGATGTGGCTTTAAAAGATCGCAATCAGAACGGAGTGCAAAAGCTAGGTAGGTAGGTAGATAAATAAATGAATTTAATTTACGATAAACTACAATTACAGATTATGCAATATGGAAAATAGTTTTAATTTAAATTAGGGATCTTATTGAAAATTTAATTTTATTAATTTAACATTGTATGACAAGGTAAAAGTATAGCTTGGCAAATAGTAGCTAGTTATTTTAGTTTACACCGAAGCAAAAGCGAAATAAAGTCTAGGCTGAAGAAATACCTAAGTAGATAGGCCAGTAGAAAAAAGGTTAACAAATTTACAATAATCCTACTCAACACAATACGTTCGAAACACTATTACAACTATGGTTCGCTAAATTAAAAGAATACAAGTTCATCACTTACCCTATCGGGGAATACCTCTTCCTAAATACGTAGGAAGTAAGTATTTGAAAGCAACTGTTAATAGCACGACTGCGAATAAAATAAGTCTATTCGAATTTTAACTTCTGGTCTAGAATATGTCTAGGTATTGCACTTATTGCTCGAGGAAGTAACGTCCTCTCGACTCAGTGTGAAGTTAAGGTGTGTCGGCCGTGCCGTGGTAAAAATGGTCTCCTGCATTCCACTTCCAGCGACCGGCTGCGGTGGCTTGGCCCCGCCCCCAAGATCATACGATTTCTCGCAAACAAAAGGACGAGTTAAGGATCCGCACAACACTCAAGCGAACCATTAGCTTAAAACGTTTTATGAAGTTCAGTTTTATTTAATAGGATATAATTATTTGGACAGTTAATTATTTTGTTTTTTATCTACTAATTATGAATCATGTTTGATGCATGTGATATTTTGATTAAGAAATAATATTATTTAATTTTAAGAATGTAATCTGTATCAGAATCTTCAATTTTTATTAGTTTGATGTAGGTTAACTATTAACAAAAGTTTTAAGTATTAACAAAAGTTTTGTTTTAATAATTTTTTTTTTTAAAAAGAACATTATTTAACTAATTTAATTATTAATATAAGACGAACGTATAACGTTACAGTCTATGCTGGAAGTCTTTCTGGTTGGTTTATCTATGTGTGGATTAAAATTGTGGTTCATCAAAAAAGATTTAAGTTCCTTTGTGTGGAGATTGTCCTTTGAAATGTCTATGTTCCAATCGCAGCAAATTATAGTATTTTTCTTCCTATATTTTGTCAGTTTGCTAAGAAGTAATGTTAATTTGTCAAAGAATATTTTAATATTGGATTTTGGGGTCCTATATATGCACAATATAATAATGTTATAACTTGCTATTTCAATGCCACAACATTCAAAATTATAGCAGCTTGCTATTTGATTAGCGATCGGTAGTGGTGAGAAAACGATGTTATTTTTAAGTAATATACACGAGCCGCCTCGTCTGTGGTCTTTTCTACAAAAGTCGGACGCCAGCTTAAAACCCGAGAGTAGCAGATTACTTTCTGATCCTTTTTAATGAAAGTTTCTGTCAGACAAATAAAATCAATATTATGGAAGTCTTTAGTCAGTTCGGTGATTGTCAGGTCAAAAATTTCACTTTTATTTAAAATACCTGCAATGTTTTGATGAAATAAAGTCAAAAATTGTCTATGTTCGTCAGTTATTTCAGTGATATTGGAGATCGGCCCGTTGGTGCTAAAAAATCCAGTGTGTTACTTGGGGTTGAGGAATGATCCTTGTTACGTAGCTGGAAGTAATAAGGAATAGTGCCTTTCTTTGGCGATGGTTTTACATTTACATTTTTATTACATTTTGGTCTGTTATTTTTTAAAATCTCTCTTAGACCCTTTGATGACAAATACTTAGAAGTGTAGTTGTTACAGTCAATTATTTAATTAATTTTTACACATGTCATTTTTAAATATATGAGATTATTAAATTGAGATTGGTTATTATAAGTCTCAATAAAAGTGCAATTAGATATGTTTCGACACACATTTGAGATACATTTGTTGATTTCTGTAGTATTTAGGTATATATTGTTAGTAACATTCAATACAATAATATTAATAAAGCTAAATTTTTTCAACGCTGATGAAAATTCTATGAGCACTTTTGTCGGGTTATGATCGTGCTCTCCAGCGCACAATATCATGTAGTTTTCAGAAGAATCGTCGACGTTGTCGCACCCTTTCAGTATCTCCTCGGCTGTGGCGTTCGGTTTAATAATGGCACATACTGAGTATTCATCGAATTTGTACCGAACGCCCCTATGTGTGACTCTATTGTGACGTCGGTACATATATGTTGCTGGATTGCGCTGGACTAGGGAGATGCCAGTAGGTAGATAATGAAACGCTGGGAATTCTTGCTAATAAGGCGATAGTAGCTTGATGGTGTATAGTGGACTGTATGTTGATTTCTTGAGGCTGCACCAGTTGAGTCTTCTTGTAGACTGTTCAGTCTGAATGTGTTCCGACGAATGTTATTTTTTGCAAATCCCGCTCGCAGTTATGTGGAGTTTCGCTGCATTCTATTAGTGACTATATCTGCTTAGCGTCAAGTGCACGCGTCAGCAATATTTTGTGCGAGCGAAACTCCCTATCGTGCGAGCGAGATGGCAAATGAGACCCTCCTTACGCGGCAATACCGTAAGGAGAGCCTCTTATGTGTGTAAGGTGTGTAGTATACCTATTCGCCTTTATTTATTTAGTAAAAACAACAACACGTAATAACAACATACGATAAACTTAAATAAGACACATAAACAAATAGGACACTTATACAATTTCTAACACTATCTTACACTAACTATACAATACAAAGGTAATTTATAAATTTTAAACACTTTTAAATCAAACTATAACACACAACATAATAATAAAGTAAATAGACTATACAAGTAAATAGGCCGTCCGTAACACTATTAATGCAAGTAAATAGGCCGTCCGTAACATTCTCCCGCCGTGCGTCGAGTGTGGGCTTGCTCAGTCCGACGCAACTTGAAGTTTACTGGGATGGACGGCTGTTACTGTTTCTTCTGCTGGCACGATGATCACCAGCTTCTTCGTTGGTCTTCGTAGGATGCCGTTCTTTGTCTGCACGTCTGCTGCTCGTACCACGCCGTCAGGACCCGGATAGGTAGCGCTCACTCGCCCCAGGGGCCACGTGTTTCGAGGCAAGGTGTTATCGGCGATGATCACGACGTCGCCTTGCTGCAGCGAGGGTCCTCTTCCGTGGGGCTCCCGCCGGTACTGGAGCTCGGGTAGGTATTCTCTGAGCCACCTGGCCCAGAACAAATCGGCCAGTCGGTGCGCCGTCCTCCAAGTGTGCTTCCCATGGATGTCTTGAGGGTAAGATGGCCCGGTGGGTGGATCATATGCTGGCCCCAGCATGAGGAAGTGGTTCGGAGTCAGCGCTTCCGGTTCTTCAGGGTCGACGCTCACGTGGGTGAGGGGACGACTGTTCACGGTCATCTCTACTTCGGCGAGGACGGTGGCGAGGACTTCTGTTGACGTGGGCTTGTCCAGGACAGCAGTAAGGGCGGTCTTGACAGTCCGTACGAGCCGTTCCCAGGCACCTCCCATGAACGGGGCGCTCGGGGGTGTGAACCGCCAAGAGATTCTTCTTTTCGCCGCTTCTTCTTCGGTGGCGGCGTCGGCTGCTAGACGGATTTCTTTCTCCGCGCCATGAAGGTTCGTTCCGTTGTCGGACCAGATGGTGTGTGGACATCCTCGACGGGCGATAAATCGCCGTAATGCCATGACAGCGGAATCAGTCGTGAGAGAGGCTGCTACTTCGAGGTGGACGGCTCTGGTTGTGAGGCACGTGAAGAGCGCTACGTAGGTCTTCTTGGTTGCTCTTCCTTGCGTCGTAAGCAGTGGGCCGAAGTAGTCCACCCCGGTGTGAGTGAATGGACGTTGATGATGAGCAAGCCGATCAAGTGGGAGGTCACCGGTTCGTGGTTCTGGTGGCGCTAATCGTCTTTTTCTGCACGGGACGCAGTTGTGGATCACTCCTCTGGCTGTGGTGCGTAGACCGATGATGTGGTATCTGGTGCGACATTGGTTGATAGTCGCCTCTACGCCCTGGTGATGCCCGGTCCGGTGGATGTGCGCGATGTATAGGCGCGCCACGTGGTGTTTCCCGTCAAGGATGGGTGGCCGCTTCGTTTCTTCGGGAACGTCTTTCACCTTTCCTATTCTCGTTCTCACGACGACTATACCGTTGATTATTTCTGATGATATTCTGTGTAGTTTACTGGTTCTTCGAACGCGACGATCTCGTGACAAGTCTTCTATTTCTTCGGCAAAGCTGTCGGCTTGACTCGCTTTGACTATCATTTTCTCGGCTTCGATGAGGAGCTCCGTCGGTATTCTTCTATATTTGTCTTCTTGTCTGACAATTTTCCTTTCACTTTCATTTTTCTTGACTCGTCGGTTGCTCCAGGTGGGGTCATCCTGTCGGTTCGCCTTCGTTCTGGCGTACGCTATCTTTGTGGCTCGCGTTCTGCAGACAGCCACGAATTGCAGTACCCTGGCGGTGGTCCTGATGAGCCTTTCCCACTTGGAGAACCGGAAAGGATCTGGGACAACTTCATATACTGACGGTTTCTTCTCTTGTATTTTCATAACTTTCTCTTCGCCGGTGACTTGTTGAGTTGTCGTCTTCTCTGTTGGCCAGGTCGACGGGTCTTGTAGTAGGAAGCTCGGGCCCTTGAACCAGCGATGATGCTGGTTGAAGTCTTGAGGGACTCCGCGCGTCCCGTCGTCGGCAACGTTCAGCTTGGTAGGGACCCATCGCCATTCTTCTATTTTCGTATTTTCTTCTATTTCAGCTATGCGGTGTGCGACGAAAGGCTTGTATGATCGCGCGCCTGTTCTTAACCATGTCAAGACGGTTTTGCTGTCTGTCCAGAAGGTGCGCGTTGTTGGCTCCAGGTCGTGCTCTTGCGTTACGCAGTCGGCCAATCGAGTGCCCATAAGGGCTGCTTGTAGCTCTAGGCGCGGGATCGATGTCGTCTTCAGTGGCGCAACCTTGGCTTTGGCTAGCGCTAAGGTTACGTGTGCCTGCCCGTGGTCGTCCTCCACGCGCCAGTATACTGCTGCTGCATATGCTGCTTCGCTGGCGTCGACGAAGATGTGGAGTTGCAGGTTGCGCCCGCTGCTATAGTTGTGATAGCATCATGGTATTGCGATTTCCCGTAGAGCTTCAAGATGACGAGTCCATTTGGCCCACTGCTCGGCTAGGTCTTCGTCCAGGGGTTCGTCCCACTTTGTGCTTCTTCTCCATATTTCTTGCAGGATTTGTTTTGCGCCGATTGTCACTGGTGAGACTAGGCCCAATGGATCGAAGAGAGACATGACTATTTGCAGGGCTTGTCTTTTCGTCGGTCGTTGTTTTTGCAGCACATCTTCTGGCAGTCTTGACAGATCCAGGTTGTATCGCAGCGAGTCATCTGCTGTATCCCACACCATTCCGAGGACTTTTTCTGTTTTCGGGCCAATACAGAGTTCTGTTGTCTCCGCTTCTTCTTCTAAAGCGTTAAGAACTTTTCCCGAGTTAGAAGTCCATTTTCGTAGTACGAAGTGCGCCTGTTCGTGTATGTTGCGCACCTGGCACGCTGTTCTGATAGCGGTGTCTTCATCTTCGAAACTCTGGATGTAGTCATCCATGTAGTGGTTGCGTTGAATTGCTTTCACTGCCGCTGGGCACTTGTCTATAAATTCTTCTGCGTTCTTGTCTTTCACGTAGATCGCCGTCGCCGGAGATGACGTTGCGCCGAATATTAGTGACGTCATTCTGTATTCTTGCACTTCTGCTGTTATGTCGCCGTCGCGCCACAGGTAGCGTATCGCGTCACGGTCTTCCGGTGCTATCTTGACTTGAAGAAACATTTCAGCGATGTCGGTCGACACTGCGACTTTGTGCTGCCGCATTCGCATGAGCACGCCTGGCAGAGACTGAAGAAGGTCCGGGCCGGTGAGAAGAGCGTCATTGAGGGATACGCCTTTTGTTGTAGCTGCGGCGTCGTGCACCATGCGTACCTTGCCTGGCTTCATGGGGTTGAGCACAGGGAAGCAGGGCAGGTACCACGTCCGATCTGGCGTCGTCTCGGTGGGTGCAGGCTCGGCGTATCCTTTCTTGACTAAGTCCTTCATCTGTTCTAGCACCTTGACTTTGAGCTCCGGGTTCTTCTCTATTTTTCTCTCTGTGGCTTCTAATCTCTTCATTGCGTATTGTCTATTGTTCGGCAGCTTAATGTTGTCTTCCTTCCATAGTAGTCCCGTTTGAAAACGTCCATCTTCTAATCTCTTTGTCTCCTCTTTCAGGATCTTCAGAGCTTTTTCTTCAGGATCGTTTCGTGGTCGTTTAGGCGATACGGCGAGCGATTCTAGTGAGAAGAAATTATTTAGTTGTTGATCGATGTGCCTACTTTCTTCTATGTCTTGCACGAAGTTGACGCGATGTCCGAGGGTTCTTGTGCAGGTGCCGTGTAATACCCAGCCCAGTGGTGTCTTCGATGCGACTGGTTGGTGCCTGCTTCCTATTCTCTTGTCCTCGGCCATCAGTAGGTGCCAGTTGTCCTGGCCTATTAGTACTTGCGGTCGTGCTCCTTCGTAGCGTATGACATCTGGCAAGTCTTTAAGGTGGCTGCATCCCGCAAGATCTTCGGCGTGAATACTCTGCGGCGACAGTCGTAGGTTCTTCATAGTGCGTGCTTCTATTCTGTGACGTGCTCCTGAGCCGCCGATGAGTACGGTGAGCCTTCGCGAAGTGGAGGTGTCCACCTTCGCTTCGCCGATGGCTTCTATCACTAATGGCTCCCGTTTTCCTCGCAGCCCGGCTTGATGCGCTAAGTCTTCATCTATGAGTGTCACTGTTGATCCGTCGTCGAGCAGCGCGAAGGTGTTTATTCTTCTTCGGGGGCCATGGATCTTGATCGGTACTATTTTCAGAAACGCCTGTTTTCCCTTGCCGGTCCACGTAGAGCTGACGACTTCGCTTTCTTTCTTGACCGCGGGCTTGTCATGATGCAGCATCGGATGGTGTTTGTATTGACACCCGTTCTTCTCGCACTGGTTGCTCCGGCAGTGATGAGTTTTGTTGCGAAATCGTAGACAGCGAAAGCAGAGTCGTTTTTCTTTTGCTATGTCCCATCTTGCTGGGGTGTCTGCTTTCTTAAAGTCGTTACACGAAGTCGCACTATGTCCTTCTCTGTCACACACCGGGCACCGCTGTGTGTGTTTCTCTTGCTGCCGGCTGGTTTCCACGGTGTAAGTCTTCTGTCCCTTCCTGTCGCTCTCTGGTTGCGCGTACGGACTGCATATTTCGGCTTCTTTATTCAGGAAACGCGCTATCTTCACTATTTCGGCGGCTTGATCGTTTTGCGTAGCGTTGTAGTCGTAACATCGATACTTCAATGTCGACGGTAATTTTTCGATGGTTGCCTTCGTTAGTTCGGGATTGCAGAGGTATTGTTGCTTGTTGATAGCTCTCAGGGTGGCCACGACGTTGTTGATTTTGCTGGCAAATATACACACGTCCCTAGGGGCGTCTGTCAGGCGTAGCAGGCTTCTTATCTTGTCGACTTCTGCAATGGCGATGGCGTCTGTACGCCCGAAGCGGCTTTCTAATATCTTCATGATGTCCCTTGGTTTCGATGCGTAGATAAGTAGGGATTCTACTGCTTCTCGTGCCTTGTTGCGTAGGCTCTTCCGCAGGCGGGCTAAGTTTTCGAGTTCGGTGAACCCGCCCTGCGATTCTTCATACGCGGCTTTGAAGGCTAGCCACTCTTGATGGCACCCCGTGAAGACAGGTAGCTCGTGAAATATTCTTGAATGGCTGCTATGTCCCGTTCTGGCAGCTTGTGTTATGGCAGCGGCTAGTTCTGAAAGGTCTATCTTGTTGACCGCTGCCATCGCTATGTTCGACGTTTCTTCTCCCGCCGGTGCCGCTGCGGCTATTGTAGGTAGCGGCGCGTGCGGCGGCGGGCCTGGTTGATTGTAGGGTTCGCCGGCTATGGCCAGCGGTTGGACGCTACTGTTCAGCCAGGAGTCGACTCGTTCTTTGACTTCTTTATCACCGATGACTGTATCGTGCTCGTTCTCGTCTTCGGAGTCCGACTCGGCTTCTATGGCTGCTATCTTCGCGGCGGCTAACTCGACTTTGAGGCGGAGTAATTCTTCTCGGGCTTTCACAAGTCGGGCGGCGCGTCGCGACGCCGATGTGGACGCTTTGGATACGGGCGGCCTAACGGGCTGGCTCGTGAACGTTTGAGCGATAACTGGAGGTGGTTCGATGTTGCCTTGCGGTGCCCGACCCTGGGTCGTCGTTGCAGGCGTCGGTTGGCCTCTTTGTGGTGATTCTATTCTTGCTGTGGACGCTGTGGCGTCGGAACTGAAGCCGATCCCTGTGACCGCAGACGATTGTTCGGTGTCCGACTGTCCCTCAGTCGACGTAGTCTGCGTACTGGGTGTGGCCGGTGCAGCCGTTCTCGATTTTCCCGACGTTGATCTTGTTACTGGCATTTTGACGAATATCTTCTATTTTCCGTGATGGCCTGGCTTGGATAAGCCTGGTAATGTCCAACGATGAATCCGGCTCCGATGGACCAGACAATGTACCGAACGCCCCTATGTGTGACTCTATTGTGACGTCGGTACATATATGTTGCTGGATTGCGCTGGACTAGGGAGATGCCAGTAGGTAGATAATGAAACGCTGGGAATTCTTGCTAATAAGGCGATAGTAGCTTGATGGTGTATAGTGGACTGTATGTTGATTTCTTGAGGCTGCACCAGTTGAGTCTTCTTGTAGACTGTTCAGTCTGAATGTGTTCCGACGAATGTTGTTTTTTGCAAATCCCGCTCGCAGTTATGTGGAGTTTCGCTGCATTCTATTAGTGACTATATTTGCTTAGCGTCAAGTGCACGCGTCAGCAATATTTTGTGCGAGCGAAACTCCCTATCGTGCAAGCGAGATGGCAAATGAGACCCTCCTTACGCGGCAATACCGTAAGGAGAGCCTCTTATGTGTGTAAGGTGTGTAGTGTACCTATTCGCCTTTATTTATTTAGTAAAAACAACAACACGTAATAACAACATACGATAAACTTAAATAAGACACATAAACAAATAGGACACTTATACAATTTCTAACACTATCTTACACTAACTATACAATACAAAGGTAATTTACAAATTTTAAACACTTTTAAATCAAACTATAACACACAACATAATAATAAAGTAAATAGACTATACAAGTAAATAGGCCGTCCGTAACACTATTAATGCAAGTAAATAGGCCGTCCGTAACAGAATTTGCTTCCAAACCTCGATTGGAGAAGTTTCTTTACACTGTAATTAGGTTCCTTAATCTATAATGAAACATGTAAATTTTCACAAAACTGCTGAAAAAAGTCTGAGAAACGCTTAAAATATGTCGAAAAAGTTAGTCTCCTATTAAAGTAACTTTTTCAAGATGGCTAGGATTACATTAGCTTTGCTCAAAAGGACGTTTACCTGCTGTCAAATTGAGTGTCATGGTATGAAAAGATTGAAAAGTTCATAGTAAAAAAATGGTGAACGGTTTTGAAACGTCGACGTAAATTGGCATGCCACAGGCCTGCTAAAAACGATGTCATAGTACAAAAGAGCAATGCAGTCCAATAGCAGTTCAGTTGCCTTGTGTAGTTGAATGAAAAGGTAGTTTTGCTCGGTAAACGAAAAAGGAAAGCTAGTTAGTTTAAATTAGTTTTTGTGAAATTATTTTAAGTGGCATAAATTGTGGTGGCATTGTTATCATATGTATATCAATACATTTTCATGAGTTAGGTTACTTTAGGGTTAGGTTAGGTTTAATAGTTATGTGTAAGTAAGGATATTATAAGTATATATTTTAAATAATGTAGAATTCCCTCTAATGACATGGCAGCATAGGCTTAGACTTTAGCTGGTTCCGAAAGGAACAAATAAAAAAAAGGAATTAAAACAAAAAAAAGACGCCATTTTGTTTTGAATGACATTTTCGATCATTTTGTGTCGGTGAAGATTAACTCGTGTGATTTTTGTGTTGGAATTTCTATTTTGTGTGGATATTATTAGAAACGTCTCAAAATAACTTTTACTGACGATGTCGGACAGAAAACGTTTACTCAACGACCTCCGGGTTATAGACTTGCGCGCTGAATTGGAGAAGCGTAACCTCGATAAAAGTGGTGTACGCGGCGTGCTTATCCAGCGTCTATCTAAGGTGGTTGCCGCTATTATTGATTATTTATTGTATGAACAGATTATCATCATTGAATAAAACAAGTATTTATCACATTTTTTAGCATTTAGAGGAAGAGGGACATGATCCAGCTACATTCAAATTTGAGTTGACTACTCCTGAAGGTAAAACGCCAGCTAAAAGGACTCGTCGATCAGAGAGTACTGTTGAACAGGAGCAGGAAACTGAAGAGCCTACTCCTGCTATGGAGGATATGATCGTTCAAGACGACGCGGGCGAAGAAGAAGAAAGTGAAAAAGTTGATGAAGAAACCAAACCTGAAGACCAGACAGAAAGTGAAGAGACAACTGTAGAAAATATGGAAGTTGACGAGAAAGCAAGTAGGAAACGTGAAAGCAAAGAGGAGCCCGAGGCTACTGAGGCTAAAAAGCCATGCCTTGAAACAGAAAGCAAGAGTGAAGATGACCATAAAGTTGAAAATAATACAGATGCTGAGGACAGTATCAACTTAGATCTTGGAGAAGATGAATTACTTAATGAGGAGGTATGTTTCTATTTCTTCAAAGTTACTGTAAAACTGCCACATGTTGTCTCCAAAATTACCAATGGATATTTCATGGAAATAGATTAGAAGATCTCTTCTACTCAAATATTTGTTAATGGATTTTTTTGTAGACTTCTCATAAATACATGATTCTTTGAAAATTTTCTCATTATTTATTTCAATATTTTTTTAGTAAGCATGCATATTAGATTGCATTATGATAATGAGGGATTAATCCCGCGATCGTGAGTTATTCCAGACACAATTGAAATCAATTGTTATCGTGGCACCTGAGTGCCTCCTGGGGGTTGAGGGATTAATAGAATATGTAGTTAAATCTATTAATGACACTCAATATATGATATTCTGGAAGTTTGCCAGTATGCAGTAGTTAGTTTTCACATTGCTAAAAGACTTTCATTTTTTTCAGACTGATAACACTGAGAAAAATGACAATTTAGGTAAGTTACTTTTTTCTATAACATGCCCTAACTAAATGATAATAGTTTGATAAAATCTTTGAAATCCAAATATTAATATAGTATACATATTTGTACATAACTTAAAAATAATTTATAATTTATTTCTAATAAAATTGGTTGAAAATTATTGTGAAGTGATCCTGCAACAAGACTGGAAAAAATTGATCAGAAGAGATAAATAAAGGCACCACACCACCATTAATAAAAATGGTGTCAGCTGCAACACAGAAACAACTATTGAGAGGCAGTATGCTGAAATGCAACATACGCAGAAAACATCTACATACACAAGCTGAATGCAAAATGTTATGTGGTTGATGTAATAAAGTTGCGGGATGTTTTTGGTTGCTTAGTGACCTTCGGATGTTAAACATGGTTATCCCTAATCTATAAGTAACATGGACATGGTGGCTCAAAGCCACTGGTGCTCCATAATCAGACAGTGGTGCTAATATCCAATCAAGTTTTCAGGTCAAGATTACTTTATTTTCACATTCAAGTGAGAAATCCGTACAGAAGATCTGTCATTTGTTGCTCGAAGAAGATAACGAGAGACAGGGCAGGCCGCCGTCGAGGCGCCGTCCAGGCTCGACGAGCGACCTGCGCTGACTCGGCTGATAACTCCTACTGACGTAGATGATGCTGCTCTCGAAGGCTCGGCTGAGACAACGGGCGAGGACAAGGCGCCTGCTGACTCCGCTGCACCCTCGCACTCCACCCCAGCCGATGAACAACAAGTAAACAACGAAGCTCCTGCCACTAGGTTGGTGAACGTCGAACGGCCGTCGTGACGCCGCTACGCGCAACTATATTCTACTCCGAACATCATTTTAGTTTCGTTTACACTACAAAGTTTTGCACCATGTGGTTTTGGATGGAAGACTACACCAGCTGCTTGGACAACGCTGTTCCTCTGAAGATTGGATCCTCAAGATATCTGCAGGCTGCGTGTCACCGCTCCGATGAAGATGGACATGCTGGCATCATTGACGACCCTCGTGACAGCATGCAGGCGCCGACTACACTCCTACGGCCAGCCGAGTTCAACCTGCCGTGCTATCTTCGTCGCCATCCACGCCAGTGCAGTGGAGAACTGGTGCAAAACTTTGTAGTGCCTTGTGCGTTTAAAATAATCTTTTCGTTGACATGATGAATAAAAAACAGTTGAAAGATACAATGCTAATACTAATAAAAATGGTTCACACTTTGTATCTTCCATTACTACAAAAAAATATTTCTTCTTTCAGCAATGATGGTGAAAAGGCTGACAAGGATGAAAAAGGTACTAATTGTTAACTTTTTCTTTACATCAACATAGAATATGTGACAGATTTTTTACAAAAGTAATTTTCCACAGATGAAAATGACAAAGAGGGCGAAAGTGATAAAAAGGAAAAGAAAGATGACAGTAAAGAAGGTGGCGCCCGCAACCTTTGGGTCAGCGGGTTGTCGGGTGACACTCGCGCTAAAGACTTAAAGCAGCTGTGTAGCAAGCATGGCAAGGTAAATTTATTTATAATAATAAGTCAGAAATGTCAGATTTATTTAATTGCTACTTGTACTGAATGAGTTTATGTACATAATACTGGTTTTAAGCTGATTTGTTGCTTTTATGAAAAAAAATAATCAAATTATGCAGGTAATTGGTGCTAAAGTGGTAACTAATGCAAGAACTCCAGGATCACGATGCTATGGCTATGTGACAATGGCTAGTGCACAAGATGCAGAAAACTGTATTAAAAACTTGCACAGAACTGGTAAGAACTTAAATATGTATTTTTTTGTTATTATTAACTTAATATATTTTTAACATTTCAAAAATGAAGTCTGTAACAGCCATAATTACTATCACTTAACAGATTTCGGAACTAGATACTAGATGGCGCTGGTAGTCACTTGACTCGCGCAAGGACATCGACGCCCCGATTTCTTTAAATAGGGAATTTGATTTGTATGAAGTTAAGTAATCTCGCCTACTGCACTCTGAACGCTTCCAAACTATTGGAACTTTCGGAGTCTTTAAGCAGATACTTTACTTACGCGGCACTAGGCTATTGCTTGCACGCTAGTGCAACTTAGAGCCGGTCCACTATAAATGTACGCCGTGGGGCGCCAGATTGTAGCCGATGTGAGGTTCAGGAGAATTTGGAGTAGCGTCACCGCCAAACGAAAGACTGCTTCTGGTTAAGTGCGTTTATTGAAGCGCAGACTAATTGCATACAATTGCGATAAGACTTACAGTGGACCGGCTCTAAGTTGCACTAGCGTGCAAGCAATAGACCAGTGCCGCGTAAGTAATGTGTTTGCTTAAAGACTCCGAATATTCCAATAGCTTGGAAGCGTTCAGAGTGCAGTAGACGAGATTACTTGACTCCATACAAATCGAATTCCTTATTTAAAGAAATCGAGGCGTCGATGTCCTTGCGCGAGTCAACTGACTACCAGCGCCATCTAGTATCGAGTCTCGAAACTATGGGTTGGTGTTAAACGAAATCGGGCCGTCCAAATTCTTGCGCGACTCGAGTGACTACCAGCGCCATCTATGCATATCTTATGAAACTAACATATGAGAATTCATGAGTGTTACAGTCCTATAAAAACATTTTACTTTTTTAATTTGAAAAAGACTGTTTACACTTAGTTTACACCAATAATAAAATATGAACAGACTACTTAGGTGACACTTCTTCATTGGATTTGGAATGTCATTTTATGCGCCCCCGGTGTATCAGTATGTAGTCACGTAATTATTTCATTGGTATTTGATAAACAAGATCATAACTTATTATTTTACAACCATCTTTTCATAGATAGCTGAATTATTTAATTCTTTAATTTAATGACTCCAATATTGTTCCCAAATGCTGCTTAGTGTTAAAGTTATTCATTAAGCCTAGTCATTTAGCCTTAATTCTTTCGCACAATAAGTTTAACCAGTTGCTAAACCTGATTATTTCACAGAGCTTCATGGCCGTTTGATATCCGTGGAAAAAGCTAAATCGGAATCTGAATCGTCGTCTCGACGCCAACCCTCCCGCACCGAGCGTCCGAGCAACGAACATAAAGAAGAAAGCAAAGAAAATGAGGTAAATTACTAAAATTCAATATTATTTGCTTATTGAAAATATAGTATGTAGTGTAGGTATGTGACATTGATGTAAAGATGCAAAATTTTGCATGAGGAACCAGAGAAGATATCAAATCATTTACACAATCTACTATTTATTTTTAGTAAGGGCTACATTATTTTACCATACAATAGAATGAGGTTTACTATAAAAACTGATAACCAAACTTAAAACTATGTATTTCTGTACAACAAACATGAGTCCAAAAATTAATTTCTGGATAATGACTTCTTGTTAAAGGGTAAAAACGGGACCCTATTACTAAGACTTCGCTGTCTGTCCGTCTATCCATCTGTCTGTCACCAGGCTGTATCTCAAGTCTCAAGAGCCGCGATAATTAGACAGTTGTAATTTTCACAAATAATGTATTTTTGCTGTCGCAATAACAACAAATACCTACTAAAAACAAAATAAAAAATATTCACATAGAAAAAAACACCATTTTTAGCCTATTTTTGCTCGATATCATAAATTCAATGAATTCATCAATGAATTTTAATTTATTATTTTATTTATTTATTTATTCATTTAAATCAGGCAACTGATATGAAATACAGGCCCATAAAATAAATACCTTACAGACTAACATACATACAAAATAACACATATAAATTACACTAAGTATTAATACACATTATTTTGACGGCGTTGTATTATTAATGAGATGATCGTACGTAACACCCATTGCAGCCTGTTGCGTCAAAGCTAGGCAGTCGGTGCATGTGTGCACTGAGCAAAGATGATGTTTTTGATTAGAAGAATCAACCTTTAAAAAATGTTTTCTTATACTAGCTGTCTGTCATGGCTTTTACAGGTTTACCAATGAAGATAATGCAATCAAATAGTCTGTTTATGATCATGTTTACCTTTTACACACTTTTCACGTGTAGATGTTTGTATTATGTATAATACTATTGAAGACAATGTTTCATCATTGTCTTCCACACAAACTTTCTCCTGACTATCACAAACGTAACAAGAAAGATATGTAGTATAGTTATACGCGTACATACATTTTGGTGATTCATTTTAGTATATGTTCATTATAGTTATGATTTATTTGAGTATAGATTGGTGACATTTCTATTTCTAAATAATTTTGCTTTTCTCTCAGGAGGGTAAAGAAGGTGAAAACACCGAATCAAAACCAAAGAAAGAAGGCGAACTATCGGGAGAAGAGGGCACGCGGTCTACGTCAAGAACGCGGGAAAAGTCACATCGCTCAGATAAAGTGAGTTTTACTTTGTTTTTCTTAGCAAAGACAAAAAGAAACAATACTTATAAGGTACTCATTGTCGTTATCAAATCCTAGGACAAGGCCAAGCGCAGCACAAGAAGCCGGGAACGTAGACGATCGCCACGAGAAGTTCTATCTTTTACAAAAATATGGGTAAGTTTTTTATTTTTACTTAGATACAATATCGATTGTTTATTATAATATTGATTGTATATATAAAATCAATTTATGTAATGGTATTTACTAATATTCTGATAAGCATTTATTTTTATTGTTTGATCTTGACTAGATATAGATAATTTGGTAACTAGCCTAGTGTCAGTTTGGGAAAAAAAATTAAAAAAGAAACCTTGTTGTTGCTTCAGAATACGGTTCCGATTATTATTGCCTGAAAGTCTGGTTCAACAGTAAATGGTTATTGATGCTTAATCCGTGGTTGAAAAATAAAAGATATACGAGTAGGTAGGTATATTAATTATATTTATTTATAGCCTTTATTCAAAATACATTTTATTACAAAATTTGTTTTTATTTTAATCAGTGATGATTGATTCTGTGTGCTTTCGTGCAAAGGCCTCCCCCATTCTCCTTCATTCCACCTTGTCATACACTAGTCTGGTCCAGGTTTTGGTCATTCCAGCCATTTCTTCGATTTCATCTGCCCACCTTTTATATTGCCTACCCCTGTTTCTTTTATAGCCTCTAGGGCACCATAGTGTTACAATTTTGCTGCATTTATCTCCTCCTCTTCCAGCCCATCTCCACTTCAGTTGTTTTGTTTTGTATGTAACAACTGCAATTTTTGTTTGATCTCTTAAATTCTTGTTGCTGATTTTGTCAATTCTCCTTTTCTTTATTATGCTCCTTTCCATGGCTCCCAGCGTTATACTTAACCGTTTACATTGTGCCTTGGTGAGTGCCCATGTTTGGCAGCCATATGTGAATATCGGAAGAATGCATACATTGAATAGTTTTCTCTTGATGTTAATGCTTATTTGACTGTTTTTCATGATCTCTTTAGGTGACCAATATCTCTTCCAAGCGTTTCCTATTCTTCTATCTATTTCCTTTGCCGTCAGATCATGGTTAGATATAAGTTGACCTAGGTATATAAAATCCGATACATACTCGATGTTGCTGTGATCTATTTTAATTGCTTTGGCATCCTCGCTGTTAGTCATAGCTTTTGTTTTCTGGAAATTCATTGAGAGTCCAACCTCCTTACTAGCTGTATTCAGTTCTGTGAGCATTTGTTGTAATTCATCTGCATTTTTAGCAAAGACCACTATGTCATCGGCAAATCTCAAATGTGTTAAATTCTCACCAGATATATTCAAGCCCTTCATTGTCCAATCTAATTTCCGGAACACGTAAACAGTTTGGGGGATAAAGGGTCGCCCTGTCTCACCCCTCTTAGTATATTTATGTTACAGCCTTCCTTTTCCAGTTTAATTTTTGCTGTGGCGCCAGTGTAGACGTTCTTAATTATCCTAATGTACTTGTACTCAACACCCTGATTCCGCAGGCATTCCCAATATTTTGAATGGTCCAGAGAATCAAACGCTTTGCAATATTCTACAAACAACAGTGATATTGGATATTATATTCTTTTTTTCTGCTAGCTATGTAGCGACCTGCAAGTGATCTACTTTAGAGTAGTTGTTTCTGAAGCCTGCTTGCTCTCTGGGTTGATTTTCGTCTAATGTTTTGTTGATACGGTTGAGAATGATTTTTGAAAATATTTTATACAAATTAGACATCAAACTTATAGGCTTATAGTTGCCTATGTCATCTCTGCTGCCTTTTTTGTGTAGAAATTTGATAATGGATACTGTCCACTGTTCTGGTATATTTTCTGTTGTCAGGACAATGTTAAAGATTTTTGTCAGGAATGGTGCAATAATATCTTTTGTTTCAAGTAACACTTCATTTGAAATATTATCAGGCCCTAATGCTTTATTTCTTTTTTTGTGTGCTGATTGCTTTCTCGACTTCTTGTTGCATAATGGGTGGTACTACCTCAGAGTCCGGTAGTTTGGTCTGCATAGTTGTTGATCTTCTTGAGTATAGTTCTCTATAGTAATCAGTGGCAGTGCTCAAAATGTCCAATCTTTTGGTTTTGTCTTTACCAGAGGCATCTTTTAGTTTTGGTATCCATTGTTCCTTTTCTTGTAGTATTTTAATGGCTTTTTTAGTTCCTCCAGTTTTTTTATTAAGTCCTTTATTATCTGCAATCTGTGGTGTTTCCTATCTCTTCTCATATTCATTTTCAACTCTTTACTTAGTTTGGTGATGCTTCTTCGTTTTGGGTGTTATTTGTATCAACTTTGCTCTGTTTTCCATTATATGTTTTGTATTTTCTGATAGTATGTCCTTGACTTTGCTGAATTTTTCTTTTCCTCGATTACATTTAATTAGAACGTCTGAAAACTTGCAGTAAGTTTCTAGTAAATTCAATTCAGATAAATCTTTTTGCAGTACTTTCAGATTTTCTTCCAGTTCTTTGACTGTAAGTTGTGGTTCCCTATTTCTTGTTGCATCTTTCAGTTGAAAGTATGTAAATTTCCTCGCAGCTTTGATTGGTGAAGATTTTAACAGAGCTCGAACCATTTGGTGGTTTGTACTAAAGTTCAGTTTTGCAATTGTACTACAATCTTCGAATGCCCTGGTGCAGTTAGTGAGTATATAGTCGATTTCGTTCTTATATCGACCATCTGGAGATGACCACGTCCATCTTCTGCTTTGTTTTTTCTTATAAAGTGAATGAACCATTTGGTGGTTTGTACTAAAGTTCAGTTTTGCAATTGTACTACAATCTTCGAATGCCCTGGTGCAGTTAGTGAGTATATAGTCGATTTCGTTCTTATATCGACCATCTGAAGATGACCACGTCCATCTTCTGCTTTGTTTTTTCTTATAAAGTGAATTGAGGATTACTAAGTGGTGTTCAAAAGCTAAATCTACTAGTTTCTGTCCATTTCTGGACCTTATTTCTCCTAGATAGTGTGGTCCCATTATTATTTCTTCTCCATCATTCCTGTTTCCTATTTGAGCATTAAAGTCTCCCATCAGGGTTAGTTTTGTGGGGCTCAGTTCGGTTAAAGTCTCACTTAGTTTGTTGTAGAAGGCTTCAATGGTTTCGGCCGAAGATTGCTCTGTAGAAGAGTATACTTGGACTATGGTCCACTCCCCCTGAAGTGGAGTTAACATGATTTTTAGAACTGCTATACGTTCTGAAATCCCATGGAATTCAATGATGTTGTTTTTCAATTCTTTATGTATCATGAAACCAACACCATGGTGTCCTGGCGTTTCGCCCATTGAGCATAGAACAAAATCGCCGTAATCTTCTATTTGGTTGCCCATTCGTCTTACTTCACTAATTCCTATTATTCTCCATTTTATGTTCCCTAGTGCCACAGACAATTCTAACAGGCTATCCTCTGTTCTTAATGTGCGTGCATTTAGGGTTGCGATGTAAATCTTGTTTGTTGATATTTTTATTGGAGGGTTTTGGTCGGTCATCCCACAGTGACCAGCCGGCTTGGGATCTATGGTATTTTTATGATATGTTGTTAGTTTTTTGTTGTTTTTTAATTTTTCGTGCCCTTTTTTTCAAATTTGTTTTTAAGTTACTATAGTTAAATTGATTTTTCTTGTTTTTGTTTTCCGGTGCTATGTTTGATTGTTTGTCTCTTCCCTGATATTAGGGGTACTGTATGTTCGTTGGCGAAAAAACTTGTTGATTTTATTGAGTTTGGGTGCTCCTTTTCCGTTTGATTGAAAGTTACCCTCAGGAGGTGTTCTAGATGGTGATCTCTATTGCTTGTTTTCTGTATTTTCATTGTTTTTAGCACTATCAAATTGTCGTATCTAATGATAACTTTGTTTCCTTTGTTTTCTTCTTCGATTTATTGCTGTTTCAACTGTCGCCTTTTCTCGAGAATTTCCTTAGGGTAGTCTGGCGTGACGTACATGTCTTTGGGGAAGTTGTTATTATTTTTAAGAAGTTCTGTTTTTCTCCAAGCCAATGTTAGGGTGATTATTGCTGGTCTGGGCTTTAAAATCACATTTTTTCCCACACGTTTTATATCACTGATTTCCCATTTATCCCATTCCCGCATGTCCGTTTTTTCACCTACTTCATTCAGTGTTTCTATTACATTTCCGATAAGTTCTTCTTTATTTTTTTCAGTTTCGGGTACACTATGAATGACAATGTTGTTTTTTCTTGACTCTCGTTCTAAAAATTGAACTTTTTGTTTGAGCTGTTTGATTTCATTCTTAAGGTTCAAGTTCTCATCTGCTAGCGCTTTCAATTTCTCCTCAATTCTAGTTGTTAAAGTTGTAGTAATTTGTTTAGCCATTATTTCGTTTTGATTCTTGAACTCTAGTTTCATTTCGTTCATTTTTTCTAGCAGAAGTATTGTTTGTGGATCCATTGGAGAAGTCAAACAGTTCCAAAACCCTTGAAACAGAAAAAAATTGATGTTATCGAGTTGTTTTATTTGACAGTGACAGGTTACGTCACTATCTCAAGTCCCAAGTCGGAAGTGTATTTTCCTTTTCTTCTAAAATATTGCCTTCGTAAAACGGAACGTAGCTAATCCTGTCAGTTTCTGAACGAATTCTTTAGTGTCTGATGGTTAGCACTACTGGGTTTCGATATTGACAGCTAACCTCCAAATTTAGTATGCCGTGAAAGCTACAATTCGATTTTCACTTAGTAGCACTTTCACTTGCCGATTTTTATCGTTACTATCACTTTTAGGTCTTAATTCAACAAAAGAGATGTCCCGTAACAGGCCCAGACATTGTACAGTATTCTACAAAATCAAGAAAAATCTACTGTCTTTGGGCAAAATACAAATAACTGTATATAACGTATAATTTAGCGGCTCAAAAATAAATACAATCTAATTAATATCCCTCTCAATTAGGCATACAAGTTGGCGTTTGACGAAAAAAAAAGATAAACCATATACTCAGAAGCTGTCAGATTTCCTTTGTCAATATTTGACATAACCGTTCTTTTCAAGTTTTTGTCACTCGTCATAATCTCACGTGAAAAGCTAATATCTTTGTTTTGTTTGTTATTAATACAGCAAGCACAAGTAAGCAAACAATATCACTTGTTCGAATCGAGATAAGCGATTTTGAAATTGTCAATACTGACAGATGTCATCAAAGTGTCATCTTTCGCCATGATAGTTTTTGTTGTTTAGTATTGCTATTCTAATAAGTTTATTTTTGTTTGAGCCATTAAACGAAGCCATTTTAAAGAATTTGGATAATAACAAAGTGTTGTAGGTATATTGCCCTAACTTTTGGCAATGTGTACAGGTTCTGGGCCTAGCCTCCATACAATTTGGGACAACTCCTTTATTGTATGCACTTAGTTTTAACAGGTTTAACCTAGGTATTTATTTTGATGTAAGTTGCGGAGCGTAAAGAGGTACCTACGTGTTGACAGTTTTAACACCGGAACCGGAAAAAACTTAATTATATTATACTAACATTAATTTAGGTTTATTTATATCTAAACAAAATCAATTCTCAAAAATCTAATAAAGTATAATTTTAGCAAATTACCTCTGGTATTTATTGAATCACAGTTAGCTGCTTTTCATTCTGACATTCTTTCGTATTGTACATTATTGCTAAAAGCGGCCGCTTTTGGCGTTAGCGACAAATTAGACTTTATAAACAACTAAATTAAAAGTGAGGTAATTTGCTAAAATGATACTGTTCTAGTTTTTTGAGAATTAGTTTTGTTTTGAACCCCGTGTTTAGTTTTATAGTGCAATTATATATTCATACAAGATGTATCGTTTGTCCCAACAGAAAGAGCGTGACTTGGCTCGTAGCCGCGAGAGGTCTCGCGCAGCTCGCGAAGAGGAGCGCCGGCGTCGGGCGGCCGAGGAGGTGCTTCGCGAACGCGAGCGTCGCCAGCGCATCGAGAAGAACCGCCTCGCGCTCGAGAGGGAGAAACTGCGCGCCGAGAGGTGAGGCCATATTATGCGCACACTCATCCATATAACGGGTGTTAAAAACCAAACGCGTACCCGAAAACCACATATTGTTCTCAATATCTTTGGAACCAGCGTTCCAAAGATATTGAGAATTAAAGTCACATAGGTTTTTTTTTTATTTTATTACAAAAAGTGTTGTTAAAGGTTACTTAACTTTTCTCCTTACAAATATAATATTATGGCTGCTGCTATACATTGCGCGCTAACAAATATTTTTTTGAGTCCTAAAATTAAAAATCATTTCCCAGCCATAATATTTTGCAATATGACTTAGTTTGTTTTTTTTTTTATAACTAATGTGCTTGCTCTTGACTACATACTTAACTATACGGTAAGAATAAGCGTAAGATGGAACGAGCTTACCCAGAGGTACTGGTTCTCCTACGCACCAGCGGAACACAGAAAAATTGTTTGACGCTGGACTCCGGCAGGAGGGTGGTAGCATCCAGGCAGCCTCTTACGAAGCCTACCACCGCAGAGGGATCTGTTAGCCGTCACTTAAAATATATCTACTGCCATCTATCGGTATTAAAAAGTACTTATGTTTGGTAGATATTTTATGCTATCTGGGTTACTAAATAGTGTACTTGTCGCCTCTAGATGGCCGCCAGATGGCGCCGCACCGCACCTCAAGCCATAGACATAGTATAATGCCGCGAGCAATCCAAAGTAGGCAAAACAATTACGTGCTTCTTTTTGTGGTGGTATGTGTGAGAATACACAGGTAATTTCCATTAATTACTTAAAACCGCCACAAAGGTAATCTGTGTACGTATATCAAAACTCTTACTAGTGTTTAGGCCGAAATATTCCCAGCCTACTTATAACCGGGCTAATGATGTTGGTAGTTCGGCAACCTGATTTGCCGGGTTATACGATTTTAATATTGATTCAGTTTCAAATTATTTCCGGCTTCCACCATATTGTTTTGATTGTTGTTCTGAGCGCAAGTGATTTCATTTAATTGATTTTATCGAATTATCTAAGGGGTCATCCATAAATTACGTCACACGATTTTTGAGATTTTTAGACCCTCCCCCTTGTCACACATTTTTGTACGTGACGTAATTTGTGGACGGCCCCTAATTAATTATTGTTAATAATGAAAAATTATAGCTGTGAGATTTGTGCTGGTGATGTGTGTTTAAATAAACTAAAAACAGGTGCTTTTTCCGCGTTATCTTTTGATGACAAAATTAAAATTGTTTTTTATTGGAATAAAAAGTATTACGATAATTATAACTGGATAGCAGGTTGTGCACACACAAAAAAGTTATATTGTTTTCCTTGTATTTTGTTTCCAAATCGAATGAGCAATAATGTTTGGATCTCTATATTCAGATTTAAATAATATTTACAAAGCTAAGCATGATTTGTCGGAAAAACATTAAATTGTTTTTTGTTTAAAGTTTCAAACCTTTGGAAAAGGTAGGATAGAGTATAGTTTGACAGTTTATAGATAGGAATATAAATATTTACAAGCGCCTGATAGATGAAGTTTGTTTTCTTGGCAAACAAGAGTTAGCTTTTCGTGGTCATGACGAATCCACGTCTTCATTAAATTAAGGCAATTTTCTAGAACTTGTTGATCTGCTAGCTAAATATGATGGTAATTTAGAAACACATTTACAATCGACATCTGGTAGTTCATTCACGGGGTTGTCGAATAGAACGCAAAATGATTTAATTTCTAGTGTCGCGTCTGTAATGCAAGATGAGATAAAGAAAGAAATAAGCTAAGTTAAACAGATTTTGTTGCTTGACGAAACCCCAGATGAATCTGGTAAGTTTTTTACCATACAAACTGACTGCATACACTACCCAATATCTCTGTGCACGCCCCTGTCTGTATAATAAGAACTACACATAGTCCGATACAAAAATAACACCTAAAACCATCCTCGATTGAATGATTGACGTTGTTTTTATGTCAGTGTCAGCTTTACAACCCGGCCAAATTATGTTGACATGTAATAGAATGACAATTGCTTGTATTGGTATTCATACCATTTAACTTTACGCTCATTCGGCACTATTGTAAGCGCCATGATTACGGAAGATTAGTAATTCTTCCGTAATTTGTGTTCACCTAGTAAAAAATATGATAAAAATGTTTAACCTTGAATTGCGAAGTTAGAATTTATAATGGACTTCCATTATAAATTCGCAACTTGCACAACTAAAGGATATTTTGACGACTATAGCTTCACTTAATTATAAGTTAATTTCAGGGAGAAGATAGAGAGGGAAAAGAACGAGCTGCTTCGTCTCGAACGGGAAAGACACAGACTTGAAAGAGAAAAGCTGGAACTGGAAAGATTAGAACTTAAGAGAGCTCAACTAAGGTTTGATTTGATCAAATATTTTAATCTTGGCAATAATGTAGTTCACAATTAATATTCACATTATTACAATATGATAGGCACACATATTTAGTCCTTTATAAGTAAAAAAATCGCAAGTATCATTAGTCTTGATTAAAGTTAAAGTCAAGTTACAGCTTTTACTTAAAAAAAAAAGTAACAGCCTATAATCATCTCACTGCAGGGAAAAGGCCTCCATCATTGAATTCAAGTTACCACTGCAATGATGGGAACTGGCATAATCACCACGCTTGCCAAATGCGGGTTGGTGATCACAAACCCGAGCAACGTTCGAAAATTCGAAACTTTTTGTTGCCCGAACCGGGGACCGAACCTGGGACCCCGAGATCTTGGCCCGGTATTTAAACCACTAGACCAACGGGGCGTTAGCTTTTACTTATAATGATTTAAATTAAAAATTGTGTCTGAAATTATCTATATTTGATGGTTTAAATGCATACATTAAGGCATCTTTAAGTTATTTGTTTGTGTACTGTAGACTTGAGGAGGAGCGTCGCAAGCGCGGCTACGAGAGCAGCGCGGCGTACCGCAAGGCGGCCAGCCCGCCCGAGCCCGCCTACGAGCGCGACCAGCGCCACAAGCGCGTGCAGCCGCCGCCCATGGTCAGTAACAGTTACTAAACACAACAAGCGCGGCTACGAGAGCAGCGCGGCGTACCGCTAGGCGGCCAGCCCGCCCGAGCCCGCCTACGAAAAATTGGATGAAACTGCCGCCGCGCTGGTATAAAGCCTTGAATAAATTTATCGACGTACAAAATGTCAGGATAGTTCAATAGTTAGAGCAGTCGCCCGGCAAGCGGAAGGTTCGATTCCCACTGCAGGCAATCGAAATATTTGTTTGATCAATCATATTTCTATGGCGTTTGCAACCTAAAATTTTAAGGTTTTTTTAAATCAGCGACTAAACTAAGCTCTCGTTGTTTATTAGTTTTAAAAGCAATCTAGACAATATTAGTTAGAATGTCTGCCCACTGGCAAGCTGACCTACAGAAGATAGACAAGAATCAAATATAAGACTAAGTTTAAACTGTAATATGTAATGTATCCTGTAGGTAGATTTATATAAAAAGCTTACTGTTATACAATACTGACGAGTGTTGTGTGGTGTAGTCGTCAAGCCGGGGCCAGTTCGAGGCGCCGCCGCCGCCGCGCTTCGAGATGGCGGCGGGCTACGAGCGCGGCGCCGACAAGCGGGACCGCGAGCGGGACTACAAGCGCGAATACCCGAGACACGTCTCCTGTGAGTACAACTTACTAAACATACTACACGGTGCATTTTCAACCACCTGGAAAACGAAGCCCACGTTAGATATGTATCCATTATGACAATGTATAACATCATGCAGGGTTATTGAATTTAACAACATCAATATTTTTTGAAAAATATTCAATATTGTTTCAGACTTTTAATTTTGTAACACGCTGGGACGCGCACATTCGTATTATTTTGCTGCGGCGGGGTCTCGGATGAATGAACCTTACACAGCTACATACGTGCTAGTGGTGGTGTTAATGGTTGGAAAAAATAATTCGTTAAAAGTTAATGGTTGAATAAAAATATCGATATTTTTAATGGTTAAAAATATCAGTTGACATTTTTACCTGTACTTGAATATGGTTGAAAATATCAGTTGATATTTTTATTCAGATATTATTTTGATATTTTTACCTGTAGTTGAATATGGTTGAAAATATCAGTTGATATTTTTATGCAGATACATTATTTTTATATTTTTATACGTTGTTGAATATGGTTGAATATATTTGTTATGTTTATTCAGATACATTTTTTAAATATTTTTCACAGTAGTTAAATATAGTATTACTACGCGTTTATTTTTATAGGTTTTAATTAATGAACTTGTACATCAATTATCATCAATCATCGTCATCATCATCTTGATCACCATCATTACCATTATCATAATAATCATCACAATTATCATCATCATGATCATTATCATCATCATCACAATGTTTATCAGCATCATCACAATTATCATGATCACCATCATCATGATGATAATTGTGATGATGATGATTAACATTGTGATGATGATGATGATCATTGTGATGATGATGATAGTTATGATGATGATGATAATTGTGATGATGATGAACATTGTAATGATGATGATGATGATTCAATGAACTTGAACAATGCGTAGGAGCCTAAAGTTCAATACGCCGAGTAACATTATTCTTCCTTATGCTAATGGAATAGAGTTCTATTTTATTGCAACTGTAACTACTTGTGTGACTCCCAAATTTTATCGCATTATTACACCTCGTCTCAATCACGCGCCATTCGTGTCCTAAATAATGCATTCAAATTTAGGCTCTAATCCGTTTACTTAACGCTTAAGTTAACTTACTCAATAAAAGAATAAATTGATTAGAAAGATTGGATATGATATTTTAATTTTTTGCGGACTAACGTTATAAATATTCACTTTAGGTAATTTTATTAATCGGTTAGATTTATCTATATGAATAAAACTTTTAGTTGCGTTTAATTATCAATGGCTCGAATGAATATTTTTATTCGATAAGGTTAACAATATTTATTGAATAAATGTGATATTATTTTTTATTAGTTAAATTTAACTGATAATAGATATATTCACCATCTCTAAATTACGTGCGCGTCACAGCGTGTTTCAAAATAAATAGCAGAACCATAGTATATATTTTAATTAAAAAAAAATTAAATAATACTGCCAAGATGATATACATAATGGTCATATAACGTGGGCTTCGTTTTACAGTTGGTTGAAATTGCACAGTGTATACAGGCTGTAACAAAAGGCTTAATTAAGCCGAATACCATGTATTCTACCCATTTGTACAATCAATTTTCTCCAAGACACCATACCTGGGAAATGAATCGTTACTGAGATACTGATGGTCAAAGTGAAATATTTTTTTAAGATCTTTGCATGAAAATCTTCTGTTTGTTGTTACTAAACTTTTTTCTTTAGGAACATGTTGAAAATTTTTAGTTTTCACAAAAATCGATTTAAAAAGAGCAACCCGCAATGAACCGCGTGCACGCACACCTAATTGTATGACGTTAGGTCCAATCCTCGTCTGTATGTAGCGCTTCGTGCTCACTATTGCGGGCAATAAATACTTGATTTAGATAAATTTAAAAAAAACCCGTTTGCCAGCGATTATTTTTGTTACATACGATTTGGTTTGATGAACCGAATGCGAGGTTTAAGGCTTCGTTAAGCTTTTTGTTACACCCTGTATAGTTTTTTTCACATATAAAAAGTTGATCGCATGTTTACTTGTGTTTATCCGCTAACACCTTCTAAACCATGCATCTGATTATACAGGGTGTAAAACAACCTAACGCAGATCCTGAAGCTACGTAATTTGAACATTCAACCAAGTCATATTACACAATATTATCGCTGGGAAACGATTTTTATTTTTAGGACTCAAAAAAATATAACAATTCATGGCACGCAATGTGCAGCAAAATCACCACTGTGCTACTGTGTATACGTGTGTAGGTATGTATAACAGCGTACGAGTTAACGGCCGCGGCAGCCGGCCACGCGAGCCGGCGACATACACAACGTTAGGCGGGAAGACAATTTTTATTGCAATTCAAACTGATAACTTCATACAAGAATGATAGGTTTTTGATACGTCTCAATCACTCTAATAATACTTTCCGAACTGGTCACTGTTTTAAATCTTCAAATCCGCCAATAACATTTTCACGATAAGAAATCTTACAAACCATACTAATTTTCTGGCCATTAACTAAGCTTAATTTCAACTTCGGCCACCGATAAACACACATAAACACAAAAATTTATACGATATTCGAACCCGCAATCACTGTTTTTACAGACCGAGTCACGTATCAATAGACCTCACGTAGGTATCTATCTAACTACAACTAAATTAACATCATCGTCTGATTGACACAGGCTTCTCTAAAATTTATAGGATTTCACCATAATTGCCATCCTCGACAGGCGGGTTTTTCTGATACACTGTCTACCTAGAACTATTGCCCATACCTTTGAATGATGTGGTCACTGAAACTTTGACGAATCCGAAGAGCTCTTGTCAGGCTCAGTCAGTCTCAAAACAATCCCGTGATTTGAGGTAATTCACTTCAGAAGCAACATGTAGGTAGAACTCCATGCAAATAAACCATGTTTACAACACTCAACACTTATCCACATTACATTCACACACATTTCACAAATACACTAAATAGCTGATAGCACAAACCGTACTAGAAAACTATTAAAACCTAGTATAAAATTGCAACAATTAGCGCGAAATGCGCATTCGATGTCGTAACAAACCGAACTGACAGGCCGGCGCAAGCGCCAGGGCGGGCGGCGGCGGCCGGCGAAATCAAACGACTTTTCTATTTCTTTCTCCTTCATGCGCCGAAGAGTAGAATTAGATGTGTTGTTGTGCTGCGTACGTACCTAGCCTGCGTTGGTTCATAATTGCGGCTTACATTTTTGTACTTCCAATAAAACAATTTACAAAACCAATGTCATTTTATTACGAAACAGAATTTTAAAATGTATCATTTTTTGATTCACAAAAGATTGCTATTCAGTTGTGTTACATATCGAAAATTTAAATATCTACGTGCTAAGATACAATAACTTTCAAGTTGAATCACATGAATAAATATTCCCACCAGAATACAAGCTACCTATAAGCGGCCCGCTGTTGTTCCACTCACACATAGCGCGGCGATGTACGCGTGACATCTCACCGACGCGTTCACCGACTGGCTGATTTGGCTGACGAATTGTGGTTTTACCATTTCTATGATTCAATTATTTATATAATATTAATTATGGAAAATAGGTGTTAAGTCTAAATATATAAAACAAAGGGTCAGTTACGCACTGCCATGGTTTGTTGCCGGATAATTGTATAGGAAATGTCTGGATCGACACAAGTACAAGAAATCGGAATCGTATCGGAAAATGCCATAAATATAAGCAATGATTCCCTATTTATTCATCGTAATGACTTTAATGTAGGTAACGTATCTACAGGCCGGGTTCCTTAAAATACCGCCAGGTCCAGATAATTATGTTAATTTTATTGGTGAAATGGAAAAAAAAAACATATACCAAGATTATTTTAATAATGATCCGAGAATTCAAAATATTGGAAATTAAATACAGGGTGTATCAAAAAAGTGGGTAATTACTGAAGGGTGTTGCATAATCTCCTTTGATGAGTCCTTAGTAAATTTCTTATATTTAAAGCACTAAATTTGAATTTCGAGTAAAAATAATGTTTAATAATAATATCGGTAACGTGCAGCACACCACTAATTCGGGTTCATTACCCTACTAAGAGTAATAATAACCAACCACCTCCTTCCTCCTGGTTATCTTTTTCGTATTCAGAAACATGGAATAGCCGACAATAAGTCATGTTTGCCTAGTACATTTTAATCCCTATACACAGTACACACACGCACATCTCAAAGTTCTCTTTTTTACGTACGAGACAAAGTCAAACAAATCAAACAAATAAACGAAAATAAGTAGCACAAAACACAATCATTTTCTGATGACGGTTCCGCCAATTCTTTTAATAAAGTTTAATTCGAAAGTATTAAGAAAATTTAGGTACTTTACCTACAATAGTGGCTCAAAATGCTGTCCGCCTTCTTGGATGCACAATCTTGCCCGCCTTGATATAGCCTGTGTTGCATTTCGCACCATTGTAGGCGTTATGGTAGCGAACACAGACCGCACACGGTTTTCCATTTCAGACACTGTATGGCAGTCCGTAAAATAAACTTTGTCCTTCACATAACCCCACAAAAAAAAGTCCAGTGGCGTAAGGTCTGGGGAACGAGCCGGCCAAGCTACAGGTCCCGCGCGTCCGATCCATCCTCCTGGGAACCGAGAAGATAGGTGCGCTCGTACATCACGAGCGAAATGTGCCGGGGCACCGTCGTGCTGGAACACCATGTCTGTTTGTTGGTCGAAGTAATCGGTTTCGAATACCGGAATATCATCAATGGCGTCTTCGAACTCAGTTTGGAGGAATGTTAGGTAGTTATTACCGTTTAACCGCGCGGGTAAAATAACCGGACCGATGACATGGCCGTTGTACACTCCTGCCCACACATTGAGTCGCCATTGGTGTTGAAAGTTCCCCTGCCGTGATACACGGGGATTTTCGTGGGCCCAAACATGTTCGTTGTGAATATTCGAGATGCCGGACCTGGTGAACGTGGCCTCATCCGTCCAAATTACCCGGTTTACGTAGTTGGGGTCGGCCTCCAGCTGAGCGAGATACCACTCGCAAAACGTGATCCGAGGCGCGAAGTCATTCGGAATTAGTTCCTGGGTACGACGATAGTGGTACGGGTGTTGACCATCATCCTTGAGTATTCGCCACACTGACATATGGCTCATGTTGAGTCTCGCCCCGGCACGCCTTGTACTGGTCGTCGGTTCACTTTCGAAAAGCTGCAGAACCTCTTCTACACGTTCTTCATTAGTATTCGGACGCCCACTGCCACCCGAATGATGAAAGGAACCCGTAGAGTGGAGACGAGTTACCATGTTGTGAAAGCACCGATATGACGGCAGGCGTCGCCTTTCAGCCGCCGGCCTACCATCGATGAATCTTTCCCGATAAAGACCCCGTGCTCGAGCTAAATTTCCATCAGCTCGACCTACACACAGCATCATTTCATAGTATTCTGCATTAGTAAACACAGACGTTTTCATAACACACACGTAAACACAGATTTCGCAACGAAAACGCTAGTAAATCACACCGAACACGCACAAAGCAAATGAACGACTGAAGTACCTACTTTGTTGCCAACTGCTACTTAAAAATTTGCCTAAAATAAAAAGAAATTTCAATATTTTACCCAAAAAGTAGCTTGAAGTATGTACCTACGCAACTAGTTCTTAGTTAGATTGGGATAATTTTAATCATCCCGTCTTATTGATTACAATAAAACTCAATAGATTTCTTCGTTTTATTTGTACAAACATGAATTTCAGATAATAATTTATCTAATCTACCTACTACGAAAACCAAATGCATTCATGTGTAAAAAGGTGTTAGAAAAAGTAGCTAAAAGTTTTCGAAAATTGTAGCTGACCAACACCATAAAGCTACATCTAGC
The DNA here is from genome assembly GCA_949315895.1 of Anania crocealis. Taxonomy (NCBI): domain Eukaryota; kingdom Metazoa; phylum Arthropoda; class Insecta; order Lepidoptera; family Crambidae; genus Anania; species Anania crocealis. The sequence goes on from OX438869.1 coordinate 7,984,782, forward strand.
CACAAAGTAGCAAAATTGGCAACACCGCAAAGAAGACCGCCTGGCGTCGCCGCAAAGCGGGCGGCTCGCCGGCAAACTATCATGGCGGCTATTCGTCGGCGCTTGTGTCGGCGCGGGCGCAATCCATTGTTCTCGTTGTCTTGGCAACGAGTGCGCCCTGGTACTCGGCATGAAAACTAGCAGAAAGGAGGACCATCTTTCATCAAAAAGTGTCCGTCAAAAGTTCATTAGCAAATTACAAGATGGCGCTAAAGTAAAAATGTAAAGATTTTAAAAATTGTGCCACTTAAAGTGACATTTTGATGCATGGTTTTCAGAGTTGTAATCTAAAAAACTTATTGAAAGGCGTATTACAGGCAAACATAATAATTTATTATTAACAGTACAATATTAAATAAGAAAAATCATATTTTCAACTTAAAATAAAACGTAGATTTTAACTTCAGTATCAAAGTAATAGGTGAAAAATTATTATAATACTGTGGTGGGTCGAAAACAATAATCGCAATATTCATATCGTTTCCAATTTCAATCTAAACTAGCGCCACCTGTAATTTGCTATTTACAACAGGTGGACACTTTTTCTCATGCAAGATGGTTCTCTTTTTTACTAGTCTTCATGTACTTAGCTATAAGTGGTCGTCAACAGTTGGTAACGTGGTTTTTTGGTTTTAAAAGATTCAATTTAGAATTTCTTTTAAAACTAATTCACATTTATTTATAAACTTAATTGCAAAAATAAGGTGAGCAAAACATAGACGTATGCAAAAATAATTTTCTTATACCTAGTTGAGTTTAGTTTACGTAAGGTTCTACTTCTCGTGCTAGTGGCATATCACGTTAACAGATTTACTTAAGTTAGTTAAATGGATAACCTTACAGAACGTAAAAGCTGTTGCCATTTTATGTAAGTCTCGATACACAGTTTTTTTTTTTAGTAAGTAATTGTTGTAGGAAATTTTTGATTTTGATACAACAAATGATTCGATTCAATTTGATCAAGTGATCAACCAAGTTTTCCAGTAAGCTAATCTAACTAAAACTTTTATGATAAATAAGACAATTTGCTGTTTTATGATGGGTTGATGACATGGTTTTATCACTTGCCTCCTAGTTGTAGTTGATGAAATTGCCATTTGCAAAGTTTTATTTAATTTAAACTCAATATAATTTTAAAATGTTGTTTATCTCTCTCGTCTGTTAGGTTCCGCAAGAAACTGTAAAAACCACAATTCGACGGCGGGAACAGTGATGTTGTCCTAGTATTCCATTCCCGTAACCGCCTTGATCTAGTGATTCGAGTATGAAACTCGTTGACCGAAGGTTCTAGGTTTGATTTCTAGGTCTAAAATAAATCAGATGTTTAAATAGCGGCTCATAAAGTCTGACACCTGGGTGTATATTGCATACAAGCCAAGAAGAATGGTGTTTTCTTAATTCATTCTGCCGGTTATTTTAACGATATTAAGTGTATGGTAGAGCTCAAGGTCAATGTACAATGTATTTTTTTACCCGATTTCCAAAAGTGACAACGTAGTTTTTTTCTTAGCTTCTGTCTTGTTTTTTCAACAAAGAAATTAACTAATTAAATAAATATTGAGGATTGGCAGCCTATTTTTATTTTATACGGAACACACTAAAGAATCGCTACCAGGAGTAGCAGACAGGAGTAAATTTATCTATGATTTATGAGGTTATTGACTCGCTCAGCTGATAGAACATTGTAGAAATTTCGATAAATTCAAACGATATTTTAAAAAAACTTCGATATAATTTTTTTCCGAAACCATGGCAGCTAGAACAAAAGGGACAGCGCCAGTTATTTCAGTTTCATTCACTTTCTATGGCGTTTCAGGCATTACTCGTTTTTTTGAAACACCTTGTATAAAAATAAAATTATCAATTAATTATCTTTTGGCATGCCATGCGAATGTTTTCCGATCAGTTATTTAAGGAATTTGTATATTATATTCAGACTGTATCACACGTTAAAAAGAAATAAGAAATATTTAAAGAAAAATAAATTATTTAGGGTTAGCCATTTATAATCTAATTCAACTTTAGTATGGTCAAATTACACTAAACCTTATATTTAATACCTTTTGAAATACACGTTTTATTATGTAGGTAGGTACTTACCGTATTTTTTTTTTGACTTGCAACAGGTGTCAGCCCTATCAGAATAGTTTAAAAGTTAAGAAGCTTGTACTCTGTAGGATATTTACTCATGTGGTTGAATTGTACCTAACTTTCGTATACGAGTAACTGAACTACAATAAAGTAGACATGAAGGTAGGTGAAGTTCATACTTATTAGATTAAAAACTCCAAACCAAAACAAATTAAAATTTTAGGACGACGAAAGGCCCGACCTTTTAGTCCTTGAACTCACAGCTTGAACTCGTATGACCTAGTTCTCTCAGCTGAGGGGCGCGCGCGGGATGGCTCGCCTGCTGCGCGGTGCGCTGGCTCATTCATTGCGTATTGTAAATAAAAAAGCTTTATTATGAATGATATAATGAAAATTCTTATTATGTTTGTATGGAGAAAACTTTTAAAATAACCTTTTACAACAGCTTTTGTAATAAAATGTAAAAAAAATTGACACTTTGACTCTCAATATCTTTGAAACCAGCTATTTCCCAGGTATGGTCCAGAAGAAAAAAAATATCCTAGTGATAGGGACAATATGTGGTTTTCGGATCTGCGTGATGATTTTTTACACCCGTTATAGCTAATTTGAAATATTTTGTTATTAGCTGGAAATATGAAGTATCCTAGTAATGGCAGTTCAAATGACGATTCGCGGCAACCAATGCCTCCTGGCACAAGACCTAAAGAACCTGGGTAAGTATTATAATTTTTTAATTTTGTTTGGGGCTTTGAAAAGACTTCAACTTTTTATTAAATGAAACAACGGTTTTTAACCAAAAGTAATAATTAAAATAGAATAAAAATGTAAATTCCGGAAGGATATCTCTATTCTTTAAGGTATTAAAATATTTAGTTAATAGGCTAGTTGACTCTTTTTGGAAATAGGTTTTAAATGATTATTTTATGTCCGAATAGACCAAAAAAAATATTTTCAGATTTTTGTAGGACCTAGAAAACCGCAAAACTTAAGTTTAAAGTTCACTTTTCGTGCGACGTATGAAAACGCTGAAAAGCTTTACACCCGTATTTATAAAGAAGTAATTACTTATTGCTTAAGAAAGTCATAACTTAAGACGTTTCTACCTAGTGCTCAAGTGAAGAAAATTGGTCACCATTAATAGACATATTATTTAGCTGAGAATGCTAACTTTTCATAGTTCTAACTTCTAGTAATTACTAGATTATGGAGTACAAATAGTCACCTAAGTAATTACTTTTAGTCAAGTAATTACTTTTACTTGTTTATAAATACGGGTGTTAGACTATCTGTGGCCTGTGCTGTGACGTCATACTAGTCAAAATAAACAAACACTACTAGTCCATCACTACCTCATAGTGTTATTTATTTACAGTTTGTGTCATAAATGTTAATGTCACGGTTAAAATGACGCATGCAGTTTGTTTAAAGATGTATGACGTCACAAAATAGCCGACAACGTTTTCAAAGCTTAAATTTAAAAAGTAAAAAATAATAATTTCATTTTAGAAATATTTAGCAATCTCAAACTATTAACATCTGAAAATGATAAATACCGGTTTCTTAACCAATATATTAAAGATAATATTCATCAACTGCGCCAAAATTTATAGCACTCAAGTTGCCTATTTACAACATATTTTAGTGATTGTTTTCCCGCGGATTAACTATACATTTTTCCATAAACACAGTAGGTATGAATAATAAAAACCCAATATTGGTAATACTGATACAGAGTGTCAATCTCAAAACAATTCCAATATTTATTACCTGCTTGATAAAGTAAAAATACTTATTACAAGTTCAGCCAAATTTGAGGTCAATATTTTGACAAAAATGCAAATAAATAAATTTTCTAAACATCTTGTGGTTACAGAGAAGGTCATTATGAAATTATTTTCCAAATGTTTTCCCATCTGAAACTGTAGTTTTTGCAAGCTATTGACATGTTTTCAAAAACTTTTTTCAAGTCGGTCGTACGAGTCTCGCGATACACGGTCTTACCGACCGTCGCCGCCCGGCAAGCCCGAGCCGCGCAGTTGGAACGCGTCCAGCCGCTACCCAGACGCGGCAGCTGCTTCGAAAGGTATGGTCACTCTCCAAACGCAATCAATATCTATACTAATACTAGCGGACCCGACAGACGTTGTCCTGTCTTAACTATAAATATTGATTACGAAATGGTATAATAAAAAAAATGTTACCAATTTATTATTATTATGCTTTATGATACACAACATTCATTGTTGTTGTTTTCTGGCGGGTGTATAAATAGTTTTATTGGTATTCCAACACGGTAACAGGCGACATTACTGGAGACCAATCTAACGTAAAATAACAAAACGTAAACGCAACAATCGACGAAACGCAACTAAATGTCAACTTTTCGTATTCTATTAGCAATATCGGTAGCGTTTCAGCTCACCTTATCGATCAATCGAAACTAAGTTGAACGATTTCCTAAATTCATATTCCACTAGTGATTTGACGTTGCTGTCAGTCGAAGCGCGCGCAGCCGAAGACCAACGTTTCAACTGTTGTGGTGTCTGGCATCGACGCAAGGAGTTTCCATACTCAAGTGTCCAAAACTCTATGGTGCTAGGCAACCAAGTTGTTTATAAATAGACAGTGTCACTTGTGAAAAATTATTATAACGAAATACTCTTAGAGAACTGAAAAAAGGTGTAACCGAAAATATACAGTGGTGATAGTCCAATAAAGAATGTTAGCTAATCGCGTGTGATTAAAATAGCTAGGTCGTTTTTAGGTATATCTACTAAAATTCATAAGTTCAATATACGTCAGTGTTCTTCCACATCCTTATCAGGTAACTACACTCTGCTACATTATTTAAGAGGTTATCGGACCGCAGCTGATCAGATATATTAACCATGGATTATTCAACTAAAATCGACATAGGCAAACTCACAGGAAAAGAAAATTGGTCCACATGGAAATATAAGATTTCCATCCTACTTGATGGTACTGAAAATGCCCTAGAAGCAGTAGAAGGCCGTTTTCTTAAACCCACACTCGCGGATGGAGCAGGTGACGCTGAAATCAGCAGCTTTAATATGGCGTTAGCTAAATATAAGAAAGCTGAGACTGGCGCTCTACTCATGCTAACCACTAATATGTCAGAGGATACACTAAAGAAAGTTATGAGATTTCGGACTGCTCATGAAGTCTGGTTGGAGTTACATAGACTATTTGACGGACAAACGGAAGATAGAGCTTACAATTTAGGTTTAGAATTCTTTGGACTAAAACATGATAAGGCGGACGATATTCCAACGCACATGTCAAAGCTCAAGAATCTCTGGAACGAATTGAAGGTGGAGGTTACAAAGGTTGATCCCACAGCTAAGCTTCCTGAAATGTTCCTTATATGTAAAGTCTTAGACACACTAGATGATAGGTTCTTCAACTTTAAATCAAGCTGGCTGATGCTAAAGCAAACTGAAAGGACCATTGACAGTCTCACAAGTCATCTTTGCGCATTTGAAAGAGATCTGGGTTGTCAAGCAAGTTCTAAAGAAGAAGCACTAGTGACTGCAACCACAGAGAGACAAGTCAAACGCAACTACAACAAGGATGAGCAACTGATTTGCAACTACTGTTCTGGAAAAGGACATAGAGTGCGCAAGTGCAAAAAGTGGATTAGAGATGGGAGGCCACCTAAACCAACTCCAAGCACATCAGGATCAAGCTCAAAGTCGAATCAAGTGCAGCAGATCTCACTGATGGTAAACGCTTGCTCGTCAGGACAAACACAAGACCGACAGAGTTGGTTTGTAGATAATGGAGCAACTACGCACATTGCAGTTAGAAGCGATTTCTTCACAGAATTTTATGAATTTGACGCTGATCACACAGTTACAACTGCAGACGGGACCACGATTCCAGCGTTAGGGAAGGGAACCGTAGTGGTAGCATCAAATGTCCGTGGCAAAAAAGAAGAAATCAAACTCAATGATGTGTGGCTAGTACCGTCATTAACGAAGAATCTTTTTTCTCCATTAGCAGCACAAGATAAGATGCAAAACAGCATTTTTACCTCAACTACGAGAGAGTGTAAGCTCGATATTGAAGGTATTACGAGAGTTCTTGGCAAAAGAGTACCTTTTGGAGGACTTTATAAGTTAGACATGGACACAGTCATTCCTAAAAAGCACAAAACTATCGAAGTTAATGCTATTACCGGGTCAAATATGTTGCAACTGTACCATGAACGCTTCGCTCACCAGGATAAGAATCATGTCATTCGTGTGGTGAAACGCGAGTTAGGCATCAAACTTAATCCTGATAAAACAAAATGTGAAGGCTGCATATATGGGAAAGCTCATAGAAAACCGTTTGGGACAAGGGAAAGAGCATCGGTTTGTGGCGAACTGATACACGCCGACGTCTGTGGACCCTTTGCAACACCAAGCATCTCCAAGTGCAAGTACTTCGTACTATTCAAAGACGATTATTCTGGATTTCGCTTTGTTTACTTCCTAAAAGAGAAATCAGAGGTCAAGGATAAACTAGCACAGATGCTACAAGAAGCAAAGAATGCAGGTCATGTTGTCAAGACACTGTTGAGTGACAACGGTGGTGAATTTGATAATATAGTCGTTCGGAAAATTCTAGAAAAGCACGGAATAAAGCAGCGACTCACTATGCCGTACACTCCGGAGCAGAATGGATGCTCTGAAAGGGAGAATCGTACACTTGTTGAGGCAGCAAGGTCCATGATGTACTCAGGAGGAGAATTACCTCAAGTTCTTTGGGCAGAACTTATAAATACAGCAGCATACGTCCTAAATAGGACTGGACCGTCAAAGGTAGAAGGAAAATCTCCATATGAATTATGGCTAAGAAAAAAGCCAAAAATCTCACACCTTAAAGTGATTGGAAGCTTTTGTTACGTCCATGTGCCTAAACAGATGCGCAAGAAGATTTGCAAAAAGGCAATAAAGGGTAGACTTATAGGCTACGAAAATGATGACGGCTATCGCATCTACGATGGAACAAAAACACTGAAGTCTAGGGACATCACTTTTGAGTCAGACGTAGAATTCACAATAACGACAAATGTTCCAATTCCGTCAGAGGGAGCAGAAGACGATGGACGTATTATCATTGAAGAAGTGCCCGATTTACCAATGGAATCCCAGGAAAATAATGAACGTGATCTAGAGGGAGAAAGAACTGGAGATCAAGTTTATTCAGAAAACGAAGTAGACGATTTTTTCGATGCTAGTGATCAACAAGAGCAGCTCATAGTTGCTGAACCTAGATACAACCTAAGAGACAGATCGAAAATCGTACGACCTCAAAGGTATGAAGACTTCGTATGCTTCGTAGGGACGGAGAACTTTCCTGAGACATACAAAGAAGCTGTCGAGAGGGAAGATAGTGCCGAATGGCTCAAAGCCATGGCGAGCGAAATCAAGTCCCTAGGAGAAAATAAAGTATGGAGTATGGCTGATTTACCTCCGAAGAGAAAGGCACTACCGTGTAAATGGGTCTTTCGTATCAAACGAAATCCAGATGGTACGATAGACAAATACAAGGCGAGACTTGTAGTCAAAGGATTTAGACAACGCAAAGGGATAGACTACGAACAAACGTATAGCCCTGTTGCACGGATGTCTACCATAAGAGCTTTGTTGAGTATCAGTGCCACAGAGAAACTTTACTTAACGCAGTTTGATGTATCCACAGCTTTTCTGAATGGCAAGCTGAAAGAAGACATCTACATGCAGCAGCCTGAAGGATATTCGGACGGAACATCAAAAGTCTGCAAGCTTCAAAGAAGTCTGTATGGCCTAAAGCAAGCACCTAGATGTTGGAATTCATGCTTTGAGGAAATTTTGCTAGAGAGAGGCTTTACTCAGAATGAAGCTGAACCCTGTCTTTTCACCAAGAAAGAGGGAGACAAGAAAATTTTAATTACTCTGTACGTGGATGACGGATTGGTAGCCGCGACAGATGAAGCCCATGCGAACCAATTCTTAACAGAATTAGGGAATACGCTGACGATCACTAGTAAACCAGCATCCTACTACTTAGGATTGGAGATCGAACGTTCAGAAGACGGTTCTATTCTGATTTCTCAGCAGGCATACGCTAAGAAGATCCTGGAACGTTTCCGAATGTCCGATTGTAATCCTGTCTCGACGCCTATTGAGAGGACTTACGAAGAAGGGAAAGTTGATGATAGCCCAGAGAAAAAGAACTTTCCATATCGTGAGGCTGTAGGTGCACTAGCATACTTGATGACTGGCACGCGCCCAGACATTGCATATGCCGTCGGGGTAGCATCAAGGAAACTGGAAAATCCTTCCTGGACTGATTGGGGTAAAGTAAAGAGGATTTTCAGATATTTAAAAGGGACCGTATCTTACGGAATAAAATACAAATCTGAAATTCACAAACCTATCATAGAAGGATATAGTGATGCAGATCATGGCGGAGATGAACTTACAGGACGCTCTACAACTGGAGTTGTTTGCTTGTACGCTGGAGGACCAGTATCCTGGACAAGTCAAAGACAAGCGTCCGTTGCAATTTCAACCACAGAAGCAGAGATTGTAGCTGCAAGTGAAGGCGCTCGCGAACTTGTATGGCTACAGAGAGTGTTTAGCCATCTTACGACTTTGGGAGGCATACCAACTCTAAAAGTGGATAATGAAGCCGCTATACGTCTCGCTCATAATCCCGAATTCCATAAGCGGACGAAGCACATACGTGTAAGACACTTCTTCGTTCGCGAAACTGTTCAAGAAGGACTAATCAGCGTGCAGAAGACAAGTTCTGCAGAGCAACTGGCAGACCTATTGACGAAGGCAGTGCCTAAACCAAGACTCATTTTATTGAGAGAAGGATTGGGACTGCAGTCACCCTTGCATCAATGAGGGAAAGTGTTGTGGTGTCTGGCATCGACGCAAGGAGTTTCCATACTCAAGTGTCCAAAACTCTATGGTGCTAGGCAACCAAGTTGTTTATAAATAGACAGTGTCACTTGTGAAAAATTATTATAACGAAATACTCTTAGAGAACTGAAAAAAGGTGTAACCGAAAATATACAGTGGTGATAGTCCAATAAAGAATGTTAGCTAATCGCGTGTGATTAAAATAGCTAGGTCGTTTTTAGGTATATCTACTAAAATTCATAAGTTCAATATACGTCAGTGTTCTTCCACATCCTTATCAGGTAACTACACTCTGCTACATTATTTAAGATCAACTGTCAAAATTACCGGTCGAGCATACATACGCTAGTAAAAGGCTACTTTTGTTGGATCGATAGCTAGCGGTTCAGCTTACGTTTAGATTTCGTTTAGTAAAAATGGTTAGTAGAATACAGTCTTGTGTGACAACCGAAGTTGACATTTAGTTGCGTTTCGTTAGTTGTTACGTTTAAGTTTTGATAATTTACGTTAGTAGAATTGGTCTTCTGGCCATGTGCAAAATTCAGTTTTTTTACCCCCTATTTGACAATATTTGCAGCACGCATTCTGTCAAATGTTTTGTCAAACGGCCTACATTAAAAAAAGTTTAAATTGTCAAAAGCGATAAGGTTACATTACAAATACTTTAGTATGGTGTGTAGTGTAGTCAATGGATATATTAAATTTATTACTTTATTTATTTTGTTACCCTTTAATCCCTAAATAAGCTCGTTTCCTATGAAGGTGGCGGCAGTGGTGCAGGTGGCGAAAGCTGGCCGTCGTCGGAGACTCGGTACGGGGGTGCGTACGAGGCGCGCTACCCGCCGCAGTACCAGCCGCCGCCGCCCGGCGCGTCCTACCCCGACCGCTACGCGCCGCCCGCGCGGGACTACGCGCGCAAGTACTAGCCGCGCGCCCGGCACCTGAGCCTCGCCTGCCACAGGTAACTACACCGGCATATACTCGCAGTACCAGCCGCCGCCGCCCGGCGCGTCCTACCCCGACCGTCACCAGCATATAGGTACTCGCTTTCACTCGCACCGGACATACACAAATATCCATCTCCGTAATACCACAGAATAACTAATAGTACTAGCGTACAGAAGAACCACCCTCTAACAAGTACAATTTAGGTATAAAAATTGGCCTACTCTTACGACCGTTAACACTCGCTTTCACTCGCACCGGACATACACAAATATCCATCTCCGTAATACCACAGAATAACTAATAGTACTAGCGTACAGAAGAACCACCCTCTAACAAGTACAATTTAGGTATAAAAATTGGCCTACTCTTACGACCTACGGCTTCAGACTGCGAAAAGTAGGAAAATCGTTTATGGGAAATTGTATCCGTATTTTCAACAAATTACCAAAGGATATTGCTGAACTCCCTGTACATAAACTTAAATCGTATGTTAAAGTTATTTTAATGAAAAAAGGCTATTACACTGTTAATGATTATTTAAATGATAGAAATGTATGGCATTAAGTTGTCCCAGCTCGTACTTGCTTAAACCTTGTAAAAATTACCTTACCTTGTAAAAATTTATTTAAAAAGAGGCTGACAATAGTGACCGAGTTTCTTGCGCTGCTTCTTCTCGGCACTAGCCCAGACTTGTCCCGAAGCAGTGGTAGGTTTAAATATTGGGACGTGTAAAAGCGCCTCCTGGGGCCTATTTGCAGAAATAAAACTGATTTTAACTGATTTTAACCGTTAACTGCTTGCACGCGAAATTGAAACCTATCGTGTGATACGAGCGTTTATATTTCGTTGGGCACCGCTGCCTCGAAACCAAGCAGGGTTCCCACTCGTTAATTTTAGGTAGGTGTATTAAAATAAATAAATAAATTACACCCATAAACGCAACAGTACCTATCTTTTAAACGGATTAGAAGTTCGTTTAGACGTCATTGCAAAAATGTGCAAAAATCACAGAAAAATGCTTAATAATTACTTGCGACGCGGCTAGCGTGCGATCTAGAAGCCGAGCGACAACGTAATGCCATACGCCTACCCGGGAGTCGAGCCGGCCGAACATACCTATACTGCGGTTTGGCACCCCCCTGGTAATACCAACCAGCACCTCTCCTTACGATCAACAACCAGCCATTTATCTCAAAATTACATAAACTGGACCAGTGTTTTACTTTTTTTTACCATTTACCCGCTAAATAACCTACAAACCATCCGCTTATAGTCGCCAGTTACAATATAAATATATACTTGTTTATAAATAACTTATAGTTAAAAGAAAGAGTGCAGAATGCATTTTTTTTTAATATACAACAATAATTCAATAAGAAATTATGGTCCAACTTCGACCACTGGGCGACCACTACTATTTGATAAATGCATGCTAGGGCGGCAATTTTATGAGAGCTTTTGTTTCCAGGTTTACTTCAGAGACCATCGAGATGCAGATATGCTGAGTTCAAGACTTCAATAAAACAGGATGTTAAAAAATTCAAGAATCTAATAATTACACATCATGGGATCCGATACCTTCGCTCATCATTCCATGTAAAAAATTTTTTATTCGTCCCAAACTCTAAAATTATGTTAAGTGTTAAATTCTTTCTACAACTTCATTAATATTATAAAGAGGAAAGGGTTGATTTTGCATTGCCACAAAATACTTATTATTAAGTTGACGTTTTGTGTAATATAATTATTTAGGTAAATATATCTATAGATTAATTATTATTGTATGGTGAAAAATAAAAACAAATAAAATTTCAATGTGTATTTTTTATTCATTTCAAAAAAAAGACGCAAACCTAATTCCCTACCTAAATAGTCTTTACCTACCTTAAGAAAAACGAATTTATACTTGCAATATTTTATGCTAAACCGATTAGAAGCCAGCTCTTTATTATCACTTATCACCTAAGTAGCACCTGCCACACTTTGAGATTAAATATTTGACTTTCCAAAAACATTTAAGTCCTCCGATTTAAAATTCGAAATCATTATGTATTAATCCTACTAATATTATAAATGTGAATGTTTGGTACTCATTAACGCCAAAACTACTAAACAGATTTTTTTTAAATGGCACGGAGGTAGTATATGATCAGGAATAGCATTAAAGCCTTCTGAAGCTCCTAAAAAATTTACGGTTCCAGTGGGATTACTGTTTTTCATATTTAAAAGGACCATCATGATTTTTTGTGCAGAGGTTGTCTACAGCAACAGGTAAAAAAAAAGACACGGTCAAATTTTCATCCTTATCCTTTTGAGCGCCACTCCTCAAACGCATTACCATACCCCTGCAGCCCTGGGATAAAATAATTATTTTTTCATCAAAGGATTTTAACGCGTATGAAGTCGCGGGTAACAGCTACTATATGTATGTATAAAATAAATATATTTACATATTATTCTCACAATAACCATAAAAAATTGGTCTCTATGAGTCTAGCACCCGTATTTATAAATGAGTAAACTAAAACTAATTACTTGAAAGACAATTTGTATGCCTTAATCTAGAATTTACTAGAAGTTAGAACTACCAAACGTTAGCATTCTCAGCCAAATAATATGGCTACTAATGGTGACACATTTCCATCACTTAGGCACTAGGTTTTAACACCTAAAGTTATGACTTTACTAAGCAATAAGTAATTACTTCTTTATAAATACGGGTGTAGGAATTCTAGGACAGTAATTCGCTCAAAGAACCTAATCATATTTATTATGGCCAAACCTAAATTCCTGATTGTGCGCCAAAGCCGCTTGATTGAACTGACCTGCGTAAACAACACCTTATATCACTGTACACAGGGGATACGGAATAGCTTTTGTCCTTTCTTAAGGTCTAATCACTCTTTTAGCGGTTGAATTGATTGATTCTCTGAAATTTTTATTTATTTATTTTAACGTAAGTTTAAAATTAGCCTTTTGACCAGCTTTACAATATTGATAAAGATGTGTACCTAGTTAAAATATAACCAGAAAAGACGATATTTTTAAGTGTTACATATTACTTTTAATAAATTTTTTGTATCAATGAATAAACACATTACCTACCACTACAAAAGAAATAAAACTAAGTTTTCTGACAGACAGCCGCTTCGGGCGCGTCGCAGTAGCGTACAAAATGCTCGTGAGACTGTTGATAAATAAACATCATATTTTATTTTTATATTATTTTTTATTTACGTTTATCTGGGTAATGTGTTATGAATAAAACATCCTTATAAATTTGTCGACTGCTTTTAAATTCACCTGTAGTTTATCCTGTCACGAGTAAATTAAAAACAGGTTTAGCATGTAAAAATTCCGAGAATTTCGATTTTGTACACAAACATTGACACAAACCTAATGCTTTCAAAATTTTGACAACTCTCTGTTGATTACTCACGCACGACTCTTTGAATGTTGACTTATTATTAAGATTTAGTAGAACACATACACATGTTCCCTAAAAAAGCACTGCTTAAAAAAACCTGCAGTTCTACCTCACCACCATCAGATAACCTGTCTACTAAGAGTTTATTATGACATGTCAAAGTATATTATACTTATTATAACCTTATTATCAAATTTGGATACCTCCACTGATAAGTACAATCTTTAAGATACATTTCACATATGAAATACAAAAAAAAAAACAAATAGTATGCTCATACTCAATATGAAGATCTAAATTAAAATAGTGATTCACTAATATCTATTTATTTTTGTTCTTACAGTAATTCAATAAACACTTGCTGTATATTTGCATGAAGGACCATAGTTTACATTTTCTACGAAAAGTGTAGTTGGTGTTGGTAAAATGTTGTTAGATGCAAATTGATGATTGAATTGATAGGACCAACTATCCCTATTGTTATCGCTCTCAGGTTCAGTGTCCAAATCAAGGGATTTCAGTGCATCTTTGGCATCTTGTTGGCCCTGGACAGCAGCTAGACGTAAGAGGCGTGTAGCCTTGTCGATGTCTCTGGCTAACCCTCCTCGCCCTTGTCCATAATATATACCAAGGTTATAAAGAGCACCAGGGTGTTCTAATGCAGCTGCTGAACGATACATCTCCATAGCCTGTTCAAAGAACAAACATTATAAGAATTTAAGAAATCTTTAAAAAAATCTGAACTTCCTCACAACACGAGACAACATCATATCTAGAAATCTTAGACAAAGAAACAAACTTGTACTAACAACTAAAATTTCACTCCTCCAGCCCACTTGCCATGTCTATTAAAGTATTTAATAAACTACCCAATGACATAAAAACAACATTAAAGATGAAAAGCAGTTCATGCCAAAATTAAAGCAATTTCTTGTAAAAATTGTTATTATATTATTATGAAGATATAATATGGCTATGTATAAACAATGTTCATTGTATGAGCTGTACTAAAAAAAAATATGTCAGCCAAAACAACGAACTGCTTTTTATGTATGTTTTGCAAAGTTATCTGTTTTTTTTATTACAAATTCACAGCATTCAACAGGATGTTCAAAACCAAATCTGTCTGTGGATGGTTTGGTGAGTGTTGAGAATCTGCCAAAGGACACTATGCTGGCACAGCATATTTAACCCACTCTTATAAAATCTGAAAGTCACAAATTTCTACATAGCTCATTTGTAAGAGCAGGCTCCAAGATAGCAAAAGGTAGTGGGTTAAAATCTCACCAATATCTTTGATATTATGAAATATTATGGTAAATTTTTGGAACCACACAATGTCAAGGCAAATATCTGACTAAGTTTGGATTTAATTAGATAATACATTGACTTACCACTTTCTCATCAATATTCACACCTAAACCCATTTCATAACAAAGGCCTAAGTTGTAAAGGGCAGGAGCATGGTTACGATTTGCAGCAGATCTGAAATAATAAATCATAACAAATACTTATACAGTTTAAGAGGTTTAATTTATATATTATTGAACACTAACAAAATCACCTTAATAAGTTTAGACCATCTTGCAGCTGACCATTTTCTATGGCAGCCAAGCCCAGTTTATTTTCTATGGAATTTAAAACATCCCCCAATGCATCATCAGAGGAATCAGGGCTAGTTGAGCTACTACTGGAGCTCTTAATTCTTTGTTTTTTCTCTCCATCTTGATCATTAGATACCAAATGTACAGTAGGGGCAAAGTGACACAAAATTTGTTCAATTTTTGATACCGAATTTAAATACACAGGATTTCTATTCACCAATTTTATATATGGAGACAGAGTAGAAAGCAAAGCAGTAGGGCATTTTTCCTGGTGTTTCTTAAATTGGTACTTATACTTTAGATGGATAAGCTGACTAGTATACCAGCCAATTACTAATGCGCTGCTCTGTAATAAAAAAAATCCTTGTTAGTATTAATATTTTTTTGTAAAGATTTACACAAGAAGCACAATTTTTGCGTGTTCCTCTGTGGCCGGACCACAGTTTAGTACTCAGATGCTATAGTCCGTAATAAAATCTACCTAAAGTCTACCTTCATCGGTATATAAATATATTTTTAGTACCTCAACAGATAACTTTTTAATTAACAATTTATGTGGTCCGGCTGCAAAGCATTGCTCTCTGGCCGCGCCCACCTCAAATTAAAAAAAAGTATAATGAACTTTTAGGAAATCAATATCTGGAAAAAATCTACCTAAAGAGTACCTTGCATTCGACAAGTATGGTCCATTAAACCCCTTTAGTTAAGGAGTTATTGCTCGTAGCATTTAGTCCGGCTGTAAAGTGTACTCTGCAGCCAGTAAATTTCGCAATATTTAATATTAACTATCCATAAATCCATTCAAATAATAGTACCTTTTCTCTACTTTTCGTTGATACTTTTTTTTCTCAAGAAACTATTCATTTTGATTAGTTAACCTTTAAAGTATGTGGCGCGGCTAGGGAGGATTATTTTTAGCAAATATAACGAAATATGGTTTATTTCTTAATGAAAACTAAACCGGCATAAAAAGTACTTTATAAAAAGATCCGGACTTCGTCTACAAACTTTTCATTTTAATTACCAATAATGATTTTATAAAAGGTGCACTTGCTGGTTTTTGATTACTGCCTACCTAACAATAGGTAGTTAATTTGACGAAGTTAATGAAAATTTTGATTTAAAATAACGAATAACTATACGAAAATATATTTTTCATAATAAAATATTAATAATTGTTAAAATTAGCTATACAGGGTGTAAGAAAAAGTACGACCCAACTTCTTAGGAGTTCTGTTGGATAGTTCAATGTCATGGGACAAACATATCAGTGAAGTAAGCAGGAGGATGTTTGCATCAGCTAGTTGTTTGAATAGATTACGTACCTTTCTACCTATACCCACCAAAATTGCTCTGGTTCAGGTTATACTTCTGCCTATTCTAGATAATGCTTTTTGCTGCTATCTCGATCTCAATGAAAAATCCCTCGATAAGCTTGAGCGCCTTCAAAATTTCGCGCATTATCTTTGGCTTACGGAAGTATGATCACGTTTCCAGTTTCGAGCTCAGCTTAACTGGCTCCCTATTCGTCTCCGTCGTGATCTTCATGTCCTTTCATTGCTATATTGTTTATTATTTAACCCGCAGACTTCTCGCTATTTCAAAGAGCGTTTTGAATTCTTGCAGCCGACCAGTGGTCAAGATAATTTCCGCTCGGGTCGTAAACTACTACTATCTTTCCCTTCCCATTCTTCACAGTTCTACTCACAATCCTTTACTGTTCAGTCTGTCCGCTTATGGAATTATTTATCCTTAACTATTAGACAATCCGAGTCTGAGTGTATTTTAGTAACATGTATGTTATTGTATCTGATATACATCGCTTGTTTTGCACAGTGCTACCCCACCCCTACTCTACTAAAATTGTATTTCCACTACCCAAAGGTTACCTGGTAGAGATCGCTTAAAGCGATAAGGCCGCCTTATTGTACATTTTTTTCTTATCTGTAATATTTTGTTTTCTTGTTTTTTGTGCAATAAAGTATATTATATCTTCTATCTATCTATCTATCTCCTCCTATGTAGATGACGAATCGCTGAATCGCATTGTTTCATTGATATCAACCGTGCGGGCTGTGGCCCTACGTACGATAGAGCTAATTAATAATAAATAGAAAAACTCGATTGACAACAACCCCCTTGAATTTCGCTCGTACGTTTTCTTACACCCTGTATAGCTAATTTTAACAATTATTAATATTTTATTATGAAAAATATATTTTCGTATAGTTATTCGTTACTTTAAATCAAAATTTTCATTAACTTCGTCAAATTAACTACCTATTGTTAGGTAGGCAGTAATCAAAAACCAGCAAGTGCACCTTTTATAAAATCATTATTGGTAATTAAAATGAAAAGATTATAGACGAAGTCCGGATCTTTTTATAAAGTACTTTTTATGCCGGTTTAGTTTTCATAAAGAAATAAACCATATTTCGTTATATTTGCTAAAAATAATCCTCCCTAGCCGCGCCACATACTTTAAAGGTTAACTAATCAAAATGAATAGTTTCTTGAGAAAAAAAAGTATCAACGAAAAGTAGAGAAAAGGTACTATTATTTGAATGGATTTATGGATAGTTAATTATTAAATATTGCGAAATTTACTGGCTGCAGAGTAAACTTTACAGCCGGACCAAATGCTACGAGCAATAACTCCTTAACTAAAGGGGTTTAATGGACCATACTTGTCGAATGCAAGGTACTCTTTAGGTAGATTTTTTCCAGATATTGATTTCCTAAAAGTTCATTATACTTTTTTTTTATTTGAGGTGGGCGCGGCCAGAGAGCAATGCTTTGCAGCCGGACCACATAAATTGTTAATTAAAAAGTTATCTGTTGAGGTACTAAAAATATATTTATATACCGATGAAGGTAGACTTTAGGTAGATTTTATTACGGACTATAGCATCTGAGTACTAAACTGTGGTCCGGCCACAGAGGAACACGCCAATTTTTTACAGCACAGATTTCAAATAAAGCCGTTTCATAATTTAAATAATAATCTATTCTTAAATACAGCTATTTATTTATACCCAGGTAATGGCACCAATCCAACTGGAAGTTAAGTGTTCAAAGTTCCATTTGTAGTTATTGTTTGTATTATTCCCCTGATCGGATGAATTCCAACATCTGCGTGATATGAACCAGCAACATGGAGGACATGATCGTTTGTTTTTTTCTTCGTGGACATTCCCAGGAGTATTTACTACCCCGGTGGTACCACGTTTGTCAAAGTGATTAGCACTTCTCTCAAAAGTATCTCGAATACGACGCGATACATATTTCCACATATTTAACAATATAGCGCTCAAACACTTGATGTAACTAATTTATGTCCATTGTTTTTGTGACTATCTGACTGACCATTCATCATTGGCGGAAGGCCGAATTATACAAATATATTTTAATATTGTAGGTAGGTACCGTCTACGAGTTGTCAGAATCAATGGTCAGAGAGAAATGTCAGATACAGAATTCACAAGTTCACAACTGCGGCGTCCAGCAGGACATGGACATATATTTACTTGTGGTATCACGTATCATAAAGAAGTACCTAATCATTAATTATTTATTACTTCTTATCATCACAAAAAAGGTGAAGAAGGATGAGATATTGGCAATATGTTGTTGTTGTTGTTTTCTTCTTCTGGGTAGGCAAAGGGAACTATGCCCACACAGCCAAGTCTTCAGTGGATTTTTTTTATTGATAAGTAATGAAAATAAAATATAATGAGATGAAATGAAATGAAACCTAACCTAAGTCATTGAAATATATGAGTGGTTTATACATTTCAATGATTACAGGAGTTTAACGAGAGAACGTCAATCAGAGTCAAATAGGAGCGCCTTTTCTTGTTTCCCACTTTTATTTGATTTATCCTACTCACTGACGCATTATAATAACAATGCCACCACTTTATCACAATAAATGCCGCTTAGGATAATTTCACAAAATTACGAAAAAAAGTCCATCTTTCTCTTCTCGTTTCCCGCGCAAAACTCTCAAATCATTGAAGTTTGACATGTACCATCTACAACCTTTTTTTGTTTCTGAACATGCTGCCATGTCATTCTGCACGCGGCCCTCAGTTCGTTACAGCCATAGACTTATTATATAGTTACTACAGCACATATTCTTAGAATCCGAAGCTACATAACAAGGTCTAGCAACAGACTCAAAAACTGAACTCCGACAAACGTTTCTTCGACATTACGCAACTCCGACACTATGTTAGGCCGACAAGATGTTACTCAGACACTACGTTTCTTCGACATTACGCAACTCCGACACTATGTTAAGCCGACATGATGTTACTCAGACACTACGTTTCTTCGACAGTACGTGATACCGACATTACCTAACTCCGACACTATGTTACTCTGACAGTACTTTACTACGACATGATTTAACACAGACGCTATTCTACTCCGACATTATGCAATACCAACTTTTGACTTTACATTACTACCTTTACCTTTATCTTTAACTAGTTTACTTCTTTGAAGTCGTAAAAGGTAATTATTTCACATTTCAACATCCACATACCTAGTCGTCACACTCATATTGCTAGCCTGAAGTCTGTCTCTATTCTCAAGTCTCTCTATTCTAGTCTAATAATAAGCTAATATGAGTCTAACTAGACTAAATAGACTTTTTTATGTATTTGTAACCTTGAGACGTTCACAAATCCATAAAAAAGTATATCCAATAAACTTACTTTAAGTGTAGTTTTCTCGAATTTACTTTATTTGTTATTATTTTTATTTGAACGGTTCACAGCTAAGCTTTCTCCAATTTCAGTTTGATGTGTGGATTTCGGGACCCCCTGTATACTAAATAAACCCTTTATGTACACAAAATATACTACTAAATTATAACCGACTGATAATACCTTTTACTTATACCAACTAACGCTATCTATTAAGACGAGTTCGTATTAAAATCACCTATATTTAATATTTTTAAATTTGGTTGGGTCGTACTTCACATCTTTGTATTGAGGGTAGGTTACAAAAATTGCTGCTTGTTTATTATATTATAAAAGGTATTATCAGTCGGTTATAATTTAGTAGTATATTTTGTGTACATAAAGGGTTTATCAGTATATAAACTTGATTATATACTGATATTATAAGTGCAATTAAGTTGCTAAAATATCAAATAAAGTATATAAAGGGTTTATTTAGTATACAGGGGGTCCCGAAATCCACACATCAAACTGAAATTGGAGAAAGCTTAGCTGTGAACCGTTCAAATAAAAATAATAACAAATAAAGTAAATTCGAGAAAACTACACTTAAAGTAAGTTTATTGGATATACTTTTATATGGATTTGTGAACGTCTTAAGGTTACAAATACATAAAAAAGTCTATTTAGTCTAGTTAGACTCATATTAGCTTATTATTAGACTAGAATAGAGACAGACTTCAGGCTAGCAATGTGAGTGTGACGACTAGGTATGTGGATGTTGAAATGTGAAATAATTACCTTTTACGACTTCAAAGAAGTAAACTAGTTAAAGATAAAGGTAAAGGTAGTAATGTAAAGTCAAAAGTTGGTATTGCATAATGTCGGAGTAGAATAGCGTCTGTGTTAAATCATGTCGTAGTAAAGTACTGTCAGAGTAACATAGTGTCGGAGTTAGGTAATGTCGGTATCACGTACTGTCGAAGAAACGTAGTGTCTGAGTAACATCATGTCGGCTTAACATAGTGTCGGAGTTGCGTAATGTCGAAGAAACGTAGTGTCTGAGTAACATCTTGTCGGCCTAACATAGTGTCGGAGTTGCGTAATGTCGAAGAAACGTTTGTCGGAGTTCAGTTTTTGAGTCTGTTGCTAGACCTTGTTATGTAGCTTCGGATTCTAAGAATATGTGCTGTAGTAACTATATAATAAGTCTATGGCTGTAACGAACTGAGGGCCGCGTGCAGAATGACAGGCAGGTTTGTGAAGTTATGGTTCTTCGCTGACTAAAATTTTCTACACACTTGCAATCAGAATCGTTTAATAAATAATTTTTATGGCGCCTTCTTTTTTTGTTGCAATGTTTGCAAATCTTTCTTACAGATGATCTCTTGCGTTTAGCATTATACACGTTCGAATTAGAATCAGATACATCTGTAACTGATCCTTCAGTGTCCATATTGGAAGAAATAGTAACATAGTTAGATACCGGTGGGACTGTCCCACCGGGATCGTGCGGCTCATCGTCCATTAAACAAATACAAAGTTAAGGACTCACCCAAATGAAGAAAACTACACTACTATGATGATAAATAAATATAGAATACACAGTTTAAAACAATACTTCACTGCCCTGATCCTTTTTATACGTGCACCAAGACCGCTGATTCCCGCGCTTTTTCCAATTAAAAAAAAAAATTTAGTACCGTAAAACGGGGTGAATAGACACAATTTTATGAGTCAAGAGTAATTGTATGGCGTTTTTATCATGTATCTTAGCGATTTTGACAATTTCAGTCTTCAAAACTGGCATTCATTCTTTATTACAGCACAAAATGCAAAAATATGGGTCGTTTCTATTTACCCGTAACATGGGTCAATAGAAACGACATATGAGGTGAATAGAAAAATATGCTAGGGTTGGCAATTTCCACATTACTAAAAAGTCAAACGTCTCCATTAGGTACGCCTCTTACATCTTCTTGGCAAATAATTCAGATACTGTCTGTTTAAGAAGCGACTAAGCACGTAATCGTAAAATTATAACATTAAGTCAAAATTTCAAAAAAAAAACCTTTTTATGGAAAAACTATCATTTCTTAAAATAGGTAATTATCGTTTTATTAAAGATAAAAAGATAAAAATAATTTATTTGCTAGAAACAGGTTACATAAGATGGTAGGTACAAACAAAGTAGGATCCATGTTTCGCTGTATACATTCCAGCATGCAAACATCGTGAAAAGGGTAAATAAAGAGCAGCTAAACTTTTAAATTCAAATATTCGCTTACAGTGTAAAAATTATTATGAATTAACCAAGCATGCAATACCTTTTTGAATTTATGTAATGGTAAAATTTTTACATGGGCTGGCAACTTATTATATATTTTTATGCCCATTGCGTAGGAATTTTTTTGGTACAGTCTCATTCTAGGAGCACTAGTAAGTACTAACCTATCAGGATTTCTTGTATTCCTAGGGTATACTTCTGCAGCTTTTTTAAAAAGGTACATGTGCTGCTTTACAAAACATGACATTTCATAGATATATAAGCATGGCAAAGACAGGATATTAAATTTTTTAAATAATGATTTACAGCTTTGTAATGGGTGTGCCATACAGATTGCTCTAACACATTTTTTTTGTGTAATGAAGGCCCTGTTAAAATCTGTGCTATTGCCCCATAGAACAATACCATATCTGAGAACTGAATCTACATAACCATAGTAAGCAAGTAAAGCTGTATGCTGCGACGTCGTTTTCCTGAACCTACTAAGAGCATATACAAATTTATTATTTTTTTTACATAATTCTTCAATGTGGTTTTTCCAGTTTAGCCGCTTATCTATCGTTATACCTAAAAATTTCACACTTTTTTGATCGTCAATAGTATTATTACCAAAAGTTACAATAATATCATTTATTACATTGAAATTCATAAGTTTTGTCTTAGTCAAATTAACATTTAAATTATTAGAATTAAGCCATGTCATTATTACATTTATTGTGTTGTGTATGTCAAATAAGTGTCTATCTAATGAATAATTCTGGTTTTTTATTATTTTTGTTTTTACTATTATGGATATGTCATGTGCATATAAAATCGTTTGATAAGGGGAAATTTCTGTGATGTCGTTAATATAAATAATAAATAATAGAGGTCCCAGAACGCTACCCTGGGGCACACCGTACTTATTGGTTTTATAATCGGATTTAAATTTGGTGACAACCTGTTCAGTATTTAATTTGGTTACCTCTACACATTGTTCTCTATTAAATAAGTACGATTTTATCCAATCCAAAGCCCGTCCCCTAATGCCACTGCATTCCAATTTGTGTAATAGAATGTCATGCGATACAAAATCAAACGCTTTGGTCATGTCAAAATATAAAACTGATGTCAAATATTTCTTATCTAAATTTAATAAAATGTCATGTACAAGATTAAAAGCTGCTAGAGTGGTCGATTTTCCTTTTTGGAAACCAAATTGTTGCTGCTTAATAATGCAATTCTTAACAAAAAAGTCGTTTAGACGCTTATGCATTGCTTTTTCATATAGCTTTGAGAAAACCGAGATAAGAGCAATTGGGCGATAATTTCCTGGAACACTACTGTCACCTTTTTTATGTAGGGGTTTTACTATAGTTTTTTTGAGAAATTCCGGGAACACTCCACATTCAAGGGAAATGTTTATTAGATACGCTAATATTTTTGCATAACTCAACCTTACACGTCTTAACAACCCTGGTTGACACTTCATCGAGACCCTCAGCGTTGGTATCACTAAGAGATGAGATGATGTTCTTAACCTCGGTGACGGTAACCGCTCTTAGAAAAATGGTACTTTGGCAACTAACACTGGATGTAGATTTTGGTTTGATAATTGTGTCATTTTTTGTGAGGTCCAAGAGATAATCATTAAAAGCTGTTGCTATTGCGGTTGGGTCTGTAATGGGTTTTTGGGATGTTTCGCATTTGATTTCATTAATGCACCTTGGAGGACTTAGCGCTTTATCTTTGATTATGCTCCATGCTGCTTTCATACCTTAGAGATCATTCAGTACTTATTAATTGCACAAAAACCAAGTTATAATTGTAAGAAACAGTATCGTGCTCACTACTAACAATGTAGTTATTTATTTAAAATAAATTATCTTTTCAATCTGATATTAGTTTATCATTATTAACGTGTCCAAATCGTAAAATTCCCAAAAAAAAATATTTTTTTACAAAAAATAATAATAACTCAATAGTTAGCAGCCCTAACACATATGTTTCTAATCACCTCTTACCCGTTTCTATAGAACCCCTTCACGTGTCTATTAAACTCAAACTTCGTATCTATTTACCCCATACTACGTATCTATTCGCCCCTTCCCCGAGTCTATTAACCTCGAATAAAAATCAGAAACGACTTTGGTTACAATTTTACAAATATTTTGAAATTAAACGCATAAAACGCACTTACGTTTGCATTAATCTGGGTCACAAGGATCCTACGAATAATATTAAAAAGTTGTGTTGGCGCAAATTGCTTCCTTTCACAATAAAAATAGTAAAGTTTACAGGACCTCTTTTCACCTGCATTCGAACATTCACTTTATGATTTTTTTTTACTATCATGGTCAAACCTAACGTCAATCCAATGTTGCTATATTAAGAAAAAAGATACCAAAGTATTAAAATAATAAAAAATTGGGAACTCTTTTCTTTTAAATATTTTGCTATAGGCAGTTAAAAAAACTTTTTGAGTTTTGTATCTATTCACCCCTGCGTTTTTATTGACCCCATTTTACAGTATCCTCAATAGCTTGATTAGAATGACAGGTGTCACTAAAACAGACGACGTAACTTTTACCAGCGTCACACAAGTGTAAAACATTTGCACACGTAAAAATATTGGTAACTAGCATGTTAAGAATATTTTATTATACTTTGCTGTACATATTAATCAATTTCATCATCATCATCAGCTTATCACAGTCCACTGTTGGACATAGGCCTCTCCAATTGCACGCCACTTAGGTCGATCCTCGGATTATCGCATCCAGCTCCTGCCAGCCACCTTGCGCAAATCATCACTCCACCTAGCCTGAGGGCGTTCTACACTACGTTTGCCGAGACGCGGTCTCCACTCAAGAACTCGTTTACTCCAGCGGTTGTCGGTTCTGCGGCTAATATGGCCAGCCCACTGCCACTTCAGCTTGCTAATCCGGTGGGCTATGTCGGTAACTTTAGTTCTCTGCCGGATCACCTCATTTCTGATTTTATCCCTAAGAGAAACTCCGAGCATAGCTCTGTCTACGTTTTGGCTCCGTATGTAATGACGGGTAGGACGCACTGATTGAGGACTTTCGTCTTGAGGCATTGTGGGATCGACGATGAGAAGACTCGACGTAGTTTCCCAAATGCTGCCCAACCCACTGAATTCTTCTGTTCACCTTATCCTCAAAGTTGTTTCTACCTAACTGCAATGTCTGCCCGAGGTATACGTATTTCTGAATCACTTCCGAGGACGGCGCCGTGCATCGCAATCGGTTGCGGTAGTACATGTTCTTTGAACATAACCTTGGTTTTATCCAGGTTCATCCGCAAGCCGATTCGCACAGAAGAGTCAGCCAGGTCATTCAGCATCTGTTGTAGGTCCTGCAGCGTTTCTGCCATAATGACGATGTCGTCTGCAAATCGCAAGTGAGAGATGTATTCGCCATTGATGTTGATGCCTCGTCCTTTCCAGTGCAGCATCTTGAACATATCTTCCATTGCATTTGTGAACAATTTCGGGGAAATGACGTCCCCTTGTCTCACTCCTCGCTGCAACGCTTTTGTTTGCTGATTCTGTACTTGGACGGACATGGTGGCGGCTTCGTAGAGATATCTCATCACTTGCACGTACCGCCAATCTACTTGGCAACGCTGCAGGGACTCCAGAACGGACCGGTCGGTGCGTACGCTTGAACCACCTTGAGGCTATCCTATATACCTCTCAGTGAGCTTAACAATAAGGTACGCTACCCTGTTCGACACACTGGACACTTTCACAACGTTGTCAGAAAGGGACTTATTTACCAGAAACCCAACGCCACCTTGGGATTGTACGAGTAGGTCTCCCTCACGAAAGTACATTAGGTGGCCCGACTCGAGGGTTATGGTGTCCTCCCCCTCTCTTCGGACTTCACATAGCCCTAGGATATGCCACCTAATCCTCCCAAGTTCCAGTTCCAGTTAATCAATTTAGTTATATAAAATAGAGATTTAAAGTTAAAAACATTAATATAATCCCGTCACAAAAATTAGACTTAACTTTAAAACCTTGTAAAGAAACGTCTTTACAAGGTTACGTCATTTTTCATAATCACTAGTGATGACGTAAAATCGACAAATCAAAATCGACAGATTAACAATATTTCAAAATCGAAGTCATGATGTAACATAAATGTTACAAATGATTTGATGAGAATTGCTTGATGCTAAGAACATCAAATTGCAATTATTAATAGTTTACGAAAAATTTTCAAATTTATTGGATTCTACAACGTGCTCTTTTTGTTTTCCGGAAAATGAAGGATATAAATCAGACTGCATAAATAAAGGTCATGTTAAAAGATTTTTCTTAAATTCGAAATTTCGCATTTTTTTTAGTTTCATACAAAATTAACCAAACCAAAGAAATGTTTTGCGATGAACGTGGTAGACTAGGTTTGTGAAATCATTCATTGTCATCAAGCAACACATCGTTATGACATTTAGATGGCTGTATGCTGTTGGAAGCAATTATTCCATCGTAAAAGCTACTTTATTACATATCAGTGATATTCCTTGATGGTCAAAAATAAAAAGGTGGGTTAGTTATCAATAAATTTTACTCTAAAAAATTTACAAAGTGTGCGCCTCCATTATCAATGCACACATTTAAGCGCATGCGTATTTGGCGATTTAAATTAACATTATTTGACCGCATTTCTTCTGCTGCTTGTTGTACCCGTTGTAGGAGTTGTTCCCTCATTTTCATGATTGTTCCAATTATTTTTATTATGATCACGATGCTGACTCACAGTTAAATCTTAATATATCTGATTTTCGTTTTATTTCATTCGCCATTACTGTTTTTTTTCGTTTGATCAGTCGAGTCAGTCCCATCACTAGTCAGTCATCTGTTTGACAGGTGTCATTCTAATCAAGCTATATTTTTATTTTATGGACTTTATTAATTTTATTATTGTAGTCGTGATTTAAGTACATACTCTCATCTATCTATGCTTTGCATTAAAAAAAAAAGAAGCATCAAGGCTCAAGCGACATGATATTTAGCTTTTTGCCGCCTTAATTTTGGTTTTCATAAGTTTTGCTTAGTAGTCAATTAAAAAAAAAAAAACTTGTGTATTTTCCCCATTCGCGACATTGGCGGAATCGTGTGGCTCGGGCCAAAACACTGCTGTCGCCATAAACCAAAAGAAGAAGAAGAAGAACTTAGAGAAGTACATAACGTAATATTTAGCGTAATAACTTAAGTGCAAACGGTGTTTTAAAAATACTTAATCACAAAATGTGTGGCCGTACTGGTTTGTAAGTAAGAAAGCGATTAATTTGCCCTTTTTATTTGTATGTAGCCATAAAATTAATCATGACACAGCTTCTTTCTTTTTTTTTTGTAGATCTTTAAGTAAAACGCAATTACAGTGTGCCTGTAGTTATAAACCAAATGGTATGTCCTCTTACATAAAACCAGACTGGTTACCTGAGCACAATGATGGTAAGGAGTATACTCCATCATATAATATAGCTCCTACTGATGTTACTCCAGTCCTGGTATCCACCAGTAAATATAAAAATGCTTCAAAAACTTCTCGTGCATTGAAACCTATGATGTGGGGTATTATACCTCCTTGGCATAAGGTCAGGATCAGACAAAAACATTAGGAATATATTAATAATTATAAACTCATTATTTTTTACCAAAACTGCATTCCTACTATCTTACAGGGTGATTATAAGACTCACAGTATAAGTACAAACAACTGTAGAATAGAGAATATACAATCTTCCAAACTTTATAGTCCTATTTTAAGGGATGGAGGTAGATGTGTCATAGTTGTGGAAGGCTTTTATGAATGGCAAACAACAAATAAAACATCTAAAATTAAGCAACCTTATTATATCTATGCTCCACAAGAAAAAAATATAAAGGTATTATAACATTACTTAAAATTAAGGCTAATAATTTTAACTTTCTGTCAATCCCATGTTTGACTTCTTTAACTTTTAGGTAGAGGATTCTCAAACATGGAGTTATGATTATGACGAAGAAAACGGTTGGAAGGGTATACAGCTCTTATACATGGCAGGACTTTATAATGCATGGCAAAATGAAGACAAAATAATTTATTCATACTCTGTTATCACAATGGAATCTAATAGCACATTTAGTTGGCTACATCACAGAATGCCAGCTATTTTACACCAACAAGAACATATTGAGGTAATGTGCTTGTAATGTTTGTAAAATAATGCTTAATACGTTGAACGCCATGGGGGTCACCATTTGGCCGACAGTACACTAGCCCTGAAGGCCGGCCCGTGTCCCCCATGGCCTCTGCAAGCAGAAATTCAGTTTTCTGTTACAATGGGCCACGCGGATTGCGGTGTCGGACAGCCCCCGCGATTTCTGCTGGTCATCAGTCGTTTGCTGTGCGCCCACGCTAGCGCCACTATTACGATACGTTGCGACTTACTAGTTCAATTTTTGCGTTTAGTTTCGATATTACGCCAGTCCGGTGTTTGCTCACGCCCACCCCGTCCTACCTTGTCTAGCTCCAAAAACTTCAAAATCTCTTTTTGCTTTGGGCCGCGGGCATCCCGTGGTTAGTACGTTACAAAAATATACACCAAGACTTCGAAATCCAATCGATTGTCCTCTATACAAAGGAAGCCTTTCAACGCTTCTTTGATAAGGCAGTGAATCACTCCAATTCGCTCATAGCGAAAGCCTCCACATACACACCACAGAGGGATGTCGCTGTCCGACGTCGTTGGCCCGGGCATGTACAGACCGTCTCCGATGATCCGATCACCGCGTATGTCACAACAGCCAACACCGCCTTAAGCACTTCAATTACTGCACAACACAGTAGTTCTTAACACCTTACCCGTCGGAGGCGAGTGCGTGGCCTTCGACCTAAGTCGAGGTCCGAACCTACAGAGGCACCTTTGAGGTCGCTGTCCAAACCCCCCTTCCAGATTTGGCCCGCCAAAATGGAGCCCGACCGTGATCCAGCATGCCACGGCATCTCCGGTTCCGGCGGCGCCACCACTGGTGGGTGCGCCATTTGGTAGGGTGCCTTTTGCACCCCACACTGGCCCGATCACGCCCACTAGTATGGGCCCCGTTGCGAGCGAGCCTGAAGCCTCACACTCCGCCGCACCGGGAGACCGCTGACGCGCGCTCGCCAAATTTCCGCTCGGTAGGTATAACTGAATAAAGCCTTCCATATAAGGTTCCAGTGGTAGGTCAACAAAACAACAAAAAAAAGTTTCGATATTACCCAATAATGGCTCAAACCAGTTCTGTGATGTGGCTGCGTCCACGATAATTTCCTGTCTCGTTGAATAATAAAACTTATTTTATTTGTTCCTCACTTGATTTTGCTGTCGGACACTTCATACAAATTTGCATGCAGTGTCCGACAGTTGGCCTATAAAGAGTATAGGCCAACTGTCGGACCCCTGTTTAAGGGGATAAATAAATCGGCTATACAAAATCCTTAAAAAAATTCTAAGTCCTCCTGCCGTTATCCGAAAACCAAGCATAACCTATTAAAGAAGAGGGCCGCGCGGGTCTCATTTAATTGAAAAAGCTTAAGTTGACATGCCCGTTGGCCTGCCAGAAGGCTTTGAAGTCAACACTAGATCGCGGTCACATGTGTCCCCCATGGCCTGAATGGAGCATTCTAGTGTCGCTCATCATGGCCCAAACGGAAAATCGCAATATGTTGGTCGGCGTTTAACGTGTTAAAAACTATGTGTGGCTACCGCCAAACTTCTTTTTGGTGCTGAAGTTTTGTCATGCAAGGCTTCTGATAATCAGATATATCAGCACTAAACAAGTTCAGAGATAACTATACTAAGTCAGACCACTACACATGATGGATAGCATAGTCCCAAAATAATAATGCTAATATTTTAAATTTCAGGCATGGCTGGATATCACTAATGTTCCAGCAGAAATGGCTGTTACTCTTTTAAAGCCCGTGACAATTTTGTCTTGGCACCCGGTTTCTACTCTTGTTAATAACTCTAAAAATAAGTCAGCTGAGTGCAACAATAGACTGCTGGAAGAGAAAAAAAATAAAACCAAACAGAAAACTTTGATTTCCTGGTTTCATAAAGCTGATAAACGAAAATGTGAAGAAGTTGTGGCATCTGAAGAGAAAAAGTTAAAAAAAGATGTGTAGAACTTAATACTATTATCCTTGTTATTTTTATATCTTCTTAAAATTTCAGATTGTCATGATTATTAATGTTCATGATGATTTGGATTGTATTTTATTGAGTTGTTATTAAATATCTAAATGTAATGTAATAATATTTTATAGTTAAAATGAGTTTAATAAAACTTAAGTAAACTAAAAAAAAGTTGGTTTGTTTTGCCTTTTTAAGGTTCCGTACCCAAAGGGTAAAAACTGCACCCAATTACTAAGAATTCACTGTCTGTCCGTCTGCCTGTCACCAGCTGTTTAGGTATCCCAAGAGCCGCGATAGCTAGACCTATATTATACTGTTTTCTTGAGATTACGCGAACACTATACATTGAAATGAAAGATATGTTTACGGATTTAATTATTTTTATTTTTGATTTAACCCGACGATTCGAACCCTTTACAGCGTTTAAGGTCATGGGTAGACTAAGGTATTATTCGCCTTTAAGATAGTAATTAGAAAAAAAAATTAACTACTGCCTCTACTTTTTATCGTCAGTTATCTTCCTTTTCACACAATATGAGCTCACTGTGTCCGGAGTCTTCGCAGTGTTGCCATGGATTGTGGACTTCATTGATGGTAAGACGGGGTCCCAAGCAGCTGGTAAATTTCAATCATCTTCTCTATTGAGACAAACTTCTTAGCGTCCATGGATTCACCGTGCGGGTGCCGAGTCCATCGTGTGGCAGAAAGAGAAACTCCGAGTAGTTCCCGGGATTTGTGACACGGGTGTAGGTTTAAGAAGCCCCTTTCCGACGTACATCAACACTCACCTTCACTACTCGTGTTTCTCTCCCTGCCCAGCCAAATCTGGTACGAACCTGCTAATGCAGCTTTAGACACTCGCTCTAGTATAGAACTTACTGCAGTTCTGGCCAAGCCAAGTCCCCTTATTCGCGTAACCAAATCGTATCACAATCGTAATTGAACGACAGGTTTTTGACAGTTCTAGTATGGGCTAAATGTCAAAATCGTCCAATTCAACCACGATCGAACTGCGATTCGGTTACGCGAATTAGGCCCCTGGTCTTTCAACAGGTTATAGAGAGATTTTGCTGGTATACCTCTCGCTCTAACTAATAACTAACTAACTATATAACCGTTTTTCGTGAATTCATTTAGGAGATCATAATATTTGTTTTCTTTGATTGCGTGGTCTTTAGGTATGTTAGTTTCCCACGGCACGGTAAGCTCTACAAGTACAATCCGTTTTGTAGCTCTAGAAAAAAGAAAAATGTCCGGTCTGGATGTTGAAACACACACATCTTCTGGGATTTTATAGTGCTTTGCACGTATGTCCATTAAAACAGTTCAGTCAGGTGCTGTACCCAGGATTGAGTAAGGTAGGATTCACATCAACATCTTACACGGCCGTAAATAAAATAATATTTTATTAACAGTTCTTAAGATCGTAATTGCTTACAACCATGATACATTTTCGATTCGGACGGATGGCGAGCATGCGTCGGAAACCGGTCGGCTCCGAGCGTATTCCTCGGAACACAAGCGACTACGCTCGGCCGCCGTCGGCACCTCTCGGCTACCGTCGCATGCGCTCGGATGCCGAATACAGTGTGAGCAGTAACTCTTCACTAGACTGTTTGCGATGTGACACTACGAGTATACTGGCACATGAGTAAATATATACTGGGCTGATGCCAGCAGAAACGCGCGCATTTCACCGCATTTTTGGCCAAACAGACGTGGTCGGCTACGGTCGCATACGCGCGCATACGTTGCGCTGCGCGCCGGTTGATGTGAATCCTACCTAAGGCTTGTTCTTAGAATTTCCAGTGGAGCCTTCTTTAATAAAGTTTATTCGTCTTTTGTTTGTGGTCAATCCTTTTTGGGCCCTAAAAGGCTTATAGCTTCACGTATGATTTGAAGTACCTACTCTGTCATTGCGATGTGAGTAGTGACCCCTATTCAAGAGCACCTTGGGCCTAATTCGCGTAACCGAATCGCAGTTCGATCGTGATTGAATTGGACGATTTTGACATTTAGCCCATACTAGAACTGTCAAAAACCTGTCGTTCAATTACGATTGTGATACGATTCGGTTACGTGAATTAGGGGGCTTGTATACCACCAATTGGGTGTCTTGCTGTACATATCGCCTCTCCACAAGTTTTAGGATCAAAAATAAACGCGTACTAAATACGTAAACATATTATCTTTTATTTCAACATAACCTATATATTTTGAAAACCTGATCAGATATAAAACCTTGCACGCAAAGCAAAACATTATTAATCTACTATTGTATTCTATTATCGAAACTTCAATGAACCTACCAATTTTTGCAAGGTTTTCATTAAAATTTTCCTAGTTTGTATCCAGATACTAGATTTATCCTTATATAAAAAAAACCACTAAACACTGATGATTTATTGATCTCTTTACATGGTAAAGTTAGCAATTGTACAATCAATTGGTATCTTTCAGGCTATTTTCAAATTATCAATTTTAAACTGCTTGAAGTCAGCTTCACATCTTATCATCTTATGATTTTCTAGGAAGTCTGACACAAAACTGTGAACCTCATATTCGTCTGAAAAAATAAAATAATGTAGGTATATGTACTTAAGAATGTTAAACATATTTACTTAACCTCTCGATTGTATGTTATTCCAGACGCAATTAAAATCAATTGTTATCGCAACCGCTGGCGGTCTTATGATCCTGTAGAAGTTAATAGTTTTAAAATTTTAAATAAATGTTTATGATGGACTTACGTGGATAGCGGCTGCATTGATATATCAATCTAATAAGGTGTTTGGCCAATGCTTTGAACAGTGCCTTGCCTCGAATGCGACCTTTTATATAATAAGGGGTGAGAAGTTTCACAACCCAAGGAGCGATTCGCTCTTTACAGCTTATCACAAATTGAGGGGTTTCTTCTAGAGGGGACATTACCCCTTCATCATCACTATCATCACCAAACAAATTGGACAACATTTCTTTTATCTGAAATAGCATTATAATACTGAATTCAAAAGCAAGTAGCAAGACATACATTTTAAAGATGGTGACATATTTACCCTAATATACTTTTTCCGGTTGGTATCACCAATTTCATCTAACAATTCAAATAACTTTGATTTCAGATAGTATTCTTCACAAATCCACTTGCTTGAGTTGGGTTTCTTTGTTCGTACAGTTTCATCTGGTTTTTCTTGTGAAACATTATTTTCACTGTTATTAACTAAAAGTCCTGCTAGAGATGCCAATCTTTCATCCAATGATTTGATTTGAGCTGCATGATTTTCTATTACTGACTCAGTGATTGGAGCAGATGATTGTACATTAGTGTTTCTTTTTTTACCTTCTTCATTTAAAATCGAATCATAATTATCACATAGTCCACCATCAAATATGTCATCCTCCTGAGAATCACCATGAAATAATTTTTCTAATTGCTGCATTAATTCATCTGAATCTTGGGATTCAATTGACATTCTTGTACTCTGATTTATTGATGACATATTTGGTTCATTTAAAAGTTTGTTTTGGGTTGTTACATCATTGGCAATACATTTTTCTTTGGCCATTTGTGGACTATCCACATGAAGATTTTCAATAACTGGTATGTTGAATATGGGCTGATTAATTTTTGCTTGACTTTCTATATCTATTGAAGAATCCTCCCTTATTTTTAAATAAGGTGACTCAGTCAGTTTACGACGTTTCTTGCGGGAGTTACAGGCACACTGACACATACATTCGGTTGTATTAATTGGTACAGTTTGAGATTTCTTTTCGTTTTCTGGTGGTTTATGAAGACAGTCGTACAATTTTCTGTAAAGTCTACCATTTTTCGTATCACTTTTCAGTTCTTTAATCTACAACAAAGTAGTGGAGTATATCAGTGCATGAGTGACTTATTAGTATCAAATGTTCGTCATAATAAAGATATTTACAACATACAAAAGTGTAATACATATTTACCTCAGCAACAATACTTCTTCTATATAGTTGGACTGCCATACAAGTCTGAGCTGCATTCATTTCAATCAACTTTGCACATCTCCAGATAGCACTTGGTAAATAAATATTTTTGTTAAGAAGTTTTTGGTTATTTTCATAGTTTACGGATAGTAATTTTATCACATAGTCTAAATAACGTTTACGGACCTGAAAAGTCAATTACATATATTTTTAAAGTACATTTCAAAGGCAGTTTTAAAGTATTGCACAGAATTCACAACTCACTTGAGATATAAGGAGATGAGGTTCTGCTTCAATATCAGGTAAAGGCATTATAGTATCATCATATTCTCGTATTAGGTTATCTATTAAATGCTCCGACTCACGTAAATTCATCATTTTATTTGCTATTATAATACCTCTATTACATTTGCCAATTATAAGTTGAATTGTTATTGCAAATTTAAAGTGTTTCAATCAACAAACAAACAAGTATAGAGTTATGTAGAATTCGTCCCTCTCGGGACAGGCGCAGACATGAGCCATACTGCCTGGTCTTTTATAGTTTCTTGATTTAATAAACATAATAGCCTAACCTAACCTAAACCTAAACTAACCTAAGTCATTGAAATGTATGGGTGGTTTATAGGTACATTTCAATGATTACAGGAGTTTTACGCGAGAACGTGGATCAGAGTTAAATAGGAGCGCTTTTCCTTGTTTCTGACTATTACTTGATTTATCCTACTCACTGACACATTATTATAACAATGCCACCACTTTATCACATTATATGCCGCTTAAGATAATTTCACAAAATTACGAAACAAAGTCAATTTTTCTCTTCTCGTTTCCCGCGCAAAACTCTCAAATTTTTGAAGTTTGACATCTACCATCTATTTACACCACAAACGGCGCGGTATTATTATTATTCTAAGCCGCAAACAAATTAAATCAAATCAACTCTCTGAGTACAGAAACCTATGGAGATGGCATATCTACGAAAAAAACGTGTATACCTAAACTTATCGAGAAACAAAAATGGCGCGTTTCCGTAGTGCTGTCCTATTGTGCATCGATATATTTATAGATGAAGTTGTTATGAGATAATATTCGCCGCGATAATTTAAGGGCTTTTTAATTTATACAATTGTCTAACCAGAGAAATCCCCCTCAATATGGCAGGCATTTAATTGTGCATCGTTTAAATTATATAATAATATGATGTGTGTTTAATATTCATATTTATTTATTTACTAGCTGTTGCCCGCGACTTCGTCCGCGTCAAATAATATGAATAATTTTACCCGTTTCGCACATTTTTCACTGCTGCTTCGCTCCTATTGGTCGCAGCGTGATGTTATATAGCCTAAAGCCTTCCTGGATAAATGGACTATCCAACACTAGAAGAATTTTTCAAATCGAATCAGTACTTCCTGAGATTAGCACGTTCAAACAAACAAACAAACAAACTCTTCAGCTTTATAATATTACTTAGTATAGATTATCATAAACAAAAAGATACCAAAATAATTATTTTAGTGGAACCCAAGATTGTGTCCCATTAACCAATGTCGATTAAATAGTTCCTGAACCAAAATAAAAATTTTAGTATCGTTTTATAGATTACCTCAAAATTATAAAACTAAAAGGTGATAAAATAAAACAAAAAGCTCTATATTGCATAAAACTTAGGATTGGCATGATATTCTTGTTTTTTATTTTATTTATTTTATTATTAAGAGAACACATACAGAATACAATCACAATGCACAATAAAGATCGGGTACCATTTTAACAAACACAACAAAGTCTTCCTAGCATGTTTGACTTGAATTATTTACAAAACAATTTATAACATTTTGGTTTACATTTGGTGCACCTCAAAATACCCACAGAAACATTGGTGAGCAGTGAGAACAGTGCAAAACAAGAAGTTAAAAAAAAACAGAGAAATAAATAATAATATTGTCGCGGACATGCTAGATGCTTCGAGATATCGCTAGACGAATGTACATAACTACCTAAGTTGAACCACAAAGTAATAACAAGATGTTAGTGCAAGCGACATTGGACTTTAAGTTTACAGATTAAGGCGCAAAATGGCTTAACTCACTAGAGTTGTTTACGTTTAACGTCCTTGTAATTTCTTCTAGAAAACGAACATTCTAGTATGTACGACCGGCGTCGATGTTGAGATATATAAATAACAGGACTTAAGACACCAGAGTCAGTTCATTCTGAGCTTTCGGTGCGATACCTGCGAAAAGTGATCTAGTGCGAAGTAACGACGACTTTAGCGATACCAACGGATCTAAGGACTACTCTACGGATTGGCTAATAATAGTGATTTGGAACCTACAACCTCAGCGACCCACCGGACTACGATTCTTGTGATTTGGCTTTTGTGATAGTGTCTGCGACCTGTTCATCGCAATAAAATCTTCTAATAAGTCAACGGTGTTTTATCCAAATCCCGAACTCCACGTTCGTAACATTTGGTGTCAGAAGTGGATTTGGAAATGCCAGTGACTCCGAGGGAAGATACTGCTGGCGTCAGAACCAGGGCACAGCAAGCTGCGGAAGCCACGGCTGCTGCTCGACAAGCTACCGATCAGCGGGATACGCCCATTGGCTCCGCCCATCAAGCATCGCCAACCGACCAGGCCCCATCTACTGGAATGGAAGCTCTACCCACTGCGTCGCCCGCTCCACCTACTGGGTCCTCTCACCGGGCTACTACGCCATCTGCTCAAGAGGCCAGAGCATCTGCATTCGACTTCAGTCGGTTAATGCAGATAATGGACTTCATGTGCCAGAAACAGGACACAATGCAAGAGGAAATTCAACGCAAACAGGATAAAATGCAAGAGGAAATTCAACGCAAACAGGATAAAAAGCAAGAAGTAATTCAAGGAAAACAGGAAGAAATGCAAGGAAAACAGGAAGAAATGCGTCAAGAACAAGAAAAATTACTGCATGCTGTAAGTTCTGTGGGTGATATGGTGCAGCATCTACAGAAGAATGTCGACCTGGTAGAAGAAAGGGTGACTAACCTGGAAGCCACCATAAAAAACATGCAAGTGAACTTCGCTGAATTGCAAAGAAAGGTACTGAAACTGGAGACCGCTGGACCCGCCGCATCAAGAGACTTCGCATTTACCAACCTGGCACCCAGAGTGAAAGTGCCACCCTATGACGGCACTACATCCTGGACCGCTTACCGTCAACAGTTTCAGACCGTTGCCTCTGCTAACGGGTGGACGGAGGAACAGAGCCTAACAGCTCTCATTGTCGCTCTGCGGGGATCGGCTCTTTCTGTTTTGGAGGCGCTCGGGTAGCACATTCAAGGACCTGATGGGGGCACTAGAAGCTCGTTATGGAGAACGCCACCTGGAGCATGTCTTCCGCGCTCAACTACGGGACCGGGTTCAGCGTTCTGGAGAAGGACTACAGCAATGGGCTCTCGAGATTGAAAAATTAGTCCGCAAAGCATACCCATCTGCTGATACTAAGATGATGGACTCCACCGTACTCCAAGCATTTATGGATGGGATCAGAGATACGGAGATAAGGGCTGCAGTGGGGCTTCAACACCATACCTCACTGAAGGAAGCTCTAGCGCACGCTCTGGAAGTAGAAGCCCTGAGGACAGATGTTCAGCCAACTTATAAAATACGAGAAGTGCAAGAGAAGAAGATGTCGTTTCCCCCTAGGAAAATGGCAACCAGACCGATGTGCTATAAATGAGCTGTCCTATGAACGAGAGGCAGACAGCTAAATTTGCTGAAATGTTTAGCAAAAAGTTGGAGGAACGCCTTGAAGAATTCTCGAAGAAGCAGAAGACCCCATCTTTTGCCTGGGAGCTACGGAAACAAGAAACAGACAGGCCTAAGGAGCGGGTGTTGTTAGGAACGGGAA
The DNA here is from genome assembly GCA_949315895.1 of Anania crocealis. Taxonomy (NCBI): domain Eukaryota; kingdom Metazoa; phylum Arthropoda; class Insecta; order Lepidoptera; family Crambidae; genus Anania; species Anania crocealis. The sequence goes on from OX438869.1 coordinate 8,022,827, forward strand.
AAGCCATCGAACATCGGAGTGGAAAGACACATGGGAATGCAGACGCTCTCTCAATAAGACCGTGCCCAGAAGAGTGCAAGCACTGCATCAAGCTGGAGTCTAAAGAGGACTGTGTACAAATAACAAGGACAAGTCCTCCGAGATCCTGGGAAGATGAGTCCATGAGAGAAGCTCAGGAAAAAGACAAAGACATACGACTGATCATTGCATGGAAGAAACGCGGTAACGATAAGCCGAGATGGCATGAAGTTGCGCCTACGAGTGCTACGACTAAAGCGTACTGGGCTCAATGGGACAGTTTCATTTTGCAAAACGGGATACTTTATCGGAAATGGGAAAAACCTAACGGTAGAGAGTTCCATCTACAGCTGGTCGTCCCAAGGGAAAGGATCAAGGATGTTCTCCGAGAGGTACACGATGGCATAACAGGAGGACATCTGGGTGTAAAAAGGACCTTGACAAAGCTACGGGATAGATTCTACTGGCTTAACTGCAGAGCTGATGTACAAGATTGGTGCCGGAAATGTACCACTTGTGCTGCAGTAAAAGGTCCATCCACCAGGAGTCGAGGACACCTTCAACTTTATAACGTTGGTGCACCATGGGAGCGGATAGCAGTGGATGTTGCGGGACCGTTCCCTGTGACAGAGTCGGGGAACAAGTACTTTATGGTCGTCATGGATTACTTCACCAAGTGGCCAGAAGTCTTCGCTATACCTAATCAAGAAGCTACGACCGTAGCCTCTAAATTGGTTGAAGAAGTCATATGCCGATATGGTGTACCCCTGGAAATTCATTCCGATCAGGGCAGAAATTTTGAGTCGAACGTGTTTCAAGGAGGCATGCACAATACGAGAACCACTGCTTATCACCCTCAGTCCGACGGCATGGTAGAAAGGTTTAACCAAACACTAGAGAGGCATTTAGCAAAATTGGCGAACAACCATCAAAGAGACTGGGACAAGTACATTGCACCATTCCTTCTCGCCTACAGGACTTCGGAACATGAGAGCACGAAAACGACCCCGGCATATATTAACTTCGGACGAGAGCTAAGGTTACCGGTAGACCTTGTAACCGGAGGAGCGCCAGACGATCACGTCACCGTACAAGATTATGTCTCCGATTTGCAAGACAAGATGCGGGACATTTATGCCATGGTGCGAGAAAACGGCTTGCAGTCGAGTGAAAACATGAAGACTAGATATGACCGGAAAGCGAATACCAGTGGCTTTGACGAAGGAGCACTAGTTTGGCTGCATAACCCGATACGGAGAAAAGGAAAGTCGCCTAAATTACAGACTAGATGGGAAGGGCCGTACAAAGTTGTCACGTGAATAAACGATGTTACATACCGGATCCAACGGCCACCGAGAGGAGCACTTAAGGTAGTTCACATCGATCGCTTGGCACGTTATAACGGGAATAACGATGACGCTCGGGACGAGCATCTCTAAGAGGAGGGCAGTGTCGCGGACATGCTAGATGCTTCGAGATATCGCTAGAGGAATGTACATAACTACCTAAGTTGAACCACAAAGTAATAACAAGATGTTAGTGCAAGCGACATTGGACTTTAAGTTTACAGATTAAGGCGCAAAATGGCTTAACTCACTAGAGTTGTTTACGTTTAACGTCCTTGTAATTTCTTCTAGAAAACGAACATTCTAGTATGTACGACCGGCGTCGATGTTGAGATATATAAATAACAGGACTTAAGACGCCAGAGTCAGTTCATTCTGAGCTTTCGGTGCGATACCTGCGAAAAGTGATCTAGTGCGAAGTAACGACGACTTTAGCGATACCAACGGATCTAAGGACTACTCTACGGATTGGCTAATAGTGATCTGGAACCTACAACCTCTGCGACCCACCGGACTACGATTCTTGTGATTTGGCTTTTGTGATAGTGTCTGCGACCTGTTCATCGCCTAATAAAATCTTCTAATAAGTCAACGGTGTTTTATCCAAATCCCGAATTCCACGTTCGTAACAATATTAAAGAATAACAATAGATATTTAATTTTAATCCCTCGATCGTGAGTTATTCCAGACACAATTGAAATCAATTGTTATCGTGGCTTCCGAGTGCCTCCTGGGGGTTGAGGGATTAAATTGCAAACTAAACAATTAGAAAACAATCAGAAAAAACTATAAACTAAGTACTAAAAAGGTTTTTAAGACTTCTCTTGAAAACATTCGGATCACCAGTAAATATATCGATATCATGTTTTATATCATTATATTCGCGACACATGCAGACTATAGGATTGTAGAAAGATGTATTATTTTTATAAACTTTCAAAGAAAATATTTTAGGATTGCGAGTCCTATAAACGGTGTTGAAGTTGATGGACGAGAGAAGTGGCGGTGAATCGATGATAGAATGTAATATTTTATGCAAACATAAAAGATCAGACTGCTTCCGTCTTGCCTCGAGAGTAATCATATTAAATTTTGCTAATCTATCGTTATAGGTCGGTAGTTTCCTAAGAAGGCCCTGTCTGAACGAAAGAACTTTCAGAAACTTTTTTTGTAGGGATTCAATACGGTCAGAGTGAACTGTATCGAAAGGTGACCAAACAATTGCCCCATATTCTAGATTGCTTCTCACAAGAGTGTAATAAAGGTAGACAAGAGTGCGAGAGTTTTTAAAATTTTTTGAGTTCCGCATTATGAATCCCAGCATCCTTGACCCCTTTTTAAACACGTGTTCATAATGGTCTCTAAAGGATAACTTTTCATCAAAAACTATGCCTAGATCGTTGGTTTTGCTTTGTCGAGTCAAGATTTCACCATTCAATAAGTAATCAAAACTTATTTTGTTAGTCTTTCTAGTAAATGTTAAGACAAAACATTTGTCGGTATTTAAGAACATCCGATTTTCTAGACACCATAGATAGATTGCATTTAGGTCATGTTGAAAAGCTTCCGCATCATGGCATCCACTGACAGAAGAATACATTTTGAGATCGTCAGCGTACAATAGACATGGACTCTTGATATTATCAATCTGGTCATTGATAAATACATTGAAGAACAAAGGGCCCAAATGTGATCCCTGTGGCACACCGGAAGTAACGTATGCTGGTTCTGAAATCTCACCCTTCAGAGCAACTAGCTGCCTCCTACGAGATAAGTATGATACAATCCAGCGAAGTAGTGTACCATGTATACCTAGGGATTCTTGTTTCAGGCAAAGTAGGTCATGATTTACCTTGTCGAAGGCTTTTGAAAAATCCGTATAAATAGAGTCCACCTGAACATTCCCAGCAAAGGCCTCACACAAGTAGTTTTTATACTCTAACAGATTGGTTATTGTAGATTTATTTCTTACAAATCCATGTTGGCGGTCGGAGAGCAGTGGACGAATATGCGGGTAAATACTATCATAGACAATGGATTCGAAAAGTTTCGGACCACAAGATAAGATGCTGATAGGTCTGTAATTTTTACATAAAGACCTATCGCCATTTTTAAATATTGGAACGATTTTATATCCTAACACGTCATTACAATATAAATCTCGGACTAGATCGGGCTGGCTGGCGGAAAATATTTCTTGAAATATACATTTTATAGGGGATTTGAATTAGAAGAACCTAATGGGCTTTGATAGAACTTTGGGTCCGATTTATTTCATTAATAATTAAAATGTGGGTATGGTACTAGTGATGATACATACGGCATCATAGATTTAGTATACGTTTATGTACGGCATCATCTCATATTCATCTCAACATACAACAAAAAAGAAACACTTTATTTGATATTTTAGCAACTTAATTGCACTTATAATATCAGTATATAAACTTGAAAAATTTTTCCCGCCTGAGACAAAATTTTTCAAGTTTATATACTGATAAAAAAGAAACAGTTTAAAATTATTACAATACAAATCAAACTTGAAGATATCAATATGAAAAATGCCTTGAAGGGCAGCTCTATCGCCATACAAACAGTTTTATATTTTCTTAAAATACACTATCAAAACTCACAAAAATTTATACAATAAGCTACATTTAATATGAATTCTAAGTAAACTATTCATAGGAAAGCTAAAACATAAGGCATTTCTTGTATTGTTTGGTATTTTTGCAAAATAAACAGAACGTACCGTGACGTACCGGTGTAATGTAATGTTAGGACGATTTGCGCATTTTTTGATGCCACAACCTACCACACTGCAATTAGGCATGTTCCTTTTTGCTTTCTTTCACCTTTTGATACATTTATGACATGCAAGTCTCAAATTATCATAATTAAAACACAAAATACTGCAAATATAACTCGCGTTGACAGCTTTGAGCTTACGTACCTGCCTGATTGATACAGTGAGAAACTAAAGGCGAACCGGCCTCAATCATGCATTGCTATGAGATCACGTTTAAATGTTGCCAAAACTAAGACGTATAAATATATTGTTGTCTCTTTTTACATGGTGTATTTTAGGTAAGTCAAAACAGGATGGTTATAAGTTTATGAGCACAATGTCGAGTTAACTCATATTTCGTCGGTGCGCCTGTCAATCCTGGTAGGTATGTGTAAAATTACAACATTTCAGGAGGAACAAAAAACTGTTTTTTTCGTGAACTGTTTTGATTTTAAAAATTATAAATATGTTATATGGTAGAGAAAAATACATCGCTTTAGATAGTGTACCATTTATTAACTACGAAACAAAGCTTTAGTCTCTATAATTTTTTCCATTTTTGTGCACATAATGGAATACTTAATGGAATTTGCTTATACTTTGTCGCACCGCCCACTTTACATTTCTGCTTAACTTAATGGTCGACTGGTAGAGAATGCCATACGGCATTAAGTCCGCCATTTGTACTTTTTTTTGTTAAATCTGTGCAATAAAGATTAAATAAATAAATAAATAAATAAATACTGACTTAACTCAAAAATATTGATTTTTGGGAAATGGCCAAAGAAGATCTTTCGATGAGGACTTATCCTACTTATCTATATATATAAAAATGAAAACTGATTTAATGACTGACTGACTGACATATCAACGCACAGCCCAAACTACTGGGATTTAAAATCTGAAAATTTTCAGCGTGCTTCTTTTTATAGTGTAGGTGAGCACTAAGAAAGGAATTTTGGAAATTCCGCCTCTAAGGGGGTTAAAAGGGCCCCATAAGTTTGTATGAAACTCCCTCAGTTTTGCAGCTATGTCGATGAAAATTGGTATCCAGCTACATGATTAGAAATTAAGAATGACGTCTATCAGGATTTTTGAAAATTTAATCTTTAAGGGGATAAAAAATGGGGGCAAAGGTTGTTCGGTTCCACGTCATATCCATACTCTTTACATATTTGTACTCTCAGACTTTACTTAGTTTGTTATGACATTCAATGTGTCAATCAGAAAATAAATAGGTAATTTCTTACAAACAGAATGGTATTATTTTAGAATTTAATAATTGGTGACCAGTGACAAATGAACAAAATTACCAAGAATAATTTGGAAGAGATACGACTACAAATAATATTACTGATGACCCACAGTTGGAATCTGAGATTGAAGAAAAAAATAACCTTCAGGATATTACAACACAGCTTAAACTAAAACTGCAGAGTTTCAATTCGATAGCACGCAAGAATTCCATGTATGCAGGAGGTACTGAGGAGCAAAGGTCGGTCACAAACAAATCTAAGGACATCTAAATTGAACTCAGTACCATTAGACAAGGACGAAACATTCAAAAACATCATTAAACGGTTGTATACTTACTTAAAACTGAACAGATGTGATGATATTATCGATACAAGGAAATACACGTTTCTGACATCTTTGAGCCCAGAATTACATCATAAAACGTATTATATTATATTTATGTAGTCCACGGGATCCTTGTGAGTTAGAATTTGAGGAGTTAGTTAAAATTCAGTGAGTAAATTGTCAACAACTCAAAATTGGACAGATTATGAAGATTTAACAATGGTGTTTGACGGAACTCTTGTTTGCATATCAAACTATAAAGCTCAATTAGTGCTTCAAGAAAATGTGACACCAATTTTCATTTATCCGCGACGTATTCCATACACTTTTAAAACATGAAAATGAAACGCTGAGAAAAAAAATCACCTCACTTCATAATTCCGTGTTGTTTAACTTAGGATTAGCTACCACCACCCACCCACTAATGACCAAGCAGCAGTAATTAATGATGTTTTGCTGACATCATTTGAAGTTGAAGAAATATAACAATGTATAGACACAGTGGTCAGTACAGACGAATCAGTTCTCTATCCTGTCAAGTTTCTGAACACTATTTATCCTACTGATCATCCTTTACCATTCATGCCTCGAACCCACATCCCACATGAAAGTTTTGTGAAACTACGTCAGCTTTTTGGTATAAATTTTGTGAAGTTATAAGGATTTTTTTATAATTTAATATTTGAGGGGGTGAAAACGGTGGAAAATTGTGTGGTTAATTATTTGTGTTTAACATCATATTGAGGTACTTGAAACTTCGTCTATCGATCATTGACTGCCTTTTCCAGAGCTCTACATCGATGCTGGTACTACACCGTCTAGCGGCCGGTCCTAATAACCTATCTATCTTCAGTTTTGGCATATCGGAGATAGAAAACAACTTCTGTCTTTATTTCTCTGGACGGAAAAATCAGAGATAGAAACTGTTTCCTATCTCCGAAATGTCAAAACTGGCGATAGATGGATTATTGGGACCGGCCGTAAGTCGTCGTCCACCTAGATGTCCGATCTAGGTCTTTTATCCAAACGTAGTATGCAAGCAAATTGTCTTTGTAAAATCGCCTTTTTAACGCTTATGGATCGAGAAAAATGGATTTACCTACTTGTTTGGAAATTAATAATGTGGTATTTTACACAGGACCACTTCTTCCAGGGCTCTACGCCAGTATTGACCATATTCGAATAAAGCCTTGCAAGCTGCTTTGAATGTTTTGATGTACTACAGTATTGACAGTTTTTAAATTTCCAAATGATATTGTACTTTAGATTTCATGTAAATGAAAAAACAGATGTGGTGTGAGCTCGCTTGAACCACGGTACGCTAGGAGAACCAACACCGGATCCCTAAAACGATAGTTTAAATCGGCCCCTTTCAATCCAACTATTGTATCAACGGGCCCCGAACGACGTATCGGCTCCCACTAAGTGCCCACCACCACCTCGCCCGAGATGGGCACCCTCGGCACCGTAGGCAAAGGAAGTGGAGGAAAAGAGTGGAGGAGAGGGGGGTGAGTCATGACGAAAATTTTGTAACAGATAAAAACCCACGCGCGTGAAGCCGCGGGCATCAGCTAGTTGGTGCATAAGTTTGAAACTAATTTATTTATTAATCATGACTGCTTGTATTTTGAAAGTTTAATGAACTATTAATAAAACCTGAGTTTTATAGAATTTGGAAATAATATTATATATTTTTTTTAAATATTATAAAAAGTACATTTTAAGTTAAGCCAGTTTTTTATAAAGAGTAAAGCAAATATTTAAAAACGCAAATGACCCATTACGTTTTAAGCCTGTTTCAGTTTAAATAATTTATTATTTATAGTGACTTATTCAGTAGTCTTTATATTATGCTTACTTTAGTAAAACAAATTTAGAGATTAGGTCGCTTTATTCAAATTTACAGTCCATGTCTTAACTGAATATTGGCGTTTTTTATTAAATAATAGACAAATATAATTATCGTTTTTGTATTGTAACACTTTACACAAGTGGCAGACAAAAATAACAAAAACTTAAGTATCAGTCTTATTAATAGGTTACTGTGGACAACTGTGGTGTTATAATGTGGGGGATTTTCATTGCTGACTGAATCTAATTCCGAAATCTCAAAATTTTCCTGTACATTTGAGTAACGCTGATTTTGGGGCTTGTTTGTTATATCAGCCAGCATCTTTAACAATAAAAAACGTATTTTAGTATTAATAATACTATAAATATAAATTAAACACATGGATATTATATATTTTTAAAGTTACTTGAAATTGTTACCTGCACTTCAGTTGATAGCACCGATTCATTTTCTTGTGTTGCCAGCTATGACGCCGGGTTTCTAATCTAAAGCTGAACAAGCTCCATTATCTTTTTCGACCTATTGGTTGCCATTTTCAACCTTAAACAGAAATAGTTAATATTATTCCTCATTTACAAATAAAAAAATCTACGCAGTATTTAGACTAATAATGACTTATCATAAAATATTAATAGGCACTGTAAAAGTTCGCATTGAAATACATAAATGTTTATTCAAACAAAGACTTAACTATAATTGCGTCTTCTTATTTACAGCAACTTTTAGTAGTAAACAGACTTATACTTAAATGTTATAAAGCGTTACCTTTTATAATGAATAGATTTTAATGTTAAACTGACTCAACTCATAATGGGTCTTGAAAAAATTACTACCGTTTAGTGATAAACTGGCATAGATAGATTGTTTCACGTAATATATTATTGAAATTTGTAGTAAACTGATCTAAAACTTAAGTTGTCAATATAAGATTATAAAATTTGATGAAACTTACCTTTGCATTTAGTCGTAAACAGACTCAACAACGATTGGGTCTTCATTCAATAAAATAATACTAGCCTCACTGCACAACTGTCAGACACAAACTGGCACGAGTCGTTATTCAACGTAAGCACGACGTGAGATCCCACAAAGTGAAAGAGACGGATATATTGCTGGGGCGGCAACATCGCGTTACATCAAACTTATTCAAACAGTATACGGTAGATGGCGCTAGCAGAAGCCTGTATTTATACGTAATTCAATTGTGACCTATCTATGAATGGGTCAGTGTTCCATTAAGCATGCGATCAGATTTGGTGTGCCTAAAGTTTGTTCCTGCATATTAGCGTATGTGCAAAATGTATCACATAGAAGTATTGTAATAGTTCAGTTTTTTGATTTCCACTACAGTTGCATGTGCTTAAACATAAAATAAACATTAATAAAATGTGCAAAGACACAATAATCCAACTGTATTATTCAGTTATAAATATTCATTTCTCAAGATACTTAAGTTAGGAAAACACTAAAGCAATTTTAAATATTTTTATTAGTTTGTTTTATTCTATATGGCGCTCTCCTTATTAAATAAGGTAACTTTTTAATTTTTTACATTATGTAGGTACCATAGAACATCCTACATTAATTTCACAACATAATCTTAGGAAATAATTTCCTTTCCTATAATAGTTCTACATCTATTTTTGTTTACCATAGATGGTAGGTAAATAAGTAACTATCAAATCAAATTAAATACAGATGCTAAACAGAAATGAGTGTAAAATTTTATAAAATTTCTTTTTTAATCCCTCAACCCCCAGGCGGCACGCGCGTGCCGCGATAACAATTGATTTCAATTGTGTCTGGAATAACTCACGATCGAGGGATTAAAGAACTATCAAGTACCAAACAAAAAATTGAGATCTCACAAAACAAACTTTTAAACTAACATCATTTGTATATAAGCAATAAAAATATAATCTAGAATTATTAAGGCAATTTGGACTAAGTTATGCAAACTAGAACCAACCCACAAAAGTTACTTCCGAGATAATTAAAAGTATGTTATAAAAGTGTGTAGAAAAAAATATGCAGGTTATTTGACAATTTAACTTATAAACTTAAGGTTTAATATTGATCACAATTTTGTAAAAGCTAGCCTAGCAATTTAACATTTTTCTTTTGTTTGGTATTTGTCTATACTAATATTATAAAGAGAAAAGATTTGTTTGTTTGTTTGTTTATTTGCATCGAATAGGCTCCGAAACTACTGGATCGATTTGAAAAATTCTTTCACCATAAGAATCCTGCTTTATCTGCGATGAACATAGGCTATATTACATTATCAAAAAAGTAAGGGATCCGTATGAAAACTTCGATTATGTAACCGAAGGTGTGAAAGGAAAATCATTAAATTGCGAACGCTGCGAAAACTATTGACAATAGAGCAAAATAATGTACTAAAGTCCGCGATACTATATGTCTAACTATAACAGATACGCCACTATAACTCTTTTTTTATGTAAGACTAGCTGATGCCCGCGGCTTCGCGCGCGTGGGTTTTTATCTGTTACAAAGTTTTCATCACGACTCACCCCCCTCTCCTCCACTCTTTTCCTCCACTTCCTTTGCCTACGGTGCCGAGGGTGCCCATCTCGGGCGAGGTGGTGGTGGGCACTTAGTGGGAGCCGATACGTCGTTCGGGGCCCGTTGATACAATAGTTGGGTTGAAAGGGGCCGATTTAAACTATCGTTTTAGGGATCCGGTGTTGGTTCTCCTAGCGTGGTTCAAGCGAGCTCACACCACATCTGTTTTTTCATTTACATGAAATCTAAAGTACAATATCATTTGGAAATTTAAAAACTGTCAATACTGTAGTACATCAAAACATTCAAAGCAGCTTGCAAGGCTTTATTCGAATATGGTCAATACTGGCGTAGAGCCCTGGAAGAAGTGGTCCTGTGTAAAATACCACATTATTAATTTCCAAACAAGTAGGTAAATCCATTTTTCTCGATCCATAAGCGTTAAAAACGCGATTTTACAAAGACAATTTGCTTGCATACTACGTTTGGATAAAAGACCTAGATCGGACATCTAGGTGGACGACGACTTACGGCCGGTCCCAATAATCCATCTATCGCCAGTTTTGACATTTCGGAGATAGGAAACAGTTTCTATCTCTGATTTTTCCGTCCAGGGAAATAAAGACAGAAGTTGTTTTCTATCTCCGATATGCCAAAACTGAAGATAGATAGGTTATTAGGACCGGCCGCTAGACGGTGTAGTACCAGCATCGATGTAGAGCTCTGGAAAAGGCAGTCCTATGTCATTCTCCCTTCATGATCGATAGACGAAGTTTCAAGTACCTCAATATGATGTTAAACACAAATAACTAACCACACAATTTTCCACCGTTTTCACCCCCTCAAATATTAAATTATAAAAAAATCCTTATAACTTCACAAAATTTATACCAAAAAGCTGACGTAGTTTCACAAAACTTTCATGTGGGATATGGGTTCGAGGCATGAATGGTAAAGGATGATCAGTAGGATAAATAGTGTTCAGAAACTTGACAGGATAGAGAACTGATTCGTCTGTACTGACCACTGTGTCTATACATTGTTATATTTCTTCAACTTCAAATGATGTCAGCAAAACATCATTAATTACTGCTGCTTGGTCATTAGTGGGTGGGTGGTGGTAGCTAATCCTAAGTTAAACCACACGGAATTATGAAGTGAGGTGATTTTTTTTCTCAGCGTTTTATTTTCATGTTTTAAAAGTGTATGGAATACGTCGCGGCTAAATGAAAATTGGTGTCACATTTTCTTGAAGCACTAATTGAGCTTTATAGTTTGATATGCAAACAAGAGTTCCGTCAAACACCATTGTTAAATCTTCATAATCTGTCCAATTTTGAGTTGTTGATAATTTACTAACTGAATTTTAACTAACTCCTCAAATTCTAACTCACAAGGATCCCGTGGAGTACATAAATATAATATAATACGTTTTATGATGTAATTCTGGGCTCAAAGATGTCAGAAACGTGTATTTCCTTGTATCGTTAATATCATCACATCTGTTTAGTTTTAAGTAAGTATACAACCGTTTAATGATGTTTTTGAATGTTTCGTCCTTGTCTAATGGTACTGAGTTCAATTTAGATGTCCTTAGATTTGTTTGTGACCGACCTTTGCTCCTCAGTACCTTCTGCATACATGGAATTGTTGCGTGCTATCGAATTGAAACTCTGCAGTTTTAGTTTAAGCTGTGTTGTAATATCCTGAAGGTTATTTTTTTCTTCAATCTCAGATTTCACTGTGGGTAATATTATTTGTAGTCGTATCTCTTCCAAATTATTCTTGGTAATTTTGTTCATTTGTCACTGGTCACCAACTGGTCACTCACTTATTTCAATTCATAATCAGAAATTTCTCGTTGGGTTTGTATCTGGCTGCAGAATTTTGTAATGCAGCCTTTTATTAAAGTTCCACACGTTTTAATTTAGTTAATTCATCCATTTCGGCGCCAATTATTAAATTCTAAAATAATACCATTCTGTTTGTAAGAAATTACCTATTTATTTTCTGATTGACACATTGAATGTCATAACAAACTAAGTAAAGTCTGAGAGTACAAATATGTAAAGAGTATGGATATGACGCGGAACCGAACAACCTTTGCCCCCATTTTTTATCCCCTTAAAGATTAAATTTTCAAAAATCCTGAAAGACGTCATTCTTAATTTCTAATCATGTAGCTGGATACCAATTTTCATCGACATAGCTTCAAAACTGAGGGAGTTTCATACAAACTTATGGGGCCCTTTTAACCCCCTTAGAGGCGGAATTTCCAAAATTCCTTTCTTAGTGCTCACCTACACTATAAAAGGAAGCACGGTGAAAATTTTCAGATTTTAAATCCCAGTAGTTTGGGCTGTGCGTTGATATGTCAGTCAGTCAGTCATTAAATCAGTTTTCATTTATATATATATAGATTAAGGACGGTACAAAGAAGGGTCCATTATTCGTACCTTGGTATTAATCCTTATCTAAATAAACAACTTCATATTCAAGGTTATATCAATACCAGAAAATAACTTTTTGAATTATTCAAATCGGACATACTATTCAAAAGATATCATGAGTTTAATATTTATCAAAATCATAAGTTGATTCTACTGCTCTTAGTGACTCTGGTTCGGTTTATCGGCCATAGATGGCGCTGTACCTTTTTAGCTCGCGGTAAAACTCGATTTTTCCCAAATAGCTAAATTGGTAAAACCTGATATGTAGGGTTGTCTATTATATAATCTGTGTATTATAATTGAAAATGATGCCAAGATGTTTCGAACGAACTGGATAAACATGTTGTATTTAGTGGGAAATCCAAAATTTACGCGGACGAAGTCGCGGGGACCGCTAGTTTTAGATAAAAAACCTGATGGTTCCTTATTGCAAAATTACTCTTTTGTGGTTTGGTTCTTTTTAACAATATATTATTATAACCATAACCGGAATAATTATCATAATATTTTAAACATCATTTTTTAATATAATTTTTCATAATCCTTAACCTGGGACACGGGGCACTGGTTTTACACCGGGCACTGGTTTTACACCGGGCCTGGACATGACCTGTATCTAGGCACCGGTAGCATCGCAGAAGCTTAGCCTCTAACACCTGAGCTGGTGCTGACACCCAACCTACTAATAGCCTTCCTTGCGACAACTTCTTAGCAACAGCAATGGCACCTTAACCACGACAAATCCGGATCCAGTGAAGGATTGCCTTATTTCGCCGACCTTAACAATATCAGTAGCACAACCACCAACTTTTGCCACTGCTTCAGCCACCTCTTCTTTTGAGAAAGAGTCATCTAAGCCTGTAAGCCGCACATCGGTGGTCTTTACTGGTCTGACAACCTTTACTAAATTTGACGGCAGGAGGTCTTCCTGCAATCTTTTGGCTAGGGAGCCTGCCTTCTCACCACTTGTGGCACCGGGTATCTCAAGTAATTTACCCCCAGTTTTCGCTTTTGTGAATAGCATCCCGCTGATGCCCAGCTCTTGAATATTTATCCATGATAAGGCATCCCGGATAGCTGATTCGTATGTCACCCCCTTTTCTAGTGCCCCTGGCAGCAGGGTCAGTATGATGGCTGGCGATCTGGGCGGGCGAAGTTTTGGGGTGGCGGGTTTTCCAACTGAAGGTTTAGATGTTTAGCATTTGCCTTAGATGGGGTGGCTTCGCTCTTTTTATGTCTGTTTGATCCCCGCTTGAACACCGTAGTCCACCCTTCCTCCAATGGGTGGAAGTGGTGCTGGAAGCGGGCCGAGCTCGGTTTCAGTAGGCACAGTAGGTCGTCGCCGTCTGCTTTGAGCCCTGCCTGGTGGAGGTATCGGAACTTTCGTCGTTGGAGCCTTGGCTCCGTGGCTCCCTCTGTTTGTCAGTGATGTCGTAGCTATTGGCTGAGCATCGATAGCCTTAGTTGCTTTCGGCGTCGGCCCTGCTTTCTGGATCGATTTTGTATTATCTTTCGAAGTAGCCGGTTTAGGGGAAGCTACCGTCTTGTTTGGCGCGGAGGACAGTGCTTCTGGCCGTAGATGGTAGTGGTGTTGCACCTGCCAACTTTTCATCTCGTTTGCGGCCAATGGCTAATGGTAGTAAGCCGTTTAGCCGGTAGGAGCCGATCGTTAATACCGCAGAACCAAGCATAAATCATGGCACCACATTTGGCCATTAAGCTGCGCTCTATTTCTTCGCGTTCTGATAGGGCCTGTGCCAACGCCAAGGAAGGAGTAGGAAGCATGGGTTCGTCAATTTTGCTGTTGCTGTTTAAGGATTTCCATTTGTTACTTTAGCTCTTGGAGCTCCTCTGTTAACCTCGTGTTAGCAGCGTTGAGGCGTTGGATTTCCTCATCTTTTGATCTCGCCACCAGTATTTAAACAAATGCTGTGATAACAGCTGCAGCATCCTTAAAGTTCCTCTCGAATACTCCTGAGACATTCTCACTTCGCCCAGCGCAGTGAATAATGTTATCAGTGCTGGTGCGGATAGCTCACACCAGCTCTTGCACTGTTAGCTCTTGGGATTGAAGCTTAGCCCTCTCCTTTATTTGGTGAAGTTTGCGGGACCACAGTCCACACCATGTCCCCTCCCTCCACCTTATCTTTTTGCTCCTTCTTAGGCTCGTTTTTAAGTAGTTCTCTTGCATCCATTTTCGAAGTGTTGGTCCCTCTGGTAGATGGCCTGCCACTTCCGCGTTTTCCTATAATGTAGTTCTTGGGATTAGGTTTTTTTAGGCACACGTACAGATTCGGCCGAATCTCTTCTAGCGCTTTACGATCCCTTACGAGTCAGACCTAGATCAAGTTGTGGAGCAAGACGCGTCAGACATGCCACCCGCGTCTAACACAGATCCCTCCTGCAAAATTTTGCAGTTACGCTCGCCACCGTCAATGTGAGACTTATTGCGCCCACTTAACACGCTCGCAGCGGTGCTAAAGACCTCGTTGTTCGCCAAGTCACGTACAGTAGAACTATCTATGGTTTTGGCTAAATTAGCGCTGCTTGCACCACACTCTCTCTTTTATTTTTTTGTTTACGCAGGAAAAAATGCATTACGCATAACACGCTCGCAGCAGAGCTTAACCCCCGTATTTATAAACAAGTAAAAGTAATTACTTGACTACAAGTAATTACTTGGGAGACAATTTGTGTGCCTTAATCAAGAAATTACTAGAAGTTATAACTACTAAAATTTAGCATTTTCAGCCAAATAATATGACTATTAATGGTGACCAATTTCTTTCACTTAAGCACTAGGTATGAACACTTTAAGTTATGACTTTCTTAAGCAATAAGTAATTACTTCTTTATAAATACGGGGGTAAGACCTCGTTCCGCGTTTCCCTACAATGTAGTTCTTGGGAGTAGGTATTTTAGGCGCACGTACAGATTCGGCCGAATCTCTCCTAGCGCTTTACGATCCCTTACGAGTCTACGAGTCAGACCTAGATCGAGTTGTGGAGCAAGACGCGTCAGACATGCCGCCCGCGTCTAACACAGATCCCTCCTGCAAAATTTTGCAGTTACGCTCGCCACCGTCAATGTGAGACTTATTGCGCCCACTTAACACGCTCGCAGCAGGGCTAAAGACCTCGTTGTTCGCCAAGTCACGTACAGTAGAACTATCTACGGTTTTGGCTAAATTAGCGCTGCTTGCACCACACTCTCCCTTTTATTTTTTTGTTTACGCAGGAAAAAATGCATTACGCATACCTACTGCTTCAGGGGCAGCAGTAGGTTATGTGGGACTCTCTTGTCGGTGCCCGACAAGCATACCTACCCACTACAAAGACCTGCGGTGTACCTTGTGACGTACCTACGTGACGCTACACACAGATTAAAAAATAAAAGGGATTCGAAAAATTTAATCATGTGTCACTGGACATAGTTTTCAAAACTGATATGTGACTTTACTACACATACCAAATTTTAAAGTAACTGTCGTTAGATTAAAGTGTACTTAAGTAATTTCGCAACGCTGTTTCTATACGTAATATGCACAAACGGGTTTTTGCATCAGTTCGGCGTTTGAAAACTAGTGACATCTAGCGATTAAAAAAAATTTAGCCGCGGGCAAACCACGTAATCCTGTAACAATAAAATGAGGACTCACGACTGAGCGACACAACGCGAACGGGTAGGGGGAAGCAGCAGAGCGATATGTGCGTACAGCGCGACAGCTAGAAGCGGAAACTGTCCAATGAATACCAAATACCCTCAATTGTATACCTACTTTTTTTTTTGACGGACCTATCACTGCAACCTTAAATGGAAGGCTTTATTCAGTTAAACCGGGCAAAATTTGGCGAGCACTGAAGGCGCTCAGCCTAGGTCCGCCACGCTAGCGGGCTTATACTAGAGGGCGTGATCGGGCTAGTGTGGGGTGGCGAACCAAATGGCGAACTCACCAGTGGTGGCGCCGCCGGAACCGGAGATGCCGTGGCATGCCGCATCACGGTCAGGCTCCATTCTGGCGGGCTCTATCTGGGAGGGGGGACGGCGTCGGAAGGCGACATCCCTCTGGGGGGTGTACGTGGCGGCTTCCGCTAAGAGCGGATTTGGGTGATTTACTGCCTTATCGAAAAAGCGTTGAGAGGCTTCTTTCATAATATACTAGAGGGCAATGGATTGGATTTCGAGGTCTCGGTTGATATTATTTATTGTTACCACAGATAATATAATACTAGTTGTTACGTACAAACCACTGGATACCCGCGACGCAAAAAGAGATTTAGAAGAGTTTGAAACTTCTTAAGGAGGGCCGGGGCGGCGTGCGCAAACACCAAACAGGTCGAATGTATACTCCTTTAATTTATCTCGTTTTATAGTATCGATTTAAAATGTATCAATTATTGGTAATTAATAGGCCAATGTATTGTCAAAATTTACGAAAGCACTATCGTTACATCCAAGAAGATAAGCTTCTTGGTTACATCACTAACAGTTTTTTCTTTTGTGTAGGTACTCGTCGTCTTTTTTTCCAACTGTCAATAAAGTTGTAAAGTATGGGAGTCCGTTTCTTAAAACGTAGTGATCACAGCATTCACAGCACAGTATATATGCAGCACAGAGTACATTGTGACATAAGGAAAGTGATTACTTGTTCAGTGAAAGGCGCTTCTGTCAGACTTGGATCGACGTTCTCGCGTTAAAGTCCTGTGATGTTCGAAATGTGTAAACCACTTACATTTAAACTAGTTAGGTTAGATTAGGTGAAGTTGTCTTGTGTAAGTGAGTATAATTTGTGATTTCTAAATGCCAATATGATGATGCAAATGCCAATGATTTATGAAACACCAATGTCTTGGCAGCATGGTCTTGGACTTTAGCTGGTAACGGAAGAAATAAAAAAAAACATTGCACAGCCAGCTGTCATCCATCGATGTCACGCACTCTCGACGTCAATCAAATAAAAATTGACAAACCGAGTCGGCGCGGCTTGCTGGGTGTAATATTGTTGAACTCATTTGTTTATTTTGGTTGAAAACTACCCTTAGTAGAATAACCCTAATAAGTTATAAATTTGCCATGGCAGATTCTACAGTAACTGATGTAACCAAAATGAAGGTAGTTGACTTACGAAAAGAGTTAAAATCACGAGGCTTATCCTATGCAGGAGACAAATCGGAACTGGTTGCAAGGCTTCAAACAGCTATGTCTCAAGATGAGCACGGTGATATTAACCTCGATTCCGATGAAATAGATTCAGATGGTGTACTAGAAGATGAAGATGATAAAAGCCAGACTGATATTCTTGATGACTCTGCAGTTGATACTATTAACGAGGAATTAGCATTAGCTGATAACCCGCCGCCCATAAAGCCTGTTATTGAGGCCAAACATAGAGTATTAAAAAGGAAGATAACAATGTCGGAGACAGACAAAGAAAAGACAGGAGAAAGCAAAGATAGTGGCACAAAGAAAATTGTACTAAACCGATCAACTTCAGTGACATCTGTACAGCCTAAGCAGGTTGCAGAAGAAACAACACAAAATAAAGCTGAGGAAGATGGCAAACCATCTGAAAGTAATAAGATCCGCATAACTGCTGAAATTGATCCTAAAACAAGGTTAGAAATGAGAGCAAAAAGATTTGGATTACCAGTCACAATGAGTGATGCTGATAGAAAAGAAGCAAGAAAACACAGATTTGGTCAGGCTGCTACCACTGGTGCTATCAGTACGAGTACCACTGGATCTTTATCAGAAAACTTAGACAAATTGAAAAAGAGAGCAGAGAGGTTTGGACAGTCTGTATCTAAAATAATGACTGATATAGAAAATAAAGAAAAGCTTGAAAAACGTAAGGCAAAATTTGGCACAGCTAAAATATAAATTACAAGTTGACCGATTGGATGATCTTGATTATAATATTTGTCAGTTCTAAAAATGTTAGTTGTATGTAATTTAAGTGTAACAG
This sequence comes from Anania crocealis, assembly GCA_949315895.1. NCBI lineage: Eukaryota > Metazoa > Arthropoda > Insecta > Lepidoptera > Crambidae > Anania > Anania crocealis. The sequence goes on from OX438869.1 coordinate 8,041,354, forward strand.
TATTGTGTATCTAGTACTGTATTAAACCATTTTCCAATACCTTGCGTTTTTTTTTTAATGTTGTTTATGATATAAATCAAACAAAAATAATTATGTCATTAAATTTTATTATTCATCATAGGTAAAAAATGGTAATTCTTGAAAATCTTGAATATCTGCTTTGACTTTATTTGTAGTTAATATCTTACCAGAATCTTTTGTCACATCATTAAAGTCTTGTGGTATATGAATTGTAAATTCCATGTACGGCTCCTTGTGTATTTTCGCCCACCTCATAGCAACATCCTTGTGCAGTGCCTTTCTAAATGCCATACAATGCATGTGTTTAAATTTTTCATATTTAATTCTAGTAAAACCTATACATGCCAAAGTAAATCTCCAGCATTTCATAAGTTTTGAATTGGCTCCAATGTGTTTTGAATCAGGTGTATTTACAATTAACAATCCTCCAGGTTTCAGAAGGTTATATGCCTTTTCACAGGCCAATATCCTTAAGTCGGAATCTGGAATGTATTCTAACAAATAACAAAATGCAACGACTTCAAATGAGAATCTCTCTATTTGTTTGACTTCATGATCAACAATGATGGTTTCTGAACCTACTGGTACAGAGAGAAAATCACATTGTAAAACTGAATTATTAGCAGGACATAAATCAATAGCAAAAACCTTTAAATATTCATAGTCTTTAAATGGATTGTAGCAACTTCCAACGTCTATAAAATTAATGGGAATTGAAAAGTTTTCTTCATCTAAAACAACCTTAATTATTTCAGAAAGGACTTTTTCTTTTGTGTTAAACTCAAGGTATTTTTTATTTAAAAAATAATAACTACAAAAATCTGCAGTCCACTGTATTCTAGAAGTTACTTCACTTGAATCATTTGCCCAGTTGGTTTCCCAGTGAGTAGTTGCTAATTTTTCCATGCAGTGAGCATATGCCAATAAGATATCTTTATTTGCACAGTGCTCCTGCCATGCCTTGACTGAACCGTTTTTGAAGGAAGAGTTTCTAAGTGTAGAATGAACGTTTTTCAAATAACTAGCGAGTGCTTTATGTTCTTCACTGGCCATCTGTTGGTTGGCTGCTGTATCAGTAATACACCTATGCTTGCGTGCTTAAAAACATACCTAATTAAATTTTATCAGGTCGGCTGATTGTTTGTTTGTTTTCGCAAAAAAATATTATATTCAATATTTTGTAATTCAAACAATCGATAAAACAAAATTAGACTAGTGATTACATGCTCAGTGAATTAGACAAAAAAAAATCATGATGACACTTGCATATTGCATAGATAATACCAATTTAGTGTTGCCAGTCGGGTCTTATCAGAAGTTACCTGAAGTATAAAAAAAGTAACCTTCCGAAAAAATCACCTAAAAGTAACCTTTTCATTAGTTACTGCCAATCGTTTTACACAAGTGGCCTGTGGGTAAGCTATACGCAAAAAACTTACAACGCTCTGCGCGTACTTTATAATAATATGTTCCGGGTGCTGGTGGGACTGCCGAGGTTTTGCAGCGCGTCTGGCATGTTTGCCGACGCTCACGTAGACTGCTTTCATGCTTTAATGCGGAAAAAGATTATTTCTATCCAAAAAAGAATGCTCGGTAGTCCCAACAGTATTTTAAAGGTTTTGGCGGGGAGATGGGATAGTGCCCTAATTAAGCACTGGATCACTGCCCTAATTAACCCAAAATCGGAGCAAATATATTATACAAATTAATTAATTTTAAATTGAATTGAATTGGTTTATTTATTATTATTATGTAATTATTCGAATCGCAATTTCACTAATACTAGACGTAAGAACTATGTTACTAACACTATGGATCTAAAGTTATCCGAAATAAATAAATTTGAATTTGAAAAAATTTGAATTTGAATTAGTGTAACCTAAAAGTAACCAATGCTGTTAAAAATCACCTAACCTTCTGGCAACACTGAATACCATAGATTTAGCATATACAATATGTTATAAAAACCCTGTCAGACCCGAAAGGGTGATAAAGTTGCTATATTAACATAACCAAAATAAGTATCAAAATTACGTAATTCATGAATACAATTTTTTTATCGATTTTTAAAGTCAACAGGTTAATAATAATAATAAATTCTTTATTTGCAATAAAACATGGTATTACAGTTGTTTTACATTTTACAATAGTGGAGCGACATGTTTTGCCTTATTTAAATAAAAGCATGCAAATCTATAGGTAAACCAAAACAGTCAACACAGTCTATTTGTTCAAACATAGCTAAAATAATCTTTGAGATCATAAAAATTTTTCTCATTAAGCCATTTATATAATTTAGCTTTGAATTGTCTATTATTTAATAATTTAAAAACTTTAGGTAATTTGTTGTATATCTTAACACTCATAGCTAGGCAGTTTACATTGTATTTTTTTAATTTCGGAACTACACTTAATACTAGTCTCTGGGGGTCACGTTTCAGACGTGAATTCATATCACAAGCTCTCTTAAATAAATATGAATGCTTCCTAACAAAGAGGCATATTTCATAAATGTATAATGAAGGCAGCGGTAGTAAACCAAGCGATTTAACTAACGGTCTGCATGAATTTCGAGGCGATTTACCGCAAATAGCTCTAATACATTTTTTTTGTGTGATAAAGGCTCTTTTCATATCGATACTGTTCCCCCAAACTATTAAACCATAACGAAGTATGGATTCGACATAAGCGTGATAGGTCACTATAGCTGTCTTTAGGTTTGTTATTTTTTTTATACGTCTGAGGGCATACACAAATCTATTAAGTCTCAATGATAGATTATTCAAATGTGCCTTCCAATTTAATTCTTGATCGATTATAACTCCTAGAAATTTTGTTTCATGTACTTTTTTTATTTTATTATCTAAATACTTAATATTCATGTCAATGTTTTGTTTTATTCTATTATTATCATTAAATTGAATGTAAAATGTTTTATTAATATTTTGACGTGACAACGTCTTAAATTAGGTTGCGGCTGGGAGTCACTTATGAAAAAGTGTAACGCTCGGTAACGTTACGATGACGTCATCGTCCTATCCTCAACAAAATCACTCAAATAGGAATTAGTTAAGTTTAAGTTTACATGTACAATGTTTTAGTAAACAAAATATATTTCTATAGTTAAAATTTGTGCAATTCTTATTTTCATTCAATTCCTTGTTCCTATTGTGCAATTTAATTATATTCATATCAATAAATATTCTACCGAGAAAAAGACGTTGTCACGTAAAATCTTCGCCCGTAAAACCGACTTTACAGGCAACCATTTTTTTTTTTAATTGTTCATGTCAAGGTAATCAATTATATTATTTATTGTAATGTTAATGTCATGTTCGTGGTCTTTAATTGAATTATGTATTTTATCAGACGATACAACTTTCGATATATCATCTGCAAATAATAATAATAAATAAATATTTAAGACATGCCTCAATGGGCCACACTGAGCCATCTAGTCCCAAATTAAGGTACTATTAAGTACCCTGTCGTATGGGTTACTAGACAACCGATAAACTTACTTATATACTTTTTTTTTTGTAAATATATACTTATAATACATAGAAAACATCTGCAAACAATTTGGCTTTTACGGCACATTTACACTCGTACATAAGCTACCTTTTTGCATATTTAATATACAGCTAGACGCATAAATTAAAAAAAAATTTGCTGGTCGAACGTTCGTGCAGCAGAATCAATTTTTCTTAAATAATTCTGAAGCTGTTGGACGCACAAATATAAAATTTCGGGCACATTTACACGATATAAGGCACTAATTATCTGCATCATCCAATTTTCGAATAGGCGATACTTTTTGCTGGGCGAACGCACACAACGTCGGCGCGAGCGACGACAAAGACTCAAAGACGCAGTGTTGCCAGAAGGTTACTTTTGTAACCTTTTAGGTGATTTTTTAACAGCATTGGTTAATTTTAGGTTACACTAATGAAAAGGTTACTTTTAGGTGATTTTTTCGGAATTCGTAGAATTAACTTTTAATTTCTTACATAGAAGCAACGTTTTACATAAAACAAATTTTACATAAATCTTGTTATTTGAGTGCTATGTTCTTAAATCTTGCGACATTTCGATAAGTTTTTGTGCCAGTTTTATCGTTTCTTGGAGTTTTTGGTCACAAATCTTGATGGGGGCATACTCCTGTAGAGATCCATCTCTGTCTCCTAGAAGTAGTCGAATAACGATTCCTCTCAAAGTTTTCGTTTTTAGATCCCTGAGGCACAGAAAAGCCACACAATTTGACAATTTGAGATAATATCCACTCTAATCCATTTTTAAAAATTCATTACACGAGCACTTACCTACATCCATACATAGGACCATCATAACTGCACAATCCCGCCAAAAATGATAACATTATAGGTATAGGTAGTGTTACTAAGGATTGGATCAACGAAATATGGGAAAATTTTCGTAATGAATACCCACCGACCAATACGACTAAATAAAATATAAAATTTGGAACTACAATAACAACTAATAAAGAAATTGGAATTCATATTTAGCATAATGTATCAATATGAATAAATCAAGAAATGCGGGCAAGTGCTCAAAAACTCATCGATGTTTCCGTAAGCCATACAACTAACATTCTATTCTATCAACCTTTTAATACAATTCAAGTAAAAAAAAATTAAAGGTTGTTTTTTACACAGAAAGGTTAATTTATTTATACTTCAGGTAAATACATATTTAAATACATATACGTAATATGATTGCACACAGAATTCGTATCAGTGAGATCCTTATGAGAAAAAAAAAGAAGAAATTAGTCCGCAAAGCTCTTAAAAGAAAGTTTAGAAGAAGATTTTCCAATTTTGGAACCACTAACCAGAAGTATGACGAGGATCGAGTAAATAACTGAAGCGAATTACGAAAGCCACAGCCGGAGGTTGCAAAGAATACAAAAATTTAATTAAACTAATTTATTTTAAATAAAAAATTACAATACTAACTACTAGCTAGGGGGTGACGATTGATCGAAGAATGATCATAAAGTGAGGACATTTGGGATGGCATCGATCTCATTAGAATATGCTGCGTGGGCGCTTCGTGCTTAGCCGTTTCCGTGCGGAGGTAACCGGGTCACGATTGCGTCAATGCTGATTGTCAGTATCCATGGTCTACCAATATGTAACACCTCCATCCGCAGTTCAGCAACTATTTGAAAACTCTGTTTGAGATAGTTGCTGAGATGTTTCTATGATCTACTCTTATCTCATTAGGATTGGTAGATTTTGTATCTGGAATTGCATAGGTGCCGTTAGCAACATCCGTGCTACTTTCCACTTCAAAGACCACTCTTTCGTAGTATCGGCTTGCTACGACGATGATGAAGGCTATAGCGCTAAGTAGTAATACTACGTATAGGGGGATCGTATTATGGTACAGCGACTGTTCAGCGGCATCTCTTAGTTTCACTGACGACTGTAGAGATACTTTGGTACTAACTGTATGAAGGTTTTCTAATTTCATAGTGTCCAAGGTAAATGATGGATGATCCTGGTGCCTCGACTCATCATACTGAGGCATTTCCATTATCTTCATGGCGTGTCCCCTGATGTGCTCGTTCAGGTTGGCTATGGTGAACTCCGCTATCTTGAGGAAGCAGTTGATCGGGATGCTGGATAAATTTAGGCTCATCTCGGTTGCTGTAGTTTGATGAAGCTTGGCAGAGAAATTATGAGTTGATCTTTGGACATTCTGTCTCTATATACCTATAATCTTTGCTAGAAATTGCTATATAAGGTGAGGTAGGACTATAAGGATATTATGATTTTTGTTCGGGATGATTGATAATTTATATCGGATATAAGGTAAAGGATAGACAATCGGCACCTTCATTGTGATTCTATTGCCTATATATAAATATCCTAGCTTAATTTCGTCATAAAAGTCCCTATAATTTATGTCAAGAATTTCATGATTAGAATATAAAATCCTTATTTTCATAATCATACATATCCTTAAAATTATATAAGCCTATAATAGATAAGGGGTGCTCGATGCACGTATAAAGGCTAAAGTATTTTCTAGCTTTGATAACTCACGAGATAAATCTTCGATGTTATCCTGCGCCGTAAGAAGTTTTAGGTACCTACATTAAATGAAGGTGAGGACTGAAATTTTCTATCGGAAGTGTGTTCATTATGTTGCTGTAAATACAGTGTATTAATTACATCATGCACAAATTCTAAAGCCTGTTCAATACTATCGGGTCGCATGCACCAAATACGAGTGCCTAGTGGGTCGCGCAGACCGCGTAGATATAATTGAAGTGTTAACTTTTTATAGAGCGCGCGTTTCGCTTCGATTGTACTCGGTATATTTTCATGCAGACTAATGTATGTCATTAACGTACTAAACAGATTTTGACACTGTTCATAAAACTCTTGAGGGGTTCCCGTACCTTGTGAAAGTAAAGACAAATCGTGATAGAGTGAAGTCTCATCGCGGTGGTCGGCAAATATATTAATTAATATCCTACGAATCTCATTCCAGTTCTCCGGGATACCGTTAGAATTTATTATAGAGGATGCGGGGCCGGTTATCTTGTTTAAGATACCATTTATTAAAGAAAGATTGCTTAACCTATATTCATCACCTTCTCTAACAAATTGAATGACTAATTGATCACACAAATTTACAAACCGCGTTAAAATATTTCAGATCCTATCATGGTTTGGAGCAAAGTAGGTCGGAGCCTTGACTTCATCAGACGGACACGTTCAGCCTTAAAATCAATATTCAGAGAGCCTCGAACGAGTCGGTGATCGCTACCGGTATTAAACCTGTTAATCACGGAGACGTCTCTGAATATATGCTTCTTGTTGGTCATGATGAAGTCAATCTCATTTTTCGTCATAGTGTCGGGGCTTTGCCACGTCCACTTCCTTTGGGGCTGTTTCTTGAAGAAGGAGTTCATCAAGAAGAGCCCCTCCCGTTCGAGGAAGTTGACAAGCATTTGCCCCCTATGGTTTCTGCATCCAAATCCATGGGATCCTACTACCGATTCGCTGCAATTCTGTACTCCCACTTTAGCGTTGAAGTCTCCCATAACAACGCTGTAGTGAGTCTTAGTGGTGAAGTGGAGGGCCTTTGATATGTCATCAAACATATCCTCCACCTCTTCGTCCGAGTGTTTCGAGGTCGGTGCGTACGCTTGAACCACCTTGAGGCTATACCTCTCAGTGAGCTTAACAATAAGGTACGCTACCCTGTTCGACACACTGGACACTTCCACAACGTTGTCAGAAAGGGACTTATTTACCAGAAACCCAACGCCACCTTGGGATTGTTGGTCTCCCTCACGAAAGTACATTAGGTGGCCCGACTCGAGGGTTATGGTGTCCTCCCCCTCTCTTCGGACTTCACATAGCCCTAGGATATGCCACCTAATCTTCCCAAGTTCCACCTCAAGTTGAGCCAGATGCGAGTCTAGCCGTAGCGTGCGTCCGTTGTACGTCGCCAGGGTCAGTTGTTTTTGGTGGCCTCCCGTAACCCGGAGATTCTTCGCACCCCCCGTCCCGCCGTAACCGTGGTCGCCACCATGACCAGGAATAGCGGGACCGCCGGGAACTGGGGGCCGTGGCTTTTTGTGCGTCTGCATAGGAGGTTATGCCCATAATCGCCACGCTGGGCAGACGGGTTGGCGATCGCAGGGCGTAGCTTCTTGCACCGATGACGCTGCTGCCCGTCACCGGCCCGGTACACTTAACTACGCCTTCCGTTGGATGGTTATACCGCCATCGGTCGGTCAATCGCCAGAGCCTCGTTCGTCGTCCAGCAGGATGCACCGCGTGCAGGTGAGGTTGGCTTGGGGCGGAAGATGGTGGTTCGCCCCTCTACATCCCAATCTACTTTGCTCCAAACCATGATAGGATCTGAAACGTTCCAGTCAAACCTGGAAAACCGACTCGCTGCCGTGGAAACCACAACAGACGTAAACCAGAACCTCGAAAATGTGGTTCGGATCCTCAGGGAAGAAGGTACGAGATTTTGTGAAATGCAGCGTAAGGGCAGGAAGTCAAAGCTTTCGGAAAGAACTTTAGGGCTGATTAAGGAACGACGTGAAAACCCACCCGTCACTTCGTCAGGAAAGCGCGCTCTAAACCGAGAGATCAGTAAGCTCGTACGACACGACCTCCGTTGCTCCAATACTCTTGAGATTGAAAGAGCGATCGAGCAAAATCGGGGGTCGAAAGTGTTCGTACAATCTCTTGGAAGAAGCCACCTGACGAAACTGACCACAGGAAGTGGAGAAGTCGTTGCTTCGAAGCCAGCAGTCCTTTCCGAAGTAGAACGCTTCTATGGCCGGTTATACGCTTCGCATGCATCTCGACCTGATCCCGAAAATGAGGACCCTAGAGCCGCGTTAACACGCCACTACACTCAAGACCTGCCAGAAGTCAGCATTGACGAAATCAGGATGGCTCTTAAACAGTTGAAAAATGGAAAAGCCCCTGGAGAGGATGGCGTTACAACAGAGTTGCTAAAGGCTGGAGGTAAACCCGTACTGAGGGAGCTTCAAAAGCTTTTTAACGCTGTCTTGTTTGAAGGGAGAACTCCGGAGGCGTGGAGTAGGAGTGTTGTCGTCCTGTTCTTCAAAAAAGGAGATAAGACCCTGCTGAAGAACTATCGACCCATTTCCCTTCTAAGCCACGTCTATAAGCTGTTTTCAAGAGTCGTCATGAACCGCCTTGCGCGAAGACTTGACGAATTCCAACCACCGGAACAGGCTGGATTTCGGAGCGGATACGGCACCATAGACCACATCCACACATTGCGGCAGATTATACAGAAGACCGAAGAGTACAATCAGCCCTTGTGTCTAGCATTCGTGGACTATGAGAAAGCCTTCGACTCGATAGAGATCTGGTCCGTTCTGGAGTCCCTGCAGCGTTGCCAAGTAGATTGGCGGTACGTGCAAGTGATGAGATGTCTCTACGAAGCCGCCACCATGTCCGTCCAAGTACAGAATCAGCAAACAAAACCTATACCATTGCATCGAGGAGTGAGACAAGGGGACGTCATTTCCCCGAAATTGTTCACAAATGCAATGGAGGATATGTTCAAGACGCTGCACTGGAAAGGACGAGGCATCAACATCAATGGCGAATACATCTCTCACTTGCGATTTGCAGACGACATCGTCATTATGGCAGAAACGCTGCAGGACCTACAACAGATGCTGAATGACCTGGCTGACTCTTCTGTGCGTATCGGCTTGCGAATGAACCTGGATAAAACCAAGGTTATGTTCAATGAACATGTACTACCGCTACCGATTGCGATGCACGGCGCCGTCCTCGAAGTTGTTCAGAAATACGTGTACCTCGGGCAGACATTGCAGTTAGGTAGAAACAACTTTGAGGATGAGGTGAACAGAAGAATTCAGTTGGGTTGGGCAGCATTTGGGAAACTACGTCGAGTCTTCTCATCGTCGATCCCACAATGCCTAAAGACGAAAGTCTTCAATCAGTGCGTCCTACCCGTCATGACATACGGAGCCGAAACGTGGACACTGACGGTACGGCTAGTCCACAAGTTCAAAGTCGCTCAGCGGGCTATGGAAAGAGCTATGCTCGGAGTTTCTCTTAGGGATAAAATCAGAAATGAGGTGATCCGGCAGAGAACTAAAGTTACCGACATAGCCCACCGGATTAGCAAGCTGAAGTGGCAGTGGGCTGGCCATATTAGCCGCAGAACCGACAACCGCTGGGGTAAACGAGTTCTTGAGTGGAGACCGCGTCTCGGCAAACGTAGTGTAGGACGCCCTCAGGCTAGGTGGAGTGATGATTTGCGCAAGGTGGCTGGCGGGAGCTGGATGCGAGAAGCCGAGGATCGACCTAAGTGGCGTGCAATTGGAGAGGCCTATGTCCAGCAGTGGACTGTGATAGGCTGATGATGTTAAAATATTTGAGTGGCCGTCGAACTCGGGAACGAGCTGGAGGGCTTTATAGACTTGGTCTACAGGTGAATCAGCCATACTGCTAGATTTTAAAATATTCTCCTCGTCTATAGTTCCTAAATCCCTATTAGAATCTAACACTAATAATCTATTAACGCTAACTAACCTACGGGACCGCGATTGCCTTGGATGGAAAATCTTGGTGAATTATAGGAAACACAGTAAGGAAAGCAACTCTAGTAGATCTAGGTACTCACATACGCATTTTTGATTTCTCTGCCGTATCTATGTCTGGATACTCCTCTGGACTGCAGCTCTTGTAGGTTCTGGATAGCCGCTCGCCGTGATCGATTCACTGACTCTAATTTACGACTATCCTACCGACTGCGCCAATTACGAAAGCCACAGCCGGAGGTTGCAAAGAATACAAAAATTTAATTAAACTAATTTATTTTAAATAAAAAATTACAATACTAACTACTAGCTAGGGGGTGACGATTGATCGAAGAATGATCATAAAGTGAGGACATTTGGGATGGCATCGATCTCATTAGAATATGCTGCGTGGGCGCTTCGTGCTTAGCCGTTTCCGTGCGGAGGTAACCGGGTCACGATTGCGTCAATGCTGATTGTCAGTATCCATGGTCTACCAATATGTAACAAGCGTATCAGCAGAAAGGTGATTTTTATCATACCTGATTCCTTACGTATTTTGTCACAATTAACGTAAAGTTAGTAGTCGTGGTGGTTTGCCAACGCCGTGTGACCTCAGTTAAAAATGGCAATTTTTTATACAGTCAATAAGTAAGCTTTTAAGGCCTTACGCCATCCGAATTTATTTAAAGTGATGCATGTTTGTAATAACTTTTTTATAAAGAATCTAAGCTTGTTAAATCTAGATAATGGAAAGCATTACGACGTTAAAAATTATCAAAACTTTTAAAAACTGGAAAAATGATGTGCGTGTGGATTGAGTGTTCTTTTTCAAAAGATTACGAAATTCACGAATGTTTTAGGAAACAATTGTGCAAATTCAATGGTGAAGAAGATCAAAAATTTGTGAAAAGTATAGAGAGAAAGTTACGGTCAAATAACTGGAACACGCAGACCGCCGACCTGAGAAAAATGCTACCTACTTATATCTCGTTTCTCAAAAGTACTACCTATAAATCTAATTTTTTGTGATTTATTTGGACCTAACTTGTGACGCATATTCGCAATGGGGGCTATCGCTAGTGAATTTGCCACTAGAGGCGCTAGTGTCGCGTGAGGTCCAATATCATTCACTTTGTACTGGTTTTTGCGGAATTTGTCGCATAAATTATAATTTCTTTAATTTTCCTGCTGGAAAGTGATCTCCTTCGTAAAATATCGCAAATATGGATTATTTGGCGATTAATGAAAACGCTTTAAAAGCGGAATTAAGAAAAAGCGCAAAAATAGGCGGCCTCAAGGGCAACTATTTCAGAAGTTAGTTTGCTGATATCAAGATAGTTATTTATGAACAATATAACCTTAATTAGATTCAAGATATAACACTTTGTTTCGGCGCCAATCGCCTTTGATAGCTATACCTCCGGACCTCAGTCTACAGTGGCGCCAACTGGTGAGCAAAGAAACGGTAGTCCCCATTGTGCATTCGTTTTTAACGGTTTATTTAGATTTTATTAAGGTATCTTTAGAACACTCAATCCTCACATTGTGCACAAGGAGTGTTCCTAAAATCTCAAACTTACATAAATTCTTGATTTTGTTACTCTAAACACTTAACACTTACGGGGTTTAATGCAACGAACCGTTATTTAAAGGTAAATAGTAATTTACCTTCCCGACGTTTCGATCCGGTTACACGAATCATGGTCGCGGGCAGACTGTTTTTGTTGTGTTTGTTACTCTATTACTCGTTCCCGAATGAATTTGTGAAACAAAAATCTTAACATAAAATATAATATTTCTAGAGTAATTAAAAAAAAATCCTTTCATTGTAATGTGCCGTGTGAGTGTTCCATGTTTTAGCGTATATTTACTTAACCCGAACTTTGATGCTAACCAAGACTATATGGGAGCTCATCATCATACGACTCCCAACAGCAGGACTGCGGAGCTTTTTTTTTTGAAAGGACCTATGCTGTGGCAGAAGGCCGTTAGCCGTTACAGCTGAGCGCGCGAGTTTTACTCGACTTATATTTATAACCTCGGTGCAAGGGAGGCATCCGATTCAAGCCCTCTCACTCACTTATACGGCGAAATGATGACGCCGTGTTATATATCGAAGCTTTCTCTTATTGGTTATAAATCCTGTTTTTTATTGGTCTGTGTATTTTTAGCCTATTAGCATTTAGTAACTTTTTGTATATATTGAGAAAATTTTTACAATAAAATGATTACAAAACCTGGACTCCGAGTATTACTCTTCTCTCAAGAACACTACCCCTACAACTACATCAGGAATTGTAAAAAAAAGCACAGAAAGTTGATACTTCTTCTGTTTTGTTAAAAACGTTTATTTTCAAAAATAATTAACTTTTTCATATTTCCATACAAAGAAATTTTTAGGGTGACCATGAATAACAAGACATTTTTAATTGTGTTAAGCATTTTATTTTAAGAAATATGAATTACTCGCTGTTGTCCGCGACTTCGTCCGCGGCAATATCTGTTATGTCGATTGCGATTAATATGAATAATTTTTTGATGTTATATATTCATATTCATTTATTCACTCATAACGGCAACAAACATTCAGGTACAAGAGATGGTAAAAGTAATTACATTATGATGACCTCAACGAGGTATTCGTGAATTATAAATCAAATAAAATAAATGTCAACTAGGTACTTAAATCACATTAATATTACAATCAAATTAAAAATCATCTAAGTATACCCTTAAAACCTTCCTCGATAAATGGACTATCCAACACAAAAATAGTTTTTCAATTCGAACCAGTGCTTCCTGAGATTAGCGCGTTAAAACAAACAGACAAAAAAAATCCGCTTTATAATATCAGTATAGATAATTAGATTATGCTGAACATTAAAAAGATACACAAAATTCGTCATACAAAAATAAAATAACACACGAAAGCTATAGAAGCTCTGACTTATGCCAAAAAAATGAAACTGAAATGGGCTGGTCATGTGGCCCGATATACAGACCATAGATGGACTAATGATGTCACCAAATGGAAAGGCCCATCAGGCAAACGCAAGGTAGGAAGACCTTATGCAAAATGGGAGGATGACATAAAAAAAGGGGCAGGAAAAAACTGGATAGACAGAGCAAGAAACAGAGACGACTGGAAGTCCAAGGAGGAGGCCTTTACCTGAGGTCCATGCTATTTATTAGGTACATAATTTTATATAATTTCATAATCAGTACATATTTTTAATTAATTTATTATAAATTTAATCAAATATTTTAATGAATTTAATTTTACAAAAATAAAACATTTAAAACTGTTATATTTTTTGCATGGAATAAAAGGCTTTTTATTTTATTTATTTAATTAGATTATATGCTTTTTTCTATATCTAGAAGCCCGTAAGATAAAAAAATTAAGATAATAGGGTCATCTTTACTAGAGCAGATTGTTTCCGATAAGTCATCGTACGTAGCAGACTAAGAGTGGCCAAGATCATTAGAATATATTCCTGGAACAAATTCCAGGTCGTATTGTCTATTTATTTTATTTTATTTTATTTATTGTAGGGAAACAAACAGTACATAGAGATCATAAACCAATAAAGTCTCCACTGATGACAATATAATATTCAATACAGTACGAGCAGCTAATATGTTTAAATAATAGGGGTTAAAGTATGAAATTGCCGATTATTTTCCCACTTTTTATTTTGTTTATAGCTCTTAAGTATAGTCATATTATTGCGTAATTCTTTTTGTATTGTATCAAAAACTAAATAAAGTAACTTTCGACTAAAAAAAAATGCAATATTAGTGCCAATTACTTCAATAGAAGTCTTTGAAAAGACCCCTTACAATGTGTCAGCTGACCTTCTTGCTTCAATTAAGTATATTTGTATTATATACTTTGATTTTCAGAAATTTAAATACTATAATGCGTAGCTTTATAACCATCTGACTTTCACATTTAATTGCATCGAAAACGGTTCAGGCGTTTTTAAAAAAACTAATAAATTGTTAGTATGGAAAAATTACTTTTCTCGATTTCGTCCATACAAAACGGCAATTTCATACTTTAACCCCTAATATAAAAAAACAATGAAATAAGTTTATATTCTGATAATATCAGAGTCGAAGGCTTTCTCATAGTCCACGAATGCTAGACACAAGGGCTGATTGTACTCTTCGGTCTTCTGTATAATCTGCCGCACTGTGTGGATGTGGTCTATGGTGCCGTATCCGCTTCGAAATCCAGCCTGTTCCGGTGGTTGGAATTCGTCAAGTCTTCGCGCAAGGTGGTTCATGACGACTCTTGAAAACAGCTTATAGACGTGGCTTAGAAGGAAAATGGGTCGATAGTTCTTCAGCAGGGTCTTATCTTCGCGCAAGGTGGTTCATGACGACTCTTGAAAACAGCTTATAGACGTGGCTTAGAAGGGAAATGGGTCGATAGTTCTTCAGCAGGGTCTTATCTCCTTTTTTGAAGAACAGGACGACAACACTCCTACTCCACGCCTCCGGAGTTCTCCCTTCAAACAGGACAGCGTTAAAAAGCTTTTGAAGCTCCCTCAGTACGGGTTTACCTCCAGCCTTTAGCAACTCTGTTGTAACGCCATCCTCTCCAGGTCTAATAAGTACACATAATATCGCGAGTCGGTATTCTGTGGTATTTATTAATAATATATTTATTTTGATAAGTACTTGTTTCTCTACTAGAATACTTACCCTGCCCCACTTAGTACATTCGAGCATTCAAATTACTAAATTTGAGGGATTAAATGTACTAATAGAGGGGGGTTAGCTTGGAATTTAGCTGATTTTGCTATCAATCTGACGTAATTTTGTAATAATAATTCCTTATTTGTAGAACCAAAGAATAAGTATTATCAATAATCGTAATTTGAATTCCATATCATAGACAGTTTTTGTATTATTCATACTTCAACTCTAAAATGCTCTCCCGAAAAATTTAGTTTTTGTAATTAGAACATGTGTGCTCTAAGCCATCGATATTATAATTGCAATTTAATTGCTAAAATATCAAATAAAGTACCTCTGATATATTAGGGGTTAAAATATGAAATTGCCGTTTTATTGTAATAGGTTCTTTAAATTGACATAGAATCTTCATGGTTTGAGGTTTTCGAATGAAACTTTTTTCACATGGTTTCTATGATGTTCTTCTTTTAAAAAATGTGAAACATTTGAATATCGACTTTCAATTGTTTTTGTTATTTAACTTAATAAAAACAAATTAATAACTGCAATTGCACTCGTGGACATATGATCTATGCTAATACGTTATGATTTTAAACAAGAAAGATGGATACTGCGAAAATTCGAGTGATTTTTGAATACGTGTTCCGACGCGGAAGTAACGCGGCAGAAACAGCCCGCAATATCAATGTTGCGTTTGGAGAGGGATCTGCTAATGAACGCACCGTGCGATTTTGGTTTAAACGCTTTCGTGATGGAAACTTCGACTTGAAGAACGAGCCACGAGAAAGACCACACAGGTGATTAACGATGAATTAAGAGAGATGGTGGAAGCCGATCCTAGTCAAGCTACCCAGGAATTAGCGGCATGGTTTAACGTAACCTTACCCACAATATTGATTCATTTGCGTCAAATCAATAAAATAAAAAAATTGGGTGCCTCATGATTTGACTGATTTGCAGAAAGAAACGCGTGTTGAAATTTGTGTTGCCTTGTTGAATCGGTACAGAAATGAAGGAATATTAAATCGAATTGTGACATGTGATGAAAAGTGGATTCTTTATGATAACCGTAAAAATGCAATGGCTGACCCCAGGTCAAACGCCACAACAGTGTCCTAAAACAAAACTTACCAATAAAAAGGTAATGGTAACTGTTTGGTGGTCTCAGCAAGGTGTTATTCACTATAGTTTTCTCCGATCTGGTCAATCAATAACGGCAGAAATGTATATTGTGCCGAACTCCGAACAATGTTGGCAAAACTAGCAGTAAAACAGCCCCAACTCATGAATCGATCTTCACCATTGTTGCTCCATGACAACGCGAGACCTCATACAGCACGAGAAACCGTTTTGACCCTTCAGGAACTGCAATTAGAAACCATTCGACATCCTCCGTATTCGCCAGACCTTGCTCCAACGGACTACCATTTTTTTCGTGATTTGGACAATTATCTACGTGACAAGAAGTTTTCTTCCCAGGAGGCAGTACAAAATGCTTTCACACAGTTTGTGCAGTCTAGATCCTCAGAGTTCTATCACAAAGGCATAAATGACCTTCCTATAAGATGGCAGCAATGTTTAGATAATAATGGTAACTATTTTGATTAAATAAATTTGTTAAAAATTAAACATAAACAATTTAGATTTTCAGTACAAATCGGCAATTAAACAAATCTAATTCAAGAAATAGTTGATTGTAAACTCTGCAAGAGTGGCCAATAAACATATTCTTAGCATAATTAGTCGAAACCAGAGGCAAATCAAACAATCTACGGTTGCGTGCACTTAAATCTGAGCATTTATGACTAAGAAGATATGGGGAATCGACATAATTATTTAGTATCCTAAAAAGGAAAATTTGGATTCTAAGAACAAAACCGAGCATTTTGAACGCTTTTGAAGTAACAATATTAACGTGAGAGTTGAATGACAATTTACTATCCAAGTAAATACCGAGATCCCTGATAACAGAAACTCTCTTATAATAATTGATTGAGGTATATCCAAGATAATCTTAACAAACCCCATTTAAATCAAAGGATATTAAATCTATAAAAGTGCATTAGTGACGACAGTTTAATTTTTACACCATTTACCTACATTCTTGTGTCTCATTCATTAGGGCAAGAAATTTCGTAAATAAACAGCATTTCAACACACGCTTTTAACCCTTAACAATATATTAGTGCCACAATTTTGTGATTGTGTTTTCTTAAAAACTTTAATATTTATTTAATGAATCGGTCTTTTATTCATTTTATCGTCAATGTTTACGAATCTAAATATTATTATGCTATGAAAATATTTGTAGCATGAGTCATTTACTATTTCTTTGTATGGAAATATGAAAAAGTTGATTATTTTTGTAAATTAAACGTTTACAAAAACAAAAGATGTGTCAACTTTCTGTGAATTTTTTTTCACAATTTCTGATGTAGTCTCGGTTTGCATCCAAGTTCGGGTTAACTTAATATACACTAAAACATGGAACACTCAAGGGCACATAACAATAAATAAATATTTTTCAGACTTGCCATACTGGGCCACACAGAGCCATCTAGTCCCAAATTAAGCTACCCATCTAGTCCCAAATTAAGCTACTACTAAGTAGTTTGTCGTATGGGGTACTAGACAATCGATATATATCTACCTAATTTATTTATTTATTTATATTATATTTTATGTTAAGATTTTTGTTTCACAAATTTATTCGGGATCGTATTCGTGTAATAGAGTAACAAAATGAAGAATTTATGTAGCCAAAGTTTGAGATTTTAGGAACACTCCTTGTGCACAATGTGAGTATTGCGTGTTCTAAAGAACACAATCACAAATTAGGTCATATTATATCACAAAAAATTGATTAACTTTCTTTCTATACTTTTCACAAATTTTTGATCTTCACCATTGAATTTGCACAATTGTTTCCTAAAACATTTGTGAATTTCGTGAACTTTTGAAACGGAACACTCAATCCACACGCACATGGAAAAATGCAGTAGGGGTACCTTTTGTACATAGACAACAGGTACCCCTACTGCATTTTTCCACCCCAACCTTCTTCCGCTGTCATGTCTTTGACTTCTTTTGTACGTGATCTATTTTTCAAGACAAGCAGTATTGACTGCTGCAGCCCAATACTTCTTCTCTGAGCCGGATTCTACCAGCATGCTTAGAGCTTTTTCTGTAATAGTGCGATTTGCTCGTTCAGTAACCATGTTTTGCTCCGATGCAGGTAGGTATAATCTATTGTAAGCTGCTGTACAATTTCATTTTCTCTAAGACATTTGTTTATTTTTTTTGTTAAAAAAACTCGTTAAGTACCAGTATCTGACCTTTTGTCCAGTTCGTTATACTGCAAAAGTTACAAATTAACTGATTTTTTTAAAAACCTCACTCTTGAGTCATAGAAATTATAAGTTTTTCGGGACATATCATCTATGATGGTAAGGTACTTAATATCTTTTACATCCTCGAAGTGACTGCGCTAATTGCACCACACACATCAGTGTGTACCAAGCCTAATACTGGCTCCTGTTGCCAATTTGTCGCGTTATCGCGTGGTAATGTAAAATTTCCAACCCATAGTTCTCTCCCGACGCCATAACTCCATATCTGTACGTATATACCTAGTCGAGGCTATGGCTTTGTTCTGAAATATAGATTTTAGTTTAAATACACCATTCTCCAAAACACCCTCGTGAGAAACTTCTTCCTCAATATAACAGACGTCTTTCACAATCTGACAACAATCTCATTAGTCTAAGATCCCACCATACAACGACCTTCACCGAGCTGTTTATTGGATGAAAAGTTTTTTATATACAAATGAATATGCCAAAAAATATATTGGAAATGGGTTGTCTAAACAAAATTCAGTCCAGAGCTTAGAATAATAACGCTTAGAACGATAGTTCCACACATAATTTCACACTACACACATAATTGTTGCAGTGTTCCAATTTTGTCCCACTGGCCTAAAATGATTCGCTTACTTCACGCTGCATTCGATTTCATACAAAAGTCATGTTTGTGCTACACGCAAAATGAGTTTTCTGCAGCTCAGAATATCTTTTGACCAAAAATCACAACTCAAAATACGGTCAAATCAATCAAATGACGGTCGTTTGGCCTCAGCTTTAAGCAAATTGTTTTCAAAATGTGTCGTGAAATAAATCGTCAAAAAATAGCATGTACATTAATTATCTATATTCATTTTAGTTAATATAAAAAATACGATCGACTGATTCAAAATCTAATATATAAAATTCTCGTGTCGCGGTGTTTGTGACCAAACTACTCCAAAACGGCTGGACCGGTTTTCATGAAATTTTGAGTGTCTATCGGGTAGGTCTAAGAATCGTTAATGATTTATCTTTTATTCCTGATTTTTTTATCCCACGACGAAAAAGTGCAGTGGGCGTAGCCACGACGGGACAGCTCGTTTTCTTATAATATTTCACAACACTATATCACCTGCCAAATAGGTAGAGGTTTTCATGGATGGTATATGTAAGTAGAAACAAGTACGAATTAAATTAGAAATATTTAATAACAGAACTGAAACTGTCAGTAC
Source organism: Anania crocealis (assembly GCA_949315895.1). Taxonomy (NCBI): domain Eukaryota; kingdom Metazoa; phylum Arthropoda; class Insecta; order Lepidoptera; family Crambidae; genus Anania; species Anania crocealis. The sequence goes on from OX438869.1 coordinate 8,060,745, forward strand.
GTAATATTACCTACTTATTTATTAAATCGTACATAATTATTGCCACACAAAAATGTAAAGAATACAAAAATGAAAAATCTGGGAATTTTTTCCTATACCTGGCAACAGTTTCATTGCAATGGCGGTTGTTTTGTTTACATTTTACTTTCTCGTTTTGACGAATGTTTAACTCAGAATTATAAGTTGCAAAACAGTAGTTACGGGTGAAATGTGATCTTCGTATCCTTATAGTTATTGTGAGACGCGTTGTGACATCCTTTCACTGTGCAGTATGCACTTTTTTAATTAAATTACGAGAGCTGTTGATAGTGAGACTTTATAATGACGACTGACGCGACGTCAAACGTACTAAGCCTTAAAAGGCCGACTTGAAACTGCATCAATACGCTAGGGCCTACTAGGGTTCTAAGCGTTATTATTCTAAGGTCCAGAGTATGATTAATTAATTATTTTTTTATATTTTGTAAAGTCCCATAAAAGAAAATCTCGATTGATATTCGATCAATGGTTATGGCATTCAAAAAACTGCCTTAAGATATAAAGTCAAACTAATAAATAAATTAAGCCTATCTACTGATTTAAACTTTAATGGTCACTATCACTAGAGTTATTTGATTCGGGATTTATACCCTGTACTTTATTATTATGAGTTTCCGATATTTCGGCACTGTTGCAAGCGCCATGATCACGGGAAAACTGGCTCTTCCGTAGGTAAGGTACATGGTATAAATCCCGAATCAAATAACTCTAGGCCTATCTCACATCAGCGACTCGGGAGCAAGCAGGTGGCTTTTGTCTCATACCAATCTAATTTATCTTTTTAAATTCGACCAATTCTAATATTCAATTTCTAATATTAATGTCATATTAATCATTTGTTTTTATTATATTTCGTTGTAATTAACGAATTAGATTTTTTTTGACGGAATATAAAACTACATAATAAAATCTTAATAAGAAAAATATTTTCACCCGGTGGGTGGAAGTAATGGGTATTTATCGGAAAAACTTATTCTAGCGTTTCAATTCTGATACACATATTCTTCTGAAAAACTGAGAATCAGCGCAGGGTATCGCAGGCGTGTGGAAACACTTGGGGCCGTTTTATTTAACTGCAGTCAGATATAGCTAAGTGTGTTTAGCCGGCGTGATAGGTGAGAGCAGCGCAACGCAGTCCGTAAGCGGGAATAACCGGAGTAGAAAGTCGTATTTTTATGTAAGGCAGATTAATTTCTTGGGGTGTTTTATTGACTAAACTTTTGAATCAGACTGTTAAAAGGTAGGTGGAACTAGGTACTTTTTATATTGTAATATTCTGATATGCTATAGATTTATCAAGATATCATGTCACTTCTCCAGCACAGATAAATACTATAATTTGTAACAGTACAGTACACTAGGCATCGTGGCAATCTTTTTGAAACATTTAACCTTTTCTTAAGAAGGTCGACTGTTTTTTGTCTCACAGATTGTTGTAAGTATTAAAATTTGAAAGGTGAATAAAATTTCATTCATTTCATAAATACGAAAAACATGATTCCATAAGTAACAATCACAAAGTGTGGTAATCGTTTATCTTATTTCGAAATATTTTTTAATTCCGAATGACTTAAAATTCTGAAACAAAATGCCGTCTTTTCTAAACCACATTAAATGTGTTTCTGAAAGTCACAAATCTGTGATTTTAATAATTTCCAATATTTCCTTAGTATAAATAAAAAGGTTTTTTTTGCCCATTTATTCATCAAATCTTAATCTCCTTGAAATGCATGAGTAAATCATACATTGCAAAAACTAAACAATTATGTAAAAGAGACATGATTTCGAACACAAATAAAGCGCCATAAGTTCAAGTTGGTGGTGTAAGAGCATAATAGACGAAACTTTATGTAAACTACATAATTGTATAATATGTTTTTATTTAAGAATAAAGTGCTTTACATTGTTGTTTTGCAGATGTAGTAAAAATATGTTACTGTTAATCTAAAATAACAAAAAGGATGAGCAACAACGAGACCAATTTTTACCACAAATCACTAAACTAGGAACAGATTTAAAACGGTTGTTCCGTCTCTGTTTATTTCAAAAGATGGACAAAGACAGACGGTTGTTTTAAAAAAGTTCAGTTGTATTTAGATGTGCCAGAATTGACCTTTAGTGAAACACAGTGTTAAGTAAGCCCACTAGCCCTTATTGGGAATGAAGTAGATATCTTTGTCGTCTGGCAAGTCAGGATTAACCAATTATTCTTATCTAATAGTAATAAGAACACGCCTTTAACCTTATTTTAGCAAACAAAACGGATCAATCAGACTCCATTGCGCAACGCAGGGCCATGTGTATTATGTGTATTACAATTTTTAAAGTTAAATGTAATTTTAGTGAAATTAAATAATGAAATGCGTATTTTAATATATTATAATTTAATTAGGGTACATACAAACATTTTGTAATGTTGGAGTATAATAATCAAACTAATAAGCACTTTCTTAAATAGCTAGTGAATCTGTGGGTATGTCGCTTTTCAACTGTATTAAAAATTTAGAGAGGAGTCTCCACAATCATTTATTAATTTACAATTACAAGGGTAACTATTCGCGTATAATTAACTCTCAATTCTATGCAGAACATAACAAAAGAACAAAAACTACGCCTCACTGTACAATCGAAGGAGCGGCTCTAAAAAGCTCTAGGTGCCGGGCCGGCTCGCGGGGCGACGCCTTTCTCGGTTGAACGACGAATCGCGCCCGCGACGATCGTAACCTACTCCGCGGGAGGCGGTTCGATCGAAACTATCAATAACTATAGTACTACAATAATGAAACCACACTGATATTTAGAAAGCCAACAGAACAAACGTAAGCGTCCACCGTGGAGGGACTCGCGAGGGTCGAGGGTCGGGCGTCGAGCGTCGGGTCGTATGTACAGAGCGCGGACGCGGCCTCGGATAAATAAAAGGAGATAGACTACCTATATGCCTAGGGAGCGAACATTAAATAGTTTCATCTACCGATGTCTATACAGGGCGGTGCGACGCGGCGGGCGGCGGGCGCCCGCGCACACTACCTGCCCTCGGGCAGCTGCCGCGCCGCCGCGTGCGCGCGCGCCGCCGCTTCCTGTAACAATACCTTATATTAACGCTTTATGTAATCAAAAAATATAACAAACTAGCGGACCCCGCGAACTTCATATTACCCCAGTATGCCTAGTATGAGTTTTGATAGTATTCTAACAGTTTGATGGTCTCGTTTTATTTCCATACATTTTATACCAGCGCCTCTAGCGGAAACTACTATGAACTAAAAATGGCAGTATGAGTTGCATCGATAAAAAGTTTTCGTTATCTTTGTCAGTATTCGAGTAGTTTTTGACAATTTGGTAGTATGAGTTACCGATTTGACATCTATCATTTAGTAAACGAAAACGAAAACCAAAAGTTTGATAGTTTTGTTTGTCACTGAAAATATTCTAGTGAGATCATACAAAATAATTGTTTTAAGTGAATTTCGGTGTTGAAAATGTCTGCCCGATGGTTTTTCGCATGGCAAGCGACGCAAGACGAAGTGGCAAATGAAGAGAGACGCTACAATATTGAACAACGGGAATTTTTCTGCCCCAGCCGTATTTCGGATACTTGTTCGTATTTCGTTCGCGTCATAATTTTCACTTCAAAAGACACTTTTTTTTAAAGAAAATGGATGTAAATTTTATTCCTAAATTGTATTTAAGTACCAATATTTTAACTTCAAAACAAACGACACTGACTGACACAACACAAACTATCGGCAAAACGTCAAAGTGACTGAGTCTTGCGTCTTTATCTATTTCATAGTGTAAAAGTGCGACAAAAGTATTAAGAGTGAAGTTCGTTCTAACGTTTAGACGATGGTTGATAAAGTTTAAAGTGTTATTGAAAAAAGGCACTCATACTACCAATGATTATGAAAACTGACAGTTTGGCGTTCACACGAAAACTGTGTCAGTTTACGTTTTGGGAAAACTCGTACTAGGCATACAGAATAGTATTTGATTTTGACGTCTAAAATGTCATTGTTATCAAATATGGCGAAGTTGAATTAATGTATGAAGAAAAATAGTTTTTTAGTAGTTATTTTAGACGTTAAGTTTCCAATGTTGTTCATAGTTATTATCCTATTCCGGACCAATACAAAAAAAAACTCAAAAATAAAAAAAAGCCGTCCAACCTTTCTAGGGTTATAAGTGGTGTAGCTAACACGACTTTATCTATACTAATATTATAAAGAGGAAAGATTTGTTTGTTTGTTTATTTGCATCGAATAGGCTTCGAAACTACTGGACCGATTTGAAAATTTTTTTCACTATAATAATCCTGCTTTATCTGCGATGGACATAGGCTATATTACATTATCAAAAAAGTAAGGGATCCGTATGAAAACTTCGATTATGTAACCGAAGGTGTGAAAGGAAAATCATTAAATTGCGAACGCTGCGAAAACTATTGACAATAGAGCAAAATAATGTACACTCGACAGCACATCAAGTTAAACAGTTGAACTGCGATAACAGCTTTTATTACGTAGGGCATAAAGGCGGCCTTAAGGTCAACATGTATAGTCTGATGTGCCGCCGTGTGTACTACAGTTTTGTAGAGGACATCATTATCTACAATAAAGTCCGCGATACTATATGTCTAACTATAACAGATACGCCTCTATAACTCTTTTTTTATGTAAGATTAAGGACGGTACAAAGTAGGTTACATTAATCGTACCTTGGTAATAATCCTTATCCAAATAAACAACTTCATATTCAAGGTTATATCAATACCTGTAAATAACTTTTTGTATTATTCAAATCGGACATACTATTCAAAAGATATCATGAGTTTAATATTTATCAAAATCATCAGATGATTCTACTGCTCTTAGTGACTCTGGTTCGGTTTATCGGCCATAGATGGCGCTGTACCTTTTTAACCGGCGGTAAAACGATTTTTCCCAAATAGCTAAACTGGATAAACATGTTGTATTTAGTGGGAAATCCAAAATTTACTCGGACGATGTCGCCGGGGGACCGCTAGTTTTAAATAATAAAGATTGAAGATAAAGAAAACGTCACAGACATTGTTCTGATGCCGAAAAGGTTGTCCATTAATCACTTGATATTTTATTATATCTTTTATTTCTCGGGAGTTTTATCGTGATATGTGGCGAGGTTACAGGCTAAAAGTAAAATGTTTTTATCACGTTTTTTTAGTAATATAGAAAATTTCAAAATTTATTTTTTCTGCTTGGGTTTCCTGGCAACGATGAGTCAAGATCACGCATCACTTTTTTATGATAAATCACGCGCAACGAAAACGATATTTTAAGTTTAATTTTCGAACTCACCTTCCCATTTGAAGTTAATGGACGACCCCAAATCGACTCTTCTGTAGCACTTGTGTTATGGAAATCTAGTACCTTGCTAGTACCTTGGTGCGCGGCTGCGGCTTGACGCGCAGCATGGCGGCGGGCGGCTGCGCGGGCTGCGCGGGCTGGGGCGGCGCGGCGAGGGGCGGCGGCGGCGCGGGCGCGGGGCGGGGGCGCCTGCAGTAGGGAGGGCTAGTACCTTGGTGCGCGGCTGCGGCTTGACGCGCAGCATGGCGGCGGGCGGCGGCGCGGGCTGCGCGGGCTGGGGCGGCGCGGCGAGGGGCGGCGGCGGCGCGGGCGCGGGGCGGGGGCGCCTGCAGGAGGGAGGGCTAGTACCTTGGTGCGCGGCTGCGGCTTGACGCGCAGCATGGCGGCGGGCGGCGGCGCGGGCTGCGCGGGCTGGGGCGGCGCGGCGAGGGGCGGCGGCGGCGCGGGCGCGGGGCGGGGGCGCCTGCAGGAGGGAGGGCTAGTACCTTGGTGCGCGGCTGCGTCTTGAAGCGCAGCATGGCGGCGGGCGGCTGCGCGGGCTGCGCGGGCTGGGGCGGCGCGGCGAGGGGCGGCGGAGGCGCGGGCGCGGGGCGGGGGCGCCTGCAGGAGGGAGGGCTAGTACCTTGGTGCGCGGCTGCGGCTTGACGCGGAGCATGGCGGCGGGCGGCTGCGCGGGCTGCGCGGGCTGGGGCGGCGCGGCGAGGGGCGGCGGCGGCGCGGGCGCGGGCGCGCGGGGCGCGGGAGAGGGGGGGCGCGCGGGCGCGGGCCGGCCCAGCGACGCGAGCATGAGGCCGCGGAGCAGCGCTGCGCGGGACTCCGCCTCCGCCGCAGCGGGGGTATTCGATGCTCCTGCAGATACACGACATGGATATTGTTAGTCTTATATGAAAACTAGACATCCAAACAGAGTCTTGTGCAGGGTGTTTGACTTTTTTTACAAGCTATATCAATAGAATAGATACAACATAACATAAATATGGTAGATAAATTGGTGTTCATTTACGGCCAGTCCTAATAACCTATGTTTTGGCATATCTGAGATAGAAAACAACTTCTGTCTTTGTTTCTCTGGAAGGAAAAATCAGAGATAGAAACTGTTTCCTATCTCCGAAATGTCAAAACTGGCGATAGATAGATTATTGGGACTGGCCGTTAGAAAACTGTTTAAAAAGCATGATGTATACATTTTATTCAATTGAAAAACAAAAGCAAATACGCGGTTTTTACAAACTGCTCATTCGCAGTTTTGCACGCGCAGTGACGATATGGAACCTTAATTTTTTTTTGTAATTTTCTCTTTCGAAACCAGCTAAGGTCTGAGACCATGCTGCCATGTCTTTAGTAGGAATTCTACATATATTACATACATACATATTATCACGCCTCCTTCCCAACGGGGTAGGCAGAGACAAAGGCCTTCCACTTACTACGATCCTGGCATAAATCTTTCGCTTCTTCCACATTCATCAATCTTTTCATGCATGCTCGTCGGCTTAGAGTACTCTTGACCTGACCTTCCTTCAGAACATCCCCGATTTAATCGTGATAATAGGCCTTCCTCTTCCAACGTTCCCTTTCACACTCGTCTTATAAATCTGTCTAGTCATTCTTCTCTCATTCATCCTCTCTACATGCCCAAACCATCTAAGCATCCCTTTCTCAATCCGTGTGACAATATCTTCTTTCACACCACAACGTTCTCTTATCACACTATTTCTTATCCTGTCACTCAATTTCACTCCTAACATACTTCTTAGCGCTCTCATTTCTAATGCATTTATTCTACTTTCATGCTTTTTCTGCCATACCCAACTTTCACTTCCGTACATGAGTGTTGGAACCAACACCCCTCTATGCACAGCCGAGCTTTCATAGAAATCTTCTGGCTATTCACAAAGGCGTGCAGTGCACCATTCACTCTGTTGCCAGCATTTACTCTCCTTTCAATATCACTTTCATACTTTCCGTCTGTAGTAAACATCGACCCCAAGTATACAAACTCATCTCGTCTCATATATAAATACATAAAATATCATAACTATTTACTTACACATAATAACTTAACCTAAACTAACTAAATTCATTGAAATGTATGGTTGGTTTATACATTTCAATGTTCACATTTATACGTTGGTTTATACATTTTATCTCGTGGATAGAGTGAATTAGAACGTGGATCAGGGTCAAATGGAAAAAACCAGTGGAAGTGCGATATGGCAAATTTAATACTGGAACCGCTGTTGGCAAACTCACACATACAAACGGTAAATAATACGTTGCACTACTAGTGAACAATGGTTTTGATTTGTCGTTTAGCTCCAATTCCAAATTGGTTTAAATTGTACAAAGTGCAAAAACAAAACACTACTGCGCTCTGCATAATACAGTTCATTTTGCTATAGATAAAATAAAGTTGTCAAAACACTCACGGTACTTTAGTCTTAAGATATATATTTGTTATAGAAGACCGGTTCTTTCTAAAACAGGCAATTGTTTGCTTAAAAGAAAGTCCTACCTCTATATTTGTTATATGGACTTCAGTTACTCAAATAAATATTTTCATTTTCATTTTTCATTTTCAAAGCATTTACGACGTTTTGTATTTTGAATCCACTAGCTTTAATTTAAGAAAAAGTTCAGCTATTCCACAACAGACGGCAGGCAAAATTAGGAAAATAACTTTGCACTGTAACCTCCTCGAAATAAGGTTGACATTTCCTTAAAACATTATTTATAACGCTAGTCTAGCCAGTTCGGTGACACATAATATTGTCATTATCGATAGATTGGACCCGATTTTGGTTTGTTTAAAATGTTAAAGGATACAAAGGGTATTGTTATCTATTGTATAAGGATAATCCAGTTCAATAATTGACCAAAACTTACTATGATCATTATTCTTTACCTACAGAAATTGTTTTCCTTTTTTTTTGCGAAGTTCATGATGTTGTAATTAATAATGCGCATGAATAAATGTAAGCGTCTTATTTTAATTAGAAAATTACAATAATATGTATGTAATTCGTCCTACCAGAGCAATAAAAAGTAAAAAAAAAATACAAAATGTTTTATGAAACTGGATTTAAATACAACCCGATGACACAAAGATAAACTCATAAATACACAGTATAAGTTACAATTTTAGCAACCCTTAATTTTGGTAAGTGGTAAAAATCATTAACGTTTATTTATTTTTGTGAGAATTTTAACACATAAGCAGATATATCGATATCAATCAGATTTATCGAAACCTGCTATCGCATTAGACTACATCACTAAATGAGTAGCGAAAGGTATTTCAGAATAAAAAGAGAATATGTGTTATCCAAAGCAAACTTTATTTCTGAAGAATCATGATTGATTTTAGTTTGAAATTTATTTCATTTTTAATTAATTGAAACCAAACAAGATTTTATTGAAAAACTACGCTATCGTTGCTTACCTGTGGTATGAAATACCTCAATTTTTAAGAGCTTTTCTCCTACTATCATTTTTGCACTGCAAAATGGCACAATATGGCATTTTCGCTGTAAAATTACGCAAACAAAGGATTCCGCAGGACTACTGACTAGGCGCGATGTCGGAGCACGACTAAGGTCGAGTATGCGTAACGTTTTTTCTGTTCCGTGGTTGCACCTTTCCTTATTTCTCACATTCATTTGATTTATTCTTAACTGACACATTATTAAAACAATGCCACCACTTTATCAAAATAAATGCCGCTTAGGTAAATTACGAAACAAAGTCCATATTTCTCTTTTCGTTTCCCGCGCAAGACTCCATGGAACCTTAAACACAAGATACGCGTTCGGTTATGCTAGTTTTACCTAAGAACCCGGAGAGCAGGAACTGCGAGTCGGCGGTGTCAGGGTGCGGCGCGGGCGCGGCGGGCTGCGGCTGCGGCGGCGCCGAGCCCGCGCCCGCGCCCGCGCCGCCCCGCCGCGGCAGTCGCTCCAGCTGCTGGCGCGCCGCCTGCGACGATAGATATACTCGTAGATGGCATACAGCGTGTTAGTTACGTAAACGGTATAACAAGCTGAAACCAGTATGTTAACATATGCATATAATACTATAATGAATATATTACTATAAAATCAGCTACTGAATCGATTTCAATTATTTTTTTTCTCAATAATATGTACTTAAAATTAAGTAAAAAACGGTCACCTCCATAGATTTAATATATTGCTGTTAGATTGGCAATGCAAAGAGACAAAATATAATGCAGCCTTAAGATAGACCGAGATAGATACACATGACCGTTCACGTAAACGCTATGGACCCGTAGTGTTTTTCTGAGTTCTGACGTCTGTCACGCGCAACACAATATTCCCTTTAGGCTTACTAATTTCAGGTTTATCATTGTTATAGAGTGTTGAGTTGATGTATTTTTATAATGGTTACATGTTCAGTACCAGGAAGTAACTCATCTAAAAAAGGGAACCAACATAATTGTACATTTCACAAGTCAACACACAATCACGACTATTAGCAATAAAATGCAATGTTTCAGTGCTTTGACTAAAGTTTTGTAAACTAATTGATAGTGTATTTCATCAGAACAAGGATTTGAATTCATAAGAATTCAAGTAAAAATAATATCAAATAGGTAAATTTCAGTAATTACTAACGACACTTTTATATTTTAGTGATTGACGTTGTCGATGTCATCTTATCGACATTTCACTAGCTGACACATTGTATACCGCATACAGCCAAATTGTTGATATACGTTAGAAATGGCTGACAATGCTTAATAGAAAAGAATAGACGCCCAATAAATATTCGAGCATTTGCCGTTTACATATTGACCCTAAGTGTTTTTCACACAAAGGCGTTCAGCCTATAAAACTACGTTCTGGATCAATCCCCATATTGTTCATGCCCGTTAGTTTTACATTAAATTTATGTATATTTTGTGTACGTTTGTAATGTGTAATTAAAAAATTTACATCAGTGTTATTCCAACTTTGGCGATCGCAATGGCAAAATGAGGCAAAATTGTTAAATACTGGCAAGTAAAGCCTACGATATTTTTACAATAAATTGATTTTGTTCGGGGATAATTAAATATAAAATAAAAAACATACCTATTTACTTGCAGTTTTTTTTTTGTTTTCTTCTAATAATACTAAATAATAATTTACCTGGGTCAACGTAAACTGTAAACTCGATTGAATCGATATCGAAAGCAAGCAGGCACTGCATTACTGCACTATTTATTTATCTCACGCACATGCTCATTTTACGCACACTGGCGTAACCTAGTTTTGATCTCGTTTTTAGAATTCAATTGCCAATCTATCATCTATATTAAATCTATGGTCACCTCTTTATTCACATAGAAACGACAAAGTCAAAACAAACGAAAATAAAACCTTTGCCAACTTAATAAGACTTTTTAAAATGTGGCTATAAAATTTGTCAATTGAAAATTTGATAAAGAAAAGAAAGTAAGCTTTATTTCAAGAGCATTAAAACTTTGATGAAAACAGCGGCTTACACAATCGCACACAACAATAGGCACGTGACAAAATACAAAAGGATAGTTCCTTCATCCTTACGCTATCTCTTTTTCGCATACTTAAAACGGTGAGAAAGAGCGAGATATGACTAGCGTGTCATCCGATCTCGGCAGTGCCAGGAAATGGTCAACAAGGGGGTTATTAAGTGAATTCGAATCGACTTTGATCTCGGTCGGCGCCGTCTATCTCTTTCAAAGTTAACCGCACACATCGAAGACAGAAACTGAGATGGTCGAATGTTTAAACATTGAAAACTATTTGCGTAGTAGTACGTAGTAGTATGTACTGGGGCCCGTTTTCTTACCAAGATTAACAGGAGAAACGTACTTGCTGTTTTTGCGGGATACTTTGCCTACCCTGCTCGAAGACATACCTCTTATTAATTTACGTAAGGTATTTTATCAACACGACGACGCGACAGGGCCCCCGCGCATTTCTCGCGGAGTGTTCGACAGCATCTTGATGCTGAGTATCGCGAACGCTGGATCGGGCGCAGCGGACCCGACCAGGAGACCAATTCTACTATCGTAAATTATCAAAACGTAAACGCAACAATTGACGACACGAAACTAAACGTCATATTTTGTATTCTATTAGCAATATCGGTAGCGTTTCAGCCCACCTTATCGATCGATCGAAACTAAGTTCAACGATTTACTAAATTCATATTCCACTAGTGATTTGACGTTGCTGTTAGTCGAAACGCGCGCAGCCGAAGATCAACGTTTCAACTGTCAAAATAACCGGTCGAGCATACGCTAGTAAAAGGCTGATTTTGAGCGGTTCAGCTTACGTTACGTTTAGATTTCGTTTAGTTAAAATGGTAGTAGAATACAGTCTTGTGTAACAACCGAAGTTAACATTTAGTTGCGTTTCGCCAATTGTTGCGTTTACGTTTTGATAATTTACGTTAGTAGAATTGGTCTCCAGTGGCCTCCTAGATCAGCTGACTTGACGCCTTTAGACTTCTTTTTATGGGGACGTATAAAATCTTTAGTGTACTTTGACGAGGCAACAAGTGCTGAGGACCTATAGGATAAGATAGTGGCCGCTTTCGAAACAGTTAAAAGTGAGACCGAAGTTTTACATAAATTAAAACAACAATAGGCTATTTGACTGGATTTTGAAATCCATTTTATATTATTATAAGTAGAGGTTGAAGAACCCAGTAAAAGTATTTTTTTTAAATTCTGGTACATATTTGCTGAAAAATATCAAAATTAAAATTGAAAATTGCAATAGCGCGCCAAAACGCTATTTTGTCAATATGGCGCTGCAATGGGGTCGGTGACATGACCTGCCACAGTCTATGAATCCATCAGTCGTCCGACGAAGACGTCTAGACAGGGCAATTGTGCGGGGTGTGAGGGGCGAGACGCGGGAAGGCCGAGCCCGAACTGCGAACAAAACGATGTTAGCAGTTCGGGACACAGCATTCAGGGCTAACAAATGTTTGTATTTTAAATTATTTTATATTTGTTTGTTGGAATTTATTGGAATGCTGATAATGAAAATAACATCTTCATAATAATAATTTAAGATGGCGGACTTTTTTATTATTTACTAAGGGTGAATTTCGAGATGGTTACATATTTTTTTTAATAAGATAAATAGTTGTCAATTTCGAGGTTAATTGGGTTGCTGATTACGAAAATGCTATCCTTTTTTAAATTCAAGATGGCGGACGTAATTTTTTTTTATTTGATATGAGTATCAATTTTGAGGTTCAGTGGGTTGTTTATTATGGATATGCCATCCTTTTTAAAATCTAAGATGGCGGACGTATTTTTTTATAATTTGATACGTGTGTCACTTTTGAGGTTCATTGGGGTGCTGATTACGAGTGTTTATCTGCAATAAATAAATATTTTTATATATTGTTTACTTTTGATAACCCTGGCCGTCACGATACTGTTTAGACGTTGTCGGCATTTTCCATGAGATCAAAGGCGTCGAACGACTGTATGGTTTTATAGACTGTGGACCTGCCTGTCTTGTGATTTGTAGCACATAATCATCTACATACATTTGTTGCAAACAAATAACGAAAGTGCGATTGGATCTATATTTTTACAGTGACTTATGTAATAAAATGAGTTTCAAACGGTATGCAGTTCCAAAATGTATAAATACTTCTGTATAAATGTATGAAAACTTCGGAAAACTATTTGTTAGTGTTCAAAAGAAAGTCAAGTGGTTGCAAGTATTTCGGAGGGATCATAATAACATAGCAAATAGTACCAATATTTTCTTCTGTGTGGACCATTTCGATTTTCGATGTAATTTAAACATAATATTTATAATTTTTAATAATTATGAATGTAAATATTTTGTTATTGATTTGAGGTTATATTACCTACCTCTAATGTTTTAACAGAATGCCTCTTGCAACTCACTTCGAATATTTCCGATGTTTTCATAATATTAGCTAAAAATTGTAGCTACAGTCTTATGATTTCAATAAACATTACACTTAAAGATCCCGACTAACTTGTTTGTTTGTTACAGATTGAATTATTTTAAATGGGCAGGTTACTGCTTTCTGCTTTACAAACTCGCTGTCCATGGTAAAAGTAATTGACAGAATTTGTAAAATATTGGAAATAAATCACACAAAAATAATGGATACTACTCGTATTATTATAGGAAAGAATTATCAAAACATTTTGAAAAGCTATTAAAACACAATTAGGCAAACGAAGTTATCAAGGAGATGACGTCATCATAAACCCGACCAATCAGGAGCGTTTCGTGTCACGTGACAAACGTATAATTAATGCATTTTTATTTCTGGATTTATAAATAAATCGTTTATTATTTTCCACTTCCGTTACTACCTAAATAACCATTTTTAAACTTATAATATAAGCTGATAATAGTAATTCGCACTTTATTTTTCGCATTGTCAAATAGCCTATTAAGAAAACGGGCATCAAAATGCATCGAACAAGGTGGGGGACATTTTGAAAGTGTGATGAAAAGACGCCGTATGAGTGTAAATTAAGCAGATTTTCTCTGGAGCGTTACATGTGTGTGGGAACCTGTGCAACCTGTAAGCTATTAGATTTTTTATTATTTGTGTTTAGTTAACATGATTCACATCTATCTTTTAAACTTCACATTGTTACCTGGTTTCGTTATGAAGAAAAGTAAGTGCCCTATTCGCAATTCACCTAATTCGCATTTCGTTCATGTAAAAATTCATGTTCTTGACCTATTTAATTGTCAGCTGATCGGCTCTCTTCTTTCGCGCGCTATTTCTTCCGCTCGAGTGCGTGACTGCGTGCGTTTGTGTGTGTGGGTGTAGATTAAAGTGCCCATGCTATTCACCTACAATGTGTATAACTAATTGCATAAATAAATAATGCTTAGAAAAATTATAGTAAAATTTCAGTGTATGTAATGTGGGTTTAACCGAACTTTCTAATTGGGGTGTCTGAGGGTGTGCGTTTATTCTGTTACACGTTGTATATACCATATCTTAACATGGACTGGTTTCGGCTTGTTATACCATTTACCTGACACCCTGTATATTCAAAAAATAATTAAGTAACGGCTAATAAATAATTCCTCTGCAGGCCAAAGGTCTTCATCATAAATTCCAGTTACCATAGCAATGATGGGTACAGGCATAATCACCACGCTTACCAAATGTGGGTCGGTTATCACAAACCCGAACAATGTTCGAAAATTCGTAATTTGTGTTACCAGACATGTATATACATAACTTTTTTAAGAAATACATGAATTGAGAAGCAACTGTAAAGCTGGGAACACATTATCGGACGCGACTGATAGGTGCGCCTTATAGGTATCTAGGTAATGAATGTACACTAAGCTGTTCAAACTATCAGAGGTAAGTCGTGGACGTAACCTTGAGCTGACCTTCAGCTTTCGGACGTCCGACGGAAATCTGGCGCGCTGGATGTTTTTGTCAGGGAATAGGCGTTGGAACGTCTGCAAGCCACGTCCCAAAAGACTGTGCAAACTTATCAGCTGCGGCTGACAGCCGCGACCGTCAGCCGCATCCGATAATTTGTTCCCAGCTTAAGAATGTTACTGTAATTTAATATTCTTAAGAGAAATATATACAACAATCTAAAGAAGACACATTATATTAAGGAGGACTGGAGCCTAATCTAGGAAAGGAGACTGGGCACATTTGTATGGGAAGTGGTCCATGAACCAATACTGACCCTGTTATGGTATTTATGTACCTCAACCTCAACTACATCCATGTGCGAAGGTATTGTTGTGCCCGAACAGGGTCTATAATGAACTGTCTACATCATACTTTATAACATCCTTCTAACATTATAGAACGCAATAAAATATTTGAATTGAATTGAATTGAATATATCGGCTATTTATGAATGATTTAGACTTCAGTAATATATAGTATAATTTTTTCTCACAGCAAAGCACTAAACTATAAAACAGCAATAAAACACCTTTTTGCTATTTTTTTTTAAATATTTTATACATCTAGGTATAATAATAGAGTCTAGAAATTCAGCTGGACGTAATATAGTCTCTAACTAGTACTTAAAACACTAAACATAAACCAACCTCATATGAAGCGACATTTATTCGTATACGATTAGCAAATGCCACACTTTCTTCAAAAAATTGACAAGTCATCAATCTTCTATGGCGAGTTCTTAGCACAGAACTGTTACAGATCAAGCAGACTACATTTGCTGTGGGTTGAAACATGATTTCAACACAACAACTGTACCGAATCACTAATCAGATGTCCAAAATATCGTGCACTGTATAAATCATAAGGCAAAATCAGTAATCCATTAAACATAAACAATTCAGCGTTGTAGGTAAGAAAACACACGAGAGTACACACAGTACTTACGAGAAACGACGAAAGACTGCGCCCGCGCGCATTGTAATATCGTAATATCAGAAGTATTGAAGGAAACATAAGTGCGACAGAGATAGCAATAATGCCTATGGCTTTTATCCATTATTGTCGACGTCCGCTCACTATTGTTCCTTTATTTCTATTGTTCAAAACAGGTAAAAAAACACCTGTCCCCGAATAGTTAGTAAGTAGTAACCAGTAAGAATAAAACAAAAATAAGTTTTTGAAGGAAAATCAGTTCTCCCTGAGTGAAGTGTATTTTCTAGTAGAGAAATACGCTTAAATGTTAATGACTTAAACGTTTTTCAAACAAAAACTGCAGCAAACCATATTTTTTCTAATTTTTGTTGCTCAAATCCGCCGGGTCAGATTTCGATGCAACTTCGCACATGGATGTAGCTAAGGTATCCCCACATAAATACAACAACAGTATCGGTATTGATTCATGGGCCACTTTCGCTCAGTCTCCTTTGTCTCTGAATCTTTTGCATGTTGCAACACAGCTATATAATTTAAATTTTGATGTCTTTGTGTCAAATACATACTAACATCTTTCTTACTTTCTCATTGAAATAGGAGGGGGTTCATACATTTCAATGCCCCCATTTACGCAGGATATCGATGCGAATCACAAGTATAGGTGGGCCTCCTTTTTTTTTTCAATATTATTTTATTAATCTTATTTAATGACAAATTAATATATAGGTTTACCACAAAAATAAAAACATAATCCGTCTTTCTCTTTACGTTAAACTCTACCATAAGGTGAGATTCGAACCCACAGTTAAATGTCGTTCAGTACAATTATTTAGAATACTAAGTTTTTGTAGTACAAAAAAATTCGGAGTGGACGAATCTTATGACCGTTATTACGTCAAGTGTGCGAGCCACATACCGAAGCCTGTTGCCGTTCGAGCTGTAGCTGCATCTGCAGCTGTTGCAGCTGGCTGGGCGTGCCGGGCTGACCAGCTCCGCGCCTCACGCCCGACAGCTGCGACAGGAGCTCGGCGATGGGGTCCACCACCGCATCGCGGGATGACGGCGATAACGACGATATACCGCCACCCGTGCTGCAAGAGACATAGTTTATGTTTATTTTTGGACAGACACGAGATTTCAAGAAAGTTTTTTATAGAACATAAGTAGATCGACTGACTGTTCACACTATTAACTAAATTCGTTTTCGATTTTGCATGAACGCATCAACTGCTACGGTGGATTCCGAATACGAACAGACGTATTCGACGACGAAGCTTATTTATCCAAACCATACAAATTATTTCAAATTCAAATGTTTATTTCAGTAACATGGATGAATATAGTTACAAGTGGTTGGAGCTTCCTATTGAGCAAAGTTGTTGCTTGTGTTAGAAAGCACCACTCTTTCACTTTTAAAATAGACTAAAATAAACACAAAACAAAGCAACCAAAAGAAAGAAAAATAATTTAAAATAACAACAAAAATTATTTTGTCGTAATATCCGGCAAACCATTTCAGAGTATTATACTTGACAATATCCAAATATAAAAGATGTAAGTCAAATCGTGGTGTCTACAAAAAATGCAGTCAACAAACTATTTTTTTGTTTATTGTTTGATAGACACAATTATACCTACACTAAATTTAACACATTGAAATTCTTAAGATTGTCTTGTGCGGTAGAAGTGTCTGTGTAATTATTTTGGCAGAATAACAACATCACAGGGTCATTTAAAAAGCTGTTGCCAAGAGAATTAGTAGATTCACTGAGCCTAATGAAACTGAACACATACGTTTTTGCAATTGACGTAAATTATAACATTAAATATTGAGTAAATTCATTTGCATTGGTTTTTTTACGGTCGTATGACCATAAGAAAACTGATGCCAACTAAAGGTGTCGGTGTCATAATACTGCTCGCTATAAGAAGCTTATAAATCTCAATCTTAAGGTGCAGTATTATTAGAGATTGTAAAGCTTGTATTCTTACCTAAATTGCATATTAGTCCGACGCGTGCGACTGACGCCGCGACCCGACTGCGGCATGCGGCGCACACCACCGTGTCTGATGCCGCTCGGTTCATCGTGCATAGAAGTTAAGGACATTAATCAAAATAAAACATAAAATAAATAAATAAATAGATAAATCTGAACCACATCACACACATTGTTCTGTTCTCAAGGTGAGTAATTATTTAAGCACTAGAATTGTGGAAATCAGACACAACTAAGGTACCATAAAAACCAGATACGAGAAAATGTAGAAAAACCACTTTTTTTCTACATTGACCCGTCCGGGAACGGTATACCTTTAAAACGTATGTACGGTATGTACGCCACTTCGACACGTTGGTCGTCATGACATGATTTTACCATCAGGATATCTAACAATGATATCTTTAAATATACTGACTTAAATATCAGTATATAAACTTGAAAAATTTTGTCTCAGGCGGGACTCGAACCCGCATCTCCTCGCACGCCCGGCATGCGAGGAGATGCGGGTTCGAGTCCCGCCTGAGACAAAATTTTTCAAGTTTATATACTGATATTATAAGTGCAATTAAGTTGCTAAAATATCAAATAAAGTATATACTGACTTAAACTTTTATGGTTATTATCACTAAAGTTAATTGATTGGGGGTCAGTTCTTCTGTGATCATTATGTAATGTTCATGTAATGTTCAAATATTTAAAAAAAAGAACAACTTGGCATAGCCATTTTCATTTTAAATACTAGTTCAAGAAATGACTAGTCGCTAGATTTCACAATGTTTCCTTTTACCAATGGTAACCAATATCACTGAAAAGAATAATTATTTTTTAACACTGTACAAGACAGCTTTGTAACCATTATTAGTAAAATAAAACTTTTCAAGCTTTCTATTATTAAAATGTGTAGTAAAAAAAAAAAATATATTTGAACACTTGGGTCTGACAAAGAGTTACCAAATTATAGTCGATTCATATGAAAAGGATATTAGAAATGAGATGAGATCTCTAGGTCCAGTCCTGTGTTCAAGTGTGAGATGACCAGCAAAGTCATCAGTTACAAAATTAGGTTCCCCACCAGGCATTGATGCACATACTGGGCAAACAACCTGAA
This sequence comes from Anania crocealis, assembly GCA_949315895.1. Classification (NCBI taxonomy): domain Eukaryota; kingdom Metazoa; phylum Arthropoda; class Insecta; order Lepidoptera; family Crambidae; genus Anania; species Anania crocealis. The sequence continues at coordinate 8,079,614 of OX438869.1, forward strand.
AAAATATAATAACATTAATTGTGTACACAAAATGTTTAAAAATAAACATAAATAGTTTGTTAAACAGACAACCTGTTAAGAATCCCACTTTAGCAAATGTTTATCACAAATTCGAATTGTATATGGTGGATAGATGGTTTCCTGAGCATAGAGTTAGAACTATGTGGTTTCTATAAACAGAATAGCAAGAAGCTCCTGGATGCAGGTACCATGGTATCATTGTGGAGATCAGTTTATAGTGAAGGTTATAAGTGAATAGTAATTATTAGATATGGAGTAAAATTGTTACACATTGTTCCGATCCCAAAATAATTATAGTTAAACAAATGTGGAATTAGAAACCTTAAAGCCATTACAAACACTCGGACCTGGAAGAATATAGTAAATTTTTCTACATCAACCCATCTGGGAATCAAACCCTGATCGTGGATCTAGCGTCATCTTAAAAACTGGTGTGATCCCCACCATAAACCATTATACACTCACAGCTAATGTAGTGTCGGCATGTTCTGCAGTGACATGTTCCATGAGAGCGGTGTCTGTGAAACCCATGCGGTTGCAATATGGGCAAGTATATGCTTGAGGCTGCTCAAGGGCCAATGCTTCACCTCCATAATACAAATCTGAAACATAATAAATAGGAATTATTAACAAACCTGCTAAGCTTGTCTGAGCTGAGACTAATTGATTTATATTTATTTTTAACTTAATTGCACAAATGAGTAATAAAATGTACAAAAAGTAGGCTTATTGCCATATGGTTGACATATGGCATTCTTGGTTCTTACTAATGGGTATACTTTAATACACGCAACACAATATGATTTCAGAAAATGCAATGCATCTTTTAAAAGCATATTGTGGCCAGTGTTGTTATTTGTTACCAAACTAAACTACAAGCTATTGTCTAAGAATTAAAAGTAAAATAAGTACACATTTTTGACATAGCATTAATTGAGGAGTTAGATGATGATGTCTGTTCAGTGTTTCACATGCTTTATTTGGATTACTTAGATTACATACCCGTAAAGAATCAGTGAAATTAATTGACATTGAACTGCCATTTCAGTTTTGCTGGTTTAGAATAAACATACACACTGATTTCAACCACTTAGTCATCTATAGAACACAAGAACCATTTAGATTCGGATCTCTATTAGAATACAGATTTTTATCAAAATTAATTTCATTACACAGTAAACTATTTTTCAATTTTTATAACTTTTCTTCATTAATTGAATAGTGAACTATCAATGTTTCAGAATATCTAATAACCTTCATGAAAAGAATGTTTTGTAGTTGTTTCGTTACCAGAAAAACAGAATATATAACTAACATTTCATATAAAGTTGTTTACTACATTTCTATCAAATAATAAGAATTGAGTTTGTTGCGGTCACTACTTGCGGTTCTAATATAACCTAGTGATTTAAATTAATTGGTGTTTTTGCAACAATATGAATTGCAAAGTGACACATAACTGTAAACAAAATTATGGGCAGTAAAACTTTGATGTAACAATATTTTGAAAATACATAAAACTTGGAAATGTTGAAACAATGGACTGAGATTGTAGATAATCTATTATTAGATGAAATTATATTGGAATGTTTTCTGATTTTAGGATATGTAAAATATAGCATAAAACATCTGCAAATAGTCTTATGAGTACTAAATATAATTGCAATAAAGTGATTGGTTCTCCTTAGATTCTTATTGGAATTTTAAAAATTATGTAAAATGTTATTAGTTTTACACCATTGCTATATTTTTGACGTCAAATAATGTGAATAATACAAACACATTTAAGTTTAGATGTAACTAGGGCAATGGAAACTACAAAAAAGTCTTACCAAAATCACTTCTAGAAAGAATACATTGCATAGGATGCTCTGTTGTATGTTGGTTTGTGGTAGCGCCAGACTCATAGCATGCAGCACACAAGTCGTAGTCGATGCAAATCAAACATTTGTATCGTCGTCCTCTGAAGTTATTTTTTAAACAAGAATCACAGCTGACTCCTGAAAAGATGTCAATACAATATACAATAACAATTTCCTAGGGTGCACTATAATGTTATTCTTAGTGTTTTTTAATGAAATCAAGGAGAAATCACTCTATAATCAACAGTCAGAAAATGTTTTCACATTGAATTTCACGGTGACAAAAGCATCGAACAATTTTTGATTATCATTACCCACCTTCATGGCGATTCATTTTCGCCAGAGAATGTCGCCGAAATTCACACTTATTGGCACCAGGATTACTGCTACTCTATGAGGTATTTAAATTACTAATCTAATATAAGTAGCACAACATATATTACATTAAAATACAAGATTTATAACAAAAATTTCCAAGCAAACCTAACCCAACCAGGCCATAATGACGTCACAATATAAATGTACTAAATAAATGCTACCATCAATAAAATGTGAAAACTACTATTATTTTTGTCTTGACCCCTTTCTAATCTGTGTTGTCGTAAGCTATTACGGTTTTGTGAGTCGGTCTTTATTTTAGTGATGTCTAGACTGAATCTCCCGACCGATGAATAAAAACCTACCGGTTCTCAGAGAACGTTTAAATATGAATGACATTAAAAAGAATCAATGAAGAAAACTGTCAACTGTCATAAACGTACGAAATTAGAATTTCATTCCAAAAAATCCAAGTAGCTAACTTATTTTATGTTCTTGCGTTCACATCGTGATTGCAGATGTATTTTCTATAATACTGAAATCTTAACCAGTGTGATTAATTGTAGTTACCTCGAGATACAAAAAAAGTGTAGTGGAAAAGCGGTAATAACTCAGTAGTCAGCTTAATTACTGGCGTCGTTGTATTACATTTTGCGCGGGAATTGAAAGATTTACATTACTACTCCTTTGGTTGGTATGAAAATCAGACCCTTGGTCTGTAAAATCTTTACAAGATGACTGATCAGTTGTGCCATTTGGTTGTTGACGGAAACGATATTCTAGAATTCAAACTAGGTAAGTTGTAATATAAAAAAATAATAATTATCCTTGCTATGAAGTAATCGAGCATAACAAATTATTGCGCTTTTTTGTTTTACTAAAGATTAGATTAACAACTACCCCTGTATCCAGTTTATTTTATCCATGTACTCTGTTTACTGTGATCATGTTTTTTTCTATGTACCTGCACATTTTGATTTCAGTTAGAAGTGTTAAGGATCTAGAGAATGACAAGGTTAGCTTTGGACCAGAGATGTGCCACCAGGTCTTTGGAGAGAATGAGAACATATTTGGCTACACTGATTTGCACATCCGCCTTTATTATAGTGCTGGCAGTCTACAGACATATCTAGGAATTGAATACACAGATAAGGTTTAACTATTTACTTTGTTGTTTTAATGAAATTTATTTACTTCTAAATCAATTCTCAAAAAACTGGTACAGTATTGTTTAGCAAATTAACTCTAGTATTTATTGCTGCCCAGCACTTAACTCTAGTAGTCTCTTAACTCCGACAGGATCATAAGACTGTGGGCAGGTGGCGATAACAATTGATTTAAATTGTGTCTGGAATAATATATAATTGAGGGGTTAAAGTAATTTCTGGTACTAAAGGAGATTTAATTAGATGCAGTCTTAAATAAGAACATTGTATATAATGTAATATAATGATTATTACCTTAATCCTTGTTGCATTAAAATTAAACGCTTTGAACCCCACGCGGTAGCCGGCTACCGCAATAACAATTGATTTCAATTGTGTCTGGAATAACACATGATTGAGGGATTAACTTGTTAGCTCTCCACCAAGCTGGAGGAATACTGATCAATCAATCTGCTCTATTTTCTTGGCAGAACAGAGCAAAACAAAGGAAAACAACAAGTAAACAACGCCAATTAAATATAAATAAATAAAAGCTTACATGGTGTAGTTACATGGGGTTGGGATCTCTTTTTAAGTTGCAATAACCTGTATGTAGAGAATCATATGGGTTATTGCAATTGACTGCCAAGACATTGCTTGTGTGGAAAAAAATATTATTCGAGGAATTGTATTTTCAATTTACTACTACTTCACACCATCAATTTTATTGCAGACACAGTTTTAAAAAAAAAAATTGATTAAAATTTAAATCGATGAACTTTATAGTAGTTTTCATGTGCACAACAAATTTTCAAGTGTCACAAGTATTGATACAGCTTTCTAAGTGAGGTGTATTCACATTCTGAAGAATACTGACACTTTTGTACTTGTACTTTTGTAAAATCAAAACCTGAATAATAATACCACATGAGCAAATATATTTATTCATGTGATAATACAATTTATATCAAGACCCACATTTGTGTTGTGGCAGTTTTTTAGAGGTTGTTTGAAAATATATAAATAATGTCATGTCATGATTGTTGTAAAAAAGAATTCTTATTAAATGTTAATACAATTTTAGATCGACCCTAGCAAATCTGATGGAATGAAAGCAGATGATGTGGAGGGTGCACTGAAAAAAGTTCTAGCACCAGGCTATGTTACCAATCTGGACCGATTTGTGTCCTTGCTAGAAAAAGATAAATCATTCACTCCTCATGGCCGTCTCATACATGCATTTACTGTAACACCAAGTGAGTATTGTTTTTTGTCATCACACACTGTAACACAATGAATAATAATTTTATTTGCTGTTCATATTTAATATTTTTAACATACTTTATTTAATATTTTTCTCTTAGATGAAGGAGGTGACAAGCGCACATTTGAAGTTTACTACAGTGAGACATCAACACCTGGTTATCTTGCCTTCCATGAAAGATTGCAGACATTCTTACTTTGGTATGTCGACGCAGCATCCTTTATAGATGTGGATGACGACCAATGGACGTTTTTCACTGTGTAAGTAGCATTTGTAAAGATAAAATATGGTCTTTATTGATAACATAAAATAAGAATTTAGGCACCATTTGTGGTTGTAATTAGGTTTCCGTACCCAAAAGGTAAAACGGGACCCTATTGCTAAGACTTCGCTGTCTGTCCATCTATCCGTCTGTCTGTCTGTCTGTATGCCTGTTACCAGGCTGTATCTTAAGAGCTGTGACAGCTAGACACTTGAAATTTTCACAAATTATGTGTTTTTGTTTCTGTAATAACAACAAATACTAAAAACAAAATAAAATTAATATTTAAGGGTGGTTCCTTTGGAAGCAAAAAAGGGCAAAAAATTCGATTTTTTGCCTTTTTTGCTCGATACCAATAATGGCAACAGGTAGGCACTACATTAACCATTAAATTAGGTATCTACTGTTGTTTACCTAGTCAATGGTACAGAACCTTCGTGCGCGAGTCCGACTCGCACTTGGCCGGTTTTTTTTATTTTTATTGTCTGTGATAACGTCTATTTAAAGTTTTAATACATTCGTTCATTGTGAGCTCTCACTAAAATACCACAAAACATTGTGAAACATTGTAATATGTTTGATACTTTTGTCAGAAGATAAAGTATATTTTGTAATTAGGTTTGAGAAGTACCAGTCTTCTGAAGGCACGCCGCAGTACGCAGTGGCGGCGTATGCGACGGTGTACCGCTACTACGCGTACCCGCGCCACCTGCGGCCGCGCGTGTCGCAGGTGCTCACGCTGCCGCCCGCGCGCAAGCTCGGCATCTGCGCTAACTTGATTCAGGTACGTACCTGACAGTACGTACTCAGGTACACACTCAGTAAAGTGTACACCTTGCTCGATCAATCAGTGTAAGTGCGGGTAGTGTGGTGAAGGTAGGTAACCTAGGCACCGGCCTAGGTTGATGAAATTTAATGATGCAGTGATCTCTGGTACCGACCAGAGATCACTGCATCATTAAATTTCATATTATTAGAAGTGTACGCACAATAAAAATAACAAATGTTTTTCAATAAAACTATAAGTATTTAGATCTAGATGTATGAAGATTTTATAAAATTTTGTTTAAATTTCATATTATAAGTAACAATTTATATTAATATGTGAAGCAAACACTTGGTACCCCTTAGTATGAAATTTTGCACACTTCTAGTTTGTGTGTCACTACACTAGGATAAGAGATTATGTATAATGCTAATATAATATATTAAATCATCCATAAAAATACATTAAATTTAAATTAACTATGGTCGAAGTCGAATTTCGGCCACTGGGCGACCACTAGTTAATAAAAATGTTGTTTCCACTTTTCAGGCCATATATTCGCATTTCGTAATTTTACCAGAAGTCGTAGACATAACCGTAGAAGACCCATCTCAAGATTTCCAAAGGATAAGAGATTATGTAGATGCCAAAAACTGTGAATCATTGCCAGCTTTCCAACCTGCTAAACTAATTCAAGGGTAAGCTTTTTTATAGGAGTTAATTATTTCATAGTGTCTACCATCTACTTTATTTTTTATGAATTACCGATATTTCGGCACCGTTGCAAGCGCCGTTATCACGAAAGAACCGTATAATCAAGGCGTTTCGAACAATCCGGAAATATCGAAACCACACTAAAGATATGTATTTTATACAAAAGAGGTTTTCTGCTGTGGGTATACTCAAATGAACCAGTGTATTATTTTAGCTTTAAATACTAGATTGTCGAATAGAATATGTAAAATACAGAAACTGTGTTGATGGTAACGAGGTTAGTCTCTTGTTCAGTAAAATTAAATTACAGACAACTCATACGCACACACATACAGGGTGTAACAAAAGGCTTAACGAAGCCTTAAACCTTGCATTCGGTTCATCAAACCAAATCGTATGCAACAAAAATAATTGCTGGCAAATGACTTTTATTTTAAGGTATTAAAATAAATCAAGTATTTATTGCCCGCAATGTATAGCGCGCACGAAGCGCTACAGACGAGGATTGTGACCTAACTTTATACAATTAGACGTGCGTGCGCGCGGTTCATTGCGGGCTGCTCTCTTTAAAGCGTTTTTTATGAAAGTGTTCTAAAAATTGTCAACTGGCTCTCGGTTGAACGAACTATTGAACTAGCGTGTGCTGAGCTGGAACAATATATCATAATTAGCGTGTATAGCCCCCCCAAAGCTAATTACCACGTTTTTGAATCTGTTATGGATGAGGCTCTGAAAAAGCTCTCAAAATCGAATAAGAAAGTAGTGGTATGTGGGGATTTCAACGTTAATATATTAGAAGAAACGCAGTTGTCCACCCGGTTTCTTAATCTCTTTAAGTCTTATAATCTAATTAATCTTTTTAATGAACCCACCAGGGTGACGCCCACGTCAGCTACTTGCTTAGATAATATTTTTTGTGATGGTAAAGTGTTAATAAAAAAGATTTTAAATTGTCTTATTTCGGACCACAGCGGACAAGAAGCATCGTTCGAACACCATTATGTCTCTAACAAAGTAGATTCTGTGTATAGGCAATTCACTTTTAATAAAATAGAAAAGTTTAAGGAAAAAATTAAAGAGGGTGTGAATTTGCTAAAGCCTAATGATCAGAATGTTGATGAATTATATGAGAATCTTTTTGGTTTAGTTAAAAAGGAATTTGATAAACATTTTAAATAGAAAAAAGTAAAAATAAACAAACAGAAGTGTAAGTTTAATGAATGGGCTACACCTGGTATTTATAAAAGCAGAAAAACATTATATGATTTATATAGTTTAAAGGCAGATTCTCAAAACCCACATATTATAGAACATGTTAAAAAATACTCTAAATTATTTAAATTAGTATGTGCCAAAGCGAAGTCAATATATCTTTATAATTTAATTTCGGCTTCCAAAAATAAGGCAAAAACCACTTGGAATATTATTAATAAAGAGACATGTAGAGTAAAACCAAATAATCCTACTTACTCTCTCAAGTTAGGGGATAAGCTAATAAACACGAATGCAAACACATTTGAGACATTGTTTTCAAATATAGCTCCCTCTACTACTGAAGGGCTAGCTTCCTCTGCTGATCTAGCTGAATCCCTTCTCAAGTCTGTTGTCGAAGAGTGCAATTCATTTAATTTTAGACATATAAACCCTGATATAATTACAAAAACTTTTAGAGAATTAAATATGAAAAAAACAGAGGATCTTTGGGGAATTTCTGTCAATATTATCAATACAATCATAAGTTCATTAGCCCCTCAACTCGCTATTATTTTTAACAAATGTATTGATGATAGACAGTTTCCAACTTTAATGTAGTTTAGCAAAATCATTCCTTTGTTTAAGTCTGGCGAAAAATGTGACCCCTCCAATTTTCGACCTATATCTATATTGCCAGGGCTAAGTAAAATTTTCGAGAAAATAATGTTTAATCAGCTTTTATCTCACTTTAGTGTAAATAAATTATTAAATAGCAACCAATATGGCTTCAGAAAAGGTAGAAATACTACCGATGCTGGAGTTGCTCTCCTACAACATGTGTTTAAGGCTTGGGAGAGTAAGCTAGATGCCTTAGGTGTATTTTGTGACCTTTCAAAGGCCTTCGATTGTGTAGACCATGAAATATTACTTAAAAAACTTAAACATTATGGTGCATCGAATGATTCCTTGGATCTAATAAGTTCTTACCTTAAAGGCAGAATACAAAAGGTTTGCATAAATGGAGCTGAGTCTTCAGGGTCGGCCCTTGTTATGGGTGTCCCACAGGGATCAGTATTAGGACCCCTGCTATTTTTAGTTTATATAAATGACCTTCCCTGTTACTTACATAATCTTTGTGAGATGGTATTGTTTGCAGTTGATACATCAATGATTTTTAAAACCAAGAGGGGCAAATCTTCATTTGACGATGTTAACAATACCCTCTCTAAATTATTGCATTGGTTAACAACAAATAATCTCTTACTAAATGCAAATAAAACAAAATGTGTTAAATTTACGATGCCAAACGTAATGTTAGCTGCCCCTCATATAATTGTTAAAGATGAACCACTAAACTCTGTAGATTTTACTACCTTTTTGGGTATAACTGTAGACTCTCATTTGCAATGGGGTGCTCATATTAGGGGGCTGTCTGGAAGACTTAGTTCTGCTGCTTATGCTGTGAGAAAGATAAGGCAATTGACTGATGTTGGAACGGCAAGATTAGTATATTTTAGCTACTTTCATAGCATAATGTCATACGGAATTCTATTGTGGGGCTCAGCGGCAGATATTGAGTCAATTTTTATATTGCAAAAACGTGCTGTACGGGCTATTTACGGCTTTCGACCCCGTGACTCGCTGAAAAAGCTCTTCAAAGAGATTAATATACTTACAGTGTCTTCTCAATATATTATCGAGAATATTATTTACGTTCGTAAGAACATACATTTATTTCTTAAGAAAAGTAACGTACACAATTTTAATACGAGAAATAAAGATAAACTCGCCGTTCCAGGCTTCAGACTGCGAAAAGTAGGAAAATCGTTTATGGGAAATTGTATCCGTATTTTCAACAAATTACCAAAGGATATTGCTGAACTCCCTGTACATAAACTTAAATCGTATGTTAAAGTTATTTTAATGAAAAAAGGCTATTACACTGTTAATGATTATTTAAATGATAGAAATGTATGGCATTAAGTTGTCCCAGCTCGTACTTGCTTAAACCTTGTAAAAATTACCTTAACTTGTAAAAAAATATTTAAAAAGAGGCTGACAATAGTGACCGAGTTTCTTGCGCTGCTTCTTCTCGGCACTAGCCCAGACTTGTCCCGAAGCAGTGTTAGGTTTAAATATTGGGACGTGTAAAAGCGCCTCCTGGGGCCTATTTGCAGAAATAAAACTGATTTTAACTGTTTTTTTTAACTGATTTAACTGATTTTAACTGAAAGAAAAAAGTTTTGTAACAACAAACAGAAGATTTTTATGCAAAGACCTTTTAAAAAAAACTTTAACTTTGACCCTCAATATCTCAGTAACAATTCATTTCCCAGCTACAGTGTCTTGGAAAAAAATGATCGTACAAATGGGTAGAATACGTGGTATTCGGCTTCGTTAAGCCTTTTGTTACACCCTGTATATACAATATGTTATAAAAACCCTGTCCGATCCGAAAGGGTCATAAAGTTGCTATATTAACATAACCAAAATAAGTATCAAAATAACGTAATTCATGAATACAACTTTTTTATCGATTTTTAAAGTCAACAGGTTTATCACCCATTTACCCTACAACGGGGAAATTTTCAAAATGTGTTAACACTCCCCGTCGCGCGGCTCTATTGTCGGCATTGACGCAAGCAAACTACTCGCTTTTCGGCACCGCAATAAACATAGGCGGCGCCTTTGACATAGCGTAAAGGTAGCCGCCCGCTTTGATTCAACTCGCCGCGCGGCGCGTGTCGGTGGATATATCCTGATCATGCATTATTATTTATTATTACGACAGGTCAGTTTCGCGAAGACATTACTTCCGAGTGGTCGTACCGTTCTGCTCCGCGAAATGTCGTATTCTACAAATAGTTTTCATAAAATTATGTGACAGTGAAGCAAAAATGCGCTTGCGGATTGTTGCGCTTAAAGCGGATACGAGTGTGTTACAATCGGTGCGGGACAACCTAGTGCGATGCTGTGAAGCCTGTATTTCTGACGGTGGCAGAAATATGGAACAACATCTTCGCCACAACCATCAAATCAGTGTCCTTATTGAGTGACCTCATACTACCAAATAAAAAAGCTACTTGCAGAGCTACCAAGAAGTCTCAGTTTCGTACAATTGACGCATTATTATCTGACTAATAAGTACCGGGGTCAACTGGGGTCATGACTTCGCTACCTGTGGGTGCGAGCGCCGGCGCATCTCCGCGCCTCCCGCGCGTCCGGTCACCGCCGCTTGGGATGGCCATGTAAGCTTTTTTAATGTAGTGAATTTTGTATTTTTTTTCATGGGGTAATTTCTTTCTAATGTTTCATGAAAATTATTACACAAATAGAATCTTATATAGATACCTAATAACACCTTAATGGATCGGACAGGGTTTTTATAACATATTGTATACACGCGCCGCCTACACAAACTTAGAAAACCTTAGTAGATATGTGCGGAATAAATAAAATGCATTAACCCAAGTTTTATTTCTTTTAGATTCTCATCAGAAATGGCTAGCCAAGCATGTGCCAAGTTCAAAATCAACAAAAAGCAAGCGCGGCGAGTTTACGAGATACTACGACTGAAAAACACAAATACTTCTGATAAAACTGCTTACCTAAATTACAGGCTCGATGTTAAAAACAGGCTTAATGCTCCTTACCAGGTAACTTTGTATAAGTTATTTATATGTACTGTAACTTAGGGTCAGTAATAAGCTTCAAGGTTGTTCAAATTGATCTATCCTCTACCGCAGTCTTTTACTACACACAATGCTGTTTTGTTTTCCAATTTCCAATACCACTTCATTCTCGAGACCAGTCTATTTTTTACCTCTGAATTTGCAAATATCTTCCAAAGTGGTGACCCTGACGTGATTTGAACTCTAAACCTTCTGATGTAGTTGGTTGTCTAAATATATAATAAAAAAACGCTGTAGTGACCTTTTAATTAAGCACTAATTACTGAACAACCCTAAAGCTTTGTACACATTAAGCGTTTTCCAACGCGCGCTTTGCTAACGCGCGTTTCGAGAACCAGGAGTTCTATTGAAGAAGTGTACACATGCAAGCGCGCGCTTTTGGTCAAGCGTGCGTCAAACGCGCTTTTATTATATTTTACGTACGATCGCGCGCTGCGCGGGCGTTAGCTGCGCGTTTCGAGATACTTGAGCCGCCATTTTGTTGTAGATCGCGCGCTTTGGTGTAGCGTTGTCAGTTCAACGGAAAAATGGACACCGAACATTTTGACACAGATTTCTTTGATGAAATCCATACGCACGTAATTGTGTAGCGCTGTGCATGCTTTGATAATATTTCCCGTGAACTCAATATTTACATCTATAGGTCCATGAAATATAGGCCAATTGTTGCTCAATATTCCGAAAGTGCACTCGATTTAGCGCCTCGCTCTCGATAATCTGTAATTGAAAACTTTTTTGTAATTGAACACACCCTACCAAACGCTCGCGAGCGCGGTGTGTGTATGCTATCAACGCGAGCTCAACGCAACGCCGAGCGCCCAATGCATTGATTATTTTAATTAAGATATTGTTTATTGATTTTATTTAATGTTTAATATAATGAAAATAAATTGTAATGCCCTACCAGGGTTCATATGTCCACTGCCCTACTCTGTAAGATCCTGTTGTACATACATATGTGATGCAATAATAAATGAATATGAATGTGTACCCGCCCTAAGGCTGTGTCCCCAGTAGGCAAACTGTTAGCGGCCGACTGAGTCGCAAATTTGTGGCCAACTGAAATTTGAGTTAGCTACATACAATTTTCGTGCGTCGCAAGCAAACTGTTATGAGTTAGCTGCTTATTTAGGTCGACCGACTAAATTAGGTGCGATACAAAAAAACACGTCCATACACGTCGATAGCTTCTTTCCAACTGTTCGCATGAAACCATATCGCCGCCGACGACTGGAACCGATTTTGCTGGGAGTCGGCCGCTCACTGAGATAGTCGGCGCGCGTAACGCTGCAAACTGCGTACAGTGAGCGCAAAACTAGCAAACTGTGGACACTCCATTTCAAATATATGAAAGGGCGTACTAAATCGACAGGCTCAGTCAGCCGCTAACAGTTTGCCTGCTGGGGACACAGCCTATAACTGTAAACATTTTGTAAGAGGCCTCATATTTTCTGGTACTTAGAAAAAGAAGCTAGAAATGAAGAAACTGCAGAAAGTGTTGAAGCCTGAAGAGTACGCCGCCACTATAAGTTCGACCGGGCTCGCAGAGACGCACGGCCGCCTCGCCGCGCAGTACCACGCGCTAGAGCAGGACTACCGCCGCGTCGTGCATCGTATGCAGCACGACTAGCAAGCCCTACCAGATAACAAGACTACACTACCATGGTGGGCAATATCCACAGAACATGGAAAAAGGTTAGAAAGACGATGTAGGCGGGACAGGCGCGCCACAAGCTATGAGCTTGTAAGTGAGCGCTATTGGTTTCTGTTTAGCGATTATTTTGACGTCGCGCGACCAACAGGGTGGCGCGACGTCAAAATAATCGGTTGATAATCGGCCGCAAGCGGCGACATCGGTTCTCATACAAATGGCGCATGACAGCCTTTATAACCTTTTTCTGTGGCAATATCCATCGCACCTGGCTACTGACAGCGTGACTATCCAAATGTATTATTTCGCCGATATCAATCTGTTTTCGGTTCACGGTTGTAAAGAGTCGCTTATTCAGCACCTGGGGCCTAATTCGCGTAACCGAATCGCAGTTCAATCGTGATTGAATTGGACGATTTTGACATTTAGCCCATACTAGAACTGTCAAAAACCTGTCGTTCAATTACGATTGTGGTACGATTCGGTTACGCGAATTAGGGGCCTTGGTTACTGACAGCGTGACTATCCAAATGTATTTCGCCGATATCAATCTGTTTTCAGTTCACAGTTGTAAGGAAGACAAGGGCTTTTATCTGTTAAAGTTGTAGCCAAAATACACTACTTACACTACCATGGTGGGCCGCTTATCCATCGCACCAGGCTTCGAAAGCGTGACTAACCCAATATATTTCGCCGATATCAATCTGCTTTCATGCGCCGATATAAATCGGTTTTCAGTTCACGGTTGAGAAGTAGACAAGCGGCTTAATCTATTAAAACTGTAACCAAAATACACTGCTTACATTACCCTGGTGGACCGATTTTATCTGTCGCACCTGGCTACTGGAAGCGTGACTATCCAAATGTATTCCGTCGATATTAACCTGTTTTCAGATCACAGTTAGAAAATTAAGCCTTTATCTATTAAAATTGTAACTAAACTACACTTCTACTGCAGCTACAACTACTTGAAAAGAAAATCGAATCAAATAAAATATTTGTTTTCTATAAAACAAACAAAATTTTTCAACATAATCGCCGGCCTAAGATTTTTATTAAGGAATTTCATATGCTGATAGTTACGTCCAAAAGTTACTATTTACAAGGGTTTAGTAGTAGTTAAAATTTGGTAATATTCAAGTCTCCTTGGGCCAGCTGTATGTTTTCCGCAAGCTAATTAAGTAAGCAGATTGTATCATTTACATTTATTCATTGTGATTGCGTTAACAGCTAGTTGCCTGTACGGAATTGTCTTGTCACGTCTACACTCGACTGCGTTATAAGCCTGCGTTTTCATAGACGCAAAGCTGGTAGCAGCGGACCGCCGAATTGACCAATCACTTGAAATTCCACAGATCACAGATTCCGAGCACTATAATTGGTCATTTCGCGGTCCGCTTCTCAACACTTCGCCCAGCTCCGTTTTGTGAATCCACGTATGCTGAATGTGTTGTAAACAGAGCTTGTTACTTATACACTTAACTGTCAAGTTGGCAATGTTCACAACGCAATTTGTTGTACACAGTACAGCAGTTTTTTTTTATTTGATAAGACGAATTATCGGCTAAACTAATACGGATCTGAGCAAACTCTGTATCTAGGTACATATATGTATACGCCCGGAACCCGTAAACTGATTTAAGTCTATGTGCCTTACGCGTACGTTTTCCGCACGCTGACTACGTAATCGGCTTGTCACATCCGGACATCCAAATTGAACCGTCGATTGGTTAATATCACAAATCAATCTCTAACACAATTCGCACTTACCTAGGTTTATGTTTATGTTATGTCACATGCCGATTAAGTAACAGTCGGACAATACAAACTGAAAGCCTGAGGTCCGTATGCAGATAGCGCGTAGTTTCCTGAATGTTCGGTAAATGTGAAAAGAGCACAAATATAAAAAAAGGGACTGGAAATACTATACAGCGTGCTATACAGCGTGTTAGTTAAATGGCATAACAAGCCGAAACCAGCCCATGTTAACATAAAATGAAATTTATATCATCATATTAGAAAAAAGTATTTTCATACAAATCGGAATTTCAATATTTTAGTTTGTATGAAAATAATAATAATTAATATGATGATATCAAATTTCTGATTTCACCATAGTATTTATATGCGTTAACATAGCCTGGTTTTGGCTTGTAATACCATTTACCTAACACCCTGTATATTATATATTGATTGTTTTTTCTTCCTTCCTTTTTCGATTTTAATACGCAGGGCACTTGTCGCCAAATAAAAATAGTGTATTCCTTGCTTTTGTTTCACTCTAAATATTTCGTTAGGTCTAAATATAAATCACAACCTTTACTCATTATTCATGTTATAAGTTAGATGTATTTTTAACTTTTATTTACAAGTTGTCAGTACTTGTTAGAAAAATATTTTAACATTTATCTATTTGTGTCTCAATGATAATGGGGTATTTAATTAAAGAAAATGCAAACACTCGGTCAGATCCAAGACTAATGTGCGTGTGGTCTGAGGGCCACTCTCTCAGAATTCTTTGAAACTTGCTCAGGATTTAGTGAACACTCCAAAAGAAATGTGAAAGTTGGAACCAGAATTTGTGAAAATCAAATAAGAGAGATATCGACTTCAATGTTGGGCCCTCAGTCCTCACATAGAGGATCGAGGGCCCACTTGTACGGCTTGTACCGGATAAACTAAGAGCACTACAGAAAAAGTCTTTACGTCACAATTTAAGCTAACGCCAAACAAAATTTGTGAAATCAAGATATTATGAAAAAACATTATATTTTTTTGTATAATTCCGTTCAAAATGGGCCCTCAGATGGAAATTTTGTACTCTAATAGTAATTAATCCATTAACTTTTGCAAACTTTTTGAAATATTATCTTTTAGTGCATAAACTGAGATATTTTGTGATAGCAATAGCACATCACGGCATCAGGCTGGTTAAATATTATCACCTTCTTAAAATTTGGGCCCTCAGTTCTCCACTTTTTTGTTTTCGCTTTAATACTCTTAACGTATTATAGATAATACAAACACAAATTCATGTCTTTTTAAAATAAAAAATGTGCAACAAATACAGTAAACTTAAAATGTAAAACACGTTTTGTTTTATATTAAAATCAAGTATTATTTTATTACGTAAATAATTAAATAGGGTGACAACAATTTTTCATAAACCTGTACATAAAGCCTATACACCGTGCAATTTTAACCACCTGTAAAACGAAGCCCACGTTATGTAACCATTATGTATAACATCTTGGCAATGTTATTAAATTTTTTTTTCAAACATTTTTTTATATTGAAATATTGAATATCGGTTCAGCTAATTATTTTGAAACACACTGTGACGCTTACAGATGTAGCTGTGTAAGGTCCATTCAACCGAGACCCCGCCGCAGCAAAATCATACGTCTGGGCGCGTCACAGCTTGTTAAAAATTTAAAAGTCTGAATCAAAAATTTAAATTTTTCAAAAATTATTTTTATTAAAAAAACATATAGATAACACTGCCATGATGTTATACATAATGGTCAAATAACGTGGGTTTCGTTTTACAGGTGGTTAAAATTGCACGGTGTATAGGCTTTATTTACAGGTTTATGAAAAATTGTTGTCACCCTATTTAATTATTTACGTAATAAAATAATACTTGATTTTAATATAAAACAAAACGTGTTTTACATTTTAAGTTTACTGTATTTGTTGCACATTTTTTTATTTTAAAAACACATGAATTTGTGTTTGTATTATCTATAATACGTTAAGAGTATTAAAGCGAAAACAAAAAAGTGGAGAACTGAGGGCCCAAATTTTAAGAAGGTGATAATATTTAACCAGCATGATGCCGTGATGTGCTATTGCTATCACAAAATATACGTGTTTTACATTTTAAGTTTACTGTATTTGTTGCACATTTTTTATTTTAAAAACACATGAATTTGTGTTTGTATTATCTATAATACGTTAAGAGTATTAAAGCGAAAACAAAAAAGTGGAGAACTGAGGGCCCAAATTTTAAGAAGGTGATAATATTTAACCAGCCTGATGCCGTGATGTGCTATTGCTATCACAAAATATCTCAGTTTATGCACTAAAAGATAATATTTCAAAAAGTTTGCAAAAGTTAATGGATTAATTACTATTAGAGTACAAAATTTCCATCTGAGGGCCCATTTTAAAATGAATTATACAAAAAGTACAATGTTTTTTTATAATATCTTGTTTTCACAAATTTTGTTCGGCGTTAGCTTAAATTGTGACGTAAAGACTTTTTCTGTAGTGCCCTTAGTTTATCCGGTACAAGTGGGCCCTCAATCCTCTATGTGAGGATTGAGGGCCCATTTTGAACGGAATTATACAAAAAAATATAATGTTTTTTCATAATATCTTGATTCACAAATTTTGTTTGGCGTTAGCTTAAATTGTAACGTAAAGACTTTTTCTGTAGTGCTCTTAGTTTATCCGGTACAAGCCGTACAAGTGGACTCTCAATCCTCTATGTGAGGACTGAGGGCCCAACATTGAAGTCCATATCTCTCTTATTTGATTTTCACAAATTCTGGTTCCAACTTTCACATTTCTTTTGGAGTGTTCACTAAATCCTGAGCAAGTTTCAAAGAATTCTGAGAGAGTGGCCCTCAGACCACACGCACATCCAAGACTATAACATACTTTAAAATAATTATTCAAATCTGTATTATAACATTATTGATCTCAGAATTGAACATTTCATAGAAATAATAATGTTACTCTCCGAGACCTGACTGTAGATTTTAAAACCCCACTGTCCTTTAACTGTCTCATAGTACTTAATATTGGTACCGAACAACAAAAATAAAGCTGTTAATTGTTTGTTTTGCGTCCAATAGGGTAAAATCATAATGATGTATCGGCGATAATAATATTATCATCATAATGGTCTGCTTGTAATGTAGGTATGCATATTTTGTCAATGTATTTGTGTTCTATAGTCAAATGCAATGATGTTATTCCAAATTTTGTCATGTTATGTTGCAATAGTATGTACTTGATTTTTAATTTTTGCTTTATCTGAGCTTTGTTTGATTGAAATAAAGCAACACTAAATTTGTTTGTATGTTGTAACGTCCTAAAAGCTTTTTTTTTAATAGTATGAAAATAGGATGGACCTTTTTAAATAGTAATAGTTTTTTATTTTAAGATTATGTAATTTTCATAAATAAGTAATTGTGATTTGGTACCATGTGTCTCTAAAAATTGTTCTTGTTATGTACTGTCGGATAAGATGTAATTTTGATAATAAAATGTGGTTTGTACAACAAATACGTTGTCGTTTTAAGGAAACAAACCTTGGTCGCTATCTAATGAAACATGTCCCTTCTCAATGTCTGCTGTGGTGTGCACATTTTGAACGCACTGTGCGCTCTTTTTAGGGTTCCGTACCCAAAGGGTAAAAACGGGACCCTATTAACCCATTCACTGCGGATGGCGAGTTAACTCGTTCAGAAAATTGTGTGCTTAGACACGGTGGACGAGAATACTCGTTTACATTTATCTGCCACTACATACGGAGCACTGAAAGCGAAAACTGCTTGTACAAACGGGCTTAGTGTACTCTGTACTTCCAGGCCAGAAGGTCTAGTTATAGTCATGATTAGTATTGCCAGATAAAAAATAAAATAAAGTCGTTTGCTTTCGCTGCGGAAGGCGAGTAATCTCGTCTTGATTGGAGATGATCATATACGGTAGGCGAGTTAATACGTCCTAATTTGGGGTCGAAAATAATAAAATGAAACTAATTTGCTTGAACAAAAATTTAAAAATGAGTTGAGTTGAATACGTGTAAAATTTGTACGGTTGTTGAAAAATACTTTGAATGCATTTAAAATAAATAAAATAATGGATTTATTCACCATTAATTATAATGGGTATTTACCTACCTACCTACTAGCTAAAAACCATGTATGTAACATAGAATATTGTTTACATTTTATTTACATTTAGGTAATTTGGACATAATCCTAAGTTTTCCTAAGTTTGGCAATTTTTGTTGAAGTATATTTTTATGGCATTTGACGATTTTTAAAAAGTGCCGAACCAATTTCGATAAAATTAATATGGGACCACCTCTGAAGTATGACCAAATAAAAAAATAATCATCAAAATCGGTTCATAATTGACGGAGAAATCAGGTAACATACATACAAAATTTTTTTTTAAAAATAAGTACATATCGTCGAAAAGGATCTCATCTCATCCTCCTTTTTTGAAGTCGGTTGAAAACTGTTTTTTTATAATAATAATAATTCCTGGACATGCTATTTACTACGGAACCGCATTCTAAAAACTTAGTCACTCTTGACAGATTTGCATCTAGCAACATTTACCCTCATTTTGCTCAATTGACTATACATTCCTGAGACGAGTAAACTCGCCTACCGTGGTGCGGGAACGTTTTTGTCAAACGGTATATCTCGTCTTTCTTGTACCAACGCGACTTTTAAAGAACGAGTTATATCGTCTTCAGTATAGGAGGGCTACATTTATTTTTCTAAGACCGTCTACAGTGAAGTTTTAGAGAACGATGAACCCACAGCGAAAGGGTTAATAACAGACTTCGCTGTCTGTCCGTCTGTCCGTCGTTCTGTCACCAGGCTGTATCTCATGAACCGTAATAGTTAGACAGTTGAACTTTTGACAGATAATGTATTTCTGATGCCGCTATAACAAGAAATTCTAAAAGACAGAATAGGTAAAATATTTAATTTTAAGGGCGCTCCAATACAACAATTTTTTTCGGAATTTAACTTTACTCAGTCTTTTCCTAGGAAACAAATAAAGGTTTTTACGAATGTGAATAATACATTCGCTTAAGCCAATTCTAAGTGGGAACCTAGAAATGGCTTAAGCCGGTACCCAGTGGTAGCTTTTTTAAATGATTACGCTGTGTAAATATTCATTATTTTGGAAAGCTGTTAAATATATATATAGATTATTCCAAATCTTCAACAACTTAGGCTACTGCCGATTTAAAATAAATTACTTATTTTTGATATCCGTCCACTACCATTGAGATCGAAATCGAAATCTACACCAGAAATTACCGCAAATTTAAAATATTAAAAAAATGGTTTCATTAATCAAAATATGCAACAATGAGATTTTCTATATTAATATAGGCAATGTATTATGTGACTTTGAAGGATAAGGATTAATTTCGTTGTAATTTCTAAAATAGTGTTATTTAAAAGGCGTTTTCGTAAAATAATTATTATCGAGTCAACATTTTTCAATCGCGTTTTTGAGCAAGCATATTCAAGATAAAGAACTGAAGTAACATATTATTATACTGTAATTCCAGATCCGTCAATCTTGTCATTGTGTCTGTCATGCGCACTTTTGAAAAAGGAACTACACTTGGTTGCGTTCCATTATACCAACACCCTCCCTTGGGACGCAAACCCATTTTGTCATACAAGACATAAACTTTTCAAAAAATAATACTCTTCGTCCATAGCTATCTTCCATTCTGTGCCAAGACGACTTGCAGTGGTTATTCGGCTGTCTTTATCTCAAAATAAGAAGTTCTTCTTTCCTTGTCCTTGTCCTTAATTCTTTTGAGCCAACATTTTTAAAGAGTAGCCTAGCTTGTTTACCTTCCAAACAATAGGTACAGGTGACGTTACTTTTAGCTTTAGACAGAGTCACACCCTCAGTACAACTAGACAACTTCTTCATATCTGAAATGTTTAAATGGCCCATTCGCAGATGCCACAGATTAGTACTGCTACAAGTCTCAGAACTTTGTGTCCATACTGTAAAATTGGTTGTTCAGTGTTGCAGTGCAAATTACTTCTTCTTTGGCATTTTTTATTTCACATTTCCTGTTCCTAAATGTGACACTACACCGTGAAATTTTAGTGGTTGTTTTCCCGCAACAGAAAGATTTACCTTTAGTAGCACCATCGAATCGTGCGAGTTATTTTTTGAAAATAAAGATATCGTTGTTCTCAACTAATCAAAAAAATAATCATCAACTCAAAAGCGTGAGATACGATAGTATTTTTACAAAATGTGACGTGTTTGGGTACTGCTTGCCGCACGAAATCAATGTTCAAAGCAAAAGAAGCTCTACGCACTAAATAATACAGCATAATCTGTACCGCGCGAGGGGCATCGACCCCGGCCGGTGACCGGCTGCGGCGCGGCTGGTACCATTGGTTCGAGGTTGCTTTCGAGTTTCGTTTATCACAATCGTGAAACTGCTATTTTTTTATTTGAATAAAAAAAACTGCATAAATCTATTGTACTACTAAGATAGAATCATTTTACTGCGGGAAAACAACCAGTAAAATTTCACGGTGTATATCCATTTTTGACAATGGTGCTCACTGAAAGAAGATTAGCAGCTAGCCCGGGAACAAACAAAACTTTTTTAACCTGTATTTTCTCTCCTCGATTAATAGGAATATCTACACAACCAATTCCTTTTACAGCTAATGGTTCTCTGTTAGCTACTGTGATATTCTTAACTGATGGTTTGGTGACGTTGTACATCCAATCTCTTCTACTTGTCACATGCATAGATGCACCAGAGTCTACATACCATTTATCACTTTCTTTAACAATCGCTGAAAAAGCTGCTATAAAACTGGAACTTTCTCCTTTATCCACTGTTTGTTTCTTCGGTTGCTTACAATATTTTGCTAAATGACCATTCTTGTTACAATTGAAACAACGAATAATAATAATAATAATAATAAATACATTTATTTCAGTAAAATGCAGTTTACATTAAACAGTATTTGATCGAGGACACCTTTTAAGCAAATGTCTTGCCTGTATTAGGTGCCCTCGCTCTTCCATAGCTGCTTATATAATAATTAGCTAACATACTCTAAAAATAAATTTAAATAAAGTCTCTTTCTCTCTCTCTCTCTCTCTGTGTGTGTATGTATATGTGTGTGTGTGTGTGTGTGTGTGTGCGCGCGCGTGTGCGTGTGTGTGTGTGTGTGTGTGTGTGTGGTGATTGCGTGCTCATTTACTCAATGTGCATTAATAAAGCCTCCGTATCCGCATAACTCAGGGGCATGAGGAAGTTGGATATTATCTTCTTACAATCATGTAGTGTTTTATTGTGTATACCTACAAGTTTATTAACTTTATTATATAGGAAAGTTGATCGACTATTATATTGTTTTCTACCAAAAGCAGTTCTCGTTGAAATAGCTGGGACAACATTTTTTATCCGTCTACTTCTGTTTTTGTTAGGGGAATAAGAGGTGGTTTTATGTTTCCTTAATATGGTACTTAGAATGTACAGTTTCCTAACTGACATTATTTTACTGAGGTCATATATGGAGTAAGATGAAAATCTTCTGCGTTTAAATAGCATAGCCTTCAGTAGAGCTCGTTGAGCGCGTTCCAACTCAATAATTTATATCGAGATGCAATAGGTCAAAAGTGATTGCGCTAATGAGACATAGATCTCTTTGAGAATATTCCTCGAATATCCGTGTTCCATCCCCCACCCTCCCGGCACCACATGCCTCAGGGTCTTAAATATCCAGATTAGTTTCCTCACTCTAGAAGAGACAAGTTCTATATGTGGATGCCAGGAAAGCCGCTGGTCAATCACGACTCCCAGGTATTTAGTTTTGTCAATTCTGTCAATTGCAGGGCAGTCACATTTTATGGGGTCAAGACTATTGGCATCACATTTATGGATTGTCAGATTGAAGTCAAGAGTCAGGTTGTGCATTATTTGTGATACTATAACACATGAAATTAGTTTTGGTGGTGTTAAGAGCCAAAAGGTTATCTCTTAACCAGTTGTAGATCAAACGAAGGCCAGCTTTTGCATTTTTTTTAGCATCAGCCCAATTATTGCCAGTGAATACAACTGCTGTATCGTCGGCATAGGAAAAAATGTGAGCGTTATCAATCTTTAAATTGCAGAGCCCATCAATATAAATTAAAAAAAGAGTAGGTCCTAAAACACTTCCCTGTGGGACCCCGTAAAATACAGGAGTGTCTTCACTAATGTAGTGATCTAATTTTACACTCTGAGTCCGCTCAGACAGGTAACTCTTAAAGAGAGAAAGTGCTGTACTCCTAACGCCGATATTTTTAAGTTTGTGAACAAGAATGAGTATAGAGACAGTATCGAACGCTTTTTTAATGTCCAAAAATGTGGATAAACACTTGATTCCTTTATCAACTTTGTCCGTAACCAGTTGGCTCAGTGCAGCCACAGCGTCTTCTGTTGATTTGCCTTGTCTAAAGCCAAACTGTGATGGGGATAAAAGATTATATTTGTTTAAGTAATCCCTTTGATTTCATTGGCTGAGTACTCTTTTTACTTCTCAATGAATTTGTGTAGAAAACAGTTGACTTTGATGTGTTAATTTCCTGAATGAGTTTAGACTTCACTGAGTCAGCACTGATCTGAATACCAGAACTCTCTAGCCCCATTATCATAGGTTTGTACTCCTCTGGTAAGCCAGCCAACATTAAAGTCCCAAGCCACTCATCGTTCACTTCAAAGCCAATGTTACGCAGTTTATGGGCAGTGTTCATTATTTTACTAACATATTCCTCGACACTGTTACTTGATTCCAGCGTTAGTGTTAATCAAGTCTTTGAGGAGACCTACTCTTTTCGTTAAGCCATTATCATCAAAAGCTCTTTGCAAATTCTCCCATACCTGTTTTGCAGTTTTGCATTCCTGAACATGTACGTAGTTCTGTGGATCCAATAGCAAAATCAGCTTCGACTTTGCTCTTACATCCTTGATGGTATCTACCGGTTCATCGTTGGGACGTTTAACACAACACCACAAACCTTCGTGTTCTAAATATGTTTTCATGCTGAATTTCCAAGTAGCGAAATTTTCCCTGCCGACCAATTTCTCCAAACTAAACATATTCGAACCCATTTTTGCGTGCTTTCCGAGTCCCAATCCCGAAATCTTGAGCTTTTAATGTACAATTGTTACGTCAAATTCAAATTGTAACGATAATTTTTCTGATTGACGTTTTCTTCCAATTCTCCAAATTCAAATTTCTACAACAATTTTCCGGTTGGAGATTCCTTTCTAATCTTCAATATTTCAAGCTGTATCACAAGAATAACTACGCTCTGCTACCATAAAGGAAAGTTATGTATTTGTGATAATTGAAATAATAAAGAATTTGGTTTGCACAATATTAATGGCTTTTATTCAAGCGACTGATGTTACAATACAAACAACGAACAGAGAAAGTCTGTCATGCGCACTTTTGTAAAAGGAACTACACTTGGTTGCGTTCCATTATACCAACACATTGACCTATAGTAACTATAGGTCAACATGTTGGTATAATGGAACGCAAATAGTAATCGATGAAAAATATGTAATTTTTTCAATGTGTCACCTTAAGATTGGCTTCAGTATCGGGATCAAATTGTGATCTTTGTAAATGAAATACCACATCATATTTATGTAACTTTTATTTATATCATATAGCTTACCTAGTACATTTAATAGGTCGCTTAATAAGAGAACTAACAGGTTTTAGAAAACTAGATAGTCTCAGAGATAAGCTAGTGAGATCATGCAATTTTGACGTATTGGTCGGAAATATAGCTTATAATAATAATACTATACTTGTTGCCCTATGCACTAAGAATATCGATCAAGTTTCTAATACTATTCCCAACGTCTACTGATAAAAGGCTTATAGCAAGTCACTCGTTTTCAATTTCCTAACCATAGAAAAAGGCGATGAATATTAATAGCTCAAAAATATTATCTTTTTAGACGACGAAATTTATTTTTTATAATTTTGTTTTCAGTGGACGGCTCATAAGCTAGCAATTTGAAAATTTAATTTTGACACGAGATTCTTTTATTGGAATGCTTTTTCTGTGTTGATTGTTAAACATTTGTTGTTGCAAACATTCAAATATGGTTAAATATCTACTGATAAGTACATTACTTCATTACCAACATTCATTGAACTGAGTAAAAAACTCGACATGATTATCTTGTGGTGTGCACGCATTTAGTGAGAGCGAGACATATTATCGGCTACGTAGTACATTTCTCCGAACCATTCGTTGTGTTCGTCCAAGTACCTGCGAATAAAAATAATAAATGTTACATAAAACTGTAAGTGAATTGAAATTTAAAAAAAAAAACATTTTATAACTCACTAGACCCTAGGCTTCAGAATATTAAGGTCATAATTAAACACAGAAAATTATAAACTGATTTAAACTTTTATGGTCTCTAGCACTAGAGTTAATTGAATCATAAAGAATAAGGTATATGGTTTAACCCCGAACTAATTAACTCTACAGAACATTATTATTGTACAAATACATATAATTAATGACTAATCATGTCATTACATGTTTTTAATTATAGTTAACCAACGATGTATAAACGAACAGAGTACATACGGGGCGTGTAGTATATTAAAAGTAAAAATTAAAGTAACATCAAGTAATTATCATAACACAATATTCATACTTACTGGACAAACATGTCGATGTGTTTCAAAATCAACTTAAGCTTAAAATCAGGCATCTGGGTTGCGTTCAGAAAGTCTGGGAGTTTCACTGGAGGACAAACCAATAAATATATAAGAATAAAACGATTAATTTACGTAGTTTATTTATTGTCACAGTTCTTGGAGTCGTTAGGGTGCTCGCTTTGACGTCAATACATGCATTGATTAACACTTAAGCAGATTACTAGTAAAGCACTAAATATTTGGGTAATTATACTAAGTAGGACAAAGCGACATACCTACTTTTCTTTAAAAAATCATTTCAAGAATACATGTGAATGAATATATTTTTCCAGTTTCAAGTAACAGTGCATAATGAAAGTTTAACACTAATTAGAAATATTGAATTTATATTTTTATATCTTAACAATGTAGTGAACAGTAGGATGATACACGCATAGATTTAATATAGATGATAGATTGGCAATTGAATCCTGAAAACGAGACCAAAACTAGGTTACGCTAGTGTGCATAAAGTGAGCATGTGCGTGAGATAAATAGTGCAGGTACTGCATTGTCTGCTGGCTTTCGATATCGATTCCATCGACACAGTTTACGTTGACGCAGGTCACTTATTTTTTAGTATTATTAAAAGAACGCCAAAAAACTGCAAGTAAATACCTAGATATGTTTTTTATTTTATAATTACTTATCCCCGAATAAAATCAATTTATTGTAAAAAATATCGTAGGCTTTACTTGCCAGTATTTAACAATTTTGCCTCATTTTGCGATCGCGATCGCCAAAGTTGAAATAAAACTGATATTTATTTTTCAATTACACATTACAAACGTACACTAAATATACATATATTTAATGTTTAACTAATGGGGATTGATGGTGGCTTGAACAATATGGAGATTGATCCAGAGCGTAATTTTACAGCCTGAACGCCTCTGTGTTAAAAACACTTAGTCCAAATGTAAACTGCAAATGCTCGAATATTTATTGGGCGAACATTCTTTTCTATTAGGCAATTTCAACCATTTCTAACGTATTTCAACAATTTAGGCTGTATGCGGTTTACAATGTGAAATATGTCAGCTAATGAAATGTCGATAAGATATCGACGACGTCAATCACTAAAATACAAAAGTGACGTTAGTAATTGCTGAAATTCACGTATTTGATATTATTTTTAATTGAATTCATATGAATTTAAATCCTTGTTCTGATGAAATGCCCTATCAATTAGTATACAAAATTTTAGTCAAAGCTCTTAAACATTGCATTTTGCTGCTGATAATCGCGATTGTGTGTTGACGTGTGAAATGTACAATTATGTTGGTTCCCTTTCTTAGATGAGTTACTTCCAGGTACTGAACATGTAACCATAATGAAAATACATCAACTCGACACTTTTTTACAATAATAAAAATGAAACTAGTAAAACTAAAGGGAATATTGTGTTGCGCGTGACAGACGTCAGAACTCAGAAAAACACTACGGGTTCTTAGCGTGTACGTGAACGGCCTTGTGATCTATCTCGTTCTATCATATAGCTGCATTATATTCTGTCTCTTTTCATTGCCAATCTAACAGTAGTACAAATTAAATCTATGGATACACGATAATCTATGTTCTAAATCATGTTTTGATCTTTGATACTCTATGGACAAGTTTAAGTCGCTAATCGTAATAATAATTCGGCTAAAGATAAAGTCGAATCGTTTTGCCCTAGCTGGTATTTCAGCATTTAAGAATTATCCATCAAATCCACCTTATTCGTAATGCCAAATTTCTCCAATCGAATTTCAACTTTAAACACTCAATATAAAGATCAGTAAAATTTAGAAAATCTGACATTTTGTGGTTAATTACCCTGCTGTAGTGAGTACCAACAAAATTGTACCTGCAGATGTAGTTTTTATCAAACTGTAAATAAAATTATTAAATAATAAAACTACATTCCATTTATAATTAATTAATTAATAGTAAGTATTTGACATCTCAAAACTTCATGCATTCTGTTGCATGCATGGATCCATAAGCAAGTTACACTCAAATAAAGTGGATTTCATCTGTTTTGTAGGTTCAAAATAAAAAAAACTAAAGGTACGATGTACAATCAAATAATTTAACTGTTTAGTAGATTTACATACTTAAATCTTTTCATCAGTTCAATCAGTTTGAAGTGTAATACGGCAAAATTAAAGCGAAGTTGATTTATAATGAAATCTGCTAAACAATTTAATTTCTTAAGTGTATACGGGACTGTTAATGTAACGTAGGTTAAGTAAGCTGATTTCAAATGAACTGCCAAAAAATTATAGTTGTGTCACTGAATTGCATTCCATTAAAATTTACTGTACCGAATAGGCGAGCCAGGTGGATAGCGCCGTACACGCGGCACGGTAGGTGCTCAGTGCCTTCACGCGGAATAATCTGCCATTTTGCAACCTTAAAAAAACATACATTGTTACCATATTTTACAGTATAACAATGGTAAACACAGTATGCCAAGACTTGATATTAACATTAAAATATTGTTATAATTAAACTAAATAATGATGATTGATATATATTTATTTGATATATATTTTTTGTTTTACTTAAATTATAAATATAAAAAAATTACAAGTTATTACAAAAATTATCATAAGTTCATGAATTTAAGCCGTACTTAAATTTCGACATTTCTCGACCTTAGAAGCATTTTGTCTGATGTGTGTTTTGCTAGGTTTTCAGGAAAGCAAAAATAAAATTCTCACATTAATCGCCTCATAATTGTTTATTTAAAACCCATAGAGTTATAGTTGCATTTTTAATTTGAGTAAACTATTCAGCATTATAATATGTTTAGGTTTTTAACTATCTATCTATTATATTTTAAATAATATAAACGAAAAACAAAAAAAAAAAACGCACTTGTAACATTATGCTTCTTCATTTACGTAACATTGCTAAAACACCTTTGGCGTACATTAAGATATAACATTATACTCAAATTTTAAATCAGATGTTTACACTCTAAAATCACATATAGCTTTATGCCTCAGTATAATTAAGAAAATCAACAAGATCTACAAGTATTCACAGGTACAGCTTTGTATTTCTAATAAGTTTCTATCATCCTTTGACTCTATAATTAAAGATAACACTATGCCTCATAACTTATTGAGCACATAACATATCAACATAGCAAAATAACTAAGCTTGGTGGCCACCAAACGGATAAAAAAAATGAAATTTAAGTTTAATTACCACTACCTACTTAACCTTCAAAATTAAATGAATAATTATTGCTTGATCTAAATTAATGTTGAATAGGTATTGTTTTTATTAACAAGGAACTTAAAATTTATGAACAGTTTCAATATTGATTTGGAAGTCATACAAATAACTAAGTCAATAAGATAGTGGTAATAATAATTAGCTCTTATCAGTGACATAATTATAATGACAATCATTGCAAAACTTCTTTATGCCAATAAAAAAAAACAATTTAAAAAATTGAATCTCTGCTATAAAAGACTGTTTAGTTATAATAATTTAATGTAAACTAACAAATTAAAAGCTTAAGTTAAGCTCGGCTATTCAGTTTCGGGAAAATCAGTCACGTTATTGGAATGCTTCAAAGGATATTTTTTTTACTATGGAGCTTTGTACCTCTTCGAAACCACACTTAAAACCTAGTATGAGTACTTCCTAGGTTTGGTAATAGTTAATAAGGATCGAACTAAAGCTCAAAAACTATTTATAGCATAGTAAGAGTGAAAAGTTAATTATTAAAAGTGAAAAAAAATTTTTTTGGGCTTGAATTTGACTTCATATTTAACTATTCGGTTAAGAAGAAGCCTAAGATGGAGCGAGCTTACCCAGAGACTGGCACTGGTTCTCCCACACACAGAAAAACTGTTTGGAGCTGGACTCCTGCAGGAGGGTGGTAGCATCCAGACAGCCTCTTACGAGACCTACCACCGCAGAGGGATCTGTTCTTATTAGCCGTCATCATTGGCTAGAAAACCAAAGATGCCGTTGCCCAGGGTGGACCACTAAGAGGTAGATCCCACCACCCAAATTATTTAAAAAATATATATATTCCTGGGCACTAAAAGTATACGGTGGCAAATTTAGGCCGGCACTAAGCAGAGTTACACAGCTTCGTGTCACGGAGATAAAGATTGTGAGGTGGATGAGCGGCGTAACGCAATACAAATCGCATACGCAACTCATCCATCCGAGGTAGTCCTACATGACGTGGGGGAAAAACTGCAAGAGTGTCGTCAGCGATAGTATGCCCAATGGAGTACGTTGGTCGGAAATGCATGAATATAGTTGTCCTTGGGACTAGGTCCCGTGGTCGGCCTCGCAAGCGCTGGCTGGATTTCGTCAAGTCCCAAATGAGAGCCAATCACCTGACTTAAAAGTATGTTGAAGATCGGGCAAAGTAGAGTAAGCCTAATCAGAAGGCGGACCCTGGAAATAGCCGGGACTAACGCCAGATGGAAAAAGAGTAGTAGAAGGAGCAGTAGATTGCTGGTATGACAAAAGGTGTAATGATTCGTCATTGACAGGTAAATTATACCAGAAAATATAATGGCTTCTTGATTCGGGCATCAAAAGTACGATTTTTTTATTAATCTCATCCTTTTATTGAGTTGACACACACGTGGATCCTAAATCAACTTAAGCACATTGTAGACATTGAATCTTTTCATCAAGAAATCCAGCTCAGAGATTTGGGAAACAAATCTAAAAAGAGAATTGGTAAATTATTGATGTTAATTGACAGTGAAGAGACCATGACCAGAAGGAACGGGCTGCAGAAATAAATTATATGAAATTAAGATTACATGCAAGTAAATTAATTCTAATGTGTTCAATTTAATATTATTAGCTATGCCCGAAGATATATAGATTTTAGTTAAACTAACTTACAAACAAACCTATTTTTGTAAAGTTCTTGAACCTGCTAATAATTTGACTTCTACTACTGAATTCAAATAAAATTATTTTAAAGGCTCATTTCGGAGAGGTATTTCATTGTATTTTGACAGGCTTGTTTTTGTTACAGAACTCATAAAGACCTGGATGCCATGGAACGCATATATATTATGTTCCTTTGTCTCCACGTCTTAAGTTCAATTGCATGAACTGAGTCAGCGGGCACAACATGAGTGTGACCTTTGGTCAAATAGCCTATGGTTATTGATAGTATGTTGATTACAGATACTATAGTACTGGATACTAGTACGGACTGAGCGGCAGGGTAGACACTTTTACGCCCCCGCGCAGTTCTTCCCCCTCTTTGGAAATGGTTTAAGTAACTTATTAGGCTTTCATAATGGTCAAATCGAAAATGAAATGTACTTACTTGGTTTTGAGTTGTTGTACGTATTTCAGTTGTTTATTAGTTTTTTGCAATTTCTGTCTTTGTTTTTGGTGGGTACTCTTATTTTATGAAGATTTGCGATAAAAAACTAAAATTAAAAACATGTTCCTTATTAGGTTCTTAAATGGTTCAGCTGTGTTTTTGGTATCCTTAGAGAGAATAACTCATATACTTTTAAATATGTGCAAATCATTAACTATTTTATTGGACTTTTTTTTGAGTAATCTCTGAAAACATTAAAAAAAAGTGTTTTGAAATCACAAAATAATTAAGAAATGTTTTTTTTTCTCACTAAAATAATCTTAAACGTATGAAACATAGTAATTGATTAGTTAGCCAGTGTCATTAGCTACCGTTTGCCATTTTTTCATGTTTCTACAACGTATAAAACCTTTGATATCGCATAAAGTTTCAAGCACGCCGCAGTACATTGAAAAAAAATAGTAATAATTTACAGGGGGAGGGCGTTGGGCCCCCAATTTTTTTCCCGATATATTTAGATATATTATTTAGCCTTAGCGGGTAAGAAGTACCACCCCTATCACATTGTAGTAGTCTCGTACTGGCTGGCTTCCACTGAATGGCGAGTATAGAAGTGTTTGTTTATGTCGAGCACGGTCGTTCGATCGGCGGAAATGCCCGATCTCACCCGATTCGTGGCACTGTTCGACGAAAGAGTCAGACGCATAAATTTATATCTTTACATAGAACTTGACAATTGAAGATTTTATAGTAGTTAGTACAAGCACAGTGTCTTATTTTGATATGCGTAAATAAATTGAACTTAAAACGTTAGAAGCATAACGCTTTAAACAATGTTAGAACTAATATTAACATACATTTTTAGAAGCATAATGCTCTATGTTAACTTGCGATTTATAGCATGATAAAAATATTTTGAAGCATAACATCTCAAGTTTACAAGGACCGTGATGATGTTAAGAATAACTTTGAAGCATAATAACACATTCTAACATACATTAATACAGAGTTTCAAAAATTTATAAGCATAAATATGTAAGTTAAAATATGGCTTTCTGGGTCGTAATGAACTAGAAAACTCCTAACATAGAGCATTATGCATCTGTGTATCCCCGAAACTAAAAGAGATAGAAATATGTTTCTCAGTGTGTTAGAAAGAGAACAGAAAGCCTGTTCTTCTTATGCAAAAAAACGAAAATACCTTATGTTGACATCAGACCTTTTGCATCTGGGGTCGAGATTTTATTTTGTATGAGTTGTAACAATTTTTATACGAATTTAGCGAAAACACGAATCATCAAAATGGGGGACCGATGTTTTAATCAAATAACTTTAATTTGACACTTACAATTGTATATAAAATTGAGTATATCCATGTACATATTATGTCTGCCTCTAAACAGCGCTTTCAGAAGGTAGGAAGGGATCAGGGAGAACTTGACATACTTCCTTTAGCTTTAGAGGTACAAATGGGTGGTTTGGAGTAGTGTAGCACAAACATTTGAATGTGATAAATTTTAAATTGGGGACTCGATCTCGATTCTCGCTATCTCTACGCTCACCCTTTGTGGCTTAGTCAAAGTATCTGTAGTCACGTACCTTGTCCAGTAGCTGTGAGAGCGGCGTGCGCGAGGGCGCGGCGGCGGGCGCGGGCGCTGACCCTGGCCCGCGAGCCCACACCTCGCTGAGCGACGACCCACTGCTGCCCACACTAAACGCAATACAATTACGATTTATTCATACAATAAAAATAATGTTTATACACGGTGTCTTTCAAGTCATTGGCATCCATTCAGCCTATTATTGTACTCATATTATGGAATGTTTTTATGGGAACCTAATACCATAAGGACTTATCAAAAAGTTTTACAAAATAAATGATAATTAGATAAAGATTGAAATGAGCGAGTTTAACTCGTAGGAGGTACTAAAATTGCAACGCGCGCCCACGCCTACCGCGCCCGCGCCGCCTGTCGCCACATCGCGTGAACCCGCGTGACCCGACATCGCACAGCTGATTGATAACTGGATAATGATAATAACTTTCCCTTCATACTTTGACCGGCTTAGGACGGTTAAAACTTACGTATTTAAAAAGTTGGAATGACAATTGGCAATATTTACAAAAGTTAGTTTAAATCAGCTATTTACTCGTACAATAATTTAAAGATGTTCGAAGTGCTCGCCTCCTCTTTCCACACAGTTCAGTTTTGTGAGTTTAGTGAGGGTTACCCTGGCTCTAATAATATTCGTCGTGAATTCTAAACAGACCGATTCTTGTAAAAATACTTTCGTCTGTCCACAAGATGATGGCGTCAAGATTTTGTAACAGCCAGTTACAAAATTGTAGTCGGGGCGCGTAATCGGCTAGTGACAAATCCTGTACCTTTTTTAAGTGATAAGGATGTTGAACCGAACTTCAATAACTTCCAAACATAAGTCGCGCCTCTTGCCTAGTACTAGCCTATGGGTTGATAGATAAACACTTTTATTGCACTAATTACAAAATAAAACAATATAACAAATCCAGGAGAAAGTACAAATTAGGCGGTCTTATCGCTTTAAGCGATCTCTATTATCAATTAGCGACGTATTTTGCGGTAAAGAGCCTTAGGGGAGACTGGCGCTCTCCTACGATGTTGGGCATGCACTGGAACATGGAATGACGCAATCTTGATGGAATTGACGCGGTTGGGTATCACTGGTGAAACATTTCCTGTGATAACATTAAATTGTTCGTGACATCGTATAATAAAACCATTGGTAAATATTAGTTGGTTTGAGTATCGTCCCTGCACATTACGTAGTCAAGTCATTTTGTTGACACATTGTTAAATAGCACTACACTGTTACAACATCCAATCTACTGCAATCCTGTCAAGTCGGGGTGCGCGCGCGATAGTTCCGGAGGGACGACATGCGTCATCACACCTTATTATACAATGCGGAACTGATTTGGCGGCGTAAGCGCGTGCCGAAAGGCGAAAGGGGTGGCCGACCGGGCGCGGGCGCACACTATTGAAGTAGAGAAGACTTGTTTGATATTTGAATGTTAATTGTACATTTAATATTAAATTAACCCTTTGAACGCCGTCGACGGATATATCCAAAATCACAAAACGTGCCTGTGACGCCATTGACATTTATTTCCGTCTCGAACTTCGGAGGCAAATATGATTGTGTTGTATTCGTTTTTATTAAAAATAAATGTATATTTATAGACCATATCTTTTAAATTTAAACTTTACTAAAAAATATATTTCGGAGGCTTCCAAATCATATTTCGTACCAATCTAACGCTATTGACGTGTTAATCCGTCGATTAGTGATTTATTTATTTATATAAATGTATAAATAATTATGAAATGTACCTAAAGTATAGCTAATGACAGGTTTCCCTAATTAAAAACCAAACGTTTGTTTTGAGACACAGACTTGTGGACGCATTATACAATTTAACATGCAAGCAATAAACAAGTATTCAAATAAAAAAATAAAAATTAAATACTAAATACGAGAAGAGAGGAAACACAACACATGACCAACATATTATATACCCAAAGCGACCCAAAGCACTAATATGCATATATTTAAAAAATATGCATATATTTAAAAAATATATATTTGTGTATGTTACAATGAAAGTATAGCTACTTTCTAAATATAACTGTTAAATGTGTCATTCTATCAATGTCAGTTTGTTGGAAGTTAATAGAGATAGAATTATACTTTTAATCAAATTCAGTCCCTAATATTATTTAGCGATAGTAACGCAAGTCGCCCAAAGGATTACTTGTGTCTACTATATTTATAGAGAAATAATAAGTCAAGCTACAGAATTATTTTTTTGCTACATGATCAAACCTCTGATTGTATACTAAACCACGGGAAAATGATATAGCATCTAATAAACTAATTCGTCTTTTTAACCATACCAACTATATATTCCAAAAGAAAGCCCCAAATAAAGATTAACAACTATTTTAACTTGTCCTTCTGATTTATACATTGCTATCTAATTTACTAACTCAGCCACGGATGATTTTGATCATTTCTTTTCTTTTAAGTTTTATCGATATATGGATATAACGCCATACTTCACACTAAATTATTAAAAAAATACCCCTCCACACACGCCATTGACGCATTATTCCGTCACTAGGAGAGGGAATCAACTGCTGGACTGATATGTTCAATGCTTGTTTTTGTAAGGTTTTTTAAATAAAAATGTGTGTTTTTTGTTTCGAAACGTATTTAAATCTGTCGTTATTTACTTTATTTTATTACGTTTTACATCGCATTTTAATGATTTTTGATACAAGTTTATCGATAAGAGTTGAACAACACTGGTCTTTTGGTCTATTGCACTATCGAAAATAGGGCCCGGCGTGGGGGGCATATTCCATGTTTTTATGCCTGGCGTTCAAAGGGTTAATAGTACATTTAAAATTTATTATTGATCTATATTAAAGGGTTTAACATGATTTATAGGGTTTAAAAATATTCGGTTTTTGTATTAATTTATTTGCCTCATAATTAGGGGAAAGTACTATAAATCAAACGCCCCGTTGGTCTAGTGGTTTAAATACCGGGCCAAGATCTCGGGGTCCCAGGTTCGAATCCCGGGTCGGGCAACAAAAAGTTTCGAATTTTCGAACGTTGCTCGGGTTTGTGATCACCAACCCGCATTTGGCAAGCGTGGTGATTATGCCAGTACACCCATCATTGCTGTGGTAACTTGAATTTAATGATGGAGGCCTTTTCCCTGCAGTGGGATGATTATAGGCTGTGACTATCTATAAATCTTAGTTTAAAAGGATGCCAATGATATCAAAGTCATCCTCCATACAACGTGTTCCTTTTGATATCCCATAACTCTAGCTAGGGTATTCAACAGACCATAGTAAAGAATCAAATTGCATATGAATTATTTTTCCATTTTTTTTTTGTTTAATTTTTTCATTCAAAATAATTCTAAAAAGTCACGACTGTTTATGTAAAACACCCTTACCTTGTTATGAATGAACTTTTGAATGAAAACGATTTACTCGTACCTACTTATCAATGAAACACCCACACACGTCAATGTTTTTTACAAGTTACGCTCTCCCGCTACTTTACTTCTACACTTTAGTGTAAGTTTGCCAACGTCTCGCAAAACTAAGGATTCGTCATACTGGTTACATTTTTTTAACAAATTTAACTAAACTTTATGTTATATTCGAAACTATTGATTTTTTAACCAATGTTCTAGGGCGTTTTATGTTATTTTTACCTATAGAACATAACCTTAGAGTTATGGGATATCAAAATGAACACGTTGTATACAGGATGAAATTTTAACCACCTTTTAATATAGCAATCTACGAGACAAAACACAAATGACGTATTTTTTCTTTTGTTATAGTCCAGTACAAAAATGTCAAGTTAAAGCATTTAAAAAGTGTAGGCCAAAAATTATTGTAAAATAAAAAAAATTACCGACTTAAAACAAAAACTCAATAAAAAGTACAAAATAACACAAGAACAATGTTTTATTTTAAAACCTATTTACCTACTTACAATATTATTTTAACTACTAACAACTAAACAGATCGAAGTCGTTGCCGAGCCCAAACGATACAAAAAGAAGAAGAAGAAAAACCTCGAAAGTGGCGAAACGCGTCAAGGTTTTTCTTATATCGGTGTTGTAGTGTGGTAAAGGTCCTAGGCCGGTGTTAACAAGCGGAAATCATTAGCAAAATATTTTTCTAAATCCATAATTAGATGGATACTTATTACTTTTATTAAAACTACTACTTTAATATATTTTTTACAAATTAGATAGAATAGATAGACTTTACAATATTGTAGCTTATACATACTTTGTGAGATTCGATATTAACTCGGGTAATTTAAACAAAAAACAAAAAAACTAACTTATTTCGTACACATCACGTACAAACCTAAAGAAGACATTAAACAAATAATTGTAGAGGCGACAGTCCGTACTATTGGGTTGTAGTAAGAGATGGAGATTTGTAATAGGTATAGAATTAGTAATATGTTGTTATTCATTGTAAATAATTAAGCTATAAATCTACCTAAAATAAATAAATAAATACACTTGGAGTGAGGACAGCTTAGGCTTCCGATCACGGGCTCTGTAATGCGTGTTTATACTCATCAATGCGAGTAAAGACGGAGAATCAATCGCTGAGTGTAATATTATCTTTATAGATAATATACATCTTATGACAACATCATTGATATAACATATAAAAGTACATACACAATCAGCGTCAAAAATTGTTCCAACCTTAGAATAATAACACCTAGAAACCGAATGTAAGCACGAAAAACGCGTAACTAAAACTTAGTCAAATCTGGCTAACTTCGTTCCGCGAGCTGTCAGTGCTCAACGTCACGCTAAGTCAAACACAGCTCGCGAAAAAGAATTTATAATGACTGTTTGCACTATGAAGAAGTGTTCTATCCATAAACGTAGAATATAAGTTCTATCATATCAGAGAAACAAAAAGAAAGTGATAAAGTTTCATTTCACAGGTAAGTACTTACATTTTATACATTTTCTGTACGTAAATCGAATTAAAAACGAATAATTTGAAACACAAAACCCATCAAAATCAGTGTTGCTAGTTGTGGGAAAAAAAATTGCACACAGCTTTTTTGTTGGTTTTTAATATTGAGAAAAATATTGAATTTGCCATAACTGCTATTTAATACTGTTTAGACTAAATGTTGGTGTTATTAATTCTAAGAATTTATACAATCATACAGGCATTTAAATTTAAACACATTGAACGGTGGCATTAAATATGTAATATACTTATGAGTGTAATCATATTTTCTTATGTATTTAAAGATCATACCAAACACATGGCAAATCGTCGTATAACAAAACAACACGTTTTCCCATTTCTTGTGGGTAAACGCCCGATGATGGTAACTCTGAGGCCATAATTGTGTGCGTTAGAAGAGCGTAGATTTATTCAGCTTACGCACACAAGGATAATGAAATGGCACGCGTTTACGCTTACGTTTTGGTTCAGACGCGGCTTCTAGGTGTCATTATTCTAAGGTTCCAACTAAATGTGTACCCATTTGGTATAAGGATTCACTTTTGGTACAACGTATATCAATCAAATAGATACAACATGACATAAATATCCGTACTACTGCATGTTGACATAGTTTGGCCGGGTCATAAAGTTGACTTTGACATAAAATCAACGTCAAGAATTCAATCAAGGATTTTTTAGGTGTCATTTTTGTATCAGACTGTATCTAGTTTTTATTATATTATGTATATCGATGGACACCATTTACAAATAATTTAAAAACACTTTTCCTTAAAAGTAACATCTATTTAGAAGAAAACTCAGTTTGAAAGGAATATGATCTTGTTTTAATTACCTGGATGATAGAGTTTCAAATGCGCGTTGCTCGCCGGCGGACGTGGATGGCGCTGGTTCCTCCGTCTCCGACTGCGACACGGCCGACTTGTGGGAACGCAGTCTGCACGGTATTGTTAAAAAAGTTATGTTTCGACGGCTGTCAACGCTATATTCCTATCATTCAACATTGATATTTTCACAAATTATAAATCGTACTAATTTTGAGATTATACTCTGTCGAACAAAAAAATAATATAATTATTGAAATCAGTCACTCTGGTTTTTAGTTATTTTTAAATAATAAATATATGTATATGACAAAAATAAAGCTCTTCTTCTTTCGTCGGTAAAAATCCGGCTTAATATGTCGCACCTTCGCGGAAAGACTGTGATATCTCCAGATAAATAATTTAACAAAAAGTACTTTGAAACTTTTGTACTTTTTTAAAATATTACATTCAGTACATTCGCGGAAACACAGAAGATCTGTCTTATTCATATGTATGACCTTTATGTACGTGTGATTCATAATAAATTAATTTGATACAAGTATTTGAACGTATTCTTTTCATAGTTTAAATAATGACTGATATTATAATTGTAATAAAATTGCTAAAATATCATATGAATAAGTCAAATAATAAATTAATTTGAATTTGAATGTAAAAAGTATTTTCGTAGAGAAGCGACGTATCATACAAACCTCCTGGCGACGTTCCCGCTGCGCGTGGCGGAGCGCGGGCGCGGCGCTCGCGGCGGCTCGTCCGCGCCCTCCGCGCCCTCCGCCCTCATCGGCTCGTCCTCGCGGGGAACGTTGTTCACGGTGGTCGTTGAACCTGATAAGTCGAATACCATTGACACTATGCGACGAGTTTTTGCGCGGGAAACGAAAGATGGATTCGTAATTTTGTGAAATTATCCTAAGCGGCGTTTATTATGTTAGAGTGGTGGCATTGTTATAATAATGTGTCAGTGAGAAGGATAAATCGAATAAAAGTGAGAAACAAGGAAAGGCGTCCCTATTTGATTCTGAGACACGTTCTCGCGTAAAACTCCTGTAATCATTGAAATGTATAAACCAACCCATACATTTCAATAAGTTAGGTTAGTTTAGATTTAGGTTAGGTTAGGCTATTATGTTTATGTAAGTATTTATGATATTGAATGTTTTTTAAATTGAAATTTTAACTAAAGACTAGGCTGTATGGACTCGTCCGATGCCTTTCAATTTATATGAAAAAAAAAAACATTGCGACCAAAACATACAGGGTTTCTTCAAACACCACTAGTTAGCATCGCTTCGGCAAGAGGTCTCGTGCGTTGGTAAACATATTTTCTGGACTATGCTATTAATATTATAAACGCGAAAGTTTGTAAGAATGTTTGTTACTCTTTCACGCTAAAACTACTCAACGGATCTGAATGAAATTTGGCATCGCGTTAGTTTTATTGGCTGGAATAACATATAGGCTACTTTTTATCCCGTGAAAAGGTACGGTTCCCGTGGGATAATTTTAATGAACAGTTTTAAATGCAAAAATCCACGCATACGAAGTTGCGGTCAACAGCTATTTATAAATAATTGTGTAACGCGAAAGTTCTTGTAGGTACTTACTCGTATTTAATTACATTGAAAAATTCAAATAATTCAAAGTTGGTCCAGTAGTTTACGCAGACAAGAAAGACAGAGTTTTATAGCATTTAAACATTAGTAATGATTAAGTTACCTTCAGGCTTTTCCCCGTCGACGGGGTCGGGCGGCAGGTGCGCGTACTCGGGTATCTTCGGGCTCTTGAGGTCTTCTTCCGCTGACACCATCACCTCGTCCTGCGACGCCGCCTCCTCCTCCAACTCGGTTTTCAGTTCTACTTCTTGTCTGTTTTTAATTTAAGAAATTTATTGCGATTTTCTCTACTTTTTGTAGTATAAAATGAAATATAAATAATCATGTTGATTAGTTTTGTCTTCGGGACCTTGCAATAATGAGAAACTATGAATTCATAAAAACAAACATTAATGCTGTCGAAATAAGTATATAAAATATAAAACTGGTAAGACGACGCTGTTTAACCTTATTGGACATTGGCTATGTTGCATGAGTTTCTTTCAAAGTATATTCAAAAGAGGAATCGTTGTTGTTGATAGCCCGATCGACGTCGAATAATCAATTCTATCATTGATCGATCGTCGAACGACAAGCGATCGATTGGTCTGGTAGAAACTATCGATCGTCGTCGACTAATCCATTCTACCATCGGTCGATGCCAGCGATCGCTACTTTATCGGTCGTTTATTTCGTCGCCATAATATGAACTCACTCTTCAATGAACTGTCCGCAAATCTCGTGGTACTGGTTGAGCTCCTGCTTGTAGAGCAGGTGGCCGCGCAGGATGAAGTCGAAGTACACGCGCAGGCCGTCCGCGACCTCGCGGACTAGGTTTAACCTGATAAAAAGATTTTTAAATCTCAAATCAGTTGAACATTAGTCTAATAGAGGCCGGTTTCATGGTCTTAACACAATAGTAATGATAATTCTCTAGAAATGAATTATCCAACATTGAGAGCTATGATTTTGATTACACTTACGTCAAAATAAACAGCAAATACAAAAAGTATCAAGGTTATTTACTAGTATTATTTAGTTATTTAGTCTAGTACCCCATACGACAGGGTACTTAATAGTAGCTTAATTTGGGACTAGATGGCTCTGTGTGGCCCAGTGAGGCATGTCTTAAATATTTATTTATGCGTTGTAAACTCGGGCTCTATTTAATGGAAAATTTTTTTTGGCTTAGTTACTTTTCTAGTTCTAGTGACTTCTACTTCGTAGGCGTAAATTCCGCGATCTTAAGTCCAACGAATAAAGAGTGCGTTACTGACGAACTATTACTCGTGCTGCCATATCCTACCTCTCTGCATAGTTGTCAATTTGTATATGTCATACCTTGCAGTATAGGTTAGTCATGGCATTATTACTAATTTATGACAACTTATAGCATTTAGCATTTATATCAAAACATGCTATTGCTATGCTGGTGGAATTTCAATGAGCATGAGAAAGTTTACACTTTGAACAAAACTTCTCGAGATTTTTTTAATTTGCCAAATGATCAAAATTGACAAGTAATGCAAAATAAGACTATAAATAAAACTTGTTTTGTAAACAGTCTAAAATTATAGTACATAGGTATTATTTGTACGTTTTAAATTTTCACTCATTTGCAACGCCTGTAATATTTCTGCTTGGCCTAATGGTTGACTGGTAGAGAATGGCATTAAGTCCGCCATTTGTACCGTTTTTTGTATGTGCAATAAAGTTTTAATAAATAAATAAAATAAATAAATGAAAGCATTTCAATAAAGCAAAATAATGGCGTAATACAAATGTTGCAGCTATATTCATTCTTTCATTAATTGTTCGTTACATTCACGAATCTTCCACTTTTTGCAATCTGAAACTGTTTATGTCTGATATTGAAATGGCGTACGTCACTATTCTTAAGAAATAAATGAATGATTTCGATGCTATGCTTCTAGATTTTATCTATAACAAGACTTGTAGTTGTCGCTAACCGGCAGGAGACATCGAGCAGGTCCGGCCTCTGCGGCGGGTCGTGGCGGCCGCGCGCCGGGTGCCAGGCGCCCGACCGCGCGAACCACTTCACGAACGACTCCAGGATCTCGGCCGCGCACGGCGTCGCCGGCAGTCGAGACAGTCGTCCGCGCTTCACCACCAGGTGGTAGTCGAACGTGAGACGGTCTCTGGACGAACATACATACATGATGACTTTTTCATCATTTTCAATTTTTTTTTATAGGCAATTCAGTATTGTATTTAAGAGCCCATTTATGAAGTAAAAAATGTAAATCAAGATTTCACCCGAAAATATTTTACGCATCATAGTTTTAAATTTTTACGGCCCTAAGCCTGTTGAGGTATGAAGGGAAAATCAAAAACTTATGAATATTATCATAATGAATTAATGAGATGCGCATTGTGTAAAAAAAGTGTTGCTAGGAGGCCGTATCAAAAATTTTAGATTTTTGGCGGATATTATCAAAGTGCTTTATCTTGACATTTTTGTACTGGGCTATACCAAAAGAAAAAATATGTCATTTGTTTTTTGTCTCGTAGATTGCTATATTAAAATTTGGAAAGTGGTTTAAATTTCATCCTGTATATTATACATATTACATTTGTTTGTTCTATTTTATCACAAATAACAGACTATCCTTACAGGTTTAAACAAAGTTAGGGTCATATTTAAATACTGATCTGGTTTCTTCTTGGGATAGATACTTAAAGGTTATCAAGTATCTATCCTAACAACTGGATACTTTTGAAGCAATATTTTACCGATATGTCAAAATCATAAGAAAATCAGTTAAAATCATCAGTTAAAATCAGTTTTATTTCTGCAAATAGGCCCCAGGAGGCGCTTTTACACGTCCCAATTTAAACCTACCACTGCTTCGGGACAAGTCTGGGCTAGTGCCGAGAAGAAGCAGCGCAAGAAACTCGGTCACTATTGTCAGCCTCTTTTTAAATACATTTTTACAAGTTAAGGTAATTTTTACAAGGTTTAAGCAAGTACGAGCTGGGACAACTTAATGCCATACATTTCTATCATTTAAATAATCATTAACAGTGTAATAGCCCTTTTTCATTAAAATAACTTTGACATACGATTTAAGTTTATGTACAGGGAGTTCAGCAATATCCTTTGGTAATTTGTTGAAAATACGGATACAATTTCCCATAAACGATTTTCCTACTTTTCGCAGTCTGAAGCCTGGAACGGCAAGTTTATCTTTATTTCTAGTATTGAAATTGTGTACGTTACTTTTCTTAAGAAATAAATGTATGTTCTTACGAACGTAAACAATATTCTCGAGAATGTATTGAGAAGACACTGTAAGTATATTAATCTCTTTGAAGAGCTCTTTCAGCGAGTCACGGGGTCGAAGGCCGTAAATAGCCCGTACAGCACGTTTTTGTAATATAAAAATTGACTCAATATCTGCCGCTGAGCCCCACAACAGAATTCCGTATGACATTATGCTATGAAAGTAGCTAAAATATACTAATCTTGCCGTTTCAACATCAGTCAATTGCCTTATCTTTCTCACAGCATAAGCAGCAGAACTAAGTCTTCCAGACAGCACCCTAATATGAGCACCCCATTGCAAATGAGAGTCTACAGTTATACCTAAAAAGGTAGTTAAATCTACAGAGTTTAGTGGTTCATCTTTAACAATTATATGAGTAGCAGCAAATCTTACATTGGGCATGGTAAATTTTACACATTTTGTTTTATTTGCATTTAGTAAAAGATTATTTGTTGTAAACCAATGTAATAATTTAGAGAGGGTATTGTTAACATCATCAAATGAACATTTGCCCCTCTTAGTTTTAAAAATCATTGATGTGTCATCTGCAAACAATACCATCTCACAAAGATTATGTAAATAACACGGAAGGTCATTTATATAAATTAAAAATAGCAGGGGTCCTAATACTGATCCATGAGGGACACCCATAATAAGGGCAGACCCTGAAGACTCAGCTCCATTTATGCAAACCTTTTGTGTTCTGTCCTTAAGGTAAGAACTGATTGAAGATGCTTGTTTACAAATGCACACACAATTCATTACTTCAAAATAGTGATTACTGTTAGATACCAAATAGCGGTAAGGACAGTTCCGTAATGTATTGTGCTAACAAGTATCAACAAATAATATTTTGAAAAATCAATCATCGCGTCTCATACTACTTTATTTTACAATATTACGACCTTAAGTTCTAATTTAGAAATAAATAATAATTGTTATAAAAATATATATTAAGAATATTAATGTTGATTTAAACTTTCATGGTCACTATCACTAGAGTTATTTGATTCGGGATTTATACCATGTATTATGAGTTTCCGAT
The DNA here is from genome assembly GCA_949315895.1 of Anania crocealis. NCBI lineage: Eukaryota > Metazoa > Arthropoda > Insecta > Lepidoptera > Crambidae > Anania > Anania crocealis. The sequence continues at coordinate 8,123,679 of OX438869.1, forward strand.
ATTTCGGCACTGTTGCAAGCGCCATGATCACGGGAGAACTCAATATATCATATATATCATGTCATATCATATCGGAAACTCATAATAAATAAGGTACATGGTATAAATCCCGAATCAAATAACTCTAATATTAATGTTGTTCATTTATCTAATAAGATTCATAATTAACCTTTTACCTCTACTTGTATGTATATTAATTATCTTAGTATAGTAAGTATATTACTTTACTCAGTCATCTTTGTACTTAAGCAAACAGTTTGATAATCTACATAGGTAGGTAGTGAACATTTAGCATATAAAATTAGTCCTTGATAAATAACCTGTGTAACCAACCTGAGAGCGGAGGGCAGAGTGATGTGCGCTCGGCCGACGTGCGCGTTGGGCGGCGGCGGCGAGCGGCGCTGCGAGCTCGAGCCGGAGCCCGAGCCGGAGCCCGAGCCTGAGCCCGAGGCCGACGAGTCCGTGTCGCCGGCCTCGCCTTCTGTCGTCACATACACATTGCCTGAACATACAAATTTTGTTATTCGGCTATTAATTATGTTTGAATGGGAGGAGTAAGGGTAATATCATCATTATAAGCATGCAAGCTTGCAAGAATATTGTCAATAGAGAATCAAAATCATTCTTGATCTATAACATACACATTCACATGTACTGTACTTACCCGATTTATGAGTAAAAACACTTTTTTTTTATTTTAAATTTAAGGATTCATTTATTTATGTAGCACTTGATTACCAATGATAGTTGAATAGTGAATAGACAAATTGAATGCATAGACTAACTACGACTCCCGAAATCAATGGGCTTCCAAACAAGTACCTACTTATGTTTCAGAATACCATGGGAACCTCTGAGAAGTTTGAATTGAAGGTTTAGGTAAAGTACGGCAATTAATCTATACAAAATCCAAGGGCTACTCTTTCAGCATAGCAATTGTACCTTGTTTTCAGTTAAATAATTAAATTACTGATAATGTTTGGGAACCTCTGATAACTTTCAATTAAAGGTCTAGGTAAATCAAGGTAAGTAATCTGTTATATCTTTGGAGGATATAATGGTGGCAAATAAAATCCCAAGTAGGTGTAGAAATGCTATTGTATTGAAACGATGTTGTCAGTACGAAGGCGAGTGAGCAAGTGGGAGAATGATTAGACAAATTAAACTTAAGCTTGTGCGCAACTAACTCCGACGGTTTGAGTTTTGTTGCTGTGAAGATTTCGTAAGGCCCTATTGCCTTAACATATTCCCGGCCGTTGAAAGGTGACTTTCAACACTGAAGCTCTTCGGCCGTCGGTAGTTTGCAGAGTCGAGTTAAGGCGCGACGAACGCAGCCCTTTGTTGTCTTGACATCAGCTACCCTCGAAGTGTCTTTCGATCCAGGGATGAGTCGAAGTACGCGGCCAAGCCGCCAACCAAGAGGGTGAGTGTTGTCGTCGGCTATGAGGACCATGTCGCCTACGTTGAGCTTCTCAGAATTGATCTTCCATTTTGTTCTTTGCTGTAATTCGCAGACGTACTCTCTTTGCCATCTTTGCCAAAAGTGCTGGCGCATCCTTTCAAGGTGTTCGTAGCGGTTCAGCTGGCTATCCTTGAAATCCTTCCAATCTGGTGCTGGAGCAGCGGTCAATGGCCTCCCGATGATGAAATGCCCTGGGGTGAGGGAAAGGAGGTCGTTAGGATTGGATGACAATGGACACAAGGGACGACTGTTTAAAATCGCCTCCACTTGTGCAAATAAAGTAGTAATTTCTTCGAAAGTAACATGGCTGTTGCCAATAACATGCTTAATATGCTGTTTGGCCGACCTGATCCCAGCCTCATGAAGACCACCGAAATGAGGAGCCATTACAGGTATGAACCTAAATCGTATGGATTGCTGACTTGCAAAATCGGAAACTGGCTCGCGCACTTGTTGTATGAACGTTCCTAATTCTTTTGCAGCGGCAACAAAGTTGGTTCCATTATCGCTAAATATTTCTGTTGGTTTTCCTCGACGCGCTATAAATCGCTTGAGGGTCATTATGAAAGAATCCCTTGTCAAATCACTAACAGCTTCGAGATGAACGCATTTATATCGCATGCAAACAAACAAACACAAGTAACATTTTACTAAGCGGCTTCCGCGTCCCTTGCGATTTAGTATGTAGAAAGGACCGGCATAGTCGATAGCGACGGCCGAAAAGGCATGACCTGGGTCTACGCGTTGCGAAGGTAGATCCCCCATTAAGGGTTGCAGGGTAACGCCCCGTAGGCGCCTGCACCGCACACAGTTGCTGACTACGCGTCGAGCTAACCTGCGGCCGTTAACTGGCCACACAGTCTCCCTAACTGCTGCCAGTAATAATTGTGGGCCCGCATGCATTTTATCTATATGTTCGCGTTCAAAGTATAATTTTGTAAGTCTGTGTGACGCGTGAAGTAATATGGGATGTTTTTTCTCGTACGCATAGCATGATGCATCTAAGCGACCACCTACACGTATCAACTGGTCTTTGTCTAAAAACGGAGATAGTGATAACACCTTAGATTTGCTATTTAACTGTTCACCGCTCGCGAGCAAATCGTATTGGGAATGACTCACGCTGGGCGATAACGCATAGTGAGTGCAATGACTCACGCAGCTCGTCAGCTGACAACGAAGGTACCTACGCGCCGGTCTTGTTTGTTTCTAAGGTTGAATATAAATCGTAAGACGTATGCGAATGATCTTTGCAATTTATTAAGACTCGATAGGTTCTCAAAATTGATTAATGGTTCACATAAAGTAGCAGAATGTGTTTTCAACACTGATAACACCTCAATGATTTTATATAAAATTTTAATTAAATTGAATTTAATTTATTACCTAATGTGCCACTGCCTTTCATCTGTTATCAGCTGATTCGGGAACAGTGGCGTGATTGCAGTTTATAGTGGTTTGCTTCGAACATGAAGGAAGAGGTCCGGATATTAACCAACCTAAATGTGAATTCCTCAATTTGGGTTTATTAGGTCCTAATGATTTTTGCTCATTACCTAAAATATCCCAGAATAGGTCCGCGCCTATTAATACGTCTATGTTACCAGGTTCATGAAATGAGGGATCAGCTAACTGTATATCGAACGGTAAATGTAGTTCGTTTATATCAATAGGTAATTTCGGTAGACGACTTGTTATCTGCCTTAGCACTGGGCATGATAAAGTAGCATTGAAATTGCTATACAATGATTGTATTTTAATATTACAACTATCAGTTATGCAGCTGGTTGCCTTATTTCCTATCCCAATGACCTTTATTGAGTCAATTTGATGAGATGGTAATGATAATTTATTTTTTAAAGATTCGGATATAAAACTTGATTGGCTGCCACAGTCTAAAAGAGCTCGAACGTTAATCTTTTGCTGACTAACTGGATTCGAGACTTGTATTAAAGCAGTTGACAGTATAATTTGGCCTTTAGTTTGAATTGAATTGTTGCAATAATTATTTATGATTACATTGTCTTCCTCGTCAATAGATGCGAGGTGGTCGACTGACTGTGATTCTGACGGACGATGCAGTAGGCTATTATGTTTCTGAGCGCAGCCCCGCTCGCGGCAAGTACCCATCCGACAGGCAGACGCATAATGACCTTGTCGTAAACAATTAACGCATAATCTATATTTCGTTGCATCTGATATCCTATCCTCTACGCTTTTAGCTTTGAAGGTAGGGCAATCATATATCCTGTGACGTTCGTTGCAAATAACGCACACTAACACATTACTTTGCCGGTTGTTACTAAAACTCGTACTTTGCCTAGGGTTGCTAACGCCCGCAAATGATTTTAAATAATTAGGCTGTCCGTGTTTCTGGTGGTTATTGTTTAAGCTAGCACGAGCATACTTTGACGAATGGCTATCCAACTTATTCGAATCTGATTTATTGTTATCGGACCTATTGTTTCGATTTAATGATTCTAATACGTTAGCTCGGTCTATAATGAATTTAAAAAATTGTTCTAACGACGGCGTATCATCATTTAAATTATTACGATACTCTTCCCATTTAATAAGAGTGGATGAATCTAATTTTGATGACAGCATAAATATTATTAAAACATCCCACTTGTCAGTGGGCAGCCCTATGCTGGCCAGAGCTCGCAAATTCTTAGTGACGTTATCAACTAACATTCGCAGAGAACGCTCGGTTTCCTGCGCAAGTTGCTTCATATTTAACAACGCGTTAAGATGATAGTTAATTAGCACTCTTTTGTTGTCATATCGACTGCACAGTAACTGCCATGCCCCGTTATAATTATTACTAGATACTTCTAGATTTGCGAGGACCCTGGAAGCGTCACCTTGCAAATACGAATTCAAGTAATGAAACTTGTTAATGTCTGAAATGCGATCGTTCTTATGTATAAGACTCTCAAATGTGTCCCTGAATTCCAACCAACGGAAATACTTACCATCAAATGGGGCAATTTGAATTTGAGGAAGTTTTAAACCTATTTCGTGAAGAGGGTCGTCGATACAACAAGTGCTATTGTGAACAGAACTACGTCTATGTTCACAGGCATCCTTTTTTTGAAACCTTTCAACCAAACTTTTTGCGGTAGCTATAAGAAAAATAACGTCTCGTTCTATTTTATCGCGTTCATCGATTTCCGCTGTAATGTTGTCGGGTTTTAAGACCTCGATCTCATTTTGCAAGTCATCAATCTTAACGGACAATGCTTCGAATTTTGCAAGCTTTAAAGTTAACTCTGTCAATTGAATATCACTTAAATCATTTTCGTTTTGGATAGACACTAAATATTTCTTAAATTTCGTGATCTGTCCCTTAGCGGACGATCGTCTTGTAATTAATTGGCTATAACCAATTGAGATTTGCTCTTCTTTAGTAGGAACAGACATTATGTTTAGCAGCTAAAACCGTTACAATAAAAATAAATATGGAAGGTAGAAATTAACAAAATTAACTAAATGGTTGCAAACAAAATAATAAATTGGAATAGGCTCACGTTCCTCGTTTCGGCGTCACCTGATGAAACTGGAATGCAGCTGAGATAGGTAGGTAGGTAGGCAGCTCGGTAGGTATTCGAACCGGTGCGGTGCGATAATCCGACGCGAAGTGCGTGTGACCTGGAATGTTCGGCAATTTCGCTAAATATCGACAATATTTATACGCAATTCGTTATCAAAACTGTGAAAGACTGTTAAAATATTAATATGTAATGATTTTAGTTTTATAAATAATGTAGGTAGGTAGTTCGATTTGAGAAAAGGTTGATGAAATTTACACCTAAATAGGATTTAACTCGACTTAAACACACTCTTAGTACTTGATTTACACAAATGGATTAGTATTATGAACTGTTAGATAGGAATTTAAAGGTATTTGGAAGTCTGGATGAAATTGGGATTGTGAAGGAAGGCACTTATCTTTCGGTAGCCGCGTTGCTGACGATGTGATGCTTTTGCTGCACCACTGCTCGTGCTCTGGCTCCCCGAATTGTCCTTGATTCCTCGAATAGTTCCCGTTGAACCCGTGGCTTTAGTCTACCCACTGCAAGGCTCCAATAAAATTCTTCATCCAACCGCCGTTGTCTTCGTTTGAATTTTCTTAATAATTTTCGTAGTCGCGGAATTACTGATTAGATTTTAGTTCCCCTCATGGGCCACCATGTTATATCTTTGGAGGATATAATGGTGGCAAATAAAATCCCAAGTAGGTGTAGAAATGCTATTGTATTGAAACGATGTTGTCAGTACGAAGGCGAGTGAGCAAGTGGGAGAATGATTAGACAAATTAAACTTAAGCTTGTGCGCAACTAACTCCGACGGTTTGAGTTTTGTTGCTGTGAAGATTTCGTAAGGCCCTATTGCCTTAACAAATCTGTGCAAATTGTTATCTGCCGTAAATCACTAATATAAGACGCTTTATTCTTTGTTAACCAATACAAGATAAACCACCACCAATCTAAAAGAAAAAATCAAATAAAAACAACAAACCATCAGGCTGTGTGCTACTCGAAGAGCCGTCATCACTGAAGCCCTGCCGCGCTCGCTTCGCGGGGCCTGCCACCGTGCCCGTGCTTCCCTTTTTTCGCTCCCGTCGGTATAGATAAGCACCCCTTTTGGACAGAACAAACATAATGTTCACTTAGATGTTCACTCACTATCCGAACAGACACTACTGCTGGAAAGCATCTGTCATTTTGTATTTTGCTTACCCACATGTAAAAATGTATTTTATAATAATTATGAACTTATATATTATGTAACCGACACCAAAGAATCTATGTGCCACGCGCGCCGCATTGACGCCGCAAATGAGGCACGCCAATATCAGTGTAAACAATTGTATGGTTTGTCAAACAGAAAATATTGCCAAAGATTTATTAACAAAGTTACATATTAGTTAAAGCAAACTTTCCTTGAATAATGTGTAATTAGATGGTTTGCGGTGTACCAAAATTATGATATTTTCATTGATTCTTTTTTCGCCCTGAGAATAGATGGTAAAGTTAGCTTAAAACTAGAGTATAGAGTAGCAAAATGTATGTATCATTAGATGGCCAGTAGAACAATAAGCTTATGTATTGGATAACTGCCTAAAAATTTGTCAAGTGAATATCTGGTCCATCATTAGTAATGTTAATTTATGTACTTCAAACTGCATTTTCATTTATAATTTTTCATCTATGCCAGTTATTAGCCCTTTGTCTAACTATTATAATTTACATATTAATGACTCACAATTGCAGCTGTGATTTTTCAGCAAGGTCCCTCTGAAGCTGTCTGTTTTCTTCTGTATCTTTGAGAACAAAGTCTTCGCTGACACAACGGTCCCACGAGGAATTCCAACCCTGGAAGTGGATAAGATACTCCACTGTTCGCCGCCCACGCTTGTCCTTACTTTCTATTACTTCCAGCACCTGTTTTGTGTAATAACTAACTATGTATATCTTCACTACAACTAACTAAATTTCAGATACTCCTGTCAGCAATTCTTTAAAATCATGATTTCAAAACATGAATTGCTTGTATATAATCATGCAAACTTATATATTTTATTAAGTAAGAAGTAGAAAACTTAAAATACACTTGTAAAATTTATCAAGTTTTGAATACTTAAAACCCTAGCACTGATACACACACTTAAGTTTCTTTTAGAAAGTTACAACTAAAGCATTACAGCTAAAATTATTAACCAATTTCTAAAAGATAATAATGTTATAATACAAATGTATAAGTGGGGAGTGGCCGGTCAAGACCCAACCACACCCTATACATGCTCTATATAAATATGACTATCACAACATTTTATTAATTATTAAAAATCCTTATTTTATTAAATTTTCTTGTATATAACATAATTATTATCACTAGTATGTGAAAATAATTTAAGGTAGTTGCTTAATTTTTACTTAGTTTGCATCACAACTTCATATATTTACTTGAAACCACACCCAACCCCGCCCATGCAAACAAAGATATTTAAAGAAACTGGAGAAGTTACAAATTCTATCACATTAAAAATTACTTTTCAATGCAGGTTTAAAATGTAGTTAGTAGCATGTTTAGCTGATTATACTTCCAAATTACTGCAACATGAATTTAAAACCTAAGTCATAAAAATGGATTTTAGTACTTATACGGATTATTACGGATACAGTTTATCTTCGTTAGAGGTACCTACTTTTATTTAATAGTGAATTTCGCTGTATTATTTTGAAGTCTTTATAGTGTAACTTATTTAAAGTGTAAGGTTAATAAACAAAGTTTTTGTTTTGCTTTTTTGGTTATAATGAAACAAGAAGACACCGAATCAACTGTTAAATGTTCTTAATGATAGAAATAGTTAAGAAAATACAAGATTACCTTAGAGTCGTATAAAACTTTAGCCTTTGTTGGATCAGGTTCATAGCACAAAACCCGTTCGCCTTCACTGAATTTATAACGGATTCCCCTTGTTGATACCATTTTAGTACTACTAAGGTATGTGAGCGTGCTTCTAAAGGTTAAAAGTTACTAAGACAATATTAAATTACGTAAGTTATCAAAAAAAACGCCCCAAAATCCTTGTATTATCGGAGAAATGCAACACCGCCAAAATAAAAAGAATAATATTATGATATTATATATGACTAGACTCTAGTTTTAACACTATTTAAGTTTTAAACTATTATAAGACATCGGCAACTTCCAGCCAACGCCTATCACGGAATACTAACTAAATTATTTTATATAGAAAAATATGTTTTTGTTTGGGCGTCGACCGAACCGAAGTTTGTTTGCAAACTGTCAGAGTGACGTTATTGTTTCTTTTATATGCCTTGTTTGCTTGCTAGCTTGGACATAAGTATTATACAGCTAAGTAGAGATAGAATTAACAAGATGGTATTTTTAATGGTATTTTTACTAAGAAAAAACAGGATCACTTAATTAACAACATTGTATTTTTGTGACTCCAACAGAATCATTTTGATTAATTACTTTCTTCGTTTAGTGTTAAAGGCCCTTAAACTTTTTTGCTAATGACAACGACCGATTTACTCAGACCGACTCAAAACCTTGCTTTCCGTGAGTTTTTTCTTGGTAGTTTTTTTCTAGCTTGGATGGTTGAACCATTATTTATTACACACTACATAAATACGAAAAACTTAATTCCGATATTGACAATCACGAATTTCAAAATACCGATTTTTATAATTCCGAATGATACAGGATTTATGAAAATCACAAATCCGATCTATCATAAGTCCTAATATTATAAAACCTAAATTTTAAAATTCCTAATGTTTATAAGTACTATTTTCAGAATGCCGAATTTCATGATCCCGAATCATATCAATTCCAAATCTTTAATAATTCGAAATATCCGAAAACACATAAAACCAAAAACTAAATACTTGATTGTTTTTTTATTCATAAAAATTCATTTTTTAATTATTTTTTTTTGGCATAGCACGGCTTGTGCATCAGCCACAGCGAAAGGTATGAATAAAAAGGTAGGGAAACGGATATACAAAGTAAAAGGACGGAATTCTATTCTAAAAAGAGAGGATCAGAGAAGTAAAATACTACATACAATATTTACAATTTAATATTGTTTTTGTTTATATACAAGGATATACTGTTATATACATCATAATTACACATATTAAGAAGGATATTTATAGAAGTTGGAAAGGGGATTCGGAGGGATAAAAGGGATGACATGAAACAGGATCTATCATATAATGGACAAGCAAAGAAAATATGGTTTAAATCGCCAACACCAGAACCACACTCGCACAAATCACTGTCTACAATCCGTAGTCTAGCAAGATGGGCAGGAGAAACTACGTGACCTAATCTCATACGAATAATGCATGATGTAGCTAACTTTCCAAGTTTAATACTAAAAAACCAGGGTTTAATGGGAACAGTTTCCTGAATTGATTTATAAATTTTACCTTTATTTTGACTACTCTGATTCCAGACTTCCTCCCAAGATGTTCGAAGGAATTGTTTTGGAAGAGTAGCCAGATCACTGCAAAAGTTTTTATATGGGTGGATATCTCCACATGTCACAGCATCGTTTGCCAGCCGATCCGCTATAACATTTCCTGTGATACCACAATGACTAGGAATCCACGCAAAGTGGACTACTAGGCCTTTTAGATGAATTTTATAAAGCAAGTCTCTACACATTATTATAGCATTATTGTTGGAATTACATTTGAATGGGAACTTATTCAGTGCTTCTATAGCACTTTTAGAATCTGTGAAAATAACTGTTTTATTCAATTTCATAACTAAGATGTACTCTAATGATTTTAGAAGACCATAACATTCTCCAGTAAATATTGAAGATTTCGTGGGAAGTTTTACCTTCTAAACTATTTTATACTGATGGTGATAAACCCCTATTCCTACAGGCGATGAAGAATGTTTAGAAGCGTCACAGTAAATGTGATGCCAATCATGCCAGTCTCTATCCAGAATAAAATTTAGGTTAGCATTTGCATATTGATCATCTTTATGAATATTTAAGTTTGTGTGAATATCAGGAGAAATAATTAAAGATTGAAAGCTATTGCAAAAAATAGGAAGGTACTGGGATCTATGTATAGGAGACTGTAGGGAAGTAAATTTGCGAAAACTTATGACTAAACATGGAATTTTTTTATGACTCCAATACGGGGAAGTATCAATCAGATTAGATAGAGTATGTAATTTAGAGTATAAAGGGTGAGACAGAAGTTAAAAGGAACGAAATAAAAAATTATCACATAAGAATTGTCGACGTAATGGCAATAGGGATCACAGCATTCCATCTGAAGGGCATTAATGGGGCTAGATTTCATTGCACCAGTTATGATTCTGAGAGCCTTGGACTGAATACCGTTAAATTTATCTAAAGCAACTACACTACACGGTTCCATAAAAAAGCTAGCATAATCCAAGATACTTCTAATAATAGCATTATACAAAAGCTTTTGAGAAAAAGGATGAGATCCCCACCAGACACCTGATAAACATGGGTGCCCTTCGGTTCGCCTAAAATTTGAAGTCCTAATTTCATTTGGCCGAACCGTATTGGCCTAAACTTATAACGTATAATTATTATCTAGCCTAACAGTTGTTTTCGCACTATCATAGTTGGGTCTAAAAATTTAAAAACCTAATTTTAGTATGTCTAATATCGAATTCACTAAAATATATTCGCATCTTTCTTTTGGCATAAAGCTAAGAATGAGAGCCATAATTTTATTTAAACCGAAAAAGTTAAAAAAATGAATCGCTCACAAACCGACCCCAAGGAGTCTTGTCTGCCCTACCCCTAGAGTGTAATTTAAAAGCGCGTAGGCGCGGAGGGGCGAGGCGGCCCGCGGGCTGAGGAGCAGGAGGCTGTAAGCGAGGCGCCGCGGCTGAGGCTGGCCGGCGCAGCCGGCCAGAAAGCCGAAGCTGCGGGGCTGAGTGTAAGCCATCTGCGACGATTATCACGCGTGGGACCGCCGGAGCCCCGCAGCACCGAAGCCGTCACGGAAGTCTGATTGTTTGGATGCATGCATGATTGCTTGTTTGCATGTATGTTTGCTTGATTGCATGCACGCCTGCTTGCTTGTATGCACGCTTGTTTGTTTGCAAGCATGTATGCTTGCTTGCTTACTTGCTTGCATGCATGCTTGCTTGCTTGCTTGCTTGCATGCCTGCATGCTTACTTCTTTAAAATATTGATAAAGTTTTAACTTTTTGCGAATAAAAATTTGGAACTGTAAATGGTAGGTGTTAGGATATATTCGGCTAAATGTTGCATTTGGCAAATTATAATACGGCGATATACAGTAAGGCGTAGTAAATATAGGCTAAGCACGTTTAGGAAGAGTGAAGCTGTGCGAAAAAAATTTAGGCTTAAAGTTTGTGTGCCAGTGACAATTAGGAGTACAAATAATTCGGCAATCCGATATATACCCGATAAACATCGTAAAATATTTAACATCTTTTCACATTTCCCAATAGCATAATAGCAATGGGAGATAAAAGATAATTTAGAATCTAAAATGATTCCTAAAAACTTAGCCTCATTACCAACAGGGATGACATCTTCATTAAAGTAAACAGTAAAAGGGGGAGGGAGGCGAGATCTTGTAAATAAAATAGAAATACATTTCGAAACAGATAAACTTAAGTTATTCCTATCTAACCAATCTCAATGCAGTGATTTTGTAGATAATAAGTATTCGAGAAAATTAAAATTCGATTTTACGTAATGGGGGCTATCGCTAGTGAATTTGCCACTAGAGGCGCTAGTGTCGCGTGCGGTCCAATATCATTCACTTTGTACTGGTTTTAGCGGGATTTGTTGCATAAATTATAATTTCTTTAATTTACCTGCTGGAAAGTGATCTCCTTCGTATAATATCGCAAATATGGATTATTTGGCGATTAAAGTGAACGCTTTAAAAGCGGAATTAAGAAAAAGCGCAAAAATAGGCGGCCTCAAGAGCAACTATTTCAGAAGTTAGTTTGTTGATATCAAGATAGTTATTTATAAACAATATAACCTTAATTAGATTCAAGATATAACACTTTGTTTCGGCACCAATCGCCTTTGAAAGCTATTCCTCCGGACCTCAGTCTACAGTGGCGCCAACTGGTGAGCAAAGAAACGGTAGTCCCCATTCTAATAAAGATAAAGAAGAAGTGAGCTGTGTACTTAAGTTTTCAACGGACTGCCCTTGAACGTAGAAAACTAAGTCATCAGCATATTGCAGAATTTTAATTCCATCTACGTTTGTTATCGCCGATTCAAGGTCGCAAGTGTAAATATTGTAAAGCAGAGGGCTTAACACAGAGCCTTGAGGTAAGCCCTTAAAGACTTGCCTAGATTTTGTAATATTTCCTTGTTGAATATGAAGGAAACGACCAGATAACATATTCATAATAAGGTTTACTATTTTGAAAGGAACGTTTAGTCCAAGGAGTTTATCCTTGAGGATTAGTAATGAGACATTATCGTACGCAGCTTTTATATCTAAGAATGCCGCTAAAACTGACTGATTATTTGAAAAAGCTAACCGAATATCAGTTATTAGTAGGGCAATACTATCCATTGTACTTCTGCCTTTCGTAAAACCATATTGACTATTGGATAACAAATTGTTGCTCTCGAAAAACCATTCCAATCTGTTTTTAATAAGATGTTCCAATAGTTTAGCTAAGACTGACGATAGTGCAATGGGGCGGTACGAAGATGGGTCAGTGGTAGGTTTGTTAGGTTTGAGAATAGGAATAACTTCTTGGGCTTTCCAAGAAGGCGGAATATTTCCTGTTTGAAATATAGAATTAGTAAGGTTTAGGTAGTAAATAAGCACATCATCACTTTGATGAGATAAAAATGAATAGGGGATTCCGTCCAACCCTGGGGCTGAGTCTTTGACGTAAGATAAAACTCCTTTCAATTCGGTGAGGGTGAAAGGAGAACTGATAAAGGGTTCTTCATTATTAGGAAGAGCTATAAAGGAAGGTAATAATTCTTGCTGGGGGACAAAAGGAGGGGCTAGGTTATCAAGAAATTGATCTAATGTAGTGTTATCTAGAAGAGGAGGCGTAGATTCTTTGAAAGCGGATCTAAATCTCCGAAAATTGGACCAAATAACTGAAGGGGAAATATCAGGGGATATTGAAAGACAAAATTTCTTCCAACCTTCCCATTTTTTTTGTTTAAAAAGCTTTCGAGTGGAGGCTATTTCTTTAGAAAGACAGTTAAAATTGTCTATAGTGGAATGGTTTTTGTAGGTAATTTCTGCTTCTTTTCTCTTTTTAATAGCAGCAGAACATTCCTCGTCCCACCAAGGGGGAGAAGGAAATCCTTTTCTGTTTTTTTTAAGAGGAATTACTTTATTGGCAGTGTTTATTAATAAAGAAGCAAGGGAATCAGCACATAAGTCTTGATTATTTTCTTTTATTTCTGGGAGTGAGGAAATGCTGTGTATAATCTGTTGTCTAAAAAGTTGCCAATCAGCTGTATTTGTTTTGTTTATATTATGTTTCAAACGATGATTATGTTTGTAGTCTTTTTTTATCTGGTATATTTGAAATACTTATAAAAATTGGATAGTGGTCACTACCGAATGTAGAATAATGAGTAGCCCAATCAATGGTAGAAGCTAAACATGGAGAGCAAAGCGCTAAGTCAGGGGCACTTTTTCCTTCATGAAGTTTGGTTCTACGTGTGGGGCTGCCTGTATTTAATATGCATAAATTTGCTTTTTCAAGAATATCTAACACCCTGACTCCATAATGATTTGAAGTACTACTTCCCCAGCTCACGTGCTGTGCATTAATGTCTCCGGTAATCAAAAGAGGTCTTGGGAGTGTAGTTATTATGGATTCAATTTCGTCATATACACCGTGAAATTTTAGTGGTTGTTTTCCCGCAACAGAACGATTTACCTTTAGTAGCACCATCGAATCGTGCGAGTTATTTTTTGAAAATAAAGATATCGTTGTTCTCAAGTAATCAAAAAAATAATCATCAACTCAAAAGCGTGAGATACGATAGTATCTTTACAAAATGTGACGTGTTTGGGTACTGCTTGCCGCACGAAATCAATGTTCAAAGTAAAAGAAGCTCAACGCACTAAGTAATACAGCATAAACTGCACCGCGCGAGGGGTACCATTGGTTCGAGGTTGCTCTCGAGTTTCGTTTATCACTATCGTGAAACTGCTATTTTTTTATTTGAATAAAAAAAAACTGCACAAATCTATTGTACTACTAAGATAGAATCATTTTACTGCGGGAAAACAACCACTAAAATTTCACGGTGTATTGCTGAGGTGGGTTTTGGAATATAGAGTGCAACAAAGCAAATTCCATTTATAGAAGCTGCAATTATTGCAAAAGTGTTACTGTGTGGAGGGAGGGGGATATGTTTAAAAACAACTGAATGGCTAATAAAAAGAGCTACTCCACTATAACCATCAGACCTATCCTCTCTAATGGAGGAAAAACCTGAAATTTTAAAGTTCATGTTTGGCAAAAGCCAAGTCTCCTGAACGGAGACAACGATAGGGTTGTATTTATTTATTAAATACAACAAATCAGATTTTTTGCTTAATATACTACGGCAGTTCCATTGGATAACCGTAGGATTAACCATACTTACTATTAGTTAAATTATTTTCTAGTGTGTTCTCAATTTGGGCAACGATGGACGGTGTTGAATTTGAAGTTGAATTAAATTGTGACAAAGTATTTATAAGAGTCAACATAATTCCTTGACTGATAAATCAGATAAGGAACTGTCACTTAAATTATTATTGTTTATTACTGTACCATTTTGAGACAGAGGTATGTTATAATCTTTTATAAGTGCTGCATGAGTTAAGCGGTCATATCCTTTTTCATGTTTGTAGGGACTATTTGGTTTTAATAAAATTGTTTTTTTTTGTATGAAGTTGGTGGTTTTCTTACAGGAGCTGATGAGTTTAATTTAGGTGTTGGTTGTTTAAAAGATTGAGAGGGAAATGAAGTCAGTACATCTGCATAGGATTTTGAAACAGGGGGGTGTAATTTTAAGGCTTCTGAATAAGAGATGCAGCTGTTAGCCATGGTTTCTTTAATTGATTTTTGTCTATTAAATTCAGGACATTTTTTGCTATTGGCATAATGTTGTCCAGAACACAGACAACAAGAAACATCTTCTTCATCCACTGAACAACCATCACCTGTATGGTTTTGACCGCATTTAAAACACCTAGGTGTTGATCTACATTGAGTTTTAATGTGACCATAACGGCAGCAATTATAACATTGTACTGTTGGATATATATACAAATCTACAGGCAAGGCATTATAACATGCAAAAACTCGTTTAGGCAGAACTTGCCCATCAAAGGTGAGAACTACAGTTTCAATTGGTGTAAATTCAGTCTTTCCTTGTACTACAGTTTTTTTCTTTAATCTTCTTACTTTTATGATATGACCACAGCCTATTGGGACTGTAATATTGTTTTGTATATCTTCTTCAGTGAAGTCACAAGGTACACCTCGAACTACTCCCATACGTGTTACACTAAATATTGGGACAAAAGCTTTATAATGGCGGGACTTCAATGTATTACTATTTATAAAATCATTAGCACTGGTGTGACTTGAGAATGATATTGTCAATCTGTTTCTACCTATTTTCTTCAAAGATCCATCAATAATGTGTTTGAATTTGTTTTTTTTTTTAAAAAGAAACCAAAACTGACTGGGTGAACATAACAGTTTTCATTGGGCGAGGCTGGCTCTCGTTGCACATGAACAACATATGGAGATACATCTGAGGCTTGGTAAAGCTCTCTACCATGTGAGACATTTGGAATTGAGTCAGGTAAGATTGGAGTAGGTTCCGGTGCTGTGGATAATGTCGAGGTTTCGGTCACATTAGATTGGTAGCTAGGACGAACTGCTGGAGATCTATCGCGTGTATCGTCAGTTACGCACTGACAATCAGCGTCATTTAAAGCAATGTTAGATGACTTGTGATGCTTCCTACGTTTTTTGTTGCAATGCTTACATATTTTCTTTGCTGAAGACCTTTTTCGTTTAATACCATTCATATTAGTCTCAGAAGCATCAGTAGCAACTACTGACCCCTCCGTATCCCTGTCTGGATGATTGTTATATGCCACAGTAACAAATTGAGAAACTTGAGGGGTCCCTCCTCCGGGATCCTCAGGTTCTTCCATGGCGAACAAAGAAAATTAAATTAACTTACCAAAACTCAGCTAATTATATACAAAAATAGATAGAACTAAATGAAAATATAACTAGGAACTACTTTTCTTCTACCTTTTTGATCCAATATCCTACAAATTAATTTAACAAAAAACAGCTAAGAAAAATCGACCACCAAACACGACGTTTCCCGCGCTTTTTCTATTTTTTTTTTAAATTATTTTTTATTTTCCGGAACCTAAGAATCTACCGGTAATATTATATTATTACACAATACTAATACATATTATATGCTACTCTCACTTGGTGCTGCCAAGTGCAAATGCATGCATGCAATTATACATGCAGGCAAGCAGCATGTATGCAGGCTACCATGCATGGATACATGCCACAAGCATACAATCATGCATATAGGCAAGCAAGCAGGCAAGCATGCATGGATTCGGGCAAGCAGGCAAGTATGCATGGAATCAGGCAAGCAGGCAAACATGCATGCATGCAGGCAAGCAGGCAAGCACGCATGCATTTAGTTTTGCTCTTCTCCGGCTTTTAAATTGCAGTCTAGCATTGGGCAGACAATTGCCACGGCAAAAAGACCACAGCGAGTCGGAATTCAATTAAATTCTTTATTAATACAATGAATTTTCGGAAATTTAAAATTCGTTATAAAGTTTTTCGGGTTAATAACACAACGGATTTTTCATCCTTCGTATTAATGAGATTCGGAATATAAAACATTCGTACTTTTGATATTATGTAAAATGTTAATCATGGTTTTGAGTATATATCCGAGTCGGAATTTTGATTCTTCGGAACTCTTATATTCGGAGGTTTGAAAATCGGAATATTCAATTTCGGAATTAACCGGTAATATTATTACACAATTCTAATTTATATGCTACTCTAACTAGGTGCCGCCAAGTGCAAATGCAAGCATGCAGATAACATGCATGCATGCAAGCAAGCGTGCAATCATGTATGCAGGCATTGCAGTGATAAATTAGGCTAAAGAGGAAGTTTAAATTGTAGTAATCGACAATGCTAAGGGAGTCAAATTTAAACGTTATAAGTCCTCATTAAAACTTTCATGACACTCGTTTGAATGCTGGACTGTGTAGAGGCATCATCTTTATCTACCTACTACACTTTTTTAAATTGTAGTTAATATAATATTATATTAAAAGCCATAATAACTAAGATCTTCGTATTTCATTTTAATACTCCCGAATTAAACGACCTATTGGTCTAGTGGTTTAAATACCAGGCCAAGATCTCGGGGTCCCGGGTTTGATCCCTGGGTCGGGCTACAAAAAGTTTCGAATTTTCGAACATTGCTCGGGTTTGTGATCACCAACCATGCAGGAAAGCAGCAAGCAAGCAGCATGTATGCAGGCTAGCAAGCACGCATGCATTTAGTTTTGTTCTTCTCCGGCGCTGCGGGAAGTGCAGTCCTTCCGCCCTTGCGTAACAAATCTCTGGCACCCGGGCGAACTGTAGCGGCTGATGCTGGTCGCCAAGCTGAAGCTGCGAAAGAAAAGCTGCTTCTATACTGCGAGTGAGGACTGCTCTCCCTCCGCGCCTCCGGCTTTTAAATTGCACTCTAGTATTGGGCAGACAAGTACCACGGCAAAAAGACCACGGCGACTAAATTCTTTATTAATCCAACGAATTTTCGGAAATTTGTTTGAACTATTTAAACGACGTTGGTTAATGGAACACAATCTTGGGTCCCACTAAAATAGTAATTTTGGTATCTTTTTGTTTATGATAATCTATACTAATACATATTATAAAGCTGAAGAGTTTGTTTGTTTGTTTGAACGCGCTAATCTCCGGAAGTACTGGTTCGATTTAAAAAAATCTTTTTGTGTTGGATAGTCCATTTATCGAGGATGAGTTTAGGCTATATAGCATCACGCCGCAATCAATAGGAGCGATGCATCAGTGAAAAATGTTGCCAAAATTATCGCTTTTATAATAATAGAAATTGACGCGGACGAAGTCGCGGGGAACAGCTAGTTCGTAATAAAGTTTTTCTGGTCAATAACACATCGGATTTTTAATCGTTCGTAATAATAAAATACGTAAAAAAAAATATTCGTACTTTTGATATTCTGAAAAATGGTTTTGTATAATCGGAATTTTGATTCTTCGGAACTTTGAACCTCCGAAAGCTTTAAAAATCGGAATATTCAATTTCGGAATATTCAATTTCGGAATTTTTGGGTGTTCCCCTCTTACTTAACACCCGAAAGAAACATCTTTACAAATATTTAACAGTCAGTTAAGATGAAACAGCTATTTAAATACTTTATATGATATTTTAGCAACTTATTTGCAATTAGAATATCAATCAGTATTTAAACTTGAAAAATTAAAAAAGCATCGAACCCGGTAGAGTTGGAGATGCGGGTCCGAGTCCCACCTGTGACATAATTTATCAAGTTTAAATACTGATAAAATTGCAATTAAACTGTTACATCAAAGTTACTAAAATTAGAAATGTTATGAACAAATTATTGCTTTTTATCAAATCTTTCAAATAATTGAGAGAGAGTTTGAGAATTATGTACCTACGTAAATATTTTAAAAGCGCCTGAACGATTAAAATATGAAGCGGACAGTTTTGTTGCTGTGGCTAATTTTGTAGTACTAAACTAAGTATTGGTAGCATTGGCCCTGTTAGCCAAATTGTGTTCTGTGTGTTAGCCTTTCGACTCAGTCTTTATACATACCACCACAATACGAACAGCACCATCACTTCTCTATTAGTTATGGGCCAAATGATGTATCGCAAAAAATTTCTGGGGTAATTCATTTTAGGGGAGCCCGGCCACAAATAAAATAAACTCGCTATTACGATCGCGCAGCGTTGACATAGCTATCCGTTCTTGCCGAGTTGGTTCCGCGTGGGAGCTCGTGATTTAAAAATTACTCGCTTTTTCGAAATAATCATTGGTCCTGTCTAAAAAGCAATTTTATTTAAATTCGAAAATCAAGTTGTACATTTTTTCACTTTCAAATGTTTGGTCGTGCCCTTCGACAAAGCGTCACAGTGTATTACCTGTATGTACATAATATAAATGAAATGCCTCATCGAGTTGTGTATAAAATTTTTGCAAAAATTGTAAAACAAAGCAATGGGGACTACCGTTTCTTTGCTCACCAGTTGGCGCCACCGTAGACTGAGGTCCGGAGGTATAGCTGTAAAAGGCGACTTTATAAGATCGGCGCCGAAACAAAGTTTTAAATCTTGAATCTAATTAAAGTTTATTATTTATAAATAACTATCTTCATATCAACAAACTAACTTCTTAAATAGTTGCTCTTTGAGGCCGCCTATTTTATCGCTTTTTCTTAATTCCACTTTCAAAACGTTCACATTATTCGTCAAATAATCCATATTTGCGATAATTTTACGAAGGAGATCACTTTCCATCAGGTAAATTAAAGAAATTATAATTTATGTAACGAAGCCCGCTAAAACCAGTGAAAAGTGAATGTTATTGGACCTCACGCGACACAAGCGCCTCTAGTGGCAAATTCACTAGCGATAGCCCCCATTGTACCTAAGTAACAACCCTAATTTGAAAAAAACAAAAATCTCACATTAATATTAGGGGTAAAGTATGAAATTGCCGTTTTGTATGGACGAAATCGAGAAAAGTCATTTTTCCATACTAACAATATTTTAGTTTTTTTAAAAACGCCTGAACCGTTTTCGATGCAATTAGAGGTGAAAGTTAGATGGTTATAAAGCTACGCATTATAGTATTTAAATTTCTGAAAATCAAAGTAATTAATACAAATATACTTAATTGAAGCAAGAAGGACAGCTGACACATTGTAAGGGGTCCTTTCAACGACTTCCTTTGAAGTAATAGGCACTAGTATTGCATTTTTTTTTAGTCAAAAGTTACTTTATTTAGTTTTTGATACAATACAAAAAGAATTACGCAATAATATGACTATACTTAAGAGCTATAAACAAAATAAAAAGTGGGAAAATAATCGGCAATTTCATACTTTAACCCCTATTATCAACTTATAGTCAACATTACTTTATTAGATTATAATTAAAATAAGAAAAGTCTATCCATATGGGTGTATAATGGATACATTATGAATGATCATCATCAGACCATCAGACCATAATTTAGTCTACTTATGTCCAGACTTGCTAAAATTAAGATTTTGCCATAATCGATTGCATTTTCTCCCCTTCGTTCTTCCCTCTTCTTATTACTCGACTACGGCAAAGCTAGTAATAAGAAGAGGGAAAGACGGAGTCAGTTGGCTATATATATATATATATATATATATATATATATAATATATGTGTATGTATGTATGTGGGTTCCACATTTGCGGCTAAACTAGTGAGCCGATTTTTCTGAATGAGGTATCAATAGATTCCTAGTCCGAGTAACCTTTTGTTTAAAAAAATAGTTTACAGTCATAACTCTACGTTAAGAGAACTAGAACTTTTCCTGTAGACTTTTCTAAATGCTGTGACGGAATGTGTAATAATTCCCACCATAGAAATTTTTTACACTGTTTTCTTGAGTTTACGAGAACACTATACCTAAATTGAAATAAAAGATAATTTTACGTATTTAGAACGCGTTTATTTTTGATTTAACCCTTTACAGCGTGAACATGAACGCTGTAAAAGTGTAAAGGGTTCGACTCGGTTTAATCAAAAATAAAGGCGTTCTATATCCGTAAACTTATCTTTCATTTCAAGCTATTTTTTACATTGATTCGAATCCAGTCCCTTTATCACGGAGACAATACTGTAATATTATTGTATACAAACAGGACATATAGCTTTTTAAGTGCCTGAAACTCGTGTTTTATCTCCTAAGGGCACCTTATAAAATAATTTAGGATTATTAGGTTCATCTTCATTCGCATCTAAAGGCGTAGGTGCTCGTAGGAGACGAATGCCTAATCGCTTTGCGTTGTTGCGTAACATTTCAAGCCAGAGCGCAGGCGCAGGCAGCTGCGTCGTCGTGGGAACTATGGAAATATCAAGGTTGCCTGGCGATTAAAACCGCAGCCTGTGTGTGACTCCTGGCGTCTAGACTTTATGGTGTAGGCCCTGGGTCTAAGCGTTATAAGGCTATAGAAAAGGCTATCCGCTCACCTTCACATTTGAATAGGTGCTGTGAGAAAGATCAACTTCTAACCTCTGGACTTCAAACCCATCAGAAACTATAAATAAACTTATAGAGCCTGGTATCAGGTATGTAATGTGCAATGTTAACTTGATTACTGTGACATGATTTTATGGGTAGTAAAAATATAACTTGTGAACAACACAATAATATGAATCTAGAATTAGGTAGGTACTAACGAAACACTCAATAAGACATCACTCTTATGTTTTTTACTTTGTATGGAGTGGTGTTTATTACAGACGGAATTATGACAATAAACTGCGTTCTAATATAACATTTCTGACAATCATATTTTCAATTACTTTTTATTAATGTAATAAAATATCTTAGAAAACACACAGACATGGTTTTTTTAGCAATCAAATAAATACCTTTTCTTATTACAGTCTATACATTGTTCACGTATCTATGGTAGTCGCTTTGATTCGTCAGAAGTAAGTGCTATTTGGTGCTGATTAAGTGGATTATTTGTCTCATTGATGATTTAATGCATTAGATCAATGATTAGACAACTAAGTTTATTAATGATTCAGAAGTATTAATCCCTCAACGCCCAGGCGGCAGGCGCCTGCCGCGATAACAATTGATTTCAATTGTGTCTGGAATAACTCACGATCGAGGGATTAATATAAAACATGGGTAAAGGAAATAAAATGATAATGTAGTGATAGAAAATTTTATTTAAATACTTATCTTATTAGAACACAGCATTTTAACATGAACGGTGTATTTAAAATAATACTTTAACCGCTATGTACAAATTAATTTCTACAATTTGGCATCAGTTTAATGGTGGTATACGGGAGCAGAGTGGTAGACGGGGGCAGAGTAGGCGACAGGAGCGGCGAACTTGGCCACGGGGGCGGCATGGACTACGGGAGAAGCAGCGTACGCGACTGGGGCGGCATATTTCGCAACGGGCGCAGCGTAGGCGACGGGGGCGGCGACCTTCACGTGAGCGGGCTCCTTGTGCACGACGGCGTTGAAACCGTTGTGGGGGTCAGCGGTGTACTCCACGGTGCGCTTGGTGCCATCGGGGTCGACAACGGAGTAGGCACCCTTAACAACATCACCGTCGCGAGTTTCATGTTGTGTCTTGGAGTCACCAGTCAGACCGTCCTGGACGTCGTAGGCGAAGCTGTATTGAGGGTGATGGTCGTATTCCTCGACGGCGACTTTAGCGACTGGTGCGTAAGCTGGGCTGGCGTATGCCACCGGGGCGGATTGGTAGGCGGGGACGGCTTGGTACGCCGGGGCGGCATGGTAGGCCTGGGCGGCGTGGTAGGCCGGGGCAGCCGCGTAGGCCACAGGAGCTGCCGGGACTAAGCCGGCGCTGGCTACCGCCACGAAGCAAGCGAATACCACAAACTGTAAAGATGAGAATAATACATTAGGAAAAACACTTGGAGTGATTATATCACACAAACACTTTTTAATACACTAATATACACATCACTATTTAGTGTTAGTACCTTTAATGCCATTGTGTAGTGTGTGAGTGGATCGAGGATGTTGAATGATGCTTGATGAGAAACGTTTGGAGCTTTTATATTAGTGGAGGCGGGGGCGCACCCTTTCACTCGCGGAGGCTGCGTCATGCGGCCGTGAGCCCGCGTCCCGGCCGCTTCTGTGGCTTCCAGCTTCCGCAGCCCTGGAATAAAAATAACTTTTAAGGGACAATAATTTTTATTTTTGACAATACCTAGTTAAAACATGAAATTAGTTTGGACCTCAAAACCAACCAAGTAAATGGCATTCATTTTTAGGGTTCCGTACCCAAAGGGTAAAAACGGGACCCTATTACTAATAAATAAATGTGGACAACATCACATACATTGTTCTGATCCCAATTTGAATGACTATTTAAAGCATTCGTATTTTGGAAACCAGAAACAACGAAGGTACCACAAACACCCAGACCCGAGAAAATGTAGAAAAACACTCTTGTCCGGGAATCGAACCCGGGACCTCGGAGCAGGCGACACCTTGAAAACCGGTGTGTACGCCACTCCGCCACGGAGGTCGTCGAAATTACTAAGACTTCGCTGTCTGTCCGTCTGTACGTCTGTCCGTCTGTCCGACTGTCCGTCGCTCTGTCACCAGGCTGTATCTCAAGAGACGCGATAGCTAGACAGTTGAAATTTTCACAAATTATGTATTTCTGTGTCCGCAATAACAACAAATACTAAAAACAATATAAAATTAATATTAAGGGGGGCTCCCATACAACAAACCCGTTTTATTGGCCTTTTTGGTTCGGAACCCCTTGTACGCGAGAAAACATTAAATATATATATACTAAGTATATATATATATTTAATGTTTTCTATTCTGCAACCAGTACTTGTTTTGCAAACAGTCTAAAAGTATATTATATAGGTATTATTTATATATTTTAAATTTTCACTCATTGCACCGCCTGTAATATTTCTACTTGGCCTAATAGTTGACTGGTAGAGAATGCTTTTAGCATTAAGCCTGCCGTTTGTACCGTTTTTTTGTATGTGCAATAAAGTGCTAATAAATAAATAAATAAATATATAAAAAGTCGTGTTATTTACACCACTTATAAGTCGAGAACGGCTGGACTGATTTTTATGATTTTGGTGTTTTCGGATTTGTCTTCGTCGGGAATAGGATAATAACTGTTAAAAACTTTGGAAAGTTAACGTTAAAAAAAAGATAAAAGACGTGTGGCACTCGGAGACTGCCGCGGTAAAGCTATTGCATAGCATTTTTTATCAACTTATGCAATTATAAAACTAAAAAGTATCACCGCTGTGCCGGTCGGAGTGGGGCGGTGTTAGGTTATTTTCGTTACGGAATTTCTGGATTCGGTCTCCACGCTCAAGGCCCGCGATAGAAGCTATGCAATAGCTTAATTTTATTATTTTATATATTTTCTAATTTTGACTTTTGAAATTAAATTTTTTTGTTATTTTGGCAGATATGGTTACCAAAGGCAACCATTCTGTCAAAATTCTTATTTTCTTCTAAATTCTTTTAAATTTCGGAAATTCAAAATTGTTCGACTCGGGGCGTTAGGTTATAAAATGTTCGTTACGTAATTTCTGGATTCGGATATTTGATGACAATGACATTTAAGACTTCAAAATTAAATACTACTCTGAGGCGATACGAAGTTCGCTGGTCCGCTAGTACGAGTAATTGTATAAAAAGAGGTGGGTAAATTTCATCGGAGAGGATTTATTTAAACTTTATTGCACAAATGAAATATAAATTTACAATTGGTGGACTTAATGCCAAGTGGAATCTCTATTAGTCGGCCATTGACCTAAGCAGAAAAGTTTAGTTGGCGGTGAGACAGTCAAAAATAAATAAAACTGAAGTAACAAAATAATAGTAGAATTCAAATATTACTACCAAACACATTGTTAAATTGGTACACAATCAGTGTAATGTAAAAAGTGTGAGTTCTAATCGAATAGCGTAGACCAGGTACAACTCGTAAAACTGGCTTCCGGCCCAAGGTGTGCAGGGCTCCAACTTATACTTAATCAGTATAGTTGACCTTTTATAGGACAGTTTTGTTTCTAATAAATACTTCCAAATTATAAATACGTAGTTTAGTTGTTAATTATACAACATTTAGGATAAGTTAATTATGTTAAGGTGATCCAGATAAAAAACAGGTACTCATTTTTTATAAAATCGTTTGCATTTCGTAATTAACTTACTTACTTAACTTCAAAAATATTATAAATCAAATTGGCATCGATTTGCACATGAAGAGTAATGATTTAAGGCTAAAATTACTTTAGGTATATTGGAGTTAATATGACGTCATTTAGTAAAAAATTTGAAATAAAGAATTAAAAATACCTTATTTTTAAATAAGGTAAACTATTGGCTGTCCCGACGTGGATAGATCGAAAGTAAAGCTATGACCTCAACTTAGTTAAAAAAAAGTTATATAATATGTATGTTACTTTGTAACCTAACGAATATGCTGAATCGTTCGTTTGGTAATTAGTGCCAGCAAACAGTGACGTCATTGTCTCGGTATTTTAACGGACAAAGCACTGCGCCCGGTTTGCATGGGGATGCAAATTCGATTCCCGCCTGAGACAAAAAGATTCAAGTTGAAATACTAATATTATAATTATAGTTAAATTGATAATAATACTTAGTATACCTAATAAAGTTGGAGTAATTAGTGTATAAAAAAACCGGTCAACTGCGAGACGAACTCGCGCATTGAGGTTCCCGTTAATGACTGTAGGTACATACTAAAAATGTATAATTTCAAAAGTTTCGTAATACTTGTAGTACTACGTTGTAATACGGTGTTATTGCCAAATTTTATAATACTAGATCAACGGAAAGTGCGCCTAATTTTGATTCCCTTGAGAATGTCAAAATATACGTTATTTGCGGCATAACTGGGTGTTTCTTTTTTTACGTTAACTTAGAAATTTGACTTTTCACAGCACTAACTGTGTACCTGAGTATAAGGTTTTAATTACAACTTGGTACCTCTACGCGTTCCCGAGATAAACGATCTTTACAGACAGACGGATAGAGGTACGGACGGTCAGCAAAGTGAACTTACAAGAGTTCCGCTTTTTTTTGTGGGTTACAGAACCCTAAAAGAAACATAATTTATTTGTTTACATAAAACTAATCAATTTAATAAAAGCTCTACGAAAGCTCTGGTGATTATATTTTTAATTCGCAAACGTTCTCTATCTCTATTCAAACTCTGTTAGACGACATTATAATGAATTAGGGAGTCATTGACATAGCGAGCGTAAATGGAATACGCAATCAGCCCACAAAGGCGAAGCTTTGTGAAGTCATTATATGGCGGCCTTTGTAAGCATAAACGCGGCGTGCGGCGCCTGCGCATGTAGCTTGACACCGTGACTCTAGGGTTAGTTAGCTTTATCTTGCATAGACAGATAACAGTGTCATGTTCCTCTGAATGAAATGAGAACAAACTAAGAGTATGGTTTCCTTTTCATCAAAACCAAATTTGATATTAAAGATTTAATAAGTTAACTAATTCACGTTAATTGGGATTTCACATTTAAAGTTTAATATTAACTCACTCGTTATCAACCACCCTAAATACTAATTAAGGTTTCCACAGGTGCACAGTGCACGGGTGCACGTTTCGTTTTTTATGTTCTGCGGATGAGGCCGAACAAGAATCACTCTTAAACATTCGCGTTGTTATATTTTTATGCTAGTTATAGTTTTTATGCTTATAATAATACAAAAATAAAACCACTTATTTTAATATATTATTTATTTAAATATATTATACATATTATCTAAAAGCATTCATACGAGTTATTTCATTATTAGCACTAAAACAATTTGAAATAAATGTTTGAAGGTAAAGCCATTGGGTCCAAAAATAAAATGTATTTGTACGTATTTAACAATATTTTTGCAATAAACATTGTGAGAACTGGACAATAAACATATAGTTAAGTACATGTAGTGTTGTGGGTGAGAAAGGTCTAGGTCGCCGTAACGGCTAATTTTCTCAGCATACCGATAAAATCTCCTAAAATCATTAGACTTCCACTGAGGCCGTTGGGCAGCGGATAACATCGGCATTATCCACGCCAAGTAATGTCAAGGTGAGGCTCGTATTGTTTCAAGTGAATATTAATATTTCATTCATCGCCTATCAGTAGCGTTGAGAGCTTTTATTTAGTGTTTGGTGCTTGTGTATATGTACGATTGTTTTTACATAATCTTTTTTAAAACAAATTAAAAGTTTGTAGCTGTAGAGTTGACGGGACTTTTCCTGAGAAAAAAAGACTCAAACATTAATATTTTACATACGTCTGGTTCCGTTATGTACGATATGTGTATATAATATTTGTAACATGTTTGTTTTTAGTCATAATGCACCCTGACATATAGTCTAAGTCCACGATCAGAATGTACAATGGTACGGACAAAACCATGGTCTTGGTATTTTCGTGTTATTATCACCTATTTCAATCACAGTCACTGTGACAAAGTGTGCCTCTTTAATTAATTATGTATGACTCTGTGGGGCCGACATGCATATCACCGCCCGCGAGAAGTCATACTCGTTATGTGTAACCTTGGTCTGATTCAAAAGAGCACTCGCACAAGTTGTAAAATAATAATTTCACTTGCAAGATATTAATGAGCGTCGAAGTATTTTAGCTCCATACTATGATTATTATATTGCTAGTTAGTTTAACAAGACGGTGTGAAATGATTACGGTTATGATTATTGCCAAAAGTCAAACCAATAAAGGATGTGATGTATTTATTGAACGAACGAAAATAATATCCTCTTCTTAAATATTTTTATTTTTGTTTCTTATATTGGTAAGTGTTACTTTAACATCTGCTAACTTGGTATTTAGTCAACTTAAGAATATCTATTATAAAACTTGTACTGTAATTAAATAGCTACTTTTCTATGTTTCTATGATAGCAGTTTGGCAAAGACTAAATTTGTGTAATATAGAATATTTATTTGAAAGAAATAAATAATAATAATAAAAAAATAAGCCAACGAAAAAATACTTTATTTTCAACCTACATAAAAGGCAGCGTAAAAAACTTATAATAGTTTTTAATGTTCGGGGGAAATATTTCAAATTTGGTCCTATTTTAATTTAAAAAGAAACTCTTTGAAAATGAAAACATTATGCTAAAACACGCACAAATGCCTAGTGTTGTACCCACATGCTTACTTGTGGAGTGACGCGGAAGCTTAACCACCTCGGAGCCAAAACCAAAAGTTTGAGGTCAATTGACTTGATTTGAGTTCAATATGAATTGATAACGGTAATAATTACATGTTCAAGTTTCACATCAACGTTCAATGAAACAGGAAACAAATGGTTCTGTTGTAAATATTTATAATCACGTCTGTAATACGTGTTTTTTTTTTATTTATAAGCGTAAAAATATTTTTTCATCCATCCTTCAGGTTATTCCGTAATCACCCTATAACGTCTTAGCGCAGTCTTTTTATCAACCGACTTCATTTTTTATATTCCCACATTTTAAAGAAATTTAAGCTCAGTCAACCTATTTATTTATTAACAAGGTACACCAACAGCATGATATCACAGATAAGAAAATACTAAAATGATATACAACGTGTTCCTCTTGATATCCCAAAACTCTAAGGTTATGTTCTATAGGTAAAAATAATATAAAACGCCCTAGAACATGTGGTTCAAAAATCAATAGTTTCGAATATAACATCAATTTTAGTTAAATTTGTTAATAAATGTACAAATTTATCTAAAACAAACTGGTTGGCAAACTTACACTACAGTGTAGTAGTAAAGTAGCGGGAGAGCGTAACATGTAAAAAACATTGACGTGTGTGGGTGCGAGTAAATCGTTTTCATTCAAAAGTTCATTCATAACAAGGTAAGGGTGTTTTACATAAACAGTCGTGACTTTTTAAAATTATTTTTTATGAAAAAATTAAATTAAAAAAAATATTGGAAAAATAATTCTTAAGCAATTTGATTCTTTACCGTGGCCTGTTTAATTATAATACCCTAGAGTTATGGGATATCAAAAGGAACACGTTGTATAGTATTAGTTACATAATTGTCTTGTAGTATTAATTTTTTAAAGTAACAGTATACTTAATGTATTTAAAACTTTTGTGTTAAGGTCGTTTTATTAAATAAAACTGCAGGAATTTGGATAAAATAATACCAAACGCCCCTCTGGTCTAGTGGTTTAAATACCGGACCAAGA
Source organism: Anania crocealis (assembly GCA_949315895.1). Classification (NCBI taxonomy): domain Eukaryota; kingdom Metazoa; phylum Arthropoda; class Insecta; order Lepidoptera; family Crambidae; genus Anania; species Anania crocealis. The sequence continues at coordinate 8,152,797 of OX438869.1, forward strand.
TCTCGGGGTCCCGGGTTCAATCCCCGGGTCAAGCAATAAAAATTTTCGAATTTTCGAATATTGCTCGGGTTTGTGATCACCAACACGCATTTGGCAAGCGTGGTGATTATGCCAGTTCCCATCATTGCTGTGGTAACTTGAATTCAATGATGGAGGCCTTTTCCCTGCAGTGGGATGATTATAGGTTGTTATTTTATTTTACCAAACGCGGTGACTTACAATAAATTAAGGTGCAGAGAACACAGCTCTCACAATTTTGCAGGAGCAAGTTTGCCTATAAGTAATTTTTATCGTAAACACGTAGATAATGTTTTTTTTACTAAACTCATACACATAAAATGTTTAGAGTTAGTTAGTTAGTGAAGTCAGAAATTTGATATCATCCTTTAATTATTTTTTATTTTCATACAAACTAAAATATTGGGATTCCGATTTGTATAAAAATATTTTTTTCAAAAATTCTTATATTAAATTACTGACTTTACCATAGTATTTATATGCATTATGTTAACATAGACTGGTTTCGGGTTATTATACCATTTACCTAACACCCTGTACAATAAAAAAAAAATTGTTTCAGCGGAATACTAGTTTAGAATGAGTAAAGAAATGGGATAAGACGTCATAGGATGAATACGGAACCACCCCATACATCAATACCATATTCGTAACTACACTGTTTTAATTCATCAATTCAATCGACGCTACTGCTGAGCATAGGCCTAAGGGTCTATACTCAATACGATGACCGGTCACGCGCCACCTGTATCTGGCGGCTTCCAGCAACCTTCGTCAGATGTCGGTCCAAATTGTCCAGCTATACGGGGGGCCTAACCACAGATCTTCCGGTGTGCGGTCGCCATTCCAGAACCTTTTGCCCCAACAGTCATCGGTTCTTTTTTTTAAAGTTCGTATTAAAATTGGCTTAATTGTAAAAATACTTAGTATTAAGGTAAATACAGAATCAAATTCAATGATTATAGTACAATTCTAGGTTATAGGGTAGGTAAGTACTATTACGATTATTAGAGATACCCAAACAATCAGTTGTTTGGAATCTCATGAAATAAAATCAGGTATTACGATTGTTTTAACACGGTTAAATACTTAGTTTTATTAAATTTTTATATATTCATAGGGTGCATGTACCACAAGTAAGTTGACCAGGCACCAAAAGCTGACCAAATAGTAAAACAACACAAATGCGAGTTAGTTATGGTAGCAAAATGTGAATTTGTAGTTTATTTTTAAAAATGACAAGGTGTACCTATAATGTCAAATAACACGAGAAAGTTTCTCCTATTTATTAAGAGAGTGGGCACCTATTAAATTGGTACATATAAAGTTTTTTTCCATTTGTATCTGTTTACTTAAATTTATGCAAATCATTCTAATTAATATTTATACAGGCAGTTATGGTATATAATTCATTCATAAACGCGAGTTATAAATGAATCTTATCAGTAGTAGGTACTTTTTACACCCATTTACTTATACCGAAGTAAAAAGGAAACTAATACAACTACGAGATTAAAGAGTTATTTATAGACTACCAACTTGTAAAATGACTTCGGGACGAACATTTTCGCATGATTTCCATTATAAAGCAAACAACAAAATCAAATACTCGATATTTAACTTTGCGACATGCAATGTCGGAACTTGGCTAGTTTTTATATGATTGAAAGGCGTAGTATTTGGGTAAATTTTTAGAGCGGGCTATTTTCCGTCATTGCGGTGGCGAATAATTTTTTTTTGTTGTAGTCAAACCTAATGGGCTATATTATAGATTAAGATGGTGTGTTCTCTTGATCGTTTTCGAAGATTGTATTCTCGTTTGTTGAGTGGTCCCAGGGGAGCTGATTTGCGCGTCTAAAAGCTGTCATAAAGCCTGAATCTGGTGCGAGTTACATGCCTTTCCTTCTCCTCAATTGGGCACACTGCTCGATAACGATTCTTTAAGAATAGCAGTGGCTCTAAGATTGGGGGGCAAGGTGTGTGAAGCGCATCGCTGTATTTGTGGTTTAATGGTGGAGGAGAATGGGCACCATGGTTTAAGCTGTCAGAGATGTGCGGGTCGCTTTCCGAGGCACCATTCAATTAATGAGATTATTCGTAGGGCCATGACATCACTAAATATTCCGTGTATTTTAGAACCTCCGGGACTATCTCGGACAGATGGTAAGAGGCCGGATGGACTTACATTGGTTCCATGGCGGAGGGGTCGGTGTCTCTTGTGGGATGCTACGTGTGTTAGCACTTTTGCTGCATCTCATTTGAAACAAACAGTCGTTTCTGCGGGCTCGGCGGCGAAAAACGGTGCGAAGTTGAAACACTCTAAATATTCAGCATTAGAGTCACACTACGATTTCGTACCGTTCGCAGTGGAGACGGCAGGACCATAGGGTACCATGGGACCATGGTGAGGCTCGAGACCTTTTTAAGGAGTTAGGGCGACGGTTGCGAGAGAAAGGGAATGATTCTCGCTCTGGGGCCTGGTTGGTTCAGCAGGTTTCCATTGCCATTCAACGTGGCATTGCAGCCAGCGTAATGGAAACCTTCGGATCGGCCAGGCCTGCTGTCTGGCCTATCCGAAGGTTCCCATTACGCTGGCTGGAGGGACTGAAATAACTTCTTGCTAATAATTATTTTGTAGTTAGTTATATTTTATGTGGTGCTTTTTTCATATCATTAATATTTTAGCTTACTTTTAAATCTGATATATGAAATACTTAATTTATAGACTATTGTCAATGTATAGATTATCACTATTATTACGACAATGAACTGTTTGTTAGTTTCGCTTTACTGTGTACATTTTACGTTTCTTATCAGCGAGGTTCTACTTCAAGGTTGGATTGCAAATGTGCGTAGGCAAATTTTCTATTTTTCTTGAATATTTGTATTAAGCTTGTTGGAGAAACAAAACCAAATCATTAACGAAACCGGGTGGAACAAAACCAACTCATTAATGAAACAGCGTAAAGCTTTGAATAAAATGTTTTGGTCGCTCAATTGGTTAGAGCAGTCATTCGGCAAGCGGAAGGTCGCGAGTTCGAGTCCCAACTCCCACCTAAGGCAGTCGTCAATTTTATTTTAGTATTTTAATTTTACATCAGTAATTTTAATGGTCAAAATCAGTTTTAAAGCGTCTAAGGCTTACTTGTAAAACACATAGATTTGGCTTCTAATGCTTTAAAAAAGTTTGTTACATAGTCACAGGCTGAAAACCTTGTTCAAATCTAAAATGAACGGTAGATACACCGTTTCATATCATCTAAGCTATCTTTAATCCCAAAATATTTACGGTTCTCTTGTGATACTATTCCATGCAAGTCACGGGCAACCATTAGACAGTTGTACTTATATGTAGTTAGTTAGATCAATATATAATTCACTTTGTATAAGTTCAGAATTAATATTCCATGGTTAATAGTGTAAGAATTAATTGTGTCAGGATTTTTACCATGTACTTACCTTGGTTTTTATGAGTTTCCGATGTTTAAGTTCACACAGTTCTTCCGTGAATATGGCACTCGCAACAGTGTCGAGGAAACATATAAATGTTTAGGTCGTACGAAGTCAATCTTTAGTTTAAAACTCATATTAATACATTGACAAAATTGCAACAGACCGATTGAATATATCTATACACTTTAGATTTTAGTTCAACAAAAGTTAAGACAGCACTTATAGAATTTTCAAAGATCTCACCCAATGCTAATTACGGAGTCCGGCCCTCAGCTATTTTTTGCCATCCTCTGTCTGTGTACTTTTTGGATAGAGGGCATAAGATATGCACTCGACGCTTTGTCTCACGAAGTTCTCTTACTCAATTATCACAAAGGTTCTCTACTATTACCTACAAAAGCCTACTGTTACCTTAAACTTAGAATTTAGGTGCTTTCTTAAAACTATACGTTGGTAACAGTATGACCTTACCCATATCACCCATATGATAATGCATTGTTTGTTCCAATATCCTTGTATATTTTTCACTATTTTGTCCTAGTTTAGTTACTTACTTAACCCAAGCTTGTTCTAAGAAATATTGTCATGGAAAGTGTTTAGGTGGAGCGCAAACACACTGAATGCCAATCAGCTAATCGTGATGCAATTTGCCAATCCGGCGAGTAATTGAGGCCGTTATTAAATAAACTAAAACAACTACCTATGTATTTAAAAAAAAAACACTTTCTATACATTTATTAGATAATTAATTACACAAGATAAATTACTTTAGAACACTGCTGAAATCTTTCCTTTCTGACCTATACATTAAGGTCTTAATTAAAATCCAACATATCACACACAATGTCAGGTTTATGTAATTCTAAATCTATTTATTTTAATTTAAAAAAATCAGTATGTTTGGGGTTGAGGGATTAAAGATACATATATCTAATATATATCTTTAAACTTAGCAGTAGATAATAAAAAGTTATTTTGATATATTTATGTGCATAATAAAAATTGTTTACCTACATGTAATTCAGTCAACTGGTGAGAAAAAAAGGATTTTATCCAGACTCCATTAATTTTTTATTTAATTGGTATAGTGAGTTATTTAATGTGTCTCCTTGTAATCATTCCACACGTGAAGGCCTGTCGCTCCGTATGTATGATATAAAAATGTCAACTGGAGCCGAACATCAGTCGGCTACTCAAAATAACCAATATTTAATGTTAAATTAATTTGTAACATTTATGTACTATGTTTGCAGAGCATCGAGGTCGTGTGTCGTTGCCTAAGGATTTAATAAAAGTTTGTTTGGAGATGTTTTTTTTTACATATTAAAACTATTTATAAGTCTCATATCCACGACCACTAGATGTTGCACGCGTATTAAACAGCAGTGAGTTTATTGCGCAATGCCTGGCAGCCCTCTGAGGCCGCGCCGAAGCGTGCGCAACTCGGGAAAATGTCCGTCGTGCATTTTCATGCGCTCGTTCTGAGCGGCGGGGGCGGGAAGCGTTGACACAGTAACACTAATTTTGCCAATGTCAAAGTCATTGCTCTGTTAATATATAATTAATCGTAAAAATGTGATGGTTGATAAAAATCCACTAATAAAGTTAAGTTTACTTTGATATGTAACACTTGGTCAAATATGAGCGGGCCAGAGCTGAGGATTCCAAATCAAAACGAATCCTCTGTATCGATGGCCATACCAAAAAAACTGTGACGGAATGCTAAGCGGTAATTGATGTCGAGGCACGCGACCTTGCGTCCTTGCGCGCGATCTGTAGCAGTCCATTGTAATGCTAATTCGCCGTCGACAATGACACACACAGTGCTTTCTACAATCGTACGTACACGTCAATAGAAACGTTAAATGTAAAGCAACTATTATATAGGAGTATATTGCAAGCATAATCAAATATTCGTATAATGAAAAAAAATTACAACAAGCTTTTATCTTAGGAAAGCTTATGAAAAACGCGTTAACCTATTACAAAACTTTTGGAAAAGGATTATTTTTCAATTAGCAAATAATCTAGTGCTGTCGCATTCCTGAAAAAGTAATACTTACGTAAATGCAAGTAAGAAGCATAAATGAAATAAATAAATACTGTAAATAATAAAATATAGTAATAAAATACTTTATTAAAGAAATAAATAGGTACCTACTGAGCACTGCAAGGGAAAATCAGTGTTAGTCCTTTGTTATTTAGCCTCGTGCAATATTATTAGAAAATATTTTTTCCCGGCAAGTAGTGACAAAATCTAAATAATATTTTATTTGTCACATGAAACATGTAATGCATGAGCTGTCCTTGAAGATCATTGCATGTTGCGTAGGCGCCTCACATCAAAGCTGGTTTTAAATGTCGTTGTCGCACAAACGCGTCCCGAACTAAACTGGATCATTATCGTTTAGAACTAGCCGTCAGCTTTTAACGAAACGTTATTTATTTCATTGCAAATAAAAATCAGTTATGAAGTGCAATTATAGTCAGAGAGCCGAATCTAATGTATGTGTATTTTTTATCCTTAAAAAGCAATACTGACCAATAAGGCAAACAGATGGGATTCATTGAGCCATGAGAAAACTTTTAGCTACGGAACGAATTCAAGGATAATAGAATCGAAATAAAATTGTAAGAGTATGAATAACACTTTCTTTTCTCATAGTGTTTGTACAGTCTGTCAATATAGTCTTGAAATAAAATGAGGGCGCTAGTGTCGTATATGTAGCAACTCCGTATAGTGTGACTAAAATGATTTTAATACTTACAGACTTTAGTTTTTATAAAAAGAACAAGACTAAGTACCTAAACTAAAATCTATGCGCAAAATTGCTTTATTGGTTTCCTAAATAAGCTATAATAATAACTTTAATAAATCATTATCAGGTGAGGTAAAGGGAAAAGCTACTATTCATTTGTGACATCTATTTGAATAAAACAAGTAAATAAAAGAAAATGTATTTTTGCCACCGTATTGCCACCCACCGGGAAACCCTTGTCCCAACGTTCGATTGTCCTCCGAATAATAGACTCCGAATCTTAAGAGACTACTCATGCTCATTACCAATAACGTTAATTGTATTATCTTTATTTTTGAATTACTAGGTATACATTGCGATCCATCTTCTTCTAAAGTGTGTATTAATTACTTACCCTTTTGACACTCGATGCCATAGGTAGGTACTTGACATTTGTTGGGGTTATTTAAGAAAATATCTGTCATTTATTTAATTTTAGATAATGATTAGGGTTCTGTAGCCGAATGGCATAAAACGGAACCCTTATAGTTTCGTCAAGTCTGTCTGTCTGTATGTCTGTCCGTCCGTATGTCACAGCCACTTTATCCTGAAAGTATTAGCATTACACAGTTGAAACTTGGTAGGTAGGTGTATCCTGTTGACCGCTTTACGATTCTCATACAAAAATAAAAAATAATAATCCCAATTTATCAGTCAATATAGTAAACACATTTTTTGCACACATAGGGAAAAACTTAGCTACCAAAATTAACACTAACTTCAACTTTGAGGTTCACGACTCATCCTCCCAGTGTCAGTACTCGCCCCCCCATTCCATGGCTATTTTTGAGACTACTGAAAAAGAGGTACAGGATATTATTTTGAGCCTCAGGAGTGACTGTGCGGTGGGATGGGACGGCCTGCCAGCCAAAATCTTTAAATCCAGCCCTGTCCTTATACCTATTATTACCTACTTATGTAACCAGGCAGTGAAAACCGGGAATTTTCCGGATGCTTTAAAAAAAAGCAATTGTCCACCCCATATATAAAGGTGGCGACAAAGCCAGTATTAATAATTACCGTCCGATCTCGGTGTTGCTGACTCCGTCCAAAATTTTCGAACGATTTCTGAATCGCCGTCTGGTTTTTTTGTCTCGAATCAAATAACTTAATCTCTAATAATCAGTTCGGTTTCAGAACGAGTAGATCTACCGAGGATGCTGTGGCTTCACTTGTAGAATATGTGGTCGGGGAGGTTGACGGTAATAGGAAATGCATAGGCATTTTTCTGGATCTGTCAAAGGCATTTGACACTGTTTCTACCCCCCTACTCTTGAAAAAGTTGGATGGACTAGGTGTTAGAGGTTGTGCACTAAGCATTTTTACCGACTATCTGTCGGGAAGGACGCAGTGTACAAAGATAGGAGAATATTTCAGCCACCAAGAGAATCTTGACTTCGGAGTTCCTCAAGGGAGTATGCTAGGCCCTACATTGTTTCTGACTTATGTTTATCTGCTCTGTGACTTGCAATTACCTCACCCCCGTTTAATAGCATATGCTGACGACACGGTTCTTGCTGTGTCAGGAAGTGATTGGTCTGAAACCTTTGCATTAGCCGAACATAACTTCAGAACCATCATAAACTGGCTTAATCGTAACCTCCTTACCTTGAACGCTGACAAAACTAAAGTCTTACCTTTCCCAATTCGACCATCTACTCAACCACCGCCTGAATGTTTTCAGGTGCGTGCTCATAATTGTACCAGCGGGTCCTTAAACTGCGACTGTCCCTATGTACAAAATGCTAACATAATAAAATATCTGGGTATCCTTAAACTGCTATAGTCAGGTGGAATCAGTCGCATGCCGTTTGCGTAAGATGATCTTCATCTTCAAAACGCTGCGTAACTCTGCTGATAGAGTCATCCTATCGTCAGTGTACTCTGCTCTTTGTGAATCTATCCTTTCCTACTGCATACCAGTGTGGGGCGGTGCATCCAAGACAACCTTTATAAAAATTGAGCACGCACAAAGAGCAATACTTAAAGTTATGCATGGAAGGCCTTGGAGATACCCAACTGCACAACTGTACAAAGATTGCAATCTACTCTCGGTAAGACAATTATATATCCTTCGGACTATTCAGTGGCTACATCCGACTGTACCGGTTAAGTGGTCATCTGAGTCTAGACGGCGACCTAAACTACCTTGTCTTGTAACTACCACCAACACTGCTTACGCGAATAAACAAATGCATAAGTTAAGCGCAAGGTTGTATTATAAACTTGATAAAATATTAAAAATACATAATTTAAACAGGTTCGAGCTTAAAAAGAAGATAAGTTTGTACTTACAGAGCTGCAGTTACCTTGACACTGAGGATTTGTTGTCTTAGATCATTTTTAGAATGGTAAATACGCATACGCAGCATACGCAATCACCACACCACACATACACACACACTCTCTCACACAGACACACACACGCACATACACTCTTACATACATACACACACTCATCACACACACGAAGTTTTCGTTTCTATTTTTAATTTATTTTATTTTGTTCTTTTTGTTATATTCCGGTACCTTTTCACAGCAATGCTGCTTTAAGTATGTATACCAAGTACCTACCTAATGTTAAGTCAATGCGAGCCGAACCACTGACCCTTCAAAACTCAGGTTTTCCTATCTTGAAGGTCAGGGGAGTAACCAGTTTGTGAGACCAAAAGGTTTTTTATTAATTAGAATACCCATGTATTATTATGTTTTTATATTAAGACAGATAGGTAATAATAGGTATAGGTATGTAAGGACAGGGCTGGATTTAAAGATTTTGGCTGGCAGGCCGTCCCATCCCACCGCACAGTCACTCCTGAGGCTCAAAATAATATCCTGTACCTCTTTTTCAGTAGTCTCAAAAATAGCCATGGAATGGGGGGGCGAGTACTGACACTGGGAGGATGAGTCGTGGACCTCAAAGTTGGAGTTAGTGTTAATTTTGGTAGCTAAGTTTTTCCCTATGTGTGCAAAAAATGTATTATTATTATTATTAAGGTTTGGAAATAAACTTATTATTATTATTATGTTAATCATTTTCCAATCACGGGACTATGGTGTCCCGGACCTTTGGAAGGCGTATGAGGGGCCGAAGCCAACTCGCAGAGGCCCGTTAGACAACATTTATCTAAATGATGTAATGTGACACCAACTGTCGACTATCCCTGTGCGCACTATACAAGTACACCCAAGAATAACCCCCGGTTAGTGCAGGACTATTGCACTAAGTGCGCGAGTCCGACTCGCGCTTGGCCGGTTTTTTATAATGTTTACTAAAATACCTTAACAAATATCCATACTTATATTATAAATGCGAAAGTGTGTGTGTCTATTTGTTTGTCCGTCTTTCGTGGCAAAACTAAGCATCAAATTGACGTGATTTTTTAAGTGGAGATTGTTGAAAGGATGGAGCGTGACATAGGCTACTTTTTGTCTCTTTCTAACCCCCCCACTTTCCTAAAACGGGGGGTGGAAGTTTTTATAGAGCATTCCGCAATTTTCAAGTTAGAAAGCTAAAAATTGATTTGTGACTAACAAAAAATCGTGCATCATTTATTTTTTTTGGAAATCCTGCCCCAACCCCTTAAAAGAGGGAGTGAAATTTTATTTGCTAAAAATGCTAGTTTTAAATGATAAATAAATGTGGACTACATTACATAAGTAATTTGATGAATATTTAAAGCACGTCCGGGAATCGAACCCGGAATCTCGGAGCAGGCGACACCTTGAAAACCGGTTTGTACGCCACTCCACCACGGAGATCGTTGACAAATATTGCAAAATTATGTAGAGATGATGTTTCCTTAGGGAACAAATATTTAATGAAAACTCGGCGTGATGTTTGAGGATTTTACTTAGTAGCAATAATATTAGTATAATGATGATACGAGTATGTTGGTGTATTGACATCATTAATGTAAAAGCGTGTAAAAGCGTGTAAAAGCGCCTCCAGGGGCCTATTTGCAGAAATAAAACTGATTTTAACTGGAGTTGATTGATACGGGGTTTATACCATGTACCTTAGTTTTTATGAGTTCCCGATATTTCGGCACTGTTGCAAGCGCCATGATCACGGGAGAACTGATGTCTATGCGGGTGGGAAGTTGTTAAGAGCAGACAAATCGGTCTACCCTCCGTCGTAGTCTTTTATTACACACGATTTTAACTGATTTTAATGAACGTAAAATATTGCTGAAATAAAAGCTTGAATTTAATCTATTTGAACCTATTAGTTTCATTTACTTTGGATGCGCTAAACATCATAATTTATACGTGTAGTAGCAGAATTGCTTACCTAAAAGATATAAGACCTGACACTGGATCTCAAATAACATAATATTAAGCAAAGACTGTTTTAATGGCACCAACATCAAAACATTTATAATAATCCCTTGTAGAAATCGTAATAGGTGGTAAACCGTAAACGGCGTTTGAGGGATTGGTTATGTAAGGGATTTATTTTTTCAGAGATTTTAATGTTAGTTTGTCATTAGTAAAAGTTTTGTAGGAATTAATTCAGGCAACTTTCCCTCGAGTATTATGTTTTGAATGCATGCAAATGCAATTGGAATGCATTCAAAAGACGAGCAGCGCAGACTCTATGCATCGTACTTCGCGAATATTTTCTTGTTTTCTTGACGATTCATTTCAGCGTAGCTTAACCGTGAAAACGGCATAATGAGCCCCCTGAAAACTAGTTATTTAGTATATTATCCGAAGAATTGGCGTGACCGCGATGTTTCATAGGCCCGGTGCGGTTGCACAAGTAGCTGCTTTGTCTGTGGCATTGTCCAGTCCCATCGGTCAGGCTCGTACGTGCGTACTTGAATATATTTAAATTTGGAGATGCGGCCGGGATGAGGCAAGCGTTCGACTCCAACAACTATAAATGGCGTTAGGCTCCAACTGGGGGTACAGTTCACAGCTCCAAGCATCCCTGTTCACAACTCGTCCGAAGAAATGGCTTTCAAGGTACGGAACACCTTTGGATTGATAACGTGAAGTGTGAAAAGTGATTGTGAAAAAAAGTGCTCCAATTTTTTAATCAACAATATCCACTGAAAGCCCTGAATTAATAATAGATAAATAGTTATTTGTGCCAAAAAACTTCTAAAACAACATTTATTGAAAGCTTTGCTAAAAGAAAAAATTGGTTTAACGAAACTATTGACCTATTTTTAATGAGAAAGATTTATTTTATTTGTGTTAAATATAAGGCATAACATTTTATCATGAAACTTTTACTGATTCCATCTTCTTAGGTTTGATGACTAATTCACAATCAATTTTATGGTCTTTTGCACTTTCCATGTTCTGTAGTCTTTTGTTTCAGAAGATTCATACGTAGTATGTCTACTAATATGACTGTTTGTTTTAGTTGGTGGTCTTGTCTTGCCTTGTTGCCGTGGCATACGGCAGCGTTGCGCCAGCGGCTTTTGCGGCGGCTCCTGTAGCCTACGCCGCCCCCGCCGTCAGCGTCGCGGCGCGCTTGGAGGAGTTCGATCCTCTACCACAATACAGATTCGGCTACGATGTCGCCGACTCTCTAACCGGTGATTACAAGAGTCAACAGGAGCAGCGTAACGGTGACCTAGTCCAGGGCTCCTACTCATTGGTGGAACCCGATGGCACTCGCCGTATCGTCGACTACGCTGCCGATTCTGTTAACGGCTTCAACGCCGTAGTGCGCAAAGAACCTTTGGTCGCCGCCGCTCCTGCCGTAGTCGCTGAACCTGCAGTCGTGCCAGCACGCTTCGCCGCTGCTCCTGCACCCGTGGCTGTAGCTGCCAGAGTGACCCAGCCTGCGCTTTACGCTGCCAACTACGCTGCCGCTGCCCCCGTTGCTGTCGCTCCAGCAAGATACGCCGCCGCCCCTGTCTTTGCCAGATATGCCACAGCTCCCGCGCCTCTAGCTGCTACCCCTGTTGCAACCGCTGCGTACTCCACCGGTCCCGTGTTCGCTCGTTATGCAACCGGCCCTGTCGCCACTCCAGTTGTATCGGCCCGCTACACCGCCCCGGTAGCGGCAGCACCAGTACCGGCTGCTTATGCCGCGTACTCCGCCCCGGTAGCTGCTGCGTACACATCGTACGCTGGTCCGTTCGCCGCCTACAACACGCCAGTGGCGGCTGCTTACACTGCACCCTTTGCGGCATCTTACACCGCTCCTGTAGCGGCGGCCTACACCTCACCCGTTGCTGCAGCTAACGTATACGCAGCGCCCGCGCGGCTGACCGCAGCGCCCGCGCCCGTAGGTGCCCCCGTCCGCGCCGCTCCCGCTAAAATCGTGGATACCGTTGCCGCCGGCTACCGGTACCCCTAAGATACCGAAGTCCATGACTTGACTGCTCATTATTGAAGACTTGATTTTTGTACATAGCTAAGAATATTTTTATTGAATAAAACAAAGGTGTTAAAATCTTAAAAATTTTGTTTTTACAAACAATCTCCTAGTGGTTTACCCTGGGCAACGGCATCTTTGATTTCTAACCAATGATGACCGCTAACAGATCCCTCTGCGGTGGTAGGTTTCGTGAGAGGTCGCCTGGATGCTACCACCCTCCTGCCGGAGTCCAGCGCCAAACAGTTTTTCTGTGTTTTGCTGGTGTGTGGGAGAACCAGTACCTCTGGGTAAGCTCGCTCCATCTTAAGCTTCTTCTTAACCGTATAGTTAAGTATGTAGTCAAGAGCAAGCCCATTATATATAAAAACAAGTTACTATTTAAAAGTACATTTATATTAAATTAAATATCTAAAGTTTCAAATCCAAATTTTGAAATTGTAATAAGGATAATCTATACTTATACTTATACTTAATATTATAAAGAGGAAAGATTTGTTTGTTTGTTTGTTTATTTGCATCGAATAGGCTCCGAAACTACTGGACCGATTTGAAAAATTCTTTCACTATAAGAATTCTGCCTTATCTGCGATGGACATAGGCTATATTACATTATCAAAAAAGTAAGGGATCCGTATGAAAACTTCACCTTCGATGTAACCGAAGGTGTGAAAGGAAAATCATTAAATTGCGAACGCTGCGAAAACTATTGACAATAGAGCAAAATAATGTACTACAGTTTTGTAGAGGACATCATTATCTACAATAAAGTCCGCGATACTATATGTCTAACTATAACAGATACGCCACTATAACTCTTTTTTTATGTAAGATTAAGGACGGTACAAAGTAGGTTACATTATTCGTACCTTGGTATTAATCCTTATCCAAATAAGGTTATATCAATACCTGTAAATAACTTTTTGAATTATTCAAATCGGGAATACTATTCAAAAGATATCATAAGTTTAATATTTATCAAAATCATCAGTTGATTCTACTGCTCTTAGTGACTCTGGTTCGGTTTATCGGCTATAGATGGCGCTGTACCTTTTTAACTCGCGGTAAAACTCGATTTTTCTCAAATAGCTAAATTGGTAAACCTGAAATGTAGGGTTATCTATTATATAATCTGTGAATTATAATTGAAAATGATGCCAAGATGTTTCGAACTGTATGTTGTATTTAGTGGGAAATCCAAAATTTACGCGAATGAAGTCGCGGGGGACCGCTAGTTGGGTAAATAAAAATGAATATCTGCCTCACATTAATCCAATAACATTCACCATGAATATGATGAAACCTTCATAGCCTCCTATTGTCAAATAATAAAACAGCCTTTTATTATCAAATTAAAAATAAAAGATTATTAAATTAACATAATGTACACCGATCGATCCGATAGTTTGTTGCGTAGGAAGGCTTTCCATATACCTAAAAATTTCATTGTTAGTTATTTTTGCGTTTGATCGTGAGTGACGCCTTTTAGTTTTGCTATGTGACGTCTGTCTGTCTGATCTCAGAAAAATTGAAGTACTAGAAACCTATAATTTGACAAGGATTAACACATTTATAACACCAACAATTTATAAAATAATATCTTAAACAAAAATGTTTTTGAATGCCTAGTACCTAAGCATAAATAACATCCCTTCATGTAAAGCGAGGACGACTTTTTTTTGTTTATCCTATATGGAGTGTCGTTACATAGGATTTTTAATAATTTGGTTGGTGTGTGAACATTTTTCTTTGCTAGCTAAACGGTTGTTTATGGATACTTTAAAATTCGCAGCAAAGTAAAGTAACGGCTTAAGAGCATCCCACAGGGAAAAGGCCTCCATCATCAAATTCAAGTTACTATAGCAATGATCGGTACCTACAGGCATAATTACCATGCTTGAAATTAAAATGAAATAAGTTTATTGCTTTCAAATACATACACAAGTTACAAACATTGTTTTAGCCTAACTACCAGGAAAGCAATTGGAGGTGACTCAGCTTGTGCTGTCATGGATAAGCAATCCCGCCCAGCGCTGGTTTTCAGCCACTTCCACTTCTCTACCGGTGTGAGGCAAGAATCTATGTAATGAGGGCTTAAAAATTATGCTAAATAACCATTACCTCAAAGCTAACAAAAAATAAATACATTAAAAATAACAATAAACTAAAAGCACTTGTGTGTGTGTGTATGTGTGTGCGCTTGCCTAATGCGGGTTGATAATCACAAATCGAGCATTATTCAGAAAATCGAAACATTATTGCCCGACCCGGGGCTCAAATCCAGGACTCCGAGATCCTGGCCCGGTATTTAAACCACTAAACCATTGGAGCGTTATAATATAATAAAAAAAATATCAGGAAAACTATTATAGCTAGAGTTTGCGAACCATGCATAATTATGGAACATCAAACTCAAATAAGTCTATAAAGGCGTGTAGCCTTGGATGAATTAGTTTAGTCGTCCAAGCGTGTAGCCCGCGCGTAGCCCAACCCGCCCAACACACTTTTGGCAGGTTTTTAACTTGTAGAATACCAAAAACCATCCTTTAAGATGAGACTTTCTTTCTTAACGACTTTTAAAGTGTGTTATTTTTGTAAATTTTAATTGCATATATTTTCACCATTTAGATAAAAGCGCTGTTCGGCGGATCCACCAATTTTTAACATTTTTATTTTTTGATTGAGACGACACGCAAAACAATACGAAAAACTATTCAAAATATGTAACATAATACCAATTGATAAAAAAGTCAAAATGACAGTAATTGTAGAACAATTTAATGATTCTGAACATCAAAAGGAGCGAATATATAGCTACCCAACCCGGCAATGTAAAATAAGAAAATATGTTGTACCGAAAATTAAAAACTATTACGGTAAGCGAACAAGGAGCTGGATCGTACCGACAATACACAATGAGTTACCGCCCAATTTGCTTAACGAAGTTGTTTCTAAAAATCATCTTAAGAACATCTTAAAAAAGCATTTCTTATCAATGTGCCCATAACGAGTCTTATAAAATCATTTTTATTGCTGCAAATATAGGTGCCAGGAGGCGCTTTTACGCGGCAGAATACTTAAGCCTACCACAGTTTCGGGACAAGTGTGGACTGGTGCCGAGAAAAGCAGTGCGGGAAACTCGATCACTATGGTCAGCTTCTTTTAAATAAATATGTTTGTTACACAAGAGATACGCCAGTGCGTGCTAGGACAGTTTAAGGTCATACGTTCCTATTTCATTAAAATTACTTTGACATTAGTTTAAGTTTAAGTATAAAAAAAAATCCATAGTCCCATTATCGGAAACAGACCAACATAATAATAATAATAATTTAGCAATAGACGGGGCAATTGATTAAATTTAAATACAACATGAACAAATGTAAAAAACCTTTGTTGCAATGTATCCACTAAGGTATCATAATTATAGCTTTGGCGACCTCCGTGGCGGAGTGGCGTACGCACCGGCTTTCGGGGTGTCGCCTGCTCCGAGGTCCAGGGTTTGATTCCCGGACGGGTCAATGTAGAAAAAAAAAAAGTGTATATCTACATTTTTTCGGGTCTTCGTTGTTTCTGGTTTCCAAAATACGAATGCTTTAAATAGTTGTTCGGACATTTATGATGGGATTTGTTTGTAATAGCTATACTTAGTAAATAAGATTCTTAAGTCGAGAACTACTGCCGACAAACTGCTACGCAGTTTGGCAGATGTGAGAAAGATGTAATAAATATAAGTGATTTGGTAATAAATATTATAAAAAAAAAAAAAAAAAAAAGGAAGTTATTTCATGCACGGTTAGATTGACAATAATTTGAAATTTTTCAAATAATGTCCAAAAAAGTTGCGTTCCAGTTTTGCTCCAGAATTATTATTAAAAATTTACTTTTGCTAATCATACAGATCTACCCGATACCTGGTACCCGTTTTGATAACATTATTTTGTCTACCATAACATAATTACGGCGCGGCGCGTCGGTTAATTGTTATATTTGTTGTTATTGTTGTACGAAGTCGCTAACGACATCTTATATTGTCCCCTGGATAATTCGTGTCCATTACCTTACCTCAATGTTCTTGATTAAATTCACGTGTAATTGTAATATTTTATGATTATTTTTCCAATCATATAACAATTCGAGTAGTCAGTGATCAGAAGTTTCTAAGCTACCTATTTATTACATGCTTTAGACGTGCTTTGTTTTTAAGATTTCCATCTTGCTTCAGAACCTTTTTTTTAGACGCGCGTTAAATGCGTTACGCATCATCACCACTGCCCCGGCCCCCTCAACTCGCTATAATTTTTAACAAATGTATTGATGATAGACAGTTTCCAACTTTAATGAAGTTTAGCAAAATCATTCCTTTGTTTAAGTCTGGCGAAAAATGTGGCCCCTCCAATTTTCGACCTATATATCTATATTGCCAGGGCTAAGTAAAATTTTCGAGAAACTAATGTTTAATCTGCTTTTATCACACTTTAGTGTAAAAAAAATATTAAATAGCAACCAATATGGCTTCAGAAAAGGTAGAAATACTACCGATGCTGGAGTTGCTCTCCTACAACATGTGTTTAACGCTTGGGAGAGTAAGCTAGATGCCTTAGGTGTATTTTGTGACTTTTCAAAGGCCTTCGAAATGAAATATTACTTAAACATTATGGTGCGTCGAATGATTCCTTGGATCTAATAAGTTCTTACCTTAAAGGCAGAATACAAAAGCTTTGCATAAATGGAGCTGAGTCTTCAGGGTCGGCCCTTATTATGGGTGTCCCACAGGGATCAGTATTAGGGCCCCTGCTATTTTTAGTTTATATAAATAACCTTCCCTGTTACTTATATAATCTTTAGGAGATGGTATTGTTTGCAGATGATACATCAATGATTTTTAAAACTAAGAGGGGAAAATCTTCATTTGACGATGTTAACAACACCCTCTCTAAATTATTTCATTGGTTTACAACAAATAATCTTTTACTAAATGCAAATAAAACAAAATGTGTTAAATTTACAATGCCAAACGTAAGGTTAGCTGCCCCTCATATAATTGTTAAAGATGAACCACTAAACTCTGTAGATTTTACTACCTTTTTGGGTATAACTGTAGACTCTCATTTGCAATGGGGCGCTCATATTAGGGGGCTGTCTGGAAGACTTAGTTCTGCTGCTTATGCTGTGAGAAAGATAAGGCAATTGACTGATGTTGGAACGGCAAGATTAGTATATTTTAGCTACTTTCATAGCATCGCTAAAATCGTTTATGGGAAATTGTATTCGTATTTTCAACCAATGGGGACTACCGTTTCTTTGCTCATCAGTTGGCGCCACTGTAGACTGAGGTCCGGAGTTATAGCTGTCAAAGGCGTTTAGCGCCTAAACAACGTGTTATATCTTGAATCTAAATAAGGTTATATTGTTTATAAATAACTATCTTGATATCAACAAACTAACTTCTGAAATAGTTGCTCTTGAGGCCGCCTATTTTTGCGCTTTTTCTTAATTCCGCTTTTAAAGCGTTCACATTAATCGCCAAATAATCCATATTTGCGATATTTTAAGAAGGAGATCACTTTCCAGTAGGTAAATTAAAGAAATTATAATTTATGCAACAAATTCCGCTAAAATCAGTACAAAGTGAATGATATTGGACCTCACGCGACACTAGCGCCTCTAGTGGCAAATTCACTAGCGATAGCCCCCATTACCAAAGGATATTGCTGAACTCCCTGTACATAAACTTAAATCGTATGTCAAAGTTATTTTAATGAAAAAGGGCTATTACACTGTTAATGATTATTTAAATGATAGAAATGTATGGCATTAAGTTGTCCCAGCTAGTACTTGCTTAAACCTTGTAAAAATTACCTTACCTTGTAAAAATTTATTTAAAAAGAGGCTGACAATAGTGACCGAGTTTCTTGCGCTGCTTCTTCTCGGCACTAGCCCAGACTTGTCCTGCAGCAGTGGTAGGTTTAAATATTGGGACGAGTAAAAGCGCCTCCTGGGGCCTATTTGCAGAAATAAAACTGATTTTAACTGATTTTAACTGAGGGCAGGGCGGTATAAAGGGCGCTCCTGGGAATGGAACCCAAGGCGCCGCCGCGCTGACTGAGGGCAGGGTCTGTGGTTACTCTACAGTACACGGACCCCGCCAGCGGCCACCTCCGCCCTGTAAAGGGCAGACCTCCTCAGAGGGGGTGCTGTGACGACACCTCACTCTTACCTCTGGACGACGCGCTGGACGAACAGCGCGCCGTCCTGGTTCCGTTGCTTCAGAACCCTGTGCCAACAACTTTAAGCCCGCTCGTTTTCCAGACCTAAGCATTCTAAGTTCATCAAATTGGGAATCGAAACCACCCCACTATATACAGTCCGAATCATGTGTAATGCTAAAAATATTTGCATTTTAACTTAAGTGAAACATTTTACTCAGTTTATTGAGTCATGACATGTTATTAAATATTATGAAGTGTGGTGCCGGTCTATAACAGAATAGCTCCACCGTTCTCGTCCTTAGGGTGCACACTTGGCAGGACAACACGGTACGGCCGGGATAGTAGTTACCAACGTGGCGATAACAGAAAATCCTTCTTTTGGCCGATGATGATGATGGGATGTGAAAAGACATGTTACATTGGCGCAATAATTAGGTTAACTAACTATAATGTTACAATTTTTGATCTGTGTTTTTTGTAGGAATTGGTCAGTTCGTAGTCGGTCAAGACGTTCCCTCTGTTATGCAGCAAATTAAAGCAAGCGTGTTACTCGTTTTTTTTGCTACCAGGGCCTAAACGTGTCGTAGGTACCTAAAAAAATTAAAAAACCATTACATGAATACTTTGTTTTTCGTCTGCTTGTTTAACTATTGTTCAATGCCTTGGATGAATTAACCACAATGCGTACCTTTTATTCTAACATGGTTCGAGGTTTAAAAACGGCTTTAATGTCAAATTAATCTGTAAATAAGAATTTCCAGTAATATAACATTACACGACAAAAGTCAAAACTTAGATACTTAAGACTTTCAGTTCTGACCACGTTCTGACTACTGATTATACTCCTATAATAAATAATACAATGAATAACAATGGAAACATTTAAAGTAGATTGAATGAAAGAGAGTATTTGGAATTTAAATTTAAAAGTTTTACATTCATGATCCAAAGTAATTTTTTGGGATAATCTCCAAAACACGCGTAAAACTGCGGGTGTTTTTATAAAATAGCATTTTTACTGTAAATGAGCGTATCTTCAGTCATAGTAAACAAACAAATCTATAGAAATGATCAAATCATGTATTTCAACCTTGCTTAATTTTACATTATCATGAAGGAAAACTGAAATACGAGTCCATATTAAGAGAAACAGGAATATTTGGGATGTTTGATTACACTAACATCTTAGTTAATGTAGCTTCTGTCTCCAATAAAACATACGAGTAGCCTTATAAAATAAACATTTAATTACTCCAATCATAGTTTAAAAGTAAAGTAGGTTTTACCTGATTTCATTAATATAAGTTAGTTAATACAAAGTTGGCAAATATTGTCCATAGTATTTCTACTTAGCATAGATGTTCATTCACTTTTATAACTACATATTAGATTGTTGTCTACCAGATATTCTAAGAAAAGTAAAGTCATTGAACAGATTTAACAGTAGTCATTTAGGTCAATCATCGAAATTCGAATGCTACTACAGCAAAATATCCTTTTAATAGTTAAGGTTGAACCAAACCTTTCCGAAATTAAACCACCCTTACAAATCATAACGAAAGCCAGTCAGAAAAACGCAACATGTATTGCAAGAGCATCGCGTAACACCGAAGCACTTTCTTCAATTAGCCGTCCGTATGGACCTCACGTCCTGCGTTACGCATCGTCCGATATAAAACGCGCTGGTGCCCGGGACTACCTACACTCGACCTCGAGGACTCTGCACACCACCCCACACGAGCAGACATGGACACCAAGGTAAGATACGACCAGATACGGAAGTAAAAATTCCCCTAAAGTCCACAAGGACAACTAGTAAAAAACATTATTTTTCTGCAAAAAGGCCCAGAAAGATGGTTTTGCAAGTCCCGATATTTAACCAAACCACATTAGTGTAGTGTCATGACGTGTCCCGTTACAGAATCTACCGACAAATTTAAGTGATTAAATTTTACTATAATCACAAGAGTTAGTTTATGTAAATTATATTAAGAATATATAGTTGAAAGATTTTCACATTTTACATATGTAAAATAATGAATATTAATAGCATTAACAATAAAATCAAACACCTCAGTTGAAGACCCACTCATCTTTTCGGGCGTAGTAAACTAAATTTGATAAGTCCGATTACTCCTTTTGTTTAAATTACAGCTCTATTTGTGGTGCGCGTGCGCGCCGATTGACCAACGCGATCCATATCGGGACCTTTGCAACACCTCTTCTTTCTAACAGAGACATCGCGCTTTCGTTTCGTACCTCCCATAACAATGAGCACACATCCTAAACTATCCCCGAATTGGCCATATGTTTTTGACTCTTAGGATTTTTTCTTAGAGCTAAATAATTATTGAGATTAATGTATCATCTTTGAATAAAATTATGTAAATTAGAAATAAAATCGTGACGTAGCTAAGTAGATTATTTCAGCAACTTAACTTTTTATCTGATCGATCGGCCATTATGTGCTAATGAGCGGCATACGTAATACATATCCTTGCAATAATAATCCGCACGACTGACACAGAGTTATAGAAAAGACATCAACGCGTCACACTGCTCAGAGTAAATTTTGGTGTGACTGCGCTAGGTGATAATACATGTATTTACAAAGCTATCTTTCTACTGCGGCTTTGCTTGCGCGGACATTGGTTTGCCACAGGAATTGATTTATATCTTATACATTGATCCTGCTGATGTAAAAACAGAACATACATAATTATACAAAAATTTAAATTATATAAAAATTGTTAATCTCTAAACATACATTATACTTTGATAATACTTAGAAGACATTGTCTATACTTAAGATAAAATTGAAACAGGGTGATGGCTGCTTTTATAGATATTAAAGAAAAACAAACATTGAGGTCTATATAAGAACAACAAAGTCCAAAACAATAGTTTTTATATTTTTTGTATGTCTGTACGAATATAGAATCACTTTATTGTGGACAATAGCTTATCAAAATAAATTAATGTTTGTTTTTACTTAACAGTTGCTTTTTATAGATATACAGGATGTTCAGTAAGTACCTCGACAAACTTAAAGAGAAGCAAGGTGTAAGGGTCAGCTATTCTAAAAAAGCAATATCTCGAAAACTATGATACTTTTACAGAGGTATTTTTTTGTATGATAGCCGACCCTTACACCTTGCTTCTCCTTAAGTTTGTAGTGGTACTTTCTGGACATCCTGTATGTATATTGGCAGATTTGTTATTACTAGTTGCCTGCTCTTTAATAAAGTTTATCTCTTAAAAATAATATCAAAGGCATAAAGTTTCTATTACTACTTATAATGCTAATACCGTCAAATCAATCTTAGGTAGTTACTCAGTATAATACAGTGCACGCTAATGCGCAGGAGCATATTGTTGTGTAACTTTAACTGGGTGACTGGTAACGAAGTGAATTTATAAACAACGTCACGTATTGATTGAGCCGACGGGCATAATATGAACAATCGCATGGGTCCATGACATGTTGTAAAGTCTCATTCAGATTAATCTATTGAATGCATCTATCTTATTTTGAATATTATTTGCATGATTTGTGACTTTTATATTTTAAGAACTTATATGGGTGAACAATTATAATTTTGTAATTATTTAAATTCATACAACAATAAAGTGCAAAAAAGTTTAATTTGTAACCAAAACTCTGTTTATGCACGGATTTTGCAATTTTTTTGTTTCAAATTAGTTAAAACTTAAATAGTTTTTTTTTACTTTTCTTAGCAGATTCCGAAGCACAATACAATCAAAGTTTTATTAATATAACATCAAGAGATGTAGTATATCCCGAAGTGTGTTAAGCAAGAAGTACCTAACCTAAATGATGACCGAAACCACATTAAAATCCATTAAGTATCTAATAAACTGTCGGCAGTTGCCCAAACAAACACGGAACCGCTGCTTTGTTATACATAGCATAAACGATTATATACTACTTGTATTAAGTGTACTTAATATTTGTTTCAGATTTTAGTATTCTTCTGTATGGTTGGCGCGGCCTGCGCTAGCGTGGTGCCAGTGGCCCCCGTTGCGCGTTTCGACCCTCTTCCCCAGTACTCCTACGGATATGACGTTCAAGATGCACTTACGGGTGACTACAAAGGCCACCAGGAACAAAGGAACGGGGATCTAGTTACCGGCTCGTATTCTGTAGTCGACCCCGATGGCACCCGGAGGATCGTCGACTATGCAGCGGATCCCCTTAACGGTTTTAACGCGGTCGTCCGCCGCGAACCACTTGTCCTTGCCGCCCCCGCTAGAGTGGCTGTGCCCGCTCCTGTTTTTGCACCCGCTCCTGTGGTCGCACCGGCCCCAGTTGCCCCCGCACCTCTAGTAGCCCCTGCACCGTTCTACCCTCGCGCACCCTTCCTAGCGCCAGCTCCTGCGCCTCTCTATGCTCCTAGATTACCTAGTCCCTACTACTTCTAGATGAATTATTACAATTTTATTGTTACTTTTTGTATTGTTTAGATTTTGTATGATTGTTATTTATACTATTAAATGAATTGAAACCATTTCTAATTTCTGTTTGTACCGTCTATTGTATAATCTTTTCCCCTTCACTTTACCTACGTGGATTTTCTCTCTCATCCTAATCATAGTATTACCTACACTAGATTTTTAGTGAGTTATTTATGAAGAAGTCATTTAAACAGACTAGACGTGACTGTATAGACAAAATGGTTTAAGTATAACTCACACGCACAAGGTGAATTAAAACAGAGAGTCCTCACTTATGATTATGAACTTATTTACAGGTTAACAATTTGAAAATACTCATTCATGTTATCTTTAGGGGCCTATATTCAGTCTCAGATGCTTATAGTGGCGTCGTAACTGCTAGAAATATAATTAGCATCCTTATAAATGGGAAAGTGTGTGTCTGCTTGTTTGTCCGTCTTTCATGGAAAAACTGAGCAACGAATAGACGTGATTTTTTAAGTGGAGTTAGTTGAAGAAATGGAGAATGACATAGGCTACTTTTTGTCTTTTTCTAAAACCCCACTTGCCTAAATTGGGGTGTGAAAGTTTGTATGGAGCATACCGCAATATTCAAGGTAGAAAGCTAAAAATTGGTATGCAGATTATTTGTGACTAACAAAAACATCGTGCATCTTTTTTTTTTTAAATCCGCCCCCAACTTCCTAAAAGAGGGAGTGAAATTTTATTTTTACCCCGAATTTAACGCGAGCGAAGCCGCGGGCAAAAGCTAGTATTAGTATAAAAGGGGATAACTTCTAGTAAACAAATATTATGGCAGAAATTTATAACCGCCTTGATAAAATTGTAAATGCGAATATCTTTTAGTGTCTGTAGTTTCATTTAGTTTAACAGTATCTGGCGGAGAATTAAGTTAAATTATCAGAACGAGGACTGCTCTGAGTTATGTGATACTAGCTATTGCTTCGTACGCGTGAAATTTGATCCACCATCCAACGGCAATTGTTTATTTTATGCCGATATAAGTAGCCTATATGCTATTTCAGCCCATATTCTAATCAAACGTTTTAAGGAGATTTGTGTAGCTGCGTGGTTGAGTAACAAACATCCATCAAAAAATTCACAATTTTAATATCAGTAAAATAAAAATATCTACCTACCGGGGCGAATCACGCCACGACGGGCCGGGAATAAGTAACCTTTTTTCAAGTTATTTTAGTTCAACGTTTCTAAAATGTGACTCAAGTTCAAACTCAAATATCCATGCAGACACTTCAAGCGGGCACGTTGATGACTGTTCTGGTGATATTGCTTCCATCGAAGTAGATGTGGATCATGTCTGTAGACTTCTTAAGTCTTTGGATTTGAATAAGTCTGCGGGACCGGATGACCTGCCTGCAGTTCTTCTAGTGAATTGTGCTGATGAATTAAGTGTCCCTGTTTCCATTCTTTTTAGAAGGTCTCTTCAAGATGGTATAATGCCAATGAAATGGAAGCTTGCATACATTACTCCGATCCACAAAAAAGGTCCTAAAGACTGCGTTGAAAACTATAGACCTATCTCTAAGCTTTGTTTACTTGCGAAGGTACTCGAGCGTTTAGTATTCAACCAAACTTACAATAGCTTGAGACCTTGCTTTTCACCCTACCAACATGGGTTTTTAAAGAATCGTTCAACTGTCACTAACCTAGCAACTTTTACTGATTTCCTTACTGATCAGATGGATCATGGTAATCAAGTGGATGTCATATATACTGACTATGCAAAAGCATTCGATCGTATCGACCACAATATTTTACTGCAAAAACTTCATAGTATTGGCATCAGGGGTGATCTGTTCAGATGGTTCTCCTCGTACATTCAAAATAGATCTCAAGCGGTCGCTTTAAAAGGTTACTTGTCCTCTTGGATCAAGATTCCCTCAGGAGTGCCTCAGGGATCACTGCTCGGACCTTTATTATTTACAATCTTTATCAATAATATCAACCAATGCTTCCCTCACTCTCGCTTTCTACTCTTTGCAGACGACATGAAAATTTTTCGAGTCGTTAATAATCTTAATGATGCAATACAACTTCAAGCTGACATATCAAAATTGGATGCCTACTGTCGCATTAATCAACTTGACCTTAATGTATCTAAATGTTTCTCCATGAGTTTTACTCGAAAAAAACATCCATTTTCTTATAATTACACTATTAAGAATCATAAATTAACCTCTCAAAGCGTGGTGAGGGATTTGGGAGTGAATCTAGATAGTAAACTTCTATTTGATAAACACATAACCAATATGACAAATATAGCATCTAGAGCCCTTGGTTTTGTCACTCGTATGTCTAAGCCATTTAAAAATATGAAGACAATTAAAATAATTTACTGTGCCTATGTTCGCAGCCACCTTGAATACGCTAGTGTGATTTGGAACCCGCGTTATGATGTTTATAGTACCTCAATCGAAAAGATACAAAGAAAATTCACTAGATTTTTAAATTTCAAATTTCGTATCCCTAAATTATCATATGAAGAGCGTTGTTCTAAGTTTCATCTTTTGCCACTTTGTTTGAGGCGTAATATCTCTGATATTGTATTTCTCTTAAAGTTGGTAAGAGGTGTAATTGACTGTCCCGATTTGCTTAATAGGATCGCGTTTAGATTACCCTCGCGTGCACTTCGTAATAATGTTTATAGACCTTTTAGTATTCCTTTCTGTCATACTAACTATAGGCGAAATAGCTTTCTAGTTAGAGCGTGTGAAGCATTCAATAATATTGGTGTTAATGTTGACTTATTTTGTGGTAGTATTGATAGCATCAAAATGGCAGTTTTGAGGTCGGCTGACTCCGTGGCACTTTAGCCCATTTGTTTTTTCAATTGTTTTTTTTTTGTTTTTTCAATTTTATTGTTTTCCTTTTTAAGTGTATTTATGTAGTTAATACTTATCTGACCAACACTGTTGTCGCACTTTTTGTAACCTATATGTGGTAGCTTGTTATTAGCTTGTAGTTATTACTTTCTTAAATATGTAAAAATGTGAAAGCTGTAAGCTATCCTAAAAAAATGAAAATAAAAATAAAATAAAATAAAATACCACATACCAATCTTCTGATCCGATCTGTATATTAGATTAATAAAACTAAATCTAATGCATTTTCATTAGAATTGAACGCACTGATGTCGATATTGCTGGATTCCACGCTTAGGTACGACGTTGCAAGTAGAAGCTAGTAAACAATATTCAATGAATATGGCAGTAATACGGTAGTAGGTACTGTCAAACGGTTTCCATATTTAAGTAAGAGTTTGGTAGGTATGCTAGGGTAAGCCGATTTAAAGTAATAAGTTTAGAAATTGGTATTTGTGCAAGGATTATTTCTAGCAGAGTGTTTACAGTGAGGTTCATAAAATTACAGATGACGAACTCAGAAAGAATAAGCAAATTGTCTGTACCTTAAAATCAGTCCAGAATGCTCGTGGTGCTGCTCATAAAACTATGGCTACATTTTGTTCTGTCAACAACACACACCCATTGTGAAAGCTTTACACTTAAACAAATAAATTAGTTGCTCATGAAGTCTACTTTGAATTGCATATTAACACCAATTTAAAAAAAATATCTCTTTTGCGGTAATTTTTTACTCCTATATAATTTTGTATAAGTCATCCCAACCCATTAAAGGTAGTGTGTAACAATTGTTAATCCCTGAAGCAAGAAGTCTTAAAGTATCAAAAGGTAATACTTTGAACTTATTCGCAAACTATTGTAGGTTGACTCAGTACGACCTTACGGATAATGAGATAATGTGCGAATGCGAGGAAACAAGAGCAGGCGGCCACATTCCAATGAAGACCGCGACCTTGCTTTAACCTCCTCAATTAAAAGCGAAAGTTTCAATACGGGAGCTTATTCCGTATGTGCGGGTTCGATTACCAGCATATATAGCGTGACGTCACAAAGCCGAAAGTCACGAGTGGACATGCGACGAATATAAAAAGAGAGCGTGCCTTTAATTCGGCAGTTCAATCTCACACTTGGATATTACTACTACCAAAAATGGCATTCAAGGTATAACAATTTATTATTGTATGCAAACATTTTATTTATGTACTTTTGTACTTTTCGGTATTTGTGAGAGGCATATTAATAACGTATAATTTTGATTATTTGCAGTTAGTCGTCTTCAGCTGCTTGGTCGCTGCGGCCTGCGCAGGATTTGTCCCAACCGCTCCAGTCGCCTACTCCACTCCTTTAGCGTACGCCACCCCTGTAGCCAAATACGCCGCCCCAGTCGCCTACGCCGCTGCCCCGATCGCCAAGGTTGCCGTCGCCCCTGTCGAGGCATACGACTCACATCCTCAATACAGCTTCTCCTACGACGTTCAAGATGGTCACTCTGGTGACTCTAAGTCCCAGCACGAGACCCGCGACGGCGATGTTGTAAAGGGCTCATACTCTGTAGTCGAACCTGACGGCACCAAGCGTACCGTTGATTACACCGCTGACCCCCACAACGGTTTTAACGCCGTCGTGCACAGAGAACCCCTCGCCGTGAAAGTAGCTGCTCCCGTCGCCTACGCTGCGCCAGTTACCAAGACTGTTGCATACGCCGCGCCCGTCGCTAAATACGCCGCACCCGTGGCTTACGCCGCTGCTCCCGTGGTTCACTCCGCCCCTGTCTACCACTCCGCCCCTGTCTACCACTCCGCCCCTGTCTACCACGCCGCTCCAGTATACCACAGCGCTGCTCCCGTCGCCTATTCAGCTCCCGTGTACCACCACTAAATTAATAGATTTAAAAGAAATCTTGAATGCCATAATGTAAATAAATTATTATTTATTTAGAAGGTTGTCCTGTTTTTTTTATTAGCTATTCGAAATAACTAATCTGCATAATATAAATTTGTTAAATAAATATATTATTATTTTATAACAATACGTAAAAATATAAAACATATCACAATTTTGACCTGATTAAAAATTCTTATAAGTACCAAATTTAGAAATAGGATTAAATATCAAAAACTTGGAAACCAAGAACGCCAGATTTCGGTGGTGGTGGTAAAACCTGCTCTGGACCAGGGATGACCGAAAGACCGCGCTGGCGGCGCCGGCGGCGCTCTGGGCGGCTCTCACCCGCTTGGGGCTTGCTCGGCAGAACCGAGAAGCGCCGCCCGGTCGGCACCGTAGACATACGTTTGAATAACACCTGCGTCTCCACGCGTTGCACTTCATCCA
Source organism: Anania crocealis (assembly GCA_949315895.1). Classification (NCBI taxonomy): domain Eukaryota; kingdom Metazoa; phylum Arthropoda; class Insecta; order Lepidoptera; family Crambidae; genus Anania; species Anania crocealis. The sequence continues at coordinate 8,181,307 of OX438869.1, forward strand.
TCACACCTACTATTTGTCTCTCACGCTGCACAACGGCTTTACGTTCATCTGCGGTTATAGTCTCCGTCGCCATCTCTGCGCATTTACAAAGGAAAGCTTGTACCCTTTCTGGATCCTGTAACTTTTTGGACCATTCATAAGCTTCCTCAACTTGAATGCGTACTTCGTTTGCGTTTCCTTGCTGCATGTCTCCACTCATTAATACAAAACATCCATTCAACCACCAAGTTATACTACCCAGCTCATGAGCTTCGCGTTGACATCGCTTAGCGTAAAACTTTGCTAGAGCATAATTCTTTTGCGTACAAAGTAAACGAGACAATTCATACATTAGCCAACATTTCATTGTTGAATTTTCACACATTTCTAAGGTAGCTGTCACTTTTTCTGTAGCTTGTTTTATATCGATGAATTTGTAAGGATAATTGGCCATAACAGAGTCGAATGATTGAGGGCGCCCAACCGGTAAACCCATAAGGAAAGCGATTCTACGTCTATTGCCACGTTCACTAAGCGTGTAGGAGAGTCTATGCTGAGACAAGTAGCCTTCGCCGACAGCTCTGTACAATCGGTCTGTGTAAATTTCTTTATCGGGTAATGTTCGCGGTGTCTTCATATCAAGGAATATCTGCATGCGTTCAGCTTGTGCTATCAAGTCCATGACGCGGTTCTCACGCATGCTCTTCTCAAGTTGTTTCAGTAGGCGTTCGGCTGTGCGCGCACCAATCTCACGCTCTTTAATAAGAACAGCTTCCTTGTACTTATTCTGGTGTTTAGACTCTGCTTTTTCTGCCAGTTTAATAGTATAATATGGACGCTGAGAACGCAACATATCTTGACGTTCAGAAAGCGAGCGCAAAGCTTCTTTAACAAGGCCCTTTAATTGTATACTACCTCCAGAGTTTGCAGACATTATCCGTGGGTCTTCAGTAAGTTCCTGAAGAAAAAACTTATCGTAAGCCATGGGCCCTAGGTATTTCATTGCAAGTACTCTTGCTAACGTTAAATGCTTACGTGCTTCCATTTGAGTTAACTTACGTTTTTTTAGCGGACGCGGTATGCGCGATATGTGTTGAGGTTTTTGAGGCTCATTTTCATCAACACCCGCGGCTTCATTTTGTTTTATCAAAGGCAGAAAATCTAACATTACACTCCCAGCATTTGTTCCAATACAGTCTTGTATCGTTTCAACGCCTTGGTTGATGCCTTCCATGAAGTATGGCGGCTGTCTCCGGACTCGAGCCCCTCTATAGTTCATGACCACAGATCTTTCAAAGTCGGACATGGTGTACATGGCGCGAGCCTGCATGTTTCGCGCTATCATGTTGCCAGGCTCCAGCTTGAGCGCAATCTCGGCATCAGCATACGCCTGAACGGGTTGGACGGCATCGGCGCAAACCTGACTGCGTCCAGTCAGATTACGTACGTCGTCCGGGACACTTTTGTATGCTTCATCAAAAGAAGCTTTGGCTTTCTCAAACTGCTCTAGTCGACGTAAATACGCGCCTCTTTCTCGATAAACAGTGAGTGCACCGTATAATTGCTTTTCTTCCATTTTGATAACGTACAAATAAAGTTACAAATTTTTCTATTTAAATATTCTTCTACAAAATTGACATAGCTCTGTTATTGCCATTGTCATTGTCAAAGGTTTTTGGTTTTTGTCGTCAAAAGTCATCACTGTCAGTCCAATACTGATCAAATAACCGCTCGAAGACACAATGGGCCAAAACATTAAAACGTAGTGATTATTGGTTAAAGTCCAAAACATCGTCATGCCTAAGTGATATGCCGAAGTTGTTACAACAATGATGGGACCCACCACGCTCGATTTATGATATGTACCAACAAATTTCTAAGGAACCCTCGCTGGGCGAGCCTATAGTATAACTTGCACTTGCCCAGTTTTCTATCTATTTTATTACGATTCAAAGAATACTTAATCAAAGATAGCAAAATTGATTTTCTTTTATAATAATATATATGTAGAGGTTTTTAGATGAGATTTGACTGAGATGATGATGACGACGATGATGAAAGATATCTATTTTAGTATTTATTGTTGTTATAATATTTATAACTCGTTAAACGATTTAATTTTTTGTCTGATCATTAATTTATCCCAGATTTAAGACCCAGTAGTTCGTTTCTATAGATCGGTATCCATCGACCGCATATTACGAAACGCCTATGCGCACCGTAAGCGCCACCGCGCGACAGTACGGGCCTGACGAGCCGCCGCGCTCACGTATTTTGTAGTTATTTAAACATAGTAATTAAGTATATCATTTAATTAATTCAAACTCAGCGAATATGTCTATAATTATTTAATAGCTTTAAACTAGCATAAAAAATGTATTTAAAATGTCTGTAGTTTAGTCGTCACATTGAAAAACATTTCGAATAGATGTAGGTTTGTGACTTTTTTCTATCGAGCCAAGTTAATCAAATCGTTTAACTGAATGAGAGAATGGTGTGATGAATGGGTGCACCTAGGACGTACTGAATTATTTTTTAGCTTTTAGTACATCATCGACATCATTTAGATCTTTATTTTTACTAAAATCGTTAAGTTTACTAAATTTTCTTCCTCATCATCATCATCAGCCTATCGCAGTCCACTGCTAGACATCTGGCCTCTCCAGTTGCACGCCACTTAGATCGATACTCGGCTTCTCGCATCCAGCTTCTGCCAGCCACCTTGCGCAAATCATCACTCCACCTGGCCTGAGGGCGTCCTACACTACGTTTGCCGAGACGCGGTCTCCACTCAAGAACTCGTTTACCCCAGTAGTTGTCGGTTCTGCGGCTAATATTATGGCCAGCCCACTGCCACTTCAGCTAATTTGCTTGTATTATACAAATTATGTCGTCCTAAGAGGCAGCGTTGTTGAGTTTTTAAAACCTATGTTAGAATAGAAAACCGCGTTTTAAAGTCTGAAAAAAAAATGTATTAATAAGGAATCTAGTCTAGTCACATTCGTTATGGGTTTACATGATTCAATTAACTTGGCTTGATAGAAAAAAATTGGTTGTTTGTAAAGTAGGTTTACGATCGAGATGTTTACGTGATAACGTCTTATTGGTGATATAAGTTTTTGGGAAGTAAGGAATTAATGAAGATAACAATTTTTTCAAATTTTAAATTACATCTTAAACATTCAACGAAAACTTAACCGCACGAGAAAATCTCCATTCGTTTGTATCCCGCTAGAGTGAGAGAGACGGAAGATCGGTCCACTCACTCGAACGCCTCCGCTCGTGAGGATTCCGCGTGACAAGTTTCACGGAATGACTGGCAGCGCTCGAGATGAGACGGGAGATCGGTCCGTCTCTCTCTCTCGTTATACCTGCGATCGCGCTCGTGAGGTTTTGGTGTGACACAAGTTTCTGAACATGTCGACTAAAACGATTTTAAAGACGTTATCACGTCGAAATCACAAACCTACATCTTTTCAAAATGTTTTTTTTCCATTTTACGACTAAACTACGGAAAATTTGAATATTTTTTTAATGCTTTAATATTTTCAGACATATTCGCTGAGTTTGATTTCATTAAATGATTTACTTAATTAGGTACTATGTTTATTTAAATACGTGAGCGCGGCGGCTCTTCAGGCCCGCACTGTCACGCGCTGGCGCTCACGGAGCGCATAGGCGCTAAGCTTGGATGAATTAACCACTGGATATAAAACGCAAGAGCGAATGTATGAAAACATCATCAACCAATTTCTGCGGGGCGGGGGGAGATTGTCGTGTCAATTATTGACATTTAGTGCGTGAAAATGTCGATATTTTTCTATCGATATGTATTGAACGAATGAATGACTGATTGAAGAAATTACATTATGGGCATGTTTAAGTAAGCACAAACAATTAAACGAATAGTCGCTTATGGTTTTTTGCGTTAGCATTAAAACACTCTAGTGTAAAATGGATACCACATATTTGGTGGTGTTTTGTAGAGATCCATTTTGCCTCTCTTCGGATGGCTTCGACCCACTTTGTTTTAGTTAATGGATCTACAGGAATTCTGAAATTACATTAATAGGATCTATTGTAATAAAATGTGAAGTTAAAATTTTTAAAGCAAACTGTTGTATTTCTAAGATTAACACATTCCGGGACACAATGCTAGACACAATAGAAATTTTATTGTTACACGTCAACAGGCGGTTAGTGTCCCGGAAACTGTTAATGCGTCATCTTGTTGATTTTGTAGTAACTGACCACTATTTTTTAAATGGCAATGTAACTTTTCTCTAGGAAAACACATTTCACTATTTTAAGAAAAATTAACAGCTTTATTTGGATAAAAAGTTACTTACGGATGAAAAGAAATATTTTTTGTCTTGCCGCTATAATTTTTACACAAAAATACGGCACATTTACCCATTTTTCCCGACAATGTTTCTTACCGAGCTCTGAAACCGTACTGACAAGACGTCACATGTAAGTGAGGCTAAAAAGCCCGCTTCGTTGCCAAGGGGGCACAAGCGAAATTGCCTGTCATTGCGCGTCCAGTGGTTTATTCGTCCGAGGCGCTAAGTAATAGGCGGTCGATAGATATCGATTCATAAATGCAAACCTACCGGGCCTTAATCGCAAATTTTATAATAGGGCTTAGAAGGCCTACCGCCTTTTTTAAGTAATAAACATTTTAATTTTACTTTATTTGATATTTTAGCAACTTAATTGCACTTATAATATCAGTATATAAACTTGAAAAATTTTGAAAAATTTTTCAAGTTTGACATTTAATTTTTGCAGTAATCACATTCCATTTTGGCTATGACAATACCAAAACTGTGCAGATATCTACAAAGAATATATGATACTAGCTGATGCCCGCGGCTTCGCGCGCGTGGGTTTTTATATGTTACAAAGTTTTCGTCACGGCTCACCCCCCTCTCCTCCACTCTTTTTCTCCACTTCCTTTGCCTACGGTGCCGAGGGTGCCCATCTCGGGCGAGGTGGTGGTGGGCACTTAATGGGAGCCTTCGAGCAACGCGGCCGGGACGGAAGGCCGCGTTGCTCGAAGGTGGGAGCCGATACGTCGTTCGGGGCCCGTTGATACAATACTCGTAGTTGGATGAAAGGGGCCGATTTAAACTATCGTTTTAGGGATCCGGTGTTGGTTCTCCTAGCGCACCGTGGTCTAAGCGAGCTCACACCACATCTGTTTGCATTTACATGAAATCTGAAGTACAATATCATTTGAAAATTTAAAAACTGTTAATACTGTAGTACATCAAAACATTCAAAGCAGCTTGCAAGGCTTTATTCGAATAAGGTCAACACTGGCGTAGAGCCCTGGAAGAAGTGGTCCTGTGTAAAATACCACATTATTAATTTCCAAACAAGTAGGTAAATCCATTTTTCTCGATCCATAAGCGTTAAAAAGGCGATTTTACAAAGACAATTTGCTTACATACTACGTTTGGATAAAATACCTAGATCGGACGGTGGACGACGACTTACGGCCGGTCCCAATAATCCATCTATCGCCAGTTTTGACATTTCGGAGATAGGAAACAGGTTCTATCTCTGATTTTTCCGTCCAGAGAAACAAAGACAGAAGTTGTTTTCTATCTCCGATATGCCAAAACTGAAGATAGATAGGTTATTAGGACCGGCCGCTAGACGGTGTAGTACCAGCATCAATGTAGAGCTCTGGAAAAGGCAGTCCTATGTCATTCTCCCTTCATGATCGATAGACGAAGTTTCAAGTACCTCAATATGATGTTAAACACAAATAATTAACCACACAATTTTCCACCGTTTTCACCCCCTCAAATATTAAATTATAAAAAAATCCTTATAACTTTACAAAATTTATACCAAAAAGCTGACGTAGTTTCACTAAACTTTCATGTGGGATGTGGGTTCGAGGCATAAATGGTAAAGGATGATCAGAAGGATAAATAGTGTTCAGAAACTTAACAGGATAGAGAACTGATTCGTCTGTACTGACCACTGTGTCTAAACATTGTTATATTTCTTCAACTTCAAATGATGTCGGCAAAACATCATTAATTACTGCTGCTTGGTCATTACACCCACTAATAAACTAAGTGGTGGTAGCTAATCCTAAGTTAAACAACACGGAATTATGAAGTGAGGTGATTTTTTTTCACTAAACAAAAAAAGGCAAAAAATTGATTTTAATTGTATGGGAAGCTCCCTCAAATATTAATTTAATTATTTATTATTAAAGTTAGAAATATAACTGAGTGTTTTGTGAATATTTCAAGTGCATACCTGTTGCTATTATTAATATCGAACAAAAAGGACAAAAAAATCGCGTTTGTTGTATGGGAGCCCCCCTTAAATATTTGATTTATTTAGTTTTTAGTATTTGTTGTTATTGCGGTAGCAAAAATACATAATTTGTGAAAGTTTCAACTGTCTAGCTATCGCGGCTCTTCAGATACAGCCTGGTGACAAACAGACGGACAGACGGACAGACAGCGAAGTCTTAGTAATAGGGTTCCGTTTTTACCCTTTGGGTACGGAACCCCTTAAAATGATTAAGTTCTAAATAATACCATTCTTATAGTAAGTACCGATATTTATTTTCTGAATATGTACCTAAATATAGATAAGACATCCAATAGGAATTTCCAAGTTTTGTCTTTTCGTTACATAGCCTCCTTATATTTTCTTCGTCAACTTTATCCTTCAGGGCGTATGGAATACGTCGCGGCTAAATGAAAATTGGTGTCACATTTTCTTGAAGCACTAATTGAGCTTTATAGTTTGATATGCCCGAGTTCCGTCAAACACCATTGTTAAATCTTCATAATCTGTCCAATCTTGAGTTGTTGATAATTTACTAACTGAATTTTAATTAACTCCTCAAATTCTAACTCACAAGGATCCCGTGGAGTACATAAATATAATATAATACGTTTTATGATGTAATTCTGGGCTCAAAGATGTTAGAAACGTTATTTCCTTGTATCGATAATATCATCACATCTGTTCAGTTTTAAGTAAGTATCCAACCGTTTAATTATGTTTTTGAATGCTTCGTCCTTGTCTAATGGTACTGAGTTCAATTTAGATGTCCTTAGATTTGTTTGTGACCGACCTTTGCTCCTCAGTACCTTCTGCATACATGGAATTGTTTCGTGCTATCGAATTCAATTCATAATCAGAAATTTCTCGTAGGGTTTGTATCTGGCTGCCGAATTTTGTAATGCAGCCTTTATTAAAGTTCCCCACGTTTTAATTTAGTTAATTCATCCATTTCGGCGCCAATTATTAAATTCTAAAATATTACCATTCTGTTTGTAAGAAATTACCTATTTATTTTCTGATTGACACATTGAATGTCATAACAAACTAAGTAAAGTCTGAGAGTACAAATATGTAAAGAGTATGGATATGACGCGGAACCAAACAACCTTTGCCCCAATCTTTTATCCCCTTAAAGATTAAATTTTCAAAAATCCTGAAAGACGTCATCCTTATTTTCTAATCAGGTAGCTGGATACCAATTTTCATCGACTTAGCTTCAAAACTGAGGGAGTTTCATACAAACTTATGGGGCCCTTTTTACCCCCTTAGAGCCGGAATTTCCAAAATTCCTTTCTTAGTGCTCACCTACACTATAAAAGGAAGCACGGTGAAAATTTTCAGATTTTAAATCCCAGTAGTTTGGGCTGTGCGTTGATATGTCAGTCAGTCAGTCATTAAATCAGTTTTCATTTTTATATATATAGATGAATCTCGTCGTCCAGGTATTGTACATGCCTCTATAATTATCAGCTGAATTATTAGGAGTGACTTCCGTAGTATAGCTTTCAATTAATCGCTAATTCCAAAGTCAGTGCTTCCATGGCCTTAATTTTTTTCGTGAAGGTTATTATTTTCTGGTAACTACTAGAGTAGTCGGAAAGTAATACCTACCTACGAAAAGTAGAGTTACTTGTCGGAAACAATTTAGAGTAGATAATATTTAATAGCGATTAGTGATCATGTGGCATCTACATTCGATATCGGACGAACGCCTACTCTGCTGAAATTGGGTACCGTAAATAATATAGTAGCTATTCGGGTAAAAAATCTTTAATTGGCCATTAAAAAAGTCAGTCCTTGATTTATAGTCGGTCATCAATATTTATACTACTACAGGAGCAGCTGGGGCATAGGCGATCGGTGCAGCTCTTAGGGCTGCCACTTTATACGGGGCAATTAATGGGTTAGCGTAGGCAGCGGAAACCGGAGCGGTGTACGCCGCGTATGGGAAGGGCGCAGTATAGGCGGTGGTGTAGCGAGCAGCGACCACAGGCGCGGCGGCCACGGGAGCTGCGGCGTAGCGAGCTGGGTAAACGGCCGGTGCAGCGGGCACGACCGGGGCAGCAGCCACCAGCGGCTCTTTTCGCACCACCGCGTTGAATCCGTTAACTGAATCAGCGGTGTAGTCTACAACACGGCGAGTGCCATCCGATTCAACGAGAGAGTATGAACCTTGCACTAAATCACCGTCCCGCTGCTCCGTTTGGCTCTTGTAATCTCCGGTGAGGGCATCAGCTACGTCATAGCCAAAGCGGTATTGGGGAAGAGGATCGAATTCTTCTAGCCTTGCCGAAACGACGGGTGCAGCCGCAATTGGGGCAGCAACTGCCACAGGTGCTACACTTGCACGAGCCAGTGCCACCAAGCAGGATAGGACGACGAGCTGAAAAACATATTAGATAAATTAATTCATTAGATATATTAAAGAAGCTATTCATTGTTTTAGGGTCCTTCCTTATAGTCATCTTTTTTCTGATCTTAATCGTGTTTAATGTTTTACATGTGTGTCATTTATCATCGCGTCAGTTGTACTTGAAATAGTGACACGGTTTAGCGAGGGCGAGACTAGAGCAGTTGCGCAAGCATTGCGCGGAGAAATTACAAACAAGCCGAGGATACGGAGCGTCAAGGACGCTCGCCACGTTTCCCGCATCCAAATGAGCAGTGAGCATAATAGAGCACAGTGCCGTCTAGTTTTAGGATATTTTACTTCATTAGGAAAACAAAAAGAGCTCGTATAGATGCTAATTGGTAACACATTTAAATATATTACCTTATTGCTTTTATTCTTCATAAACGAGTATCATTCTTGACTACATAAAAAGTACGATGAAATATTATAGGTATTATAGATTTTCCAAGCATACATAACTTTGTTTTAAATGATAAATTTGGGAAAAATATATCAAGTATATGAGTACATAAAAAAAACTAAGAGTTAGTTCTGGGGGTTTCTACTAAGTTTTTGATGAATTTACGACATTTCAGTACTGTTATCAGCGCCTTGATCACGGAAGAACAGGTATTTGTCACGCTGCCTAAATATCAGATACTCATAAAAAACAAGGCAATAGTAGAAACCATGTAAGTACCTAATACTTATGAAAAGTTTAATTAATTTTATTTATATTTTAATCAGTTTAAGCAGCAAGAAGAACAATTTTGGGTTGACGTTCAGCTATATTTGCTCATGACGTCCGTTGATAATAATGATGTTGATAATTGAAAAATAAGGATGCTAAGGGTTTTTTAGTTGTTGATTCAAATCATAATATTTTAATATATTTATTATTAGTTCAAATGCATTTATGATGAATTAATTATTAATATCTATAATCAAATAGTAAAATATGAATCTTTATGAGAAGATGAGGTTCTGAATTAGTTATTCAGTGATGTTTACAGGGATATTTTACCTTAAAGGCCATTTTTGTTGTTTGAGGATGTCAGAGGTGTTGACGAAGTCGAAGATGAGTATGCTCCTGTAAGTGCCGCCGAAGTATATATAGTAGCCGCGAATTGTGACACCGGCCAAGAGCGCGTTTAACATTGTGTTCGCGCATCACTATGGATGTGCATGCAATTGGAAATGAGCTGCAGTTTGTCAATGGCGGAAAAAACTAACGCGTTCTTGACTTTAGGCCAACTATTATGAAATCGAAGCAAATAACCCAATCAATTTTTTTTTGTTTAGTCTCTACCTGTCATATTGAAATAGTAGATTTGAAGTAACTATACTCCATAGAAACATTGCCTTTGATCATGTCTAGATAGATCCACTTCAAAATCATTAAAATGAGCACATATATATCAAAAGGGATTATTTTTCTATTTTCCTCGTTCGGCAAGATGCAAACTGGTCGGTTTGCACCCATGCCTATGGGAAGAGAGGATGGTTCTATTCTATTTTAGGCCGGCACTTCACTGCTTATTGACTAACTTAAGTACAATTTTGGATAGTGAGCCAATTCATAACGACACGATTTCGGAACCAGTGCCCTAACGTTATATTCTGCAACTAACATGAATTCGATCCAAACTCTACAAAAGCTACTTAATTGAGTATAATGTCCGCTGTAAACATAATTAGCAATAAACGTAGTAGAATCAGTTGATATTGAGTGTTCAAAATCATTTTCATATTTCACCATGACCATCATACTTAATATGCATGCTATTGATCTGTTTCTTTTATCATCCGCTAAAGCTGCTAGAATCTTGTAAGATATGCCATATAAGAGACAGAAATCTCATCATATCAGCCGAACGACGCCCACTGCTGGGTATAGGCCTCCCCCAAGGATCTCCACAGCGATCGGTCCTGTGCTGTCCACATCCAGCGGCTTAACCCATAGTAAACGACAGAAATCTATTATACTAAAATACAATACGTGTAAATGTCCTTCGTTTAATATTTAACAAGCTTAGCTTTTAAGGTTTTTTACAAATTTCGTCTCGAAATTGTGACTGTTGGACAATTTTCAGTCGGAGCTAAACAAGAAATCACCGACCAAATCGCCATGCACTCACTCATAACACCGTACCGCTCATAATCATTTGTAGTGGTTCATAAGTGGCTTATTTAGGTGCTAGTGCTTATATATCATCGGTTATACTTTTTAAATTACTTTTTTTAGTTGCATGACACATACGTCATAGTTACCTTAACAGTAAAAAGAGCAGAGTTTTCTTTAAATTATAATATGGACAACAATTCTTCGAATGGATTTTTAAGCTATTGCATAGCTTCTATCGCGGGCCTTGAGCGTGGAGACCGAATCCAGAAATTCCGTAACAAAAATAACCTAACCCATAAACGTAGAATATAATAGACGGACAAAGCCTGCGAGATAGAAGAAAACCTCTTATGGAAATCTAGCAAGATAGAAAAAGAAAACAAATCTTTTCGTTTTGTGACCTGTCGTATTTGACAGAGTGACATCCAGTGGCTTATGCGATATAAGGTTCAACATTTTATGTAATTATCTAGTACATCGTAGTATTTTTTTTTACGTCCGTGCATCGTAGATTATCTAAAGTAAATACAGTTTTATCTAACAATGGTCACATGTTCTGTGAGTGCCTGTGGAGTCAACCACAAAAATAATCCAGATAATTGCTCATTTCACAGGTAAATACGTAGAAAGTCGTCATCGTAAAAACGCGTTATTTTTGTTGAATTTGATCTTGTTGTTAAGTTGTAAATATAAAATTATTTCAATCCACTTGTTCATTTTAATATTTTGTATAAATAAAGTTCTATGTATTGATTATTTACATTATTTTGGTGGATAAATAATTTATCGAAATATTTTACATGTACGCTAGAGCTTGACTCAAATTTATCGATACTATTGTCGACATTTATCTGAATGTTTCCGGAGAAATTTGATGTTATTTTACGTTTAGCGTCTCAAATGAATGTCAACTTAACAATTTGAAGAAGGAAACTGTAAGGAATCACATAACTAAGATAATCTTGTTTAAAAGTCAATAATCAGTGTTTGATACATCAGAATGTAAATGTTTATTCAGATTTTGTTTACTTGTTCTTTTTCACTTACTACCATATATAAGCTCACACGGCACAGCAGATGACAAGGGGAAATCTTTTGAAGAAATAAATAAAGAAAACTAATTAACAATGGCTGTTATTCTTTTTATTAATTAAGACTGTTTATTTTTAAATTATATGTAAAAAATATACTCACCGGGAACATTTATCTGCCCACTATTATAGTTGTAAGAAGTGAGGGCGGTTAGGTATGCCGCAAAGTAGGTGCATAATCTCGAGATAAAAACAGTGTGGCAGTAAACATTATTTTCCAAACGACAAACTGCAATTATTATCGATAGTCTAAAAATGTTAAAGGTACGTCACTAGTTAACACACACATTGACAAATCAAAACTGGTCACGCATTATCGGGCTGTCAGTGGATCTACTTGTATCCTTTACCTATGACCTAACCTAACACTCGGGGCGAGGCAAGATCGAACAATTTTGAATTTCCGAAATTTAAAAGAATTTAGAAGAAAATAAGGATTTTGACAGTATGGTTGCCTATGGTAACCATATCTGCCAAAATAACAGAAAAATTTAATTACAAAAGTCAAAATTAGAAAATACATAAAATTTTAAAATTAAGCTATTGCATAGCTTCTATCGCGGGCTTTGAGCGTGGAGACCGAATCCAGAAATTCCGTAACGTAAATAACCTAACACCCCCTACTCCGACCGGCACAGCGGTGATACTTTTTAGTTTTATAATTGCATAAGTTGATAAAAAATGCTATGCAATAGCTTTACCGCGACAGTCTCCGAGTGCTACATGTCTTTTTTTTTCTTGGTTAAAAACTAATTATATCTCACCAATTGAAAATCAGTAATAGGTTTTATTCCTATATACAACTCTAATGAATGAAAAAATGAAGTGAGTTTGTACTTAATTACGATCATTATGACCACGAACGCATAATAGGCTACTTGAAATCTCGGAAAAATGTGCGGGTCCCGTGGGATAGAATAATTATTTTTCGTGAGATGATTTTAACGCCATTGAAGTCGCGGTAAGCTAGTAATAAAATATACTCCAATGAATTGAATTCAATTTTATTATGCTAAATATCTATCAAATATAAATTAAGTAGTTAACATCGTATTTACATAAATTTTGAACACAATTAGTGGTGGTATACGGGTTGGGCGTACGCAACGGGAGCGGCCAATTTGGCAACAGGGGCGGCGGCGTGCACTACGGGAGCTTGAGCGTAGGTGACAGGGGCAGCGACCTTCACGTGGACGGGCTCCTTGTGCACGATGGCGTTGAAACCATTGTGAGGGTCAGCGGTGTACTCTACGGTGCGCTTGGTGCCGTCGGGGTCGACCACGGAGTAAGAACCCTGCACAACATCTCCGTTCCGGGTCTCTTGCTGGGACTTTGAGTCGCCGGTCAAACCGTCCTGGACGTCGTAGGAGTAGCTGTACTGAGGGTTGTGGTCGTATTCCTCAACGGCGACTTTAGCGACGGGCGCTGCGTAGGCGACGGGGCTTGCATACGCTACGGGGGCCGCGTGGTAGGCGGCAGCCTGGTGGTAAGCCGGGGCAGCCGCGTACGCCACTGAGGCAGGCACTAACCCAGCGCTGGCAGCAGCCACCAAGCAAGCGAGCACTACAAACTGTAACGATACATTTAATTAAGTTAATCCATAAGGCAAATGCAAGTACTGGTTCAAATGTTTCTTCCATATTTTGACCTTTATTCAAAGTTTTATTGCTCGCAATGAAAAACTTTAAAAATAAACAAACCTTAAATGCCATGTCTGTTCTGTTTGGGTGGAGTTTTGTTATGAATATAATATCGATCGGAACCAGTCATGAGATTATATATCGTCCGTAGAGTGCCGGAGGCGAGAGCTCTAAGCTCTGACGCCCGCGCCGATGACATGGCCGATCAATAGTCCAATTGTGCTACTTGATATGGCACAAGGACTACTAGGTCACAAAAATAATGTGTAGTAAAGTGGAGCAATTACTAAATTGAATTTGAAAAGATCACTTGTTTTTTGATGACGATATTGCTATTTAACATAATTTTGTTTTACTGATAAAAATGGTCAGATTTTATAATATTTAACTAAAATAATTAATCAACAGCTGTCCTATTTATTGTTTTTTGTAAAATTTCCTTCTTAGTGTCACTTATAATTTTTTGTTATTTATGGCCCATGAGTTGGTTCATATTATAGTCTATTATTTTGATGTAAAACCAACATGCGTTTATCGACACGTAGTAAGTCGCAAAACGTTTAACTCACAATCGTACAAACTACGAATCATTAACTTTAGTATACAGGGTGTTAGGTAAACGTTCTAACAAGGCTAAACTAGCATATCGCTTCCCGGCAAAAAAGGTGTCACAATACAAAAATAGCTGTTTCGATAAAATGTAACTTTAATGTGTTTTTGTTCATTTATACGACAATAATTTAAAAACTATAATAGTCAGATTACTGAAATTTTATGTGTGAATACCCTTTACGCCTATTGCAGACGATTTGTGGCGAGACCGTAAAAACAGCTCCTTCCGTGGCTGTATAAACCGATGCGAGAGCGGCATTCCTTGCCGCAGGCTCGACAAGAAAAAACAGCGGTGGTTGGTGCCAATCCGCCTAGGTGACGTTTCTGTCTCTTGTCGGCAAGTGTTTGAAACCCGGCGTCATCGCATAACTTGCGACCCTCCACTACACGCTCACGCCAATCTGCTTTATTTTCCTAGAGCCGTTCCCAGTTTTGGTGGTCAATCTTAAAAGTGGCCATATCACGTTTGGCACAGTCTTTAAAGCGAAGCAATGGCCTTCCAACATCTCTTTTTGCATTTGCTACTGCACCGAGCAGAACGCGTCGAGGTAGACGAGATGGTTCCATCCTGTGCACATGCCCCAACCATCGCAGGAGCTTCTGCTTGAGAAGTGCGGTCAAACTAGGCAATCACGGCGTGCAATTTCTAGAACCCTCTCGTTAGTTACCTTATCTTGCCATGAAATGTCCAAAATTTTGCGTAGGCAACGCATGTAAAAGGAGTTCAAACGACGTTCTTGTTTTGCGTACGTTATCCAGGTCTCAGCTCCATACAAAAGAGTGCTCAAAATGGAAGCCTGAAAGACAACCATTTTGGTCTTGATAGTCAGATGTTCATTGAACCATACTCTTGTACTAAGCTTCCCAAACATGGTCGCCGCTTTGCCAATACGGATGTCGATCTCCGCTTCAAGCGAGAGGTTGTTTGACACGGTCGACCCTAAGTAGCAAAACCAGACAACTACCTCTAACAGCGTGCCGTTCAGTGATATCACTGGGTCTTCATGGGTGCCTTGTGCTAGCATCACTGTCTTTTTGGCATTTATGGACATGGCAAACAAGGAACAGGCCTGGGAAAATTTGTCCACCATAGACTGGAGCTCGACTGCGGAAGTGGCAATAAAGTCCGCGTCATCGGCAAAGAGAAGACTATCGACGTAAAGATCTTCGCGGTTTCTCTTGGATTTGAGAAGCGAGATTTTAAACATCTTTCCGTCAGTCCTCGTATGCAGGTGGATACCCTGTTGGTCATCGCCGAAAGCTGTGTGTAATATTAGCGAGAAATAAATACCGAACAGAGTAGGGGCCAAGACGCAGCCCTGACGCACACCTCTACAAACGTCAAACGGCTCAGATGTAGAGCCGTTAAAAACTACAGCGCCCTTCATATCCTAGTGGAAAGATTTAACGAGACTCAGTAGTTTAGACGGACACCCAATGCTCTCCAGCGCTGAGTACAAACCCTCCCTGCTGACCGTGTCGAAAGCCTTCTTAAGGTCGACAAATGCCATATACAGGGGAGTATTCTGCTCTCTACACTTCTCTTGCAACTGCCGAAGTGTAAAAATCATGTCCACTGTAGAACGCTAAGAGCGAAACCCACACTGAGGTTCAGGGTATATGCGCTCTGCAAGCTTTTGGAGTCTAGATAGTACAACTCGGCCAAAAAGCTTGCCAACTATGCTCAAAAGGGATATGCCACGGTAACAGTTACAATCGCCGCGGTCACCTTTCCCTTTGTAAAGTGTGACGATGTTAGCGTCGCGCATATCTTGCGGCATAACTCCCGCTTCCCAACATTTACACAGCAGATTGTGCAGGATCGGTCTCACGCACGGGAGCTTAATTATTTCGGCCTGGGTGCCATCGCCGCCAGGGCTCTTTTCGCGCTTAAGCTGATTGACAGCTACAAAGAATTCCTCTACGGACGGTAGGTCGTCTAGTTCAGTCCAAACATCCAGTTTGGGCATGCTTCGCATCGCCTCTGGTTGTAAGAATACGGGACATGAATAGAGACCGGAGTAGTACTTGACCCAGCGGTCGAGTTGTTTCTGACTGTCCGTTATAACAGCGCCATTCGCGTCCTTCAGAGGTGCTGTCTTTTTGATGACAGGCATTGGACCTGTCATCAAAAAGACAGCCTGTTTGATACCTTCATAGACACCGCCGATATCCCCCCTGTCTGCACAAGTTTGAATGGTGCGACCAAGTCTCGACCAGTACAAGTTTGCAAAGTACCGTGCACTTCGTTGAAGGTCTGCCTTTTTGGCTCGGAGTGCTACGTCGGTTTCCGTACAGGGGTCGGTGCGGTGCCTAAGGGCAGCATTGCGCTTTGAGTCCAGCAATGGTCGAAGATAGTCGACATTTTGTGCGAACCAGTCCTGAGATTTTGTTTTCAGGTAACCGAAAACTTTGCCAGCGCTTTCAGTCAGTAGTTTTTTGACGTTATTCCACTCGACACTTATAGGTTTATCAAAGTCCAATGTAGCGAGCAATTCGTTTGCCAAACACTCAAACTTTTTGATGCATGCGTCATTCCTGGTATTGGAAAGATTTAACTTTCTTCTACCGGTCGTCTTGGACGAATGCATCTTTTTGGGAGTGTGAGCTATGTGCGCTGCTACCAACGAGTGGTCAGTGTCGCAGTCGGCGCTTTGGTAAGAACGTGTGTGGAGGATTTCACGAAGGTCCTTTGTTTTGGAAAGTACTACATCCAGCTGATGCCAGTGTCCAGATCGTGGGTGTTTCCAGGAGACTTTATGTGACATTTTGCCTTTGAAATATGTATTAGTCACGCACAGCAAGTGCTCTGAGCAAAACTCTAGTAAACGTTGTCCGTTTTCGTTCATGTTGCCAACGCTATGATAACCAATTTAATTCGGCCATGCGGTATGATCTTGACCAATACGGGCATTGAAGTCATCAAGAATGTAGAGACGATTGCCTCTTGTGACATTCCTTACTGTCTCACTTAGTTGGTCGTAAAACCGGTCTTTTGACTCATCCGGCGATCCTAAGGTCGGAGCATAGGCGGAAATAAAAGTCACAAAGCCGCAAATGCTTTTGAGTCGTAAGACCATGATGCGTTCCGATATTCCGCGTGTACTTTTAATGGCGGATAAAAGCTCGTTACGGACCGCAAAACCAACACCATGCTGGCGGACATCTGATGAGCCTTTTCCTTTCCAGAAAAATGAATAAGAGGACTCGCGTAGTGAGCCTTCGTCCGGTAACCTGGTCTCTTGCAGAGCACAGAACGAGATCTTAAGCCTGCTAAGCTCTGCATCGATTAAAGCGGTTTTGCGCAGGTCTTGTGCGCAATCTAATTGTGAGCCTCCACAGGTCTCCGGGAGGCCTGTCCTCATTGTTCGGACATTACATGTTGCAATGCGAATGGCTTGGCGGGGCAGTATTTTAATTTTGTTTCCGTTTTTATCAGTAGGTGTTATCATTATCGTCGCCAGCCGTCTAGCCATGAGCTAGTGCTCTCTACACCCCAAAGGAGCAGACCAGCGACGGGACGGAACGTACCTTATTGGCCGGGGGCTGCCCGGCTTGAAGCGGGCGGTAACCACTATCGAAAGTGACCCCTAGCGTCCGCACCTACGCCCATGCGTGAGGACTTATAACTGGTAACTGCCACTTTCCGTGTTATTATTAACTAGCTAGGCTGAAGTGGGTGGAGTGACCTCTGCGTGGGACGGAGTTGAGGAAACACAGGGTTGCCCAGGACCTGTATTACCCTCTCTGCCTCACCGGCTGGACCCACAGGAAAGGTAAGCCAATACGTGTGGAGCCGTGTCGGCTGCAGGAAACTGCCGCATATTTCGGGTTGGATCCTACTTACGCCTGACGGAGACCCCGTTCCGGGTTTTTTTTTCGGAATTTCCTTCTCCTAGATGGGTTGCAGCACAGTGCTTAGAGGCCCATCTCCCCTTGGCGAAGCGTTAAAGAAGGAGGAACGCTCGCTAATCGGACGTTAGTCGCCTTCTACGACTCCCAAATCCTTTGTAAGGGTTGGTGCTATTCTACGACCGGACACCACACGGCACATAAAGGGCTTTAAATTTAACAGCAAATTTGTAATTTCTTTTAAGTAACTTTTAAGAAACTCTTATGATGTATTTATGACTCTTTTTTCGATCAAAATGTCTGTAGTTTCAATAATAATACGCAATGTAATGAATCTCATCACCATACTTTTATTACAAAGTCTTCAATATTAATTTAAAAAAAAATACCAAATTATAAACTTCTCAATAAAGTCAAATAAAAACATCAAAAACGAACTTGTTAATATAAATTACTATTGGCCTAATTAACAATCAGTCTTACTTTAGTCTATGGCCGATAACAATGTAAAAATTCAATCTTCAAACATACAACTAAATGCAATCATCATCATTACTTGTATTGGTAAATGGCCTTTACTTATAAAAAAGGGACACATACATAGTTAGCTACAACAAGAAAAAATAACTAAAACAAACTTCTTTATCTATACAGGATGCCTTTCATGCACCCGAAAATATTTTTCGCAACATGGTTTTCAATTTATACGGTCCTAAGCCTGTTAAGGTATGAAATTAAAAAGTGTTGCTAGGAGGCCGTATCAAAAAATTTAGAATTTTGGCGGACAGTTTCTAAGTGCTTTATCTTGACATTTTTGTACTGGGCTATACCAAAAGAAAAAATACATCATTTGTTTTTTGTCTCGTAGATTGTTGTAATAAAATTTGGAAGGTGGTTAAACTCGCACTTGGCCGGTTTTTTATAAATCCATACTAAAACAGGTTGCCTGACTAACCCGGTTTCCAAAAAAGGTTTAGCAGAAGAGAAAACAAACATAATAATTATATACACTACGGCAAGTTATACAGAAGGTCGAGGAGTATAAGCAGCTAATTTGCTTGGCGTTTGTGTACTATACTATGACAGAGTATTTTATTCGATTGAGATGTCTGCACTGCTGCAGTATCTCCAAAAGTACTATAAAACTACTACTAGTAAAAATGCAACCATGTCAGCCCGATTGCAGAACCAAAACTCTAATCTTATACAATTGCAACGAGGCGTGAAACAGGAAGATAAGGGGTGGAAAGATTCTGGAATGGCAACCGCTTATTAGATGAATCTGTGGGTAGTGAATTGAGACCATACCTATTTTGGTTAAATTAACTAAACCTCCAATCTACTGACTAGACGGCTGACTTTCTAGAAATGGACCCGCCGCCAGACACAATTTTTCTTGTATTTAAAAATATGTTAAAAATAAAATGAGCTCCTTTTCCTATAATTTACTTACCCTTAATAGTCGAGTGCCTGTTCGCATTAAACTTCTTAAAGCCAAAAGACTATCGTGTAAGATCTTAATTGTTTTTTTTTTGTATGGATTTGACGCTTATAAGCATTGCCTTAGCAACTTTATCGATTCTTAAGATCGTTGCAATCTGCAATTGTGTATGACGATAGTACTCGTATCATCGTATTATATTCTCTTTGATCATCATCATAAAGTGAGATCATTTAAAACGATTATCAGTTTAGTTTTTAGGGCTCCATACCCAAAGGGTAAAAACGGGACCCTATTACGAAGACCTTGCTGTCTGTCTGTCTGTCCGTCTGTCCGTATGTCAAAATTGTCCGTATGCCTGAGACAAAATTTTTCAAGTTTATATACTGATATTATAAGTGCAATTAAGTTGCTAAAATATCAAATAAAGTATTTTTTTAATTTGTTTATGAAACTGGGATATATATTTTCATTTATTACTGATTCTAGCAATTTATTATATATTTTTATTGAAGAGTGGATTCGAATGTACTATTAGATGTTAATTTAAGCCTGGAACTAGTAACTATTAATTTATTTTTGTACCGCGTAGGATATTTACAAGGTATGTCTTGACGTTTAGAATACAGTGTCATATTTTTGCGTCTAAAATATATAATATTTACTTCTAAAATATACATGCATGGCAGGGGGAGTATCTGATACTTTTGAAAATAGGGTTTACAGCTCTCAGTCTCTTCGATGTTGGCTATTATACGGATTAACTTCTTTTGTAGAGTGAGTAGCAACGCCGCGTCCGTACTGTTCATTTATTACTACTACTCGTACTTACAACTAATGACACACGTTTTATATACGAGTATCATATGCTGAGCTAATAGGGAGAAGTGTGACGTACACTACAGCACCACTCCGTACGATAGCCAAGCATGCCCATAGGCATAGTACATAACCATTGCTGTTTCTATATCAGTGGTATTTTTTTACTTCACGGAGGGCATAAGTAAAGCTTGACAGTTTTTATTTAATTTTTTGTATGTGGGGTTTCCAATTTATATGTTTATCTATAACTGTACCTAATAATGAAAATTCTTCTACACATTCTAATTTTAGTACCATCATGATTGTAATTTATATTTATAGTTGTTTTTGCGGGGGGTGAAAAGTCATTATCTTTGTTTTAGTAAAATTTATTTTTAATTATGGTCCTCTAGCCAGTCTGATGTTTTAGTTATTAAGCCTGTCACCAGGCTGTATCTCAAGAGCTGGGAAAGCTAGACTGTTGAAATTTTCTCAAATTATGTATCTCTATTGCCGCAATAACAACAAATACTAAAAATAAAATAAAATAAATATTTAAGGGGGGCTCCCATACAACAAACGCGATTTTTTTGCCCTTTTTCGCTTAATATCAATAATGGCACAAGTAGGCACTTGAAATATTTACAAAGCACTGTTGCATTTTTACTTCAATAATAAAAAATAAAATAAATACTTAACTTTGACACAATTCCCATACAAAATTACGTTTTTAATTACGTTTAAAAATTTTAAAATTTAAACGTTTAAAATTTAAACGCTGTTTAAATTTTAACCGTCTGTTGGTGAACTCCCGGTACGGAACCCTTCGTGCGCGAGTCCGACTCGCACGCACTTGGCCGATTTAGTTAATTTTATATGTATAAGAAGCAATCAACTCATTTCGAGAAGAAGCTTCTTGAAAAAATTAAATACATACAAGTCAAACTTGTTGGACTAATGTCCGTCTGTCTGTACTCTATAAAGTTATTGCTGTGACGCCATATTCCAAAAAATCGCTGGGAAACTGCGAGCTAAGTCTGCACAGCGCCATCTATTGGTTATTCTGAACATCGGCACTATTAGCCCGGCAAATTAGGCGACTATTTTTTTTAAACAAGAATTACGATTATTGCAACATTATTATTAATTTGCGCAAAATTAAATGTCCCTGTCAAAACTTCTCATCTCCTTTATCACCACCACAGCTATGTAATGTGTGTTTCATAAAATCTCAATATTCATTTCACATACACAAAAAAATATATTAAGAAAGCTATCATGGCAGAAAGTTGAATGAAAGCTTCTTGATCCCATCAATATCAATGACATTTGCCTACTACAAGCATAGTGGAAAGGAATTAAACTTGTGTTTAATTGATGTGTCGCTGTCTAACGCTACGTTCAATGCGCCTGAAGATAAGGTTAAGGCATTTATCTGGTTTTCAAAATGTTTGCCTTGAGAAAATGGCTGCGAAAATTTACTAGATACTTCCTACCCTAGCAATGATTTGAACTTACAATTAGACATAATATGGCTACTAGCAAATGATAATAGCAATAAAAATAACTTTTTCAACGTTTATTATAGTTCCTTGCTACAAAAATAAATCAAATAAGTAGACATATTAAAAACGATAACTTATGATTCTCTTTTACAATCAGTAACAACCAGTATCCAGTATTTCTAAGCGATAAAGTAATAGAGAGAGAGAGAAATAACACAGGGGAAAGTACTTAAATATACATAACCTATTACGGGTGTTAAAATTACTCTAAAAGCAAAACTAACAACATTAAAAAACGTCAGCAGAAAGTACCAGTTAACTAATACATAGTTTTACTTAGCTTAAGCTCTGGTTTCCTCCAGAACGTAATACAGCGGTGAAGGACGTCACTAGAACATTGTCTATGTATACAATATAGGCAAGTTAAACTATGAGTTAAACTACAACCAAACTTCATGAAATAGCTCTATTTGAACATCGAACAAAAACAATTAGAGTTGTCAGTTCTATACACTATTTGTCAAAAGCGTCAAGCGTCAGAAGCAGGTCATTATTTTTGTGTTTTTGGGTCTAATAACACTCAATTAATCAATTTTGCAAGTTCATGCATGTAGATTTGTATGGTGTAACCAAAACAACGTTTTTTTAAAAACTCTTACTAATTATAAAAGCAATGTGGTGTTCCCGCGTATTGCCTGGGTTAAGGCGTGTGGGTGTTCGCCTTTACGGTGCCTTTCACGACCCTATAGACCACGTAACTGGCATCGAGAAACGAGAGCTGCTGGCCCATCTTGCAGGCGACTGCGACCCCTTCCGCATGCTTGCAATCAAGAGAGGTAAGGATTTTAATCCTACTAATATTATAAAAACGCCCCGTTGGTCTAGTGGTTTAAATACCGGACCAAGATCTCGGGGTCCCGGGTTCGATCCCCGGGTCAGGCAACCAAAAGTTTCGAATTTTCGAACATTGCTCTGGTTTGTGAACACCAACCCGCAGTTGGCAAGCGTGGTGATTATGCCTGTACCTATCATTGCTGTGGTAAATTGAATTCAATGATGGTGGGTCATCCCACTGCAGGGATAATCATTTATAGGCTGTTACTTACTTACTTTTTTAATATTCCTAAGGATACCCTCTGACCCGAAAGTTTCGGAGAATGTAGGGATGTTTTTTACTCTTTCACGCTAACGACTCAACGGATCTGAACCTTCCTTCTTTGTTAAATCAGGTTAAATCATTGATCTGAGCAAAATTTGACACGGTGCAGTGTTAGTTTACTGGTTAGAATTACATTATGTTACTTTTTATCCCGGAAAAAGTAAGGTCCGTGTTTTAAATTCAACATTTCACGCTTCCGATTTTGTCCATTAGTTCAAACAAAAATATGTGAAACGATCTTTAGGCATTAAACAGCAGGTCTTCGGACAGTAGTTATTTTGAAAATAGTTGTAGCAATATAGTGATTTAAACTTTCATGGTCACTACTTAGCACTAGAGTTATTTGTTTCGGGGTTTATATCACGTACCTTATTTATCATGGCGCTTGCAACAGTGCCGAAATATCAGAAACTCATAATAAATAAGGTACATGGTATAAACTCCGAATCCAATAACTCTAGTAGTTTTAGCAAGTTTAGTTGTTTTGATATCTACGTAACTCTTTTTTTGTTATGCTGGTTATATGAAATAACACTTCATCCTTGTTGGTATAAAAAGACAGTGAATAGTAGGTACTGAACCTACGAACAATATTATGTATAAATAAATTTTGAGTGCACGGACTCCAAGCTGTTAGGTATTTCGTATGATTCGTTTTTTTTCTTTAAATTCTCCTTTGTCTCTGGTAATATTTAAGATATCTAAAACTGCATTAGTGAAGACAATCAATCTTAACAATAACAATATTTACCACGAAATAACTATAACCAGTAGATTTTTACCTCTTCCAACCGTCATCAATGTTACAACACTTTATACAATGTTTTATTCAGGGCCAGGCACCCGTGAGCGACCAAATCTGATGCCGAGCTCAAATCCGTCTCGCTTAATGGCGTGCGTGTGCAACGAGCACGTGATGCACCTGGAATACATGTGGCTGCACCAGGGTATACCGAAGCGCTGCGGCTGTGGCTACTGGTTCGAGCTTTGCCCTGTTGCACCACTCTAACAACGAAATATAGACACTTTTAGAGAAATAAAATTATTAAACTAACTAAGGTGTAATTTTTTAACTTTAATCGTCGTTTTCATCATATTATCGCGCAAACTCTAATGATAAAAATGTCGACAATAGTTTTACTTGTTCCTCGTGATAACATGGTGTACAAGTGAATAGTTTGCTTACACCGTCGTCGTCGTCGTCCAGACTTATCATTAAGTTGTCATGATAATGAAATCATCATCATGATAATAGTTATTAGGATAAATGTGTTTTAGGAATGTCTTATCTGTGCTACCAGAAAATGCACATCACGAATGCACAAATCGATAACACGATTTTTTTTGGTTTAACCTCCCATTCGTACTAAACTCACACTCTAATAAGCATACCTAACTTTTTTTTTGTGAAATTTATCATTATTAATATACGGTAGGCGTAATATTAGCTATTTTTTGCTGCAAATGGGTCTAAATAGTGAGCTTTATACCAAAGGAGCTGCCACTGCAATTGATCAAACACTAACACAAGCTAAACCACTAATAACAATATTATTTGGTGCACGTAAGCTTTGGAATCAATCCTTCTAGTGTAATAAGGTTTTTTCATTATGCTTTTTAACAGGTAGGCGGCCAATTTAAAAAGAATATCTTTGAATTTTTATTCTGACTGATTTCAGTAAAAAATAGATGAGTGCAACATATAGATATAAGTGTTGCGCCTTGAGCTTAATCGATTTGTAAAAATCGTGCAGTGCAGTACCAATAAGTACTCTTTCGGAGATTGTTTCGGATTTTTTTGTTCTGTTATACTTAAGCGAACGATACTTTCTGAATTCAAGTACTAATGTATTGCCATAAATAACAAAATCACTACTTGCATGTCTATAGCATTTCTCAATAGACACTCTCAACTTCCCTCAATAGACATCCTCTCTGTGTATATACTTATATTGCTGTGCCCGAACAGGGTCTATAATGAACTATGTTTAACATTGTAACTCCTTTGTAACATTAAAGAATGCAATAAATTATTAGAATTGAATTGGATACATGGGTTCTATCTGCTTAGGCGATTATAAATGCGAAAGTAATGCACTGTCTGTTTGTCTGTTACGTTTTTATGCCTAAACCAACCTGACTGGTTTCATATGATTTGCTACAAAGATAAATTAGACTTTGGGAAAGGACATAGGTTGCCCAAATTTATATTCCATGCGGACTAAGTTCCGGGCAAAAGCTAGTCATACATTAATGAATACGTTATGGACTTGTAACACACACACACACACACACAATCTGTCTTATTATATTTGCAAATCTTTGAGTTGTATTTTGGTTTGCCTATTTTTGTGTAGGTATACCCCTTTGACACATAGTTCTCTCAAATTTTTGAAGATGGGCGCTAACAGCTGCAACTCAGTAACAATAATAATTTCGCAGTTTTACTTAATACATAGGTATATACTTTTAATGATTTAAGTACACACTGCACTATTGCTTTTTCTGTTTGTTTGCAGAACGTTCCCAAAGGTTGTCTGGTTATACCTTTACATGGGATTAGAGACTGCACTAGCGGCTAGTAGGTTGTCCACTTTCCAGTGCAACCTTCAACTGCTGTTCGCAGAATGATATCCAACTTTAGTACCGGAACTTTACTTTTAATATAGTATCACGCTAATTACGTCATGCAGCTATCTGTAGGTTATTTATGCATAAGTGCGGCCAGTAAATACTTTGTGCTGCGGAACTGAAGCTGTGCTGTCAATTTAGATTATAGGTCGGATTCCAGGAAGTGTTGGATGTACATTCTCAGTGAGTAGGCACTAGAAATACTACTGCAGACATAAGGCAACTTAAGTTTGACGACAGTTTTATTACTAAGTTTATTAGTTTTTAGGGTTCCGTACCCAAAGGGTAAAAACGGGACCCTATTACTAAGCCTTCGCTGTCTGTCCGTCTGTCCGTCTGTCCGTCTGTCCGTCTGGCGGTCTGTCCGTCGCTCTGTCACCAGGCTCTATCTCAAGAGCCGCAATAGCTAGACAGTTGAAATTTTCACAAATTGTGTATTTCTGTTACCGCAATAACAACAAATACTGAAAACAAAATAAAATAAATATTTAAGGGGGGCATCCCATACAACAAACCCGTTTTTTTGCCATTTTGGTACGGAACCCTTCGTGCGCGAGTCCGACTCGCACTTGGCCGGTTTATAAATATCATTGTGATTTTTTTGTTTCACACCAAGCTTTGTTCCCATAAAGGTAAATCTTTAATGATGAAATTTTTATGAATTTAAAATGTAATATAGTAGGTATATGTGGTATTTAGCGGTGTCGAGAAAATAATGTCAGAGTTTCTCGCGCTACTTTTTCTCATCATCATCATCATAATCAGACAGAGAGCCCCGACGCAGTAGTAGAATAAAATGATAGGGACGTGTTGAGCGGCACCTGGGCCTATAGATAAATCTGATTTTATAACTTCCGAGTAGGTATTTAGTTCCATAGTTAACCCTTTATAACTCAACAACCTTTATTTTTTTGAAAAGCAGAGGTTTGGATAGATTTTATTAATTGACAAAACACGTACCTATTTTTTACTAGAAACCTTAGAAAATGATACTTACACTGTCTCATTATGTTCTTCTAACATGTATAAAAAGTTTCGAAGCAATTATTTTGCTTGCACTGTCTTACCTATTGATACCTTGACTTACCTACTAATTTTACGGTATTAATACGTAGTTTACTTATTTTTTATATAATTTTCCAAATTTTAATATATCAATCAATCTACGACTTCTACGAGACAAAAAACAAATGACGTATTCGTTTTTAGTATATTAAATCTATGGTTTTTTTGGTATAGCCCAGTATAAAAATGTCAAGATAAAGCACTTAAAAAATGTCCGCCACAAATCTAAAATTTTTGATTTATGGCCGCACACTTTTTTTACGCCATGCGCATCTCATTCATTCATCACGATATTATTCATAAGTTTTTGATTTTCCCTTTATACCTTAACAGGCCTAGGACCGTACAATTTGAAAACTATATTGTGAAAAACATTAAATTTAAAAATATTTTTATAACTTGATTTACATTTTTTACTTCTTAAATGGGCTTTAAATACTGAACGCCTATAAAAATTTCGGAAAGTGGTTAAAATTTCATCCTGTACCTATATAACTTTCGCACAACACTTTTGACACAAGTAGGTAACGCATTAAAGTCTAGTCTACACTAATATCATAAAGAGGAAAGATTTGTATTTTTGTGTGTGTGTGTGTGTGTATGTTTGTAATGAATAAACTCAAAAACAACTGTGCCGATTTGAAAAATTCTTCGCCCATTGAAAAGCTATTCACCAAGAGTGACATAGGCTATATTTATTGCTAGAAAAGATAAGAGAACCTTATCAAAAAATCTTATGTCCACCCGTGCGAAGCCGCGCCGGGACGGGCCGCTAGTATAATAAATGCAATAAAATACATTGAACGGTCTGTTACTATCGTGTGACATTGATTTAAAACGGAATCAGTTTGTTTGGAATTTCAAAATCTCAGAGCGACTTTTTATGCGTGTTTTTTTTTTATTGAAACATATAAATCTATTATTTTGGTTGGTATCATACTACGCATGATAAAAATCTCCGTTCTGCTGATACGCTTCAGTTATTTACTCCTCGTCATACTTCTGGTTTTATGTCTGACTCTTTTGTTCTGACAGCTGTACGACTTTGGAATGAACTGCCTTCCAAAATTAGAAAATCTTCTTCAAAACTTTCGTTTAAGAAGGCTTTGCAAAGTCACTACAAGGACTAATTTCTTCTTCTTTTTTTTTCTCATACGTTTCTCACTGATACGAATTCTGTGTGCAATCATATTACGTATATGTATTTATGTATGTTTATATATTTATTATATATGTGTAAGTTTATTATAATTTACTTTCATGATTGTTTTATTTTTTTTTCTCTTTGTCTCTTTTTGCACCGCCTGTATTATTTCTGTTTGGCCCAATGGTTGACTGGGAGAGAATGCTTTTAGCATTAAGTCCGCCTATTGTACTATATCTTGTTATTGTGCAATAAAGTGTAAATAAATAAATAAATAAATAAATACGAGCCTAATATTTTTTTCCGGGATGGTAAAAGCTTAAATGCTTTTTAAACCTATAATCTCTCTGCTTATAAATTTTTATACAAAGCCATTCTGGTGTATCCAACCAAAACATTTTGAATTTATAACTTAATTAAGCCTTACCCTGATAAAGTCGTAAAATTAAAAAATAAAGTGTACCAGCCCTCTATGCTCATTTTGGAACACCAATTTTTGATTCAGGGATCTTAAGACGTACACTTGCCAGTTTTATACTAAGTTGAGTCAATCTTTGCCAAACAAATAATCATGATGGACCCTTTGAATATTCATATTATTGTAAGTCACTTGTACAGTTTAAATTAACTTTAGTTCCCACATAAAAATTAAGCCTTTAAAATTAAAATATTCTTCTCTAGTTGAAATCAAAGTAAATAAATAAATAAATAATATTTAAGACATGCCTTACTGGGCCACACAGAGCCATCTAGTCCCAAATTAAGCTACTATTAAGTACCCTGTCGTATGGGGTACTTTTTTTTGTAAATACATACTTATAATACATAGAATACACCCAGACCAGTACAAACAGACATGTTCATGCACACAAATATTTGTACTGTGCGGGGATCGAACCCGCGACCCATGGCTCAGAAGCAGCGTTTACTACCGCTGATCCAAATGGTCAAAAGTAACCTTCAACAATTAGTTTTTTGCAGATATACGTTCTGCTCATGATTTCATTAACTACGTACAGTTGCGTTTTAAAATTGCATACATTCGAGTCACTGTCTTTGTTACTGTTGCAGATTAATCCGTTCACTGTCCTAGAAAAATAAAATATCGAATGTAATAGGTAACTCCTACATAATATCATCTCGTTTGTTATAATAGCTGGGTAACTAATCAATAAATGGATCAACAAGAAATGTTACACTAATTATTGTCAGTTCTAGGACTATTTAGTATTAAGTGCACAATGTATAAATCAAAAATTCAGCGGCTGCTGCGTACTAAAGAAAAACTACAATTATTAAAAAGTAATTATCATAGTCATGTATATATATATCTATTGGCACAAAGCTATATAGTATTTCCCTAATTTTTCAATAAGAAACATGCACTAATCTCTTAATTCAATGCAAATAACCATAATAATATTAGGCCTGGAAAAATGTAACAGTCCTCTTAAAACGATGTCAAATACTTTAATAGGAAATTTAATAAAAACACCAAAATGTATACAAAACACTTAATATAGGTACTTACAATCAAACAATTCAATCACTTTTACAGGGCACTTGTGGTGTTATTTACAGTCTATAAATATTTTTACCTTAATATAATATCACAAATGTATCTATCAATTTTATGTGTAAACAACCTTACTTTCTATGAGCAGGTACAAAATATTGTCCATGGTCGTATGACGCATCTTCAGGTGCTATTTCATTAGTTGGAGAAAAGTAGATGGTCTGCGGTTCTTGTTGATATTGAGTCTTTGTGTACAATGGAGCTGGTAAATAATGAACTGGCTCGGCAGGCTCGTATACTGCTTTCGGTTGAACAGGTAAATATTGGTAGCCTATGTCTATGGCGTTGTTCGCTAAAGTATAACCTTTCTCGGCTGGTTCCGTACGAACAACGGCGTTAAACCCTTTTTTTGGATCGGCAGTATAATCGACCGTTCGTTTCGTGCCATCCGGGTCAACCACTGTATAAGATCCTGATACTACATCTCCCTGCCTCATTTCGTGTTGACTTTTCATGTCGCCTGTTGTTGGATCATCTATGTTATAGGAGTACTTATACTCGGGTCCCGTAGGAGGTGGATCTTTGACGATGATGCTGATAACCGCTGGCACTGTCCACGTTAGTAACAGCGTCTGAAAAACCAAAATAATAGATTGTATATTTAATATAATGCATAGCTCACTGATGGATTGTTCCAGAATCTCAAAACAATCAAACTGCAACTACGAAACTACTTTTAGTTAAAAGTAGGTCATTGATTTGCCAATTGAATATTTAAGTCACTGAAAGACGCTTTAAAGTTGAAGAATTCTCTACTGTGTAATTTAGTTATTTTTATAAAAAGTGGCGGCAAAACAAAATTACCCTAATCATGTTGCAAAGCGCTCGACAATAGGGTCTGGAGTAAATAGTCCCAGCGACTCCGCGCTGGTGGTATTTATAGAGGCGGTTTGCGTTCACTCGAATGTTCCGTGTTGCTTACACGCTGCTCCAATTGTCACACTTACCTGTATTTACTTCAATTGTGCTGTGCTAGCTCGCTAATGTACATTGTTTGAAACGATCACTGAACTTTGTCTGCTTGAATACGTCCTCGACCGATGTGCAATTTCGTCCTGTTCATAAGGTCGTATTGATTTAAAAAAAAAACGTAATTTTACTAAGTATTCTCTTATGTAATAGTTAGTACATTTTAATTGGCTTTTTTTTTATTTTGTTTCAAACCATTGTAAAACTACGGTCAGTATCCAAACACTTACTGTATGTATGTGTGCTTTATTAATGGTCAATGTAAAACAAAAACTAACACAGTTTTTTAGGACACTTGTAATTAATGAATACTATATGGGCTTTGCCTAAAATAATTTTTTTTTGTTTAAAAAAATCTCTAAACAGTGAGAAGTTTAACATCACGTATATTATTTAGATTACCTTTTTAGCCCCATACTCGTAGGTAATCGATAATCAACATCCTGTGTAGCACAAATAAACTATCTTTAAAAACTAGAGTCAGTCATCTGAGTGAACTGCTGTCTTTCAACGGTGTAATTTTATTTTAATTTAATAATAGTTAGATTATTTAGTGAAGTTTAGTAAAAGTAAAGTAATATATCTACATAGCTTGACTGAACGTCACTACTTAAATTAACTAAGAATAAGAAGAATAAGAATAATCTTTATTACACAATAAATGTTTACAATGGTCTCGAAAATTTACGGTGACTGCTGAAATTGCCTGAAGATCAAGCATTATGTTCTACCGTGAGTTGGCATGAACTCTGGAGCTATTTATTCACACCGTGATTCACACACTCATAAATTTTCTGACATTACTTGAAAATAAAAGATATTCACGAATGCCTTAACCGGTCGTGACATATTTTCCCATCGCTTATACTGATAACAGTTTTCAATTAGGTAACTGTATTATAATTATGAATTTAAATTTGTCAACTATCTAAGTAACGTTTTTATCATGACCTGACCTGATCTCAATTAAATACAACGATTTTTATTCTTCCATTTTGGTTTGGGTTTGGTTTAGCTGAACTTTATCCGCACTTAGCCTATCTATTGGGCCATTGTACGCGATCCCCATCTTCTACTCCAACCACTTCAGGGTTGACTGTAGAAAACTAATCAAATCAAATCGATATATTTTTCTAAATTCCATCAAAATTTTGTTACCGATGATGGTGATTGGAGAAACGGTCCGTGCTTTAGCCACGCGATGGCCATTGCCATGCCATGCTTTGGCGTTTCTTCTGCTTCATGCATCCTATGCACAAGGGGCAGTCTGTGACAGTTAGGGTAAATAGGGTTTGCTTAGGGAGTTAGGGAACAGTGACTGGTTAGGAACCATTAATTTATGGCATCTCCAAAAAATAATGGTTCCTAACCAGCCACTGTCCTCTTTTGTATTCTGATGAATTTGCAGGCAAGTCTTTAAGAAACCGCCAATTTTTTTTGCTTTCCTGCATCCGGGACCCGGGTTGGTTTTCCTGCATCCATCAGTGCTATTCCACGCTACTGTATATGTTTGTTCGGTACTTCCGGCAGAAATATTTTTATTTGAACTTGGGGTAAGGGTGTAGTAATATGTTTCCGGTTCATATACTGTAGCCAACTCTCCTGTCTTTGCTAGTTCATGTACACCTAGTGACTAGCTGTATTATTTTATCCATTTCAGGGTTACCTACAGTATGGTTGCTCACAATGATTGAAGTATTTAATTTAGTTGTGCCACTTCACGAGGACTGTGGTTAAAGTATAGGTCTTAGGGTTTGAGTACGGATGCGCTGTCCTAACCGATCTTTATGCTAAGACCTTTGATATCTCTGACTGCGACTGCCTATGCCACTTTGGTAATATCACACGTTTTGCTTGAAACATTGATTGTTAAGGTGATATTTGCATGTTAAAATAATATTTTCCTGATGATTAATTTTCCCGTGAAACTGGTCACAGATATTTTTATTCAATATCATTTTCTTAATATGATACTCATAGATCTGTTACCTAAACTAAATCGATGTTTTAATTTTGCGTAAGGTGTGAGAGGGTGTGAGTTTATAGTTCGCAGAATAATAATAACATTAAATTTTGTTATGACAATAATGGACATCAAAAATATGATTTTCATGTCATTATTGTTTTTTTTTTCAATTGATAAAGTTCACTATTAGCTTCACTTTAATTCACTTTTCCGAAAGAGTTGTTTTGTTTTATTACACACTTATCCATACTTTTTTGTGCTTGAATAGCAAAAAAAAATACTAAAACATCGTAAAAACTTACGACAAATATTTACAAATTTTCTCGTACATTTCGAAAACTTCATTTAATCAGTTGACTGGTTTTGAAACGACAACATTTCTTCATTTTGGCTGCTTTCACAGTTTAAAGTCACACTATGAGGCTCAGCATTTTATATCAAATATTGTTTTTACCACAAAAAAAAACAACGTAGTGATTACCTGTTTAGTACCGCTAGGATTAAACCCGGATTCATCGATAAAAGTGTAATTTCCTCAATTTACCTATTTACTTAATTATCATGTCTACCAAACCTGCATTTATTCCATGAAAAAGTGTTACACCTTCATAATTCTAATACCAGTCATTATGATAAACTTACCACCACTATCCAGTTTCACTTTTCCGTAAATTCATTTTTGGAGAAATTCTTTTATTATTTTTATTTTACAAAACTAACCTAAAACTATGACTAACTTCTTGCACATACTTATAACTTAAAGCGCGAGTAAATGATAATAATGGAAAAGGCATTACCCATACAGGTACTACAACTTATTTCACAACTGTTTAGTCCATACCAATGACCAAGTTCCTTGCGTTGATTTTTCTCGACACAAGGCTGACACGTGGTAGGAAAAAATAAAATATATGTAGGACGTGAGAGCGCTTTAGCGTCACAAAATAAAAACATATTTAACCTGATTTAATCGTGAAGAGACGTGGAAAAATTATGAAAATAATGCTGATGTTAATGTCATAAGAAACCTTCTTTTTACATAAAAAATAAACTTACCTAAAAAGAAACTAGATGCACTTTTAGTTTTAATGCATCAGCTAACCAAAGAAAAGTAAAATCATTAGTGGCAAATTAATCCCTGATTGCCTCAGAAAAGCCTATAGCATTTGCCTACATAGGTCTAAAATATATTTATGTAAACGTTACAATTTTGATCTTGATGAGTCAAGAACGTTCTCATTGTTATTTCTTCTGTTGGCGCTATTTACTTAGTATAACACGCAAATAAAATATTATTAATTGAATCGTGATGTGCAGACATAAAACAATCATTAGTCACGGGCTCACGGCCTCATATTGCATTTTCCCAACACACTGAAGACTCCAGTTTCAAGGTCACACACACCCTAGTTAGGAAAGCCAGCACATTCAAGTGAGAACATAATTACTATCACTTAGTAATATCTTAGCTGTGCTATCACCTACCTGTCCTTTACCTATCAAATTTGATTTCTTGGATACATTTTTTATATTGAATATCATTACCAAACAATTAAACCGCTATTTTCAATCTATTTCTTCTTTTACTTACGAATAATCATCACCGTTTTAGTCTATCGAATAAAGTTTAATTTAAAATAAAGGTACCTATAGTTTACCATACTAGCGGTCCATGGAATACAAATCATATTACATTTTAAATCGTTCGTCAAAACATGTTTAAATTAATAACAACAATTTTTGTTTTATGAATAATAAGCGAACTGAAACTTATGTTGTAATAAAATCATGGGAAATTACATATCATACATATATTGTCAGACACTATTTTAAAGAAAAACCATTCAATATAAGGAATCTCAATGCAGTGATTTTGTGGATAATAAGTATTCGAGAAAATTAAAATTCGATTTTACGTAATGGGGGCTATCGCTAGTGAATTTGCCACTAGAGGCGCTAGTGTCGCATGAGGTCCAATATCATTCACTTTGTACTGGTTTTAGCGGAATTTGTTGCATAAATTATAATTTCTTTAATTTACCTGCTGGAAAGTGATTTCCTTCGTAAAATATCGCAAATATGGATTATTTGGCGATTAATGTGAACGCTTTAAAAACGGAATTAAGAAAAAGCGCAAAAATAGGCAGCCTCAAGAGCAACTATTTCAAAAGTTAGTTTGTTGATATCAAGATAGTTATTTATAAACAATATAACCTTAATTAGATTCAAGATAAAACACTTTGTTTCGGCGCCAATCGCCTTTGATAGCTATACCTCCGGACCTCAGTCTACAGTGGCGCCAACTGGTGAGCAAAGAAACGGTAGTCCCCATTCTAATAGTTCTTTAATATTGAATCAATCCCTCGATCGTGAGTTATTCCAGACACAATTGAAATCAATTGTTATCGTGGCACCCGAGTGCCTCCTGGGGGTTGAGGGATTAAGATCTCGGTATAATTTGATAAAAGAATACTTAAAACAGAATAAAATAAATATTCAATGTTTTGCAATGAAATCCCGACTTTTATTGCAAGTATTTTAAGCTAAAATAGATACTCACTAGATACTCACTAAATTTTGAGCTAACTCCTTTCTAAAAATGGACTGACTTATTAATCTTTACAAGTATGAGTGGAAGCAAATTCGTAAGTCAATCAGTTAATTAGAAATATTTCAATAATTTTACAGTAGTTCCGGTACTGCAAAACATATACAATTACGGATCAAACTTTGATTTACAAAGAGCATGACTAATCGGTCCAGATACTGGGCGAGAATTGAAATCGATCGAAAATCGTATATTTGACAACCTAAGGAGCCCAACGCTGAAAAGACATCAACGCGATAAACATTTCGATAACTGTCATGAGTGCTCCTATACTGGTTGGCTAATCAAGCATAATAATGTGTTCGTACATTTCTAATGTTTACTTCAACTAATGTGTTATTAGAGACTACTTCAAACAAATTATGTCTAAACTTTTAATCTCCATTCAAACGACGCATAACCTATATGGGTAATATGCATAATAAATAGAAACAAAATAACAAGCGGATTCTGCCATAGATCACCATTGCTACTAGGTGAGTTTTGTCTTGAAGACGAGGCTACAGTTAGGCGACAGAATGTATAATATCTAACAACACAGGCCAAAGTAAATCCATCTTAAGAATTACATAAAGTAATGTTTCATTAATATTTTGATACTTTAAATGTTAATATTTTTAAATATGCACTAAATATGCACGCAAATACATTGAAATAAGAAAGTGTGCTAGTTTAGTTATACTTACGACTAAGATCTCAAAGAGAAGTATATTTGTAAAAGTAAAGTAAAATAACGGCCTATATAAATTATAGAATATGATTATAGGACCTATGGTTTACAAATCTACAATATGCATATACATATACATATCATCATATACATATCGCACTACAAATTCAAAATTTGAATTCAAAATCCCAAATGCGGATAGTTCCGTTTTTACCCTTTGGATACGGCACCCTAAAACCGTGCTTAGAGGGGTGCAAAGCGTTTAAAGTGTTCAGTATGCGGTGTAAAATTTGTCTCGTTCTGAATGTTCTGATAGGCTATATCTTATCAACGTCTTCAAAAGAAGTTGAATGACACATTGTAAGAACTCGTACATTTTGAAAACTTAATTTTATCAGTTTACTGTATTGGAACGTCATTTTTTTTTCTGATGTTTTAACCTGTTTTAACAGTTTAAAGTCATACGAGTATAAGCTTGAGGCTCAGCATTAAATTTCAAATAAAATTCTTACCCTAAATAAATTAACTTAGTTAAATTACCTGGCCCCCAATTCCGCTTATTTACAAATGGCTTAATAGAATCGCAATTGCATCGCAATTGTATATTTTGACACATTTAATATGGTAGTAACGTCAAAATATACGATTGCGATGCCATTGCGAGTCTATTGAGCTATTGTAAATTAGCAGAATTGGGGCCCTGCTGTTGTGAAGTTATCATCGCAAAAGTGAAGCATATAGTGACTGAAAGTCCTCATTCAAGTTTAAAACTCTTGGTATCTTACGAGTCGATTTGTACCACTTTAAATAATCACTTAGATATAAAACATGTTACCGTCTGTCTACTCCCAAAAGACCTACATTTGCTCCATAAACTCAATCGCATAAGAGCCGTTGGGAACATGCCAGAACGTGCCAATCCCGACTCTACATATACAGTACAAGTTGAGTAAGAACAGAATAATAAAACCTTCTAGGGGTTCTAATCTAGAAAAAGTTTTTTTTTTCCAATTTTCCATTCAGAACTTCTAAATGGAAAATTGGAAGATATAACTAAAACAACATATACTTTAGTAAACTTATCAGATAAATACTTACAGTATTGTCATTGCCATTTCAAGTGAACTAGTAGAAAGGGCTGTTGGAAACCTTGGTAGTAAACCACATACACATATATATGCACTATTCATATATTAGATTGCATGTAGTGTGTAAAATCAGAAACAAATAAAGCAGCCTCTAAGTTTGTAAGTTTGCCTTGATATGAAGCAGTCTTAAATAATTTTTATTTTGACTTCAAGAATATTTCAAAATTAAAACTTCAGCTAAGTTTAATTAGAGCCAAGTATCAAACTGCCTATCAATTTGAATAAATTCGTATCATAAAATCAAATATAACAAGCGCCTCTGACATTTCAGAAAAGTGCGATTACTGAATTGACGTGAATCGGAAATCGAGCCATTTGAGTCATCATAAGTTAGTAGCCGCACGCATATTATATAATAAATAATAATCCAAGTCAATTAATCTTTAGTTGAAGTGAAAAACCAATTACCTTCATTAATTAATTTTCAAGTTAATTTAGAGCGGCCCTATGTTCTAAAAGCAAATTATGATCTGACGGAGCGCATTCCTATAAAACTCAAAAGAGCATTGCGCATGCGCAGTGCAGACAGTGCTTCGCAATTGCGAATAATGGCTGGGTGCGGCACACACATGTCTGAGGCCGTCAAGTACCTAAGTACTTAGAACTTTATTAAATTGATTTAGTGAGACTAATAGACTATACCTACCTACTTCTGCACCAAATTTATAAGCACGTTTTCTTTCAATCATCATTTAAAATCAATTATCATAATGTGTATTAACTGTTATTGTTGTAAAGACTATGACATATATTATTATATGTTATTTGCTACGTTTTAAAAATCCCTCATAAATAAATACATGTGGACAATATCACATACATTACATTGTCCCAAAGCAAGTCATTATTAAAATCACTTGTTTTATGGAAATCAGAAAAAACGAAGGTACCAGAAACACCCAGATCCAAGAAAATACAGAAAAATCATTTTTTTTAATTGACCCGTCTGGGGATCTAACCAGGACCTCGGAGCTGGCGACAGCTTGAAAACCGGTGTGTCGCCACTCTACCAACTAGGTCGTAATTTTTTAATATCCAAGTACATAGTTAATCATCACTTAGCACGCTTGTATGAACTAGTTCACACTCTTCCTGCCTCCGAAAGTGAACTCTTTTTTAGGCACTCTACTGATTACTCCATACTCGTACATACATATATTCGATTACTGTTGACGACGTGAATTTGACCTACTTTGTAACAAGAGCAAAAATAACTATTAACGCGTTGAATACACTACCAGATTCAGGCCAAGGGCCCACATTTATATTTTTGAGGCACTTAAGATAAGTTATACTGGTTAATTTTATAGATATAGTTTCGTGATAAAGCGAAGTTTTTGGATGATGTCAATGGCTGTACCTATGTGTTAAGACTCTGCATGGTATGATATTGTGGTCGTGTCATTACTTATCTCGTTTTTTATTTTATGATAATTGTAGTTGTTGTAGTTGCAATACTACTCAAATGTTAAAAATTAAGGCTGTAAAATCAAATAAGTTGTTTAAAAATACTATATCATACTAATTTAAAATCACAAAATATGATAATATATAATAAATATGATAAATATGAAATAATCTTACTTCTTACTAATACTAATATTAATAAATTGTAATGTTGAATAGATGTTTTTTACTTAATCATCACACAAGAACGGCCTAAAGGATCTTGATAAAATTGAGTGCGGTAACATATGTATAATATGTATTCAGTTCCCGGGTGATAGCTTCAGTTCAAATCATCAAAATGCCACGCGAAATGAATTGCGGGCACCAGCTAGTTTTAGATGTTAACAAAGGGTTTTACTCTTTAAACTGCTATAAAACTTAAATCGACCTCTTATAGAAAAGCTATAAATGCTTTTATAGATATTGAAAAATTTTATAGAAAGCTATTATAGAGGCTGAAACTTAATACAAATGAGAGAAATAATAGTCGATGATTTCGATTCCTCTTATTTATTACCTTAGTTTTAACATTAACACTTAACAATCGATACATAAACATAAATAATAAACACAACATGGCTTAGGTCACTGGGGCGGAATACAGGCCAGCCAAGACGGATTTAGACAAACACATTATTTACAATCAAGTGAGAAACCTCAACGTTTCACTCCTAACAACTGCTAATTATATCTAATCCCCTTCAACGCGTAACAATAACTGACATTCTTAGTCCGTCAACAAATAAACGAAACAAACTATGACAAACGTTGCTCACATTGTTTTAAAAAATGCAATAAAAATATTTCAACGCGTAACACTATAACATCGATTTCGTTTGACTACCTACACTGAACAATACTAAAAACTTGTAGGGCATTAAGTTTTTAGATATTACAACATAGTGCAATTATTCGCAAATCCAAATCCATCTAAGCGGTAAATATGTCGTAGGTAGACGAAGTCAAGAAAACAAGATTCATTGATGGTATAACAAATGGGCTCATAGTATATGATGAAATGATGATAGAGAAAATTAAATTCATGTCCTGCGGGTTATAGTTTTTTGATTGTTATTCTGGCTTCGCCTCGGTCTCGATTTGAGGTGGACTAGTGTAAATAGGCATGCGCAGCGACGGGTGCGACAGCTTTAACGACTCCTCCTAGGGGCTCCTTGTGCACGACAGCATTGAACCCATTGTGCGGGTCAGCGGTGTACTCTACCACGCGTCTAGTGCCGTCAGGCTCTACCAGAGAGTATGAGCCCTGGACGACATCACCGGACCGTGACTCTTGTTGGCTCTTCGAATCACCTGTAGAAAAAAGTTATTAATACAAATTTACCAACCGAGTATTGAATATTTTTTGCTAATCCCATTAAAGCGGGTGGCAGGCATGACAGAATCTCAATTAATTGATTGTAATTACCAGTCAAAGCATCCTGAATGTCGTAAGCGTATGAATACTGTGGGTTGGGGTCGTATTCGTCGACTGGGGCTGCTACTTTAGCGATAGCAGCGCCTACGGCATAGGGTGCACCGTAGGGCGCCGCGTAGGACGCAGCATAGGCGGGTCTGTGAGCTACTGCCAGGGGGGCTGCGACGGGCAGACCCAAAGGTCTGCCGTAAGCGTAAGGTGCAGCCACGGGCACAACTCCGCCAAACGCTCCTCTGCACACCGCCAGTACAGTAGCTAAGATTATGACCTGAAAGGAATATTTAGCTCTTTGAAACAATGCGGTATTTAAGGAATAGACAATTTAGCATTGTGTTTTTCTGCAATTGCAAAGAATATTTTTAAACCACTTTACCTAAATAGTATCAGGTTTAATTTACCACGATCAAGATATGTAATTATTTTCTTGTCGGTATATTTTATGTATATATTCTTTGGTATAACTTAGGAAGTTATCTACTAATCGTCTAATCTTATCTTACGCCTTACTTTCATTCATATGCGAAAATTTGGATGGATGTTTGTTACTCAATCACGCTGAAACGGCTAAACTGATCCGGTTGAAATTTAAATATAGATAACAGTTTTAAATAGCACATAGGTTGCTAACCCAATACAAGGTTAGTTGAAAAACAGGAAACTTTTTTGACTTTCATATTCAAAGTTATTGACATATTTGATATGTATTTGCGTAGTATTAAGCAGACTACATTTTGTCCGCGAACGAAGTTGCTGGTAACAGCTTCAAGTATGATACTACAATGTCCGGAGCAACCCACTACAAAATAACCGGTTCCTACATCTACATCTATTGCCCATTTTCAAGAATCAAAACCTACTAAATATTACACAATCACATGATGAGATCATGTAAATAATATCTTTTTAATGTATAGCCTTAGTTTTTAGCTTATAAAATTTCTCCATGGATTTAATAAATTATTTTGAATGCTTTTAATCTAGAATTTATCATTTTCTTCAATGTTACATACTAGGTAACTAATTATTTTGTATGTAATTGGCAAAATTTATTTAAATGGCTATTGTGATTATTATATGCCGCTGCATTAAAAGTTTTAAACTTGGCCACCGCAATGGCGCTCTAATAGTGATTTCTTTTATAGCTAGTCTAAACGATTTATTACAGTAAATGAATAAAAATAGCAAATATATATGTATTCAGTTAATTTTATCGTACCTTCATGTTGGGTAGGATCGACGTTCCCAAGTGTAGTGACTGCAGAGGGGTGCGTATGCACCGCTTTTATACGCATGCGCTAAGCATTCGGCGCCAACGCACCCGCGTAGAAAAACGCTGCTCTTTCACGGCCGGCCCTATACCCTTTACGTTTGTGTATATGATTTATTCATAAAATACATTTATTTATTGCAAATTGGCTAAGGCTGTCGATTTAATGTTAATCAATCAAGCAGAAAATTACGTGTATGACTTCATGTTTAAATACCGAAATTGGTTAATTGTTTCTGAAGTTGTCCAAAGTTTTGATAAGCGATTTCATTTTCAATCATTGTTCGAAAGCTCATATCACTGTAAAATAAAAACATTTTGTAACCTAACGTTCAGACATATAGGTACAGGCCCTCTAGAGCAGATTTTACCAGAATGTCATAGATAGCGTAGAGTTAGAGTGACTCTTAAAATTAGATTGAATGTGTCTTATCTGTATGTAGGCCCCCCACAAGATAGACCGACGGTCAGACGATCGGTTAAGCTACTGAATGGAGTTGTTGTAAGACCGTCCGTTGTAAAGATCTTTAGGTAAGGCTCTATCATGTCCAGCAGAAAGCCTCGTATGCCTAATATGATTATGATAATGAATATTAAATTAAAACTAAGTAGT
The DNA here is from genome assembly GCA_949315895.1 of Anania crocealis. Lineage (NCBI taxonomy): Eukaryota > Metazoa > Arthropoda > Insecta > Lepidoptera > Crambidae > Anania > Anania crocealis. The sequence continues at coordinate 8,222,769 of OX438869.1, forward strand.
AATAGCCTGATAGTATTGACTTGTAGTTTGCTTCTATTAAAAATCCTTGTATTTTTTGTGACAACTTGTATTTATGTACATGTTTATCATCGTTTAGAAATTCCTATAGTAAGACTTATTTAAAAGTCTACCAATAACCTGACCCTGTATATTAGACACCAATGTAAGACTATTATTCAAATACGACCTTAATATTTATCGGTCTAAGAACACATGAGTACCCAGGCTCTGGTACGTGTGTAACAAATTTTTAGGTCACAGCTGCACCGAGTCATGTTCCAAATAGATCAGTTAGGCATCAATGTAGCTATTAATATTTTCACCCTCTCATTTCACATTTGGGTACGATATTGAACCCAGTGTATTTTAAAGTATAGAACTCTTCATCCCACATCAATTCATAAGTCTACAGGAACGCCATCGATTTGGGTCTTCAGAGATATTGGTTATTAAAAAATAGAAAACAATGAGAAATTAAGAACAAATTGCCTATAGAGTGATATAGAGATTTGTCTTACACATAAATTGCAAAAAAAACCTTATCGATATGATACCATAGGCACAGATAATATAATACTAGCCATAGGTCCACAATCACGTCGTTTGTGTTCTAACCATTTATACCCATCACCTATTTACAACATAAAACTAATGCACGTCTTCATACAATGTTTTACTATTTTACTGTTTTATTTGTTGAGCAACAATAATTCGCAAATACTATTATATTACATCATTTACATCCAGTTACAGGTGGCCATTAATCCTGTGTTTACCGATCTCTTCTTAGCTGCTCTTAAATTGCAATGCACGTTATCACTGTTGGGTGTGTGTGATAGTGGCCGCGCTACATTCGAAGATAATTTAGAATAGCCCTGCCCTTATACGGATTAATTGAACGTGTGATCATATCTAACATAGAGTATTAAATAAAACATGACATAGAATACTTCATATAATATTTTAGCAACTTACTTGCAATTATAATATCAGTATTACCAAAATAACGGGAATCACTGGAAAGCCTCACCTACAATACTGTTTCAAAAAAGCTGATTACACATTAATTAATGAGGAGTTATCACAAATAGACTGGGACTAATTGATTTTGAACGAATCCGTTGGTGTGGTGTTAGCGGAATTTTATGAAATTTTATATAAGATTATTAAAAAACACGTTCCCAAAAAAGAAGTTAAATCATCACATTACCCTGTTTGGTTCTCTCCGCCATTGATACATATTCATAAAAAAAAAAACGTGCATGGATTAAATGGAATAAAACAGGTAACCAATTGGATAAGTTAAGTTTTGGTATATAATACAGAAGAAGATTTGAGGATAAATGTGATAGGTGTTATAAATTACATACAGCTAGTGGAAAATAGTATAAAACAACATGAAGTATTTCTGGACATAATATATGTTTCAAATCTAAAAAACTGCTCTGATATTCTATTACAAATCTACTTTAAAAACAAAACTGCAACTACTCCAACTGATGTATGTAATTTATTTTCACAGTACTTCCAGTCTGTCTTTGAAAAGTCATCAGTCCCAGATGGTTTTTGTTATGATGATATTTAATCAAATAGTAATATTTTGAACGATGAATTAAATATCCACAGCATAGTTTTATCAGAACTTGATGTACTTAGACAACTTCAGTCTTTGAATATCACTAAGGGGCCTGGCATTGATAATATTCCTCCTATTTTTCTAAAACTTACAGCTTCCTCGATTAGTAAACCACTTCAATATATTAATAGACTTCTTGTGATTGGTGAATACCCTGACATATGGAAAGCAGTTAGAATAGTCCCAGTGTTTAAAGTTGGTTCTAAGCAGAAAGTGGAAAATTATATTGTCAAAAAATTTGAGAAACTTGTTCGCAATAAATTATATCCTTTACTACATACAAATATTCTACCCCAGCAACATGGGTTTGTACAAAAAAGGTCAACTTTAACTAATTTACTAGAATATACCTCTGAACTTTTTGACACAATGGACAAATGAAGGCGTTCGATCGCGTGGACCATAAAATACTATTGGAGAAAATTGCCTTTAATGGTATACAAGGAAACCTGTGGCGCTGGTTTAAATCTTATATTAGCAACCGAACTCAAAAGGTAGGATTCGAGGCTATGAATCAGATACACTTGAAGTAACTTCCGGTGTACCTCAAGGATCAGTCCTTGGACCACTCCTATTTGTGATGTTTATCAATGATATTAAAAATTGTTTCTCTTTTTGTAACTTTCTACCATAGGCAGGTGATTTAAAGATTTTTCATACAATAACAACCTACAATGATCATTTGCGCTTTCAAAATGACCTAGACGCATTTACTATTTATTATGATGTTAACAAATTAAGCCTGAGTATTACTAAATGTAAATCAATCACATTTACTAAGAAAAAGATAATCAGTCATTTCCAATACAAACTAGGAAACATTATCTTACAAAAAGTGGACTGCATAAAGGGCCTGGGATTGTTGCTTGATTCGAAATTAAATTTAAATATACATATCGAAAGTATAGTAAATAAAGCTTTTAAAATGTATGGTTTTGTGGTCCGTGCTGGACAACAATTCAAACTACCTGAAACCTATTTTTTTACTTATCTATGTCTCTTATTAGAAGTCAGCTAGAATATGTGGAACCCCTTTTATAAAATATATGTATAGTGATGCAATTGAAAGTGTACAAAAGAAATTCCTGCGGTGTGTTGGTTACAGATGCTACTCGTATCATAGTTACTTATCATATGACTTATTATTGGAAAAGTTTAAATTTTTAAGACTTAATGATAGACGGACACTATAAGATATGATTGTACTGTATGACTTGTGTCAAAATAGATTTGATGACAATGAATTATAAACTGAGATATTCTGTTCTTAGTAAACCTTCTTCGTTCCTGTCGGCAAATACAAACATTTGCACTTACAAAATGCCGTACAAATGCGGGTAGACGGTCACCTTTTAATAGATTGTTTAAGTTATAAAACTGTAGATTTAATGATGTGGACTTATTTAATCCCTCAACCCCCAGGAGGCACTCGGGTGCCATGATAAAAATTGATTTCAATTGTGTCTGGAATAACTCACGATCGAAGGACCACTTAAATTTAAAAGTAAAATTCTGTTAAAACTTAAAGAAAATTGATATAGAAAGAATAATTTTAAAATATTTTAGTTCCCTTCCTAAGATTTACTGATTTCTTACTGTAGTAGTGTGTATATTTGTGCATGTAGTTGTTTATCTGTTCATATTTAATTTCTTTGTATTTAATTAAATTGTTTAGTTATGTTGTCGGTAGATATTACATATAATTTACAACTTGTCGCATTGTAATCTTGTTAATATTGTTAACATCCTTCAGTCTTGCTAATTTCTGCTCTCAGCAGAGAATATTCTTATTATTTATTTATTTATTTATATTAACAAATATCTTCATTACATATTATAGGTAAGGTCTCGCAAAACCTTTAAAAAGGTTTGACTGCGAGTACATAGTTACACTCAGAATATAAAATTACATAATGCTTAATATATATTTTTTTCCTATTATTCATTCCTATATTAAATTAAGTGACATAAATAAAATATTGATAACAACAAAATGTTACTATCAATAAAATGCAGCTAACAATAAACTGTTAGATCAAGGAAGATTAGAGATTAAATGTTTTTGAATTTTTTTTGAAAATGACTTCTTATTATTACTATTTAGAACGTCGGAAGGTAACATATTGAGAGTATAAGGTATTCTTTTAGATAAAGTTCTGTCGCCATATTATATATTCGTAATTCTAGGCACAACGTATTTATTTTGTGACACAGCTCTAGTTACCTGGGTATGACCATGCCGTAGCAGTGTCAAATGCTCACGACGTTCGTAATTATTCATTAGTAAAAGATATTTATGTTTAAAACTAGCGGGTAATATATTGCAAATTTTGAATAATTTAATATAGTTGTCTTTGCAATTGTTTTTAGTTTTGTTATCTACCAATAGCTTTAAGAACCGTATTTGTATTGCTTCTATTTTTTCAATATTTGTTTTATAAGTGAGACCGTAACTGTCCAAAGCATATGAAACTACCGAGTCAACCAGAGTTTTGTACAAACATTTGAGTATTTTAACAGGAACCCTATACTTTAAATGGCTAAAATTACTTAACAATAGGCGCAACTTAGAACAAACGTACTCTGTATGCTTTGACCAAGAAAAAGACTCATCCACAATTACACCCAAATAAGGTAATGAGTTAATTCTTTCGATAGCATTGCAGTTGCAGTTGTGATGATCATTATGCATACAATTATAATCATGAGCAATAATGGTTAATTCGGTACATTTTATTCTACTGTAAGGTGATCTTATGAGTAACATTTTTGTCTTTGAAACGTTAATTACAAGACCATTGTCGTGTCAACATCTTGTTGCACGAGACAGCATACTTCGATAGGATCGTAACCAGCCATTAGTACACAAAGATCATCAGCGAACATATACGGTGAACTGTGTTCCACTACATTGCAAAGGCTGTTCACGTGCATTAAAAAGCAAAGAGGTCCACATCCTGAACCCTGCGCCACACCGTACGGCATAGAGTGCGACTCACTTAGGCTGTCGCCGACTTTAACCGCGAAGGTACGTCCCGTCAGGTAGTCGCGGAACCATGGACTTATAGGGTAGTGGATACCACAGTCTTCTATGACTTTGAGTAGTGTCTCGTGCTCCAAGGTATCGAAAGCTTTCTTATAATCGAAAAATACAGCGACAACTATTTTGTTATGTTCTAGGCTATCGTTAATTTCATCTGAGAATTTAGACAATAAGGCGGCTGTGCCCTGCCCCTTCTGAAAACCGTACTGGCAGCTATGCAATATATTATTACACAATACATTTCTCAATAATCTTATCTATACTAGACAATATTGCTATAGGTCTATAATTATGATAATCTCGATGGTTACCTTTTTTAAAGATAGGTCTCACTATAGCTTTTTTGAGTTTATTAGGAAAAACATGACATTTTACGGATAAGTTAATAAGTTTTGCAATTACAGGGCTTATTTTATCAGAAATTAAGATAATATCGCTCATTCGTATTGCATCGCTACCCGGTGACTTTTTTGAAGACATATTATATTTAATAATTGAATTTACATCTTTGGCTGTTACAGTATTCCATCTCATTAATATAAACTGTTCGTTTACGTAATTATTTCTATTCAAAAAATTTTTATTACAATTGTGTCTAATTTGATCCACTTCATGTTGAAAAGAATTTGCGAAATTGTTGCATATACTATTCGCGTCATCACCCATACTGTTAATTATAGTTTTATCTAAAAATTGTTTATTCCTGCCAAGTAGTATGTTTAACCGATCCCATAACTTTCTAATATTGTTTTTGCAATCGTCGATGTTTTTCTTTTCAAACTCGTTCCTAGCCTTAGACAATATTTTCTGACATTTATTTCTAAACCGTGTGTATTCCAATCGCTTAATCATATTTTTTGGGTCATAACTCCATACAGTAAATAATTTATCTCTCTCTGTGATTAAATCTTTCATATACGGAGTTATCCAAGGATTACAGTTTCTATTACTTTTAGATATTTTTTCTTTTTTAAAAACATAAGAACTACTCGTATTATATATATCGTTAAACATACCAACAAGTGCAGTGTACAATTGAAGCGGACAATTATAACTTAATAAAATATTGAAGTTAGCAATTAGCAATTTTTCACGTACGACCTTATTATCTATTACGCGACGGTAGCGCTCAGGCGAGGGAGTGGCTCCAGTGACACGAGAGAAGCGAGATCGTTTGTTTGTCTCTGCTATGATTGTATTCCATTGTATCGCTGCACACACGTAATAGTGGTCCGATATTTTATGATTAACTGTCGCTGAGCGGATTGTTGCACATGGCGATCTTATGAATATGTGATCTAAACATGATTCAACAAGTTTATCTGATAATATTTCTTTACGGGTAACGTGATTAATGCATTTGCTGAAGCCAAACTCGCTCATAATATTCTCATATTTGCTAACGATATTGTCGCCTTTGTTTAACAGATCAATTTTTATATCACCGCAGAAAATTACTTTACTATTAAAAGGCAATGACATTAGAAGTGTTCTCAACTCTATTAGGAACTCGACAACTTTATTTTGTTTTTTTATTTTTGGTGGTCTATAAACGGAAACAATATAGATAGGTTCATCACAACGTGTTAATTTGATGACAATTCACTCGGCCGTCACCATAGCCGCTTCACTAGAGGAGTAGGGGCTCGCGGCGAGCCCGGCGCGCGAGTACACCAGGACCCCTCCCCCGCTGCGCCCCGTCCGCGTATTACTGTGTACATCGAAACCCGGAATTAGATATAAACCTAAATTACTAAATTTTATATGTGGCTCAGATATTACTAATATATCTTTTTTTTTTAAATAATCGTTTAATGTTATTAACAATTCGCTGGAATGCTTACTCAGCGATCTTATATTTATGTGGAGTATACTCAAGTCTATATTATATTTGTTAATAGAATGGGTCCACGAATTAAAGTCTTTAAACACTGATTCATTGACCAAATTGTTCGTTATCGAACTAAAATGGTAATCGTCGAATGTTACAAGTGATTTTAAACCGCACTATTAAAAATGGATAAATGAGGATTATGGGTAACTCACTGATCTACCACGTAGATCTTTTAAATCTTCTTCAGATCTTACCCATACGGTCTTCATATTATCACCTTCCTCCTTTTTGACTAAAATTCTTCCATTCCCAAATGAACTTATATGTGTCACAAAGTTGGTTTTTTGTTTTCCAAAGCAGATCACGAACATAATTATTTAAGTCCTCGTTAATATAAATTTTCGTTTTGGAAGTACCACCAGTGACAGTGTCACTGAGCAGCGCCGAGCGGGAACGCCGGCTGGCCAGCCAAGCGGTGCGCGCCGGGCTCAGCTCACTGCCACCACCGACGCCCTCGCCAACTTCTTTAAAGATTGCACCGTCTCCCATTGATCGAAACCCCGCTATAATAGATGCCGTTTTTCCTTTTTTTCGAAGCGGCAGTCGTCGTGCCCACATTATCTCTTCAGTAGGTAGTTTAAGAATCGTACCAACTTTTTTTACCAAGTTAAGCGGATTTCATTTGGAAGCTGCTCAATACCGACAATCTCGATGTTATTCTTTCTCGATAACTGATCGATTTGCTGTATCTTTTGTTCAAGTGCAGTATTATGCTTTTCAAGGTGAACACACTTGTTAGAAAGATCTGTCATTCCTTTTTCCATTTTGGAAATCTTTTGCTTCAGCAATGTTTGTTCAGCCAAGATACTGTCGTATTTTTCTGACAATAGGCTAATAGAATCTTTGATTCCAGTTAACTGTTTTAATACGCCGAGAATGTCACGAACTTTCTTCAATATTTCCTCAAGCGTTTTACGAGTCAGCGGCAAATCAGATTCGGCGTCTGATTCCTCATCTAAGTTGTCGTTGTCATCTTCACAATTATTACACCTGGTTCTCATAATACCGGCTTTCATATCTGCAGCTAATCCACGAACACAAGTACGATGGAACAGTCCTTGACATTGACCTTGACATACAAAGTGAGAACCTTTTTTTGCTAACGCTTTTTTACACTTGGTACACTGCAATCTCCGTACTCTTTCCGTAATAACAACAAATTATTAAACACAAAATTATAGTTAATTGGCGAAATTGAATAAATATCGAATTAAATTAGATCACGACGGCAGAACACTTTGATTATATTTACATTATGTGGACAGTGTTGCTGGTCTTAGAATTAGTAACATTTATTAAGTACTCGTATGACTCTAAATTAAGAATCATTGTAAGACTGTATGTTGTCCTAAATAAATGAAAAAAAAAAAAGTATTGAGACTTGAAAAATTAAGTCTCGGGCGGGACTCGAACCCGCATCTCCATTACGCTGGTTTACCGCGGTAAGAATATGCTTCTAAAATTGATGCTGTGGCGTAGTGTTTCAGTGGCTTAATTTGTAGGTAAAGCACCGCACCCGGTATGCATGGAGATGCGGGTTCAAGTCCCGCCTGAGCCATTATTTTTCAAGATTAAATACTGATATGATGTATATAGATTCCTACCTAACTTCATCTGCTGATTTTATAGTTATAAATAACTTAACTAAAATAATTTTGGAACTCCATTTACCCTTAATTCGTATTCCTGTAATGTAAGATCCGAATTTAATAATCCAATTAGAATTAAAATTGGTATTTTACGGGATCCATATTCAAACTTATTGTCGTATCTAAACCAAAATATTAATAGTCTTAATGTAATTTAATGTAAATTAATAGTCTTAATGTCTTAACAGAAACAGCATTAATTTTAGAAGCATATTCTTATCGCGGTAAACCAGCGTAATGGAGATGCGGGTTCGAGTCCCGCCTGAGTTTTAATTTTTCAAGTCTCAATACTTTTTTTTTAAGCCACTAAAACTCCATCCATATACAACGTGTTCCTTTTGATATCCCATAACTCTAGAGTATTAAACAGACCATGGTAAAGAATCAAATTGCATATGAATTATTCTTAAATTATTAATATTTTTTTTGTTTAATTTTTTCATACAAAATAATTCTAAAAACTCATGACTGTTTATGTAAAACACCCTTACCTTGTTATGAATGAACTTTTGAATGAAAACAATTTACTCGTACCTACTTATCAATGAAACACCCACCCACGTCAATGTTTTTTACAAGTTACGCTCTCCCGCTACTTTACTACTACACTTTAGTGTATGTTTGCCAACGTCTGGCAAAACAAAGGATTCGCCATACTAGTTAATTTTTTTTAACAAATTTAACTAAATTGATGTTATATTCGAAACTATTGATTTTTGAACCACATGTTCTAGGGCGTTTTATATATTTTTTACCTATAGAACATAACCTTACAGTTTTGGGATATCAAAAGGAACACGTTGCTGGGTGTAAGCCTTATCCAAGGTTTTCTAGATCTTGGAACTGAACGGATAGCGAAAACTACAATGAATGCATACTAAACAATTTGAGATGAAAAATAAGTCGCAATAGGCAAACTAGTAGAATAACTATTAGATATCCGACAGGATATTTTATATTTTAAGCTAATAAATGAAGCCTAGATAAAGACTACGGGTTGACGCAAATAATTCAGCATATTTTCACTACACCACTCAAGCTGTACAATAAGTTGTGTAAGTAACTTTGATTGTATGAATATAAGTGTAGGTGTAAAACAGTGTAGCTGTAACGGCCCGCTGCCACAGCATAGGTCCTTTAAAAAAAAAAAAAAGAGGGAAACTTTACTGCTACTAAATTACTACTACTACAACCTTAAAAACTTTAAAAGTTGCATGTATTATACACCGTGCTTTTTGAACCACCTGAGCCTACGTTATGTTACCATTATGTATAACATCATGGCAGTGTTATTTTAATATTTTATCGATACAAATAATCCTAAAAATATTGAATATTGATTCAGCTTTACATTTTGAAACACGCTGTGACACGCATGGACGTGGTCTTCCTACAAAACGTGGGCTTCGATTTGTGGTCGAAATTGCACTGTGTATTACTCTATATCTGTCTATGGTCACTGGGACCAGCAAACACAAACTAACTAATGAGCACTTCAAAAATTTATGAATTCAAATGTAATTTCTTGTTTATTACCATTTGATGCACTAATGTCTATAAATAAAAAGAATAAGGGATAACCTATTAAAACGGCATCGGCATGTACCCACCAAACGAGAAATAAAATTAATAAGTTAAGTAAATTACCAGACTCAGCCTTTCGGTATCATGCTTTTAGTTCAATAATATTACAAAGAAATATAGATATGTTACTTCGCGGCTTAAGTTAAGAAGTCTTTTTGAGTCAATTGTAACATGTCTCAATCAGTTTGCGTCAAACAAGAGCGAGTCACAGTGACAGATTAACAAAAATTTGAAAAATGCCGTCTTGTGTATTTCGATTTTGCACAAATTATTGTGCTAAAATGAATAAATCTCAAGGGATCACATATCACATGTAAGTTTATAAAAATATTTGTTTTATACTACGTGTTTTTTAATTTTTAAGTTTATTTGTAAGTGCTAAGATGACGACATAGATTAAAAATTCAGATGCGACAATTTAGGTATCAATATGACTAGTTAATCATACCATAGCACACATAGTGGTATTTATTTAAAAATAATTCTAATGAAATTCTTCATAATTAAATTTGGTACTTGGATAGTTTGAACCACAGAACATGGAAAAAGATTAGAACGGCTGTCATGCGCCAATTGTATGAGAACCGATGTCGCCGCTTGCGTCCCACTACACGTTAACGAGTACAAAGAACGCTAACCAATCACAGTGCTCACGTTTCGGCAGAAGTAATAGCATTTGCTCTTAACCTCTGTGGCGTGCCTGCCCCGCCAACATCGCCTTCCTAACCCTTTTCCATGTTCTGTGGTTTGAACCGTGATGTTAAAGTTCTGGAGTAGCTAATATGAAACGTAAGTACCCCGTCAGTGTTAAGATTTACTATTCACAATTGTTTTTCTAGCTTTCCTTGTAATGAAGTTAGACAAGAAGAGTGAATTGCAATAGTGCAAAAGCAACGAAGTGAATCAGACTGGATGTAATTTTGTGTAATATCTTTTTGTTAAAATTGTACATAAATATTTCTGTTAAAAATTTATAATTCCAATGTATGTTTTATGTTATGTACTTAGATAGTAAAAATATTTTAAGCTTTTGCATAGCTTCTATCGCGGGCCTTGAGCGTGGAGACTGAATCCAGAAATTCCGTAACGAAAATAACCTAACCTAACACTCGGGGCGAGGCACGATCGAACAATTTTGAATTTCCGAAATTTAAAAGAATTTAGAAGAAAATAAGGATTTTGACAGTATGGTTGCCTATGGTAACCATATCTGCCAAAATAACAGAAAAATTTAATTACAAAAGTCAAAATTAGAAAATACATAAAATTTTAAAATTAAGCTATTGCATAGCTTCTATCGCGGGCCTTGAGCGTGGAGACCAAATCCAGAAATTCCGTAACGAAAATAATCTAACACCCCCCACTCCGACCAGCACAGTGGTGATACTTTTTAGTTTTATAATTGTATAAGTTTATAAAAAAAAATTATGCAATAGCTTTACCGCGGCAGTCTCCGAGTGCCACACGTCTTCTTTTTCATATAACAGTTAAAATCAGTTAAAATCAGTTAAAATCAGTTTTATTTCTGCAAATAGGCCCCTGGAGGCGCTTTTACACGTCCCAATATTTAACCTACCACTGCTTCGGGACAAATGTGGGCTAGTGCCGAGAAGAAGCAGCGCAAGAAACTCGGTCACTATTGTCAGCCTCTTTTTAAATAAACATGTTTACATAAGATATATGCCAGTGCGAGCTGATACAATTTAAAGCCAAACGTTCCTATCATTTATATAATCATCAATAGTGTAATAGCCCTTTTTCATTAAAACAACTTTGATATATGATTTGAATTTATGTACAGGGAGGTCAGCAATTGATAGTGGTAATTTGTTGAAAATACGGATACAATTTCCCATGAACGAATTACCTACTTTTCGCAGTCTGAATCCTGGAACGGCAAGTTTATCTTTATTTCGGGTATTGAAATTGTGTACGTCACTATTTTTGACAAAAAATTCGAGGTTTTTACGGACGTACATAATGTTTTCGAAAATGTATAGAGATGCAACTGTTAGTATGTTGATCTCTTTGAATAGCTCTCTTAGAGAGTCACGGGGTCTAAGGCCGTAAATAGCCCGCACAGCACGTTTTTGCAATATAAAAATAGACTCAATATCTGCCGCTGAGCCCCATAACAAAATACCGTATGACATTATACTGTGAAAGTAGCTAAAATATACTAATCTTGCCGTTCCAACATCAGTCAATTGTCTTATCTTTCGCACAGCATAAGCAGCAGAACTAAGTCTTCCAGACAGAGACCTGATAAGAGCACCCCATTGCAGTCGAGAGTCTACAGTTATACCTAAAAATGTAGAGGAGTCTACTGTGTCTAATGGCTCATCTTTTACAATAACATTTGTGGCGGAAAACCTTACATTAGGCAAAGTAAATTTAACACATTTTGTTTTTCTTGCATTAAGCAAAAGATTATTCGTAGCAAACCAATGCAATAATTTAGAGAGGGTATTGTTAACATCGTCAAATGATAATTCGCCCCTCTTAATTTTAAAAATTATTGAAGTGTCATCTGCAAACAATACCATCTCACAAAGATTATACATATAATATGGAAGGTCGTTAATGTATATTAAAAATAGCAAGGGTCCTAATACTGATCCCTGAGGGACACCCATGATAAGGGCCGACCCTGAAGACTCAGTTCCATCAATGCAAACTTTTTGTGTTCTACCTGTGAGATATGAGTAAATTAAATCTAACGAATCATTCGAAACACCATAATGTCTGAGTTTTTTAATTAACGTTTTATGGTCCACACAATCAAATGCCTTTGACAGGTCACAAAAAACACCTATAGCATCTAACCTACTCTCCCAAGCATCGAATACGTGTTTTAGAAGTGCTACTCCCGCATCAGTGGTATTTCTACTTTTCCTGAATCCATATTGATTGTGATGTAATAATTTATTCAAATTAAAGTGCGATAAAAGTTGACTAAACATAATTTTTTCAAATATTTTACTTAGTACTGGCAAGATAGATATTGGTCGAAAATTAGCGGGATCGCATTTCTCGCCGGATTTAAATAATGGAATAATTTTGCTAAACTTCATTAAAGTTGGAAACTGTCTATCATCAATACATTTGTTGAAAATTATTGCGAGATGAGGGGCTATTGAATTAACACAAATACAACCTGTTTTATTTCTCTCTATTTTCTACCTACTTTCAAATATTTGTACTGTCTGATTTTGGTTACTATTCCTAATCTATGTAACTGTCATCGTGCAGCGCCGTGACGTTTTGCGAACGCAATTTAATATGAACATATCTATTTCTTTGTAATATCATTGTTTTAGTTGATAGAAAATTAATGTTGTGTCTGTGATATCATCATTGTGTGTTATTATTTGATGTGATTGGGATAAAGTGACCTCTAGTTGTTAAGTTTGTTAAACTTGCTTTGCGATACAGCTCCACCTACGGCTGTAATATTGAACTACTTGCATTATTATTTGACTGTTAGTATTATTTACCCATTTTTTGGGGAATATCGTATCTTTGTAACTTTTTTCTCGTATTTTACTCCTTGGTATCGTCACATATTTTATTTTCTACCTAAACCCTTCAAGTGTGGGTTATTCTAGGCACAATTAAATATATTTTTTATCGCGACAGCCGACTTACGCGCGTGTCTCGGAGCGTTAAACTTAGAGTACACTATGCTTGCTAATTCCTGTATATATGGTTTAGTACACACGTCATGTGTATAGATCCAAGCAATAAACTTTGATTTAACGGTGTCACACTGTCATGTCAACAAATCGTTCGACAAGAATTATATTATTTGTTTGATTGCAATGTTGTTGTAATTAATCGTGTTGCTTTAACCAAAACCGATAAAGTCACCTTTATGCTATCAGTATTAGGGCTGCCAGATCGTTTATTTGGATACAAATTTTTACACATTGTATCTTGCATTGACCATCACTACTGCAAGATTATTTGAATGGAATATCTGAAAACTACTTAAACAGTTTAGTATCTTCAATGATACAAAATTTGACCGCATTTATACATTAATTTCAAAAAACTATTTCTTTTAAATTTTTATAAAACTAGCGTATTGACTTTTACTATAATACTGTTTGATTTTATTTATTACTTTATTTAACCTCGATTTGTTTGCTGGCATCCATCTGATCCATCCCTGATAACTAAAACTATTCAAAGGACTGCAGTGCAGGGTGTTCGGCCACGGTCGGCTCAGGTATAGGAGTAAGAAAATTATAGCAAGCAACACCGATCATTTCTGTTTATGAAATGGAAACGTCACTTTTCTTTTCCAATTGTGTAAAATTTAACAAACAAACACAGTGCTTTTTATGTTTTTGTCTTTATTGTTTCTAAGTTAGTTAGTGACTAGGTGCAATGGCAGATTTTGATGCAATTTATCCAGATGAGACTGAAAGTGAGGAGAATTTAGAAGAGACACATGTGACGTTAGTGCCTGATCCTATTGTCGTCCGAGGAGCTGGTAACATGACAGTGTAAGGTTCAGATTTAATGTATGTTCTCGTTCATACCAAGAGCTAGTTACTATAAAATACTGTTGTAGTCAATGTCACTGTTTGAAAAAGTCATTGAAACATAGTTACCTACAAGCGAAATCTATTCTCGTTCTTTGTCATCTATTCAATGGCATTGAGTAATAATTTCTGGTCGGATGGATGTTGACCTGGCGCCAATTTTAAATTTTTTGAGAAAACCAACAATAGAATGAAATATTCCAACAAGTAGGTAGTAAAGATATTGTGTGGTCATTGGTTTTTAGGGTTCCGTACCCAAAGGGTAAAAACGGGACACTATTATTAAGACTTCGCTGTCTGTCCGTCTGTCCTTCTGTCCGTCGCTCTGTCACCAGGCTGTCTCTCAAGAGCCGCAATAGCTAGACAGTTGAAATTTTCACAAATTATGTATTTCTGTTATCGCAATAACAACAAATACAAAAAACAAAATAAAATAAATATTTAAGGGGGGCTCCCATACAACAAACCCGTTTTTTTGGCCGTTTTGGTATGGAACTCTTTGTGTGCGAGTCTGACTCGCACTTGGCCGGTTTTATTTATTTTAATCCTTGAATTTTTTACTGATCTAAAATATTAATATATAAAGCTTTAGATCTTTCTTATATGTAAGCCTTTCTTTATTGTGGGTTATTGCATGACTAAACATCATACAATATACATAAAATGAAAAATCTTCTTGTCAATATTTACAATGCCAATGCCACCAGATCAATGATTTAACATGTCACTGTTTTACTACATCAATTTTGGACTAGTAAATTAATGAGGTAGTTGATTGTTGATATAACCATCTGTTGAACTAATGAACCGCTGATCTAGTTCTTTGTTGATGTATTTAACCGCTGACATGTTAAATAATTGATCTGGTCGAGAATAATTGATGACATTGTAAATTTTGGAGAAATAAATTTTCGATCTTAGTTATGTAACAACCCCTGTATGATGTATGTTTGCTGTAGTCTGCCTTTGTCTGCCTATTTCAAGGATTTATTCTTTCATGGGCTTAACACTTTACAACCGTATGACAGGGTTAGGCAAAGTATAGTAATGATATTCTAACTACTTCACTACCTATCAGTTGCCAAACCGTCAATACACCGCATGTTTCAAGAACGAAATGGATCTGCGCAAGGTGTCAAATATTTCTCGTTTTTTACCAATAAATACTCAATTATGCCTATGGAAGTTATAGTTTTTATTTAAATTATGAAGCAGTCTTACAATTATTAAATAAATTGTTAAACTGTATAACGTATAACAGTTTACATCATTTACATCTAAACAACTTGAAAGATGGATTTTTCAACTAAGTTTGTCTTAAATTAGACTTAGAACTTACCACAAATGGGGTATCACTACTTTTATACTACCAAAACATTCCCAGTAACATATACCTTACAATAAAATATTCTAATGTTAAATAGATAAGCAAATCTTTAAAAAATCATCCATTTTTAAACACACCACTTTTAGTCAACCGCCTTTGCGAACTCAAATTGCCAAGTCGAAAGAAAATCGACTTTTCTAATCATATTTTAACATTGGCGACTGAAATATAAGTTAATCCTATAATTCGACAACCTCTTTAATACTATATAAAAGAGAAAACTACACATAAGCAAATGTAATTTGACAATACTAATGTTAAATTAGTTTATAAATGGCTAACCCTAAATAATTTATTTTTCTTCAATTATTTCTTATTTCTTTATAACGTGTGTTACAGTCTGAATCTAATACCTACAGTTTCCTTAAATAACTGATCGGAAAATAAAAAGGATGGCATAATGGTAATCAGCACCCCAATGAACCTTAAAATTGACACCCATGTCAAGTTATAAAAAATTACGTCCGCCATCTTGGATTTAAAATAGGATGGCATATTCGTAATCAGTACCCTAATGAATCTCAAAATTGAAACCCATATCAAATTATAAAACAATACGTCCGCCATCTTGGATTTTAAAAATGATGGCATTTTGGATATCGGCACCCCAATGAACCTCAAAATTGACACCCATGTCAAATAATATAAAATTACGTCCGCCATCTTGGATTTAAAAAACGATAGCATTTTCGTAATCAGCAAATTCGAAATTGACAACTATTTATCTTATGAAAAAAAAAATGTTCACCATCTCGAAATTCACCATTAGTAAATAAAAAAAAAGTCCGCCATCTTAAATCAATTACGTCCAATCTAAAAAAAAAAACGTCCGCCATCTTGGATTTAAAATAGGATGGCATTTTCGTGATCGGCACCCCAATGAACCTCAAAATTAACACCCATATCAAATTATAAAAAAATACGTCCGCCATCTTGGATTTTAAAAAGGATGGGATATCCGTAATAAGCACCCCACTGAACCTCAAAATTGACACATATCAAATAAAAAAAATTACGTCCGCCATCTTGAATTTAAAAAACGATAGCATTTTCGTAATCAGCAAATTCGAAATTGACAACTATTTATCTTATGAAAAAAAAATGTTCACCATCTCGAAATTCACCATTAGTAAATAAAAAAAATGTCCGCCATCTTAAATTAATTATTATGAAGATGTTATTTTCATTATCAGCATTCCAATAAATTCCAACAAACAAATATAAAATAATTTTAAACACAAACATTTGTTAGCCCTGAATGCTGTGTCCCGAACTGCTAACATCGTTTTGTTCGCAGTTCGGGCTCGGCCTTCCCGCGTCTCGCCCCTCACACCCCGCACAATTGCCCTGTCTAGACGTCTTCGTCGGACGACTGTATGGATTCATAGACTGTGCCTCTAGGTATCCAAGGTGAACTTTAGTTTTAGGCAATTGACACACGGGGTGGATTTTTACTCGTAAAAGTAATTCGAAAACTGGTAAGTACGAGTAGGTACGTAATTCTTACATTGTTTGAACATTTTGAGTAGTCAACCAATACAATAAAACTGCGGGTTAATGGGAAATTATCGGAATGATAAAATTACTGTCATAAAACGCGACTTTATCCAAATGAAATAGTGACTGTGTAGCATATTAACAGTTAGTTGTTTAATTTAGCCCAATTATTTTACAATTTTAATTCTTAAATTAGTTATTGGCTTGTTACATATGGTATAAAGTATTTATATGAGCTTATTAGCTATTATTATTAAATTTTTATAACCAACTACTCCATAAATGTTTCATCAGAACAGCTGTAATAGGTATTCGGATTTTTTAGAAAAATTTAACTTTTTGTAAATTTTATATGTAACGCTTTGACATAAAATTTACGTAAACTTTACATAATTCTACAGAAACTTTTATCCCTATTCCATATTGACAATTTCAAACCTAGAGGTTAATGTTTCAGGAAACGTCATATTTAAAATGTTAAAATGTCATATTTATATAATATTATATAAGTAATCAAAAGCCAAAGAAAAAAAATTCATCATTCTATATGACGAATTTCCATACAAACTCATCTCCTACATTTATTTTAAACTTTTAAAAGTAAAATATGTACTTACTTTGAATGTCAAACTTGTATATATTTAATCAATAGTCTAAATATTGAGTTTCTAGCTTCTAACTTTAAAAATGATAAAACACTCCGTGTGACACGACTCAATTGCTTTTTGGTAAAATCACTTTGGATGCCTATGCGTCCAGGTGCCAGTCTAAGGTTTTAAAATTGGTAATCCTATGATTTAATGTAAGGGAAAATACAAGCTAAGCAAATAAATCGGATTAATAATTATCAATGAATTAATGACATGCACCATTAAGGACAGAAATTGTTTTTTTATGCAAAGCAATAAAGCATTAGTGAGAGTTAGTTACGCGCACTTTGGCCCCGACTTATGTCATAAATAAAACATGAATGAAATCACCTAGACACTTAAGAACTGCTTTTACTCAATCCACAAAATGGTTTTACATAAAATGCAAACTTTATCTCGAGAAATGTGGTCCTCTTACACAAAAATAAACGAAAAACTGGACTCAACGAGCAAAATTATTACAACACCATCGCCGCCAACTTCACGTACCAATTCTCCAATACTTTTCTTTAGATCACTCAACGGTCTTTCAGCAACGTCAGTGTTAATATTAATGTAGATCGAGATAGATAACACGATGCATGAATTTTATATACGTACGAGCAGGATAAGGCTATTTTTGTCACCTCCGTGCTTATGGACGCTTTAGTATCCAAGGTGTACTGACGTTCAAAATGCCTTTGATACCACAGTATCCAAGGTGTATCTAGCGGATAAAAGTTATGAGGAAGGATCAGAGGAATCATCATTATAGTTATTGATAAATCCTGTAAATAGTTACACATGGTCATACCTACATAAAAAAGAAAGTGTTTTAATAGGATACTTTTTTTATAAGTTGGTTGTCAATTATAAGCCTATAAAATATAAGTATATATGAACTTGAAAAATATTGTCTCAGACGGGACTAAAACCCGCATCTCCTCGCAATCGGGGCGCGGCGCTATACCATTAAGCCACCGAAACACTACGTCATAAGCGTCAATTTTTCAAGCATTGAAATAGTTTAAATTGTATTTTTTGTATTATTTATTTTTAGTTTCGGCTTGAGCAACCGATTCAACACAGAGTTTCCATCTGGGCTGCAGTCCCGGGTGGCCCCAGAGGAATACCAAGCGACAGTAGCCCGCATCAACAGTGTTCTGAAAAAAACCTTACCTGTCAATGTCAAGTGGCTATTCTGCGGGTGTGTCTGCTGCTGTTGTACATTGGGATGCTCTCTTTGGCCTGTTATATGCCTTAGTAAAAGGGTAAGTTATAAAATTGAGGGTTTTATTCAGTATTTCAGAAAGTGGAATATGTAATTATACGAGTACTTCTTTAATTACAAGTAATTTAAAAAAATATTTTATAGAAGGACACTTTGTTTAAAATGAAACAAATTTAAGGGCCGGTTCTGCATGAAACAATAAACAATTAATATAAATAAAAAAGTTATGTACATGAAAACAAAATTTTTATACACTTCTTTTTGAGAAAATCACAAACACATTTAATTTACAAAGTAAAATGTAATATACCGTTTGTTATTATATTATTATACAGGATGTGACAAAAAGCTTAACGAAGTCTTAATTAAACCTCGCATTTGGTTCATCAAACCAAATCACAACCAGTGGCAAACACATTTTTTTAACCGACTTCCAAAAAAAGTAGGAGGTTCTCAATTTGACTGGTTTTTTTTTATGTTTGTTACCTCAGAACTTTCGACTGGTTGAACGGATTTTAAAAAATATTTTTTTGTTTGAAAGCTGGTGCTTCCCGTGTGGTCCCATTTTAAGTCATGGTCTGATGGTGGAATCCTGGGAAATCGAGGGAAACCCTCAAATTTTATAAGCACTTATTACGTTTTTGCATATCTTTCTTAAGGTTTTTTAGTATTTGCATCTGGCACTCATCATTTTATGTTGATGAGCTAATGATGGAAGGTACAACTCCTTAACGGTTAGGAGTAGGAGGATTATTCTTTAAATATCATAGGCGTGTATAGTCAATAGTTGGCTTCCTTCAGGTTATTCACGTGAGCTGATGATGGTAGGTCAAACTCTTAAGCAGCTAGGAGTTGGAGGATGATTCTTAAGATTCTATAGCGATGAGGGCTGAGTTTCTCAAATATTTCATACATTTTCATCTAGAAGTCGTCATCCACTATTTTTTTGTAGATACTGTTACCAGCCAACAGAGGATTATTAATTGTTTAATTTATGACTTCGATCTGTTTAGTTGTTAGTAGTTAAAATAATATTGTAAGTAGGTAAATAAGTTTTAAAATAAAACATTGTTCTTGTGTTATTTTGTACTTTTTAGTGAGTTTTTTTGAAGTCGATTATATTTTTTATTTAAAAATAATTTATTTTTAGGCATTAAAATAAATTAAATATTTATTGCCCGCAATGTATAGTGTGCACGAAGCGCTACAGACGAGTTGTGCCCTAGTTTCATAGTTAGGTGTGCATGCGCTCCGTTCATTGCGGATTGCTCTCTTTAAAGCGTTATTTCATGAAAAAGTTCTAAAAATTTTGAACATGTTTCTGAATAAAAAAGTTTAGTAACAAAGATTACGAAAAAAAAAATTCACATTGACCCTCAATATCTCAGTAATGATTAATTTCCCAGGTATGGTGTCTTGGAAAAAAATGATTGTACAAATGGGTAGAATACGTGGTATTCGGCTTCGTTAAGGCTTTTGTTACACCTTAAATAGTAAATAAATGAATAAATATTTTCAGACATGCCACACTGGGCCACACAGCAATCTAGTCCCAAACTAAGCTACTACTAAGCTTATACTATGGGTACTAGACAACCGATAAACTTAGATATATTTTTTTATTTTACTTTTTTTTGTAAAAATATACATAAAAAACCCCTGTCCAATACACGTGCCACGGCCAATGAGTGAGTGAGACAGGGGAGATGACGTAGGTATAATTGAGAGTAAACAGGATGCTCAATAATTGTTTCTTTTGTTGAATAAAATAATAACTAGCCCGATTTTTTAATATAATTTATGACATGGTCCTATTTCTCTGGTGTAATTAGAGACTCTGTATAAATATTTTCACTTGAAATGAGGTGACCTTGCATAAATATTACCAAAACATATTTGCTATAGATTAAATGGTTTAATAATGTACTGTATTTAGTATTTCCTCTTCCATTTCTCTTCAATATCAACAAGAAGGACAATCAACAACTTAACTAGATTCATATACATTTATTTATGAACATTTATTGAAAATCACTCGTATTGATATAAATACATTTTATACAATAATATACATTATGAATATATTATTAGAGAAGTTTAATGTTAGATCTTTTATTAAAAGTTTTAACTACAAAAAGTCTATACAACTTCAAAAGAGGTTTAATGCACCATATAAAATAAAATTATAGAAATATTATACCTAGAAATCCCTTTTTCATTTCTATTTACATAAAACTAATATTCATTTTAATCACTCACATCATGATATGAATAGACTATTCTGATAAATTTTGTCCACTGATGTCAAATTCTCCCTGGTTATATTACATGCCATTATTTATCCTAGAATTTTAGATATGTATATGTATAACATTCTGGTACATTTATTTTTATAATATTTCTATTTGTAAATAGCATGTGTAAATGAATCTTATTTTAACATTGGTATATTCCCTCTTTAATCATTTAAACTTAGAAAAAATTGTTTTCATCTTTCAGACTCAACACTCATTGAACAAATTGTTGGAGTGGGAGAACAGCAGACTTTACAACAAACTGGGACTGCGCTGGCGTTTGACAAAACAGCATTGCGACTCCTCATCCATGATGGAATATGTACTTCTTATAGAATTCATACCCAAAATACCCATATACAGGCCAGACTAACTTGTTCAGAAGCAAGTTGAGAGTGGGCTACCTAAATGATCTGTAAATATAAAACTTTTAACCGTAAATAATTATATCATCGCATCTAGCGTTATATATGTTAAAAGTGACCATAACAAGGGATTTGTGCACATATTTCGGCCCAGGGTAAAAAAAAATATGGCATAGAATTAAAGCGGCAGTTCAATATTTGAGTTATGGTAGGTAAAAAAGTAAAAAACGCATGTTTGCAAACTAGTTTAGCAGTAAAAACAGAGCAGTAAACTAAATAAAAATGCGTCATAAAATAATTTAAACGGGCAGTTCAATAAATACTGAGCAGTGGAATAGTTGAACTGGACGGTTAGGCGCGTACAGTTAACAAATCGTGATTGGTTGGTAATAAATTTTATTTTAAGCAGTTCTTTAAACGATGAGGCGGTAAAATGTTTTCCTTGTTTATTTCAGCATTTAATGTCAAGAAGGGAAAAAATATGAAGCATAAGCATATTAACCATGCATGCATCATATTTTTTTCCTTCATCACATTAAATGCTGAACATGAACACATTACCATATGTTTTAAATGGTCGGAGCGTAAAAATAAAGAACATTACGACAATCTGTAAGTATTTATAATTTGGCATTAGGATACATGTTAAAATTAGCATACAAAAACTAAGATACATGTTAATAGTCAAATGAATCAGCGACAGAAACTTATTAATAAGAGCAGGTTCAGGTTTCGCAGGCATGCCCCCTCTTCCTCTTTTGTCCAAGAGGAATGTTTTTGGCTTCAACAGGAGGAACAGCGTATTTCAGTCATATGGCCAGGCCAATTATATGTTTACACATATACATTTTATGAAATGTTGGGCAAGTGCATGTTCCTTAAGTCCATTCTTCTCTATTATTGGGTAATATTATTTCCCATTTTGCCCCTTTTAACGAAAGTTTAGGTTTACCTCTCTTTTCAATCAAAGTGACGTTCGGATGCTACCGCTCCATAGATTTAGGATACAAACGTTTATGTACCGCTCACTGTGAATTGGCAAACTTATTTTCGAACTGCCCATTCCAACCGTTTTACTGGTCATTAATTTATTAAACTACTTGAGTAATTTTTGCACTGACTTTGAATGATGAAATAACAGACCAATATTTTTATTACTTACTGCTTATGTTTTACTGACTCACTAATTTACTAACCGCCATAAAATTAAATGACTGCCCATTAAATTTTTCAACTGATCATGATAACTTCTGTATTGTTTAAATAACAGTTGTAAAAATTAATTCCTATAAATTATTGGTGTTGAATTATTAACTTTCAAAAATTTTGCAATAAGAAACCAAAAATGTTTACCTCAAAGATAATTTATATTTTTTAAAGTCTTTGTGTTTTATAATATCAACTTTAAGCTAGCAATACATGTTGGCCGGGTATTTGCCTTGGCTTAGTATCATTCTGTGTCGCCGAGTTTGACCGAGAGAAATCTGGCGCTGGTTTAAGTTAAACCAACAGTGTTGCTGGCTCACTTTACAAGTTCCTACACTGACAACATTGGGAAACTACACTAAAGTTATAAATTTTACATACTGGTGACATTTAATAGAGCTTGGCAATCATTCATTTGATCAATTAAATAACATTAAATGTGGCCTATTTTATCCTGAATTTGGTTTTTGTCAGGATGCCAAAAAATCGTTATCCAGCCCATCGAGAAATCTAGGTAATCCGTGCCTAAGACAAATGATGTTATATAAAAAAACTAAATATCAATGTCTGTGCCAGGCACAGACATTGTGCCTCGTAATCTTGAAATGACTATATTTCATTCATATGGTACAGATTCCAAAGAAAAATTATGATACTTCTTACGAACTGCAATCCTTAAATAGGAAATAGGTTTTGAACTTTCTTCTTTCTGTGTACTATTCAAAACCTACAAGTGACATTTCCAAGTCTATTAGATGAATAAAATACATGAAAAAAAATATTTTCTACCTTAAACTTACATATTTTACTACAAACCGATTAAATTAAGTCATTGTATAGCAGTAGCCACTGGTAAATATTTTTAGAATAAAGGGCCAATAAAAGGTGCAACAACCCACTCGTTGTACACTAAAGTATATACTACACCTCCATGTTGACGGACAAATAAATTTTAATGCTATAGTTACTTGCTTTTTGTGAATAGATGTCATATTTTAAAAATCGCAAGCTTTTATTTGCATGGATGCAAAATGTTAACTCAATGTGTATGTTATTGAATAATAATTCTTAAGAATTTGCCGAATGATCTATTTAATGATGTCAAATATGCATGAATGGGAAGTTGTTTCATGGTGTTTTCGAAACTATCCTCTACGAAAAATGAGGCTGGCAATATAATTAAGGTTTCTGTCTAAATATTTCCGAATATTTTTTATTAGTCGAATTATATGTACAGTACAACTTATACATTGTTTACCTAACTTTAAGTTTGTGCTGCAGTTAGACAGAGATGCATGCATGACTCTGAACCACATGTGAACAAATATGTTCATGCTAAAGTTCCAGTTAACTTAAAAAGCTGTGCACGGACATGCAATCAATTGTTTTGATCGCGTGTTTTTTGCTTGCCTGTCTGAGCTAGCCTTTATTACCAAATATTTCGATCTACATCACTTCAGATGACTTTATATCTGACAGCGTATGTAAGTTGAAAATTATAGTTGAGATGTAAGTCAGTTAAATTACATGAAATGTGAATATAACAAGAATTATCTAGCAAACTGCTTCAGTTAAACAGGCTGATAAAGTTTTACAGCTGTACACAAGCTATAACCATACTCTAAAACAGATAAAGAGAGAAAAACCATTTTATAATCACTTTTAAACTTTGTTTAATATAGTCGGCTCTATTTTTGTCCATGTGTGGATGTTGTGTATTATTAACTCTCGTTCATCATTCCTGTCAAATCGCTGTAATACCCTATTGAGTGGTAACAAACCTTGCAACAAAATAGAAGGGCATGTTATGGTTTCAAGTAAAGCCACTTTTAACTAAACTTTTGTTTTTAAAGTTGTGTACATTGTCTACCATTTCATACATTATAAAATCTATGTTTTGTACCTGAATGTCAATGTTAGTGTTTACAGATATGCGGATTTAGGAATAAGTCAAGACCATAGCGAGAGTGGGAGAGCGCTTATTCGTTAAATACGCTGGGGAAATGTTCGGGACTGTGTTATTAGGCAATTAGTTATTATTAATGTATAGTACGTATTCTATATTAGAAAAAAATCCGCCCTATTTTCCCTTTTCAACGTGTTGTGAATGTGCCCGATTTTTGTTTAAAATTGTAGTTGCTATATCGCAATACATTGCCACCGCATTCATAACTCTATTTAGAAGAGCACTCATAGGGAGCGTTGTCTTGCCATCTAACATGTCTCAAGTTGTTTTTGTCAGCAACGGTTGAAAAGTGAACAGGGTATGTTGACATTAAGTTGTATGTAATATAAGGAATTGTAAATATTTTAAGTACATATAGATTATTTTTGTTCAAATAAACCTCACTTTATGTGATGTAAATTACACATGTTTCCTTTTGTCCTCCATACACCCAAATTTTTTTATCGTTATATTTAACGAGTTAGGTAGTTCTGGAACAGTGTTCAACAATCCCAGTAAAGTCAATAAAAAAAAAACTTGCAATCCATATTGATATTTCCCGGGTTCGATTCCGGGATAATGAAGAAAAAAAGTGCTTTCCCACATGTAAAATCTTGAAAACAGTTAAATGCTATGGTAAATCAGTTAATAAATCATTAATTTCAATTTTATGTAAACTCAAGATATACGCTGTGGCCTCCTTTGATTACATTTAATAAATGTTAACAATTGATTCCTCTTCGATTTTGACCATGGCGACTGCATTCAACTCCGGTTTTTATAATTATTTGCCGCTGGTAGTCGACGTCATGTACGTTCCCATTGAGGGTCCACATTGGAATTTTGAGCTTTTGAATGTGTCAGCCTTTAGTAAAAGTTCTCAAACGATTGTAAATTCAACCTCTCATTTGTAAAAGTCTGCACTCGAAAGTTACATTCGGTAAAAGGTGGACTCTCAGTCGTGCCTGACAGGTATCCATATTTAATAATCTACTCAAAATTTACGCCTGCTGTAAATAGCTACTCTTAGTAATAGATTAGTAAAACTAATTTCATTGATTGTCACTCCTTCCTGCTTACTCAATAAGAAGTAGAAGGTGGTTCCTCAATTGAACGCGATTAGTTCACATTAAGTGAGAACCAGAGTAATATTTATATCAGTATAACTAAGAGTTAGTAAAAGTACTTGAACCATTGTGAATTCAATCGGTAGCCTGTAAAACTAGCGATTCAAAAGTTTCAATCGGTTAAAGGTGGTCCCTCAATGGGGGGCTATCGCTAGTGAATTTGCCACTAGAGGCGCTTGTGTCGCGTGAGGATCAATAACATTCACTTTTCACTGGTTCAGCGGGCTTCGTTACATTAATTATAATTTCTTTAATTTACCTGCTGGAAAGTGATCTCCTTCAAAAATAACGCAAATATGGATTATTTGGCGATTAATGTGAACGCTTTGAAAGCGGAATTAAGAAAAAGCGCAAAAATAGGCGAACTTAAAGAGCAACTATTTCAGAAGTTAGTTTGTTGATATGAAGATAGTTATTTATAAATAATAAACTTTAATCAGATTCAAGGTTTAAAACTTTGTTTCGGCGACGATCTTATAAAGTCGCCTGTGACAGTTATAATACATACCTATTCCGGACCTCAGTCTACAGTGGCGCCAACTGGTGAGCAAAGAAACACTACTCCCCATTGAAACGCTTGTCATAATAATAAAGCTAATAACGTAACATTTGGTTAGACAATTTTATTGCTACAGTCTATCCTTTATTAAATATTTTTAACTAACTATACTACTATACTAAACTAAACGGTGGAGCAATAATTGCTCCACCGTTTGGTCTAGTGGTTTAACTACCTAGACCTCGGGGTCCCAGGTTTGATCCCCGGGTCGGGCAACAAAAAGTTTCGAATTTCCGAACGTTGCTCGGGTTTGTGATCACCAACCCGCATTTGGCAAGCGTGGTGATAATGCCAGTACCCATCATTGCTATGGTAACTTGAATTCAATGATGGATGCCTTTTCCCTGCCTTTCTCAAGTTCAGAGTAAAGAATGGACCAAAGATGCGTTTAGAAACTCTTTCCTCCACTATACGCGACACATGTCCACACCATCGAAGCTAACGGCGCATTAGGTAAGCTTCAATGCTACCTACACTAGCTCTTCGCAGTACTTCGGTGTTCCGTACGCGATCAGACCCTAGAATTAAGCATCTTTTCGCTCGGATGTGACAGAGCTACACAATCCATGTTTTCGGCTGAGTATAGGATATTGGACAGCACAACAGCCATGTAGACAGCTAGAGATCTTAGTCGTCAACTTTAGATCATGGGAGCCGAAGATCAGAAGAAATAATAATGATATTATGGCTATGGTCAATAAAGTAGATCACTGTAACCGCGCGCTGTTTAAAACCGTCATTGTAAGTATATCTGAGAAATACAGCCTTTGCTTTACTAAAATTTTACTTATTATCTTACATACTTTTAAATAGTCATACTTTACGAATTAATAAGCTTCGTTAAATTATTATAGGAAAAGAGTGAGTAGGGTAGATATATTTTTTTGATTAGTGAGACTGAAAAAATTTCAACGCTGAAAAGGTTGTTAAAATAAATTGCCACTTTGTTCCATATGTTAAATTTTTAAACCTGAACATAAGTCTATATCATCTTCAGCTGCTGAAAGTCACTGCTGAAACACACAAAAGTTAATAATATTGTGTGGAGAAGTCAAATCGCGCTAAGATCCTAGTAAAAAATAATCATCAATTTTGAAAACAATCACATTCTGCCGATGAATTATATTTATGTAAAGCATGGGGACACTCCGACAGCATATTGGAGGAAAAAGTAAACGTATCTTCCTTCAGCTTAAAGTTTTGTCATAATTATTAATAAACAAATTCACTCTAAGCAAACTATAAACAAATGACATAATTAATGATTACGGCCCGTGTGCGGAATGAGTGTTACAAAAATAGGGCGCTATAAAATTTGTCGCCACTGAATTCTCAAATTGTTATTATTAACATACTTGCAATAAAAAGCGCTAAAGCTGTATATTCTTAGATATAGAAAATAAAGTTTTTTTTTAAAGCGCGCCGTTTGAGTTATCTATTTTATTGACCATATCATTTTTATATCATGTTTAATATATTTTAATTTTTTCAGAGTTGTTGATGAATATACAAGGTTACAGTTTCTAGATCATCATCATCATCATCATCATCAGCCTATCACAGTCCACTGCTGGACATAGGCCTCTCCAATTGCACGCCACTTAGGTCGATCCTCGGCTTCTCGCATCCAGCTCCTGCCAGCCACCTTGCGCAAATCATCACTCCACCTAGCCTGAGGGCGTCCTACACTACGTTTGCCGAGACGCGGTCTCCACTCAAGAACTCGTTTACCCCAGCGGTTGTCGGTTCTGCGGCTAATATGGCCAGCCCACTTCACTTCAGTTTCTAGAT
The DNA here is from genome assembly GCA_949315895.1 of Anania crocealis. Classification (NCBI taxonomy): domain Eukaryota; kingdom Metazoa; phylum Arthropoda; class Insecta; order Lepidoptera; family Crambidae; genus Anania; species Anania crocealis. The sequence continues at coordinate 8,251,156 of OX438869.1, forward strand.
ACAGACAAAAAAATATGTATAAATATTTTTACATTTTATTTTATTATACATAAATATATTCATTGTATTATATACACAAAAATACTTAAGGCACTTAACATTATGGTCCCTTGAAACAATAATTAATATATAAACAGACAGACAGAACCTAACAAAAATATACAAAAATGATTGCAAAAAATAACAATTACGTAAAATAATTGAATTTAAGTAGATACATTAATTACATTTTACCAACTAACATTGGAGAAATTATTTAGCTTATAGCTGTTAAACATGGCATCGATAAATAATACATCATAGAAATTGCAAATAAAAATATCTATAAAGTTAAACTTATTGAGTAATCCACACTTTGCTTGACAAAGTATATGGATACTACATTATAATATTTGGTTCATAAGATAATATACAATTTAAAGCAATATGACGTCACTTTTAAACTGCTTTAGCTCCACTGCAAATAGGCGTGTTCTAAATTGTCTGCTTGATGCAAATTAACTACTTCATTACAGAATCCTTGGCTAGAACTATGCCTCCGCATCCCGTAGATTTAAACAATTTCAAACTAAATCTGCCACAATCTCATGTTTCAAATAAGTAATATAACTAAATCCTATAACTAATCATTCAGATCAAATCAGGACTATTATACTATACAATACAATACACGTAATATATTACACAACCTTTACCAACTAAGATAATTAATACTCTATCAAAAGGGGCGTTTTAGTAAATAAAAGCACTAATAATTACAATCAGTCATTAATAGCTAATCTTGCAATGTTATACAGGCGACTTTATTAATTCGTTTGCTATCTCTAAACACAAAAACTACCTGTACAACTGTCTACTTACTATTATTATGGCAACAAGAGTGAAAAACTCGTTTAAGTAATTGTACATATTAAATGGCTTTAAATATTGTCTCATTTATAAAACGAAGAAACTGTGCCCTCCAAATTAATGGTGTCATAGTTTAAAATGGAAATAGTTTGAACTACCTATTAATATAATAAGTTTAATTGAACTGAACTATATTGCTTGCCATATTTATAGTTGTTTAGTTCTAATGCAAATAAGAAGTTTGATATGATAGACAGTCAGTCTTAACGTAATTTAATTATCACAAAAGTTAAGAGGGCGTGGGTATTGCTTTTAGCTTAATTGCACGTAATTGACGGGAAATTGTCCTTTCACTCCGTTACACTCCCCAAAGTACCACTCGTCGCTGAGCTTCTGTAGGACAGTGATGGTGTTTCCGGCGCGGAAGGGGAGGTCGCCGGGTTGAACGGGCGCAAAGTCGTAGAGGGCGGTAGCTGCGCCTGTAGACGACGTCGGGGATGCCACGTCGTTCGGGAGCGGCGCCTTGACCTCCACGTAGCTGCAGGGGAATAACCCTTTGGCGCCGCTTTGGACACTCCCGTAAAACCACTCGTTGTCCACTCTGCGTATGAGATTGATCCTCGAATTTGCCTGAAGACATAAAAATAGTGGGTGTTATATAAAAATACATAAATTAAGAAGCTTCTACAATTAATGTTATGAATTCAATTTTGCCTTTGATGCCCTGGAGCCCGGCTCTTTATAATGCTTATTTGGTTAGGCAGGGAGACTTACATTATAACATTACACACATTAAGGTTTTTTTTTTGTATTATTTAGTCACGCAATCGCGTTAGTTCGCACGCATTACTACATTATTACTTTAACTGAATTATAATATCGCGATTTAAGATATTCTAGAGTTCCGTAGTGAACCGAGTCTGTCAGTCCGTCGACAGTTTTGACTATTTGTACTAAAAAACTGTAGGTAGATGGGTGTACACAAGATGTCTCAAAAATATACTTATGCCGAACTCCACTAGTAGCTTATTATTATGCACTAATTCTCCAGACTGTTAACAAAATCGAAGCAGGTGATTTTGAAGTTTCCTAGGTATCTTATCATTAAAATTAAAACTCCTATTTAGGTTTTGTTGTAAGTTTAAAATAGAAAAATAACAATTCACCTAATGTATTTATTTTAATTTACTGTTCTGTTCGAGCAGGTTGGTGATATACTGAAGTCATTTTAATTATTTCCAGCAACTTGACTATCACTCACTCAATAGCGTGCGCGTCGCCAGAGAAATGATTACTTATCAAGCACTACCAAGTACCAATAGCGTATAAGAACCAACGAGTATAAACGGCAAATCAAGGTTCCAACGGCTTTTGATGAAGTATAATGACCCTTCCCGTGCAATCAACAACGCCGCGATTGTTATTACTACCATTATTACAAGATTTCAAGTAATTGACTTCTGACCTAGTCTTCTGAATCAAAAGAAGTATGTTACTTTATGTAAGTATAATGCGATTAATGAAAGTTTAGTTAATGATAAAAATTTCAGCATGTAAAATTTTATAATAATTTTTATTTACACATTTTAGTTCTATTATGATTTCAATCTGCATATAAGTACAATTTCGGTGAATATGTGATTAATTCCTTTAAAACAAAACATACAAATATACACATAGATAATATTTCATCTAACACAATTCAATAAAACCGAACATGAGCATTTAGGAATGCCCATCCGTCTGTCTGTCCGCGGTTAATATCAGAGGCTAATCTAAAAAAAAAAAATTAGGCTACACCAAAAAAGGAGAAGAATAGAGAATTGTAGAAAAGTTTTTATGGCTTTTCGGTTTATACCATAGTGGTGATCGTTGGATAGGTTTTTATTTTATATTTTGGGTATAATATAGACACTTAATTTCGATTCAGAGATCCATGTGTGACGCGTTAGCTTTCAAATTAAGCAAACTTTAGTTAGAGCTTAGAGTCAAATGGATGTGTGCAAACAGTCAAATGAAAAAACTGCAGCATTAGCATAGGCATAACGCAGTTAACAGGAAAACTATCAGAGCCAAGAGGATTTGCAACTTTAAAAACTGTCGACGTATTTAGAGAAAAAACAATTTAACCAAACTCTGCTGAAAAAGAGTTAAGTACAAATAGTCGTTACTTACGTAAAACAGGTACCTATATATTTTCGAACCCTACACTGCGCTACACGTACTTGGCAGGATTGGTATTATATTCAAATGTGTTATATCGAGTAAAAAAGAATCATTAATGATAAGACATTTAGAGATAGATATACATACATAAGGTACAACAGGTAAAAAGCAATATTTTTTTATCGTTACAAACCCTTAGTAACGATCACAGTTACACAGGCTACAACGAAACAATAATGCAGATATAAGCAACTTACAGTCAATTAACCTTCTAAATTTATGTCAGGGATTTCAATTAACATTATTTTCTAGACATTTGCTCTCAACGAAGACAATTATAAATTATGAATAAATCAATAACAGAAGATTATTTTATATTTTATCAAAAACGAAAGATTCCTATTTGAAGATTGCATTATTTTAACCTGTTGTGTGTTATTTATTATGTAGAACTGATAATATCCCTCAATAGATTTTTATTTATGTTTAATGTTGCGACTGTTACGAGCATCTTTTTATAACACAAAAAGGAAAGTATTATTTTAACCAATTAGCATAATTATTTCATTGCCTACGTAGAAGCCGACATCGTCATGTTTAGTTATTACAACGACCTCGAACATGCCTCGAACTCATTTAGTTATTTTTATAACTGACAAAAAATAGCACAATGACAGCATCATCATAACACTAGGCTTTAATTTTTCAAAACAATGGAATTAAGACAGGCTATACTGTTGGAGGTTTTATAATTACCTTATTAAACCTCTTTGTAATCCTGGCCGACTGGCAAAAAGTCTTTGTTTTTTTATATTGACTTTACACTGTGTTGTTGGTTTTTAGGGTTCCGTACCCAAAGGGTAGAAACGGGACCCTATTACTAAGAATTCGCTGTCTGTCCGTCTGTCCGTCGCTCTGTCACCAGGCTGTATCTCAAGAGCCGCGATAGCTAGACTGTTGAAATTTTTACAAATTATGTATTTCTGTTGCCCCAATAACAACAAATACTAAAAACAAAATAAAATAAATATTTAAAGGGGGCTCCCATACAACAAACCCGATTTTTTGGCCTTTTTGGTACGGAACCCTTCGTGCGCGAGTCCGACTCGCACTGGCCGGTTATTTTGATGTGCTGAATAAAACTCTGCTGTATATTTGAAAATATGTTTATATCAATAAATTAAATTCTATACCTAATAGAATTTAAATAGCTATAATATAGCTTTATCTGAAGCTGCTAAAGAAGCGGTGTACGTCCGTGCAGTTCTTGCAGAGTTGGTAGGTAGGTGTAATACTGTAACCCTGTATAGTGATAACCAGTCAGCCGCGAAGCTTGCAAATAATCCTGTATTTCATAAACGCTCTAAGCATGTGGACATAAGGTATCACTATATTCGAGAGGCTATTGATAATAAGATAATAGAAAAGTTATTTACCTACGGAGCAGATGACTGCTGATGTACTCACGAAGGCATTGCTGTATTGTAAGCATAACTCATTCGTTCGGGATATGCTGGAAGTCGTCCAAGATTAAGAGGGTGTGTTGGAGGTTTTATAACTACCTTATTAAACCTCTTTGTAATCCTGGCCGACTGGCAAAACGTCTTTGTTTTTTTATATTGACTTTACACTGTTGTTGTTTTTATGTGCTGAATAAAACTCTGTGGTATATTTGAAAAATATGTTTATATCTATAAATTAAATTCCATTATATACCACCAGGTTAAAATAAGATAATCTCTTCTTAAAAATAAATAATACTGTAAAGTTTCATCATATTATAATGACACTTCCAGTAAGGCGTAAATGTGCCCCTCAAATTCAACCACTTTTACGTTGGAACCATCTATCTCAAACCTAAAGATTGATTTCTTCCCCTTGCACCCTACACACAACACTTGGGTGTTTCGAGTCAAGTGTAGGTGCAAATCAATTACTTATATATTCTTTTAAACATGTATATGTCGCAGGCATTTTGTGTGAATCCGCCGTTTACATACGGCGTCGTCATTTTAGAAACGCTCGCTGATATGTAATATGCCGAAGGCAAAATTTATATTGCCGTATAGGGTGAAATTTTAACCACTTTCCAAAATTTTTATATGCGTTCAGTATTGTATTTAGAGCCTATTTATGAAGTAAAAAATATGAATCAAGTTGTCACCCGAAAATATTTTTCGTGATATAGTTTTCAATTTTTACGCTCCTAGACCTGTTAAGGTATAAAGGGAAATAAAAAACTTATGAATAGTATTGTAATAAATGAATGAGATGCACATCGCGTAAAAAAAGTGTTACTAGGATATGCCGTATCAAAAATTTTAGATTTTTGGCGGACATTGTCTAAGTGCTTGATCTTGACATTTTTGTACTGGGCTATACCAAAAGAAAAAATGCGTCATTTGTTTATTGCCTCGTAGATTGCTATATTAAAATTTGAAAAGAGGTTAAAATTATGAATAAATCAATAACAGAAGATTATTTTATATTTTATCAAAAACGAAAGATGCCTATTTGAAGATTGCATTATTTTAACCTGTTGTGTGTTATTTATTATGTAGAACTGATAATATCCCTCAATAGATTTTTATTTATGTTTAATGTTGCGACTGTTACGAGCATCTTTTTATAACACAAAAAGGAAAGTATTATTTTAACCAATTAGCATAATTATTTCATTGCCTACGTAGAAGCCGACATCGTCATGTTTAGTTATTACAACGACCTCGAACATGCCTCGAACTCATTTAGTTATTTTTATAACTGACAAAAAATAGCACAATGACAGCATCATCATAACACTAGGCTTTAATTTTTCAAAACAATGGAATTAAGACAGGCTATACTGTTGGAGGTTTTATAATTACCTTATTAAACCTCTTTGTAATCCTGGCCGACTGGCAAAAAGTCTTTGTTTTTTTATATTGACTTTACACTGTGTTGTTGGTTTTTAGGGTTCCGTACCCAAAGGGTAGAAACGGGACCCTATTACTAAGAATTCGCTGTCTGTCCGTCTGTCCGTCGCTCTGTCACCAGGCTGTATCTCAGGAGCCGCGATAGCTAGACTGTTGAAATTTTATGGCTATACCAAAAGAAAAAATGCGTCATTTGTTTATTGCCTCGTAGATTGCTATATTAAAATTTGAAAAGAGGTTAAAATTTCACCCTGTATATTATGCCTAAACATTTAATTGACGATTAAAACGCATTAAACATAATGCTGAGGCAAATTGAAGAATTTAGTTTTGTTTTATACCACGCGCGTCGCTGTTGATCAAAACAAACATAATGGCGTCCAGTAGTAATTTGTGACACAAAATTTATCGAAAATAGAGCTAAATAATACGTGTTCAAAAGATTTTTATCAAAATAATTATTAGTTTTAGGGCCATACACCATAGTGAATTAAAAAAGTTTTAAGATCTTTAAGCGGGAGCAATAAGGCAGATAAGTGTGATGAGGAGGGCTTTACGAAGGTCGAGAAGAAGAAAAGAAAGCCCTCCACTCGCAACCAGTGCGGCAACGCACCGACTGGACCGAACCACCTACTTCGGCCCGCAGTTCCAGTGACACTGCTATACGTGTCCCGGCTCCATTACTCTACAAAGGTCGAAGAGATTGTAGAGTACATCCGAGTGAAGACCAGATATACACTGAGGGTCGAACGGTTGGAGTCTCGACACAACACGAACTTTAATTCGTTTGTGGTGAGGGTTCCGACTGAACAGCTGTCGACCTTCATGCAGGCAGAATTTTGGCCGAAGGGTGTTGTATATCGTCGATTTCGTGGACGGTTACTTGACACCAAGTTGCGAAACACAACGCCGTCAAAATAGTGTGTATTAATACTTAGTGTAATTTATATGTGTTATTTTGTATATATGTTAGTCTGTAAGGTATTTATTTTATGGGCCTGTATTTCATATCTGTTGCCTGATTTAAATGAATAAAAAAAAAGCCGTGGAATTGAGAAGAGTTTCAGGGTTATCCGGAACCTAAAAAAAGCTAAAGTGTCCATGAATCTGATTCTCGAAGAACCCCCGAATAGTATTATTGGTAAAAAAGAAGCAATGAGTATTGGTCATGTGGATTATCTTATCTTAAAAAAAGCTAGCCCTGACAGGCCAACGGTTCGTTTAATACCGTTAGAAGAATATTACGACATAATACTTTTTTTTATATTAGATTGTGTAAAGGGTATTGGAAAGTATTTAGAAATAAAGGAAATAAAGGAAAAGAAGGTAAAAAAATATAAAATTAACTAGATTGATTTAAAATTAGTGCGAAAGTATACACGGTGCAATTTTAACCACCTATAAAACGAAGCCCACGTTATGTAACCATTATGTATAACATCTTGACAATGTTATTTTTTTTTTTATTAAAATATTGAATATCGGTTCAGCTATTTATTTTGAAAGACGCTGTGACGCCCACAGATGTAGCTGTGTAAGGTCCATTCAACCGAGACCCCGCCGCAGCAAAATAATACGTCTGGGCGCGTCACAGCGTGTAACAAAATTGAAAGTCTGAATAAAAAATTTAAATTTTTCAAAAATTATTTTTAATAAATAACACTGCCATGATGTTATACAAAATGGTCCAATAACGTGGGCTTCGTTTTACAGGTGGTTTAAGTTATATGTGTATTCAGGATTTACTGTATACATAAATTTGTGATTCATCCATTTAATCGATAAAAATCGATAAGAAAAATGCGATGGGTCACTTAGTACCTACTCCTAATAACATTGAAATCGAGACACATTGTTGGAAATGGAAGTTCACATTGTGATAACGATAGCGAGTTCCTGTTGGCGTTATAAAATATGCGACACCTACTCAATGGGACTTAATTGTGTTTCTCGTACAATGCGCGATTGGCAAATTATTGCGAAAATTGGTTTCATATGTTTTTTTTTTGTCAGCGTATTACGCCTATGTAACAGCTTTCCTAAAACGTCATTCAATCCAACAGGTGGCCTAAACATATTGAAAAAGGCAGACGTCATGACCACGCATGCTGTAAGCACACCATTAAATATGTATGTACAACTTTAAATATCTATAACACACAAGTAAAGCAATCAATGATCGTCTACTAAAGTACATATAGCAATTAATACAAATAATACAAAACTGGTATGTCACTTGTAAATGGAAACAAACCATTTTTTATACATTTATACCATACTTGGTATCAATACCAAATCGGAAATACCTAGGAAACGCTGTACTGTAAACTTACGTCACACCTAGGATTAGGATTAGGACTATCTTGTTATGCCGTTGACAGATAAATTTCCCTGTCTATTAGTGTTAGCAAAGTCAATTTAGATAATCCAATTCGAAGGTGAGAGAGAATACATTTATGAAAGTAGTGCCAACGCGATTTCGATTCGTAGCACAATTATTATAGTTTTAGGTATACTCTTTACAGCACACCAATCAACATACCAAATAAATGACGCATAGAATTTAAATATTCCAGCTGCATAATTTAGGCGATCTAGACGCGATCTCTTTTAGATATTACCTATTCAAAAGAGATTGCTTCTAACTAGTTCCTCTTATTTTACTACATTGTTTTATGAGTAATTTTGCGTCAGATTCTGAGTAAATAGGTAAAAAAACTTTCGAAATTACTTATGTCTTATACTGGTCAAATTAATAACAAATACTTGTGACAATGGGGATTCTTGGTAAAACACAATGTAATTTTCATTGAACCGAAATCAGACAACTCGCTAAACAAAGGAACACAATGGAAATTACGACTTATACCGTGTTCTGAAAAATATCATAGATTATATTGAACGCAAAATGCGTTGAATGGATAATAATAACAGTGAGAATCATAGCAAGCGAACAAAAAATAATGTTATCTCCATTATTATCATAATTCAGAACAAAGTTAAGAATTATGATAAAGAATGAATCAATCAACCAGTTAATAAAACAGTAGTCCTCATTAATAATAATAAATGTGGACTTCATCACATACATCGTTCTGATCCCAAAGTAAGTAACTATTTAAAGCACTCGTATTGTGGAAATCAGAAATAACGAAAGTACCAAATACACCCAGACCCGGGAAAATGTAGAAAAACACTATTTCTACATTGTCCCGTCCGGGAATGGAACCCGGGACCTCGATGCAGGCGACACCTTGAAAACCGGTGACTACGCAACTCCGCCACAGAGGTCGTCAATTTTGCAAAGTTCCATTTGAAATAAAATAATTCCATCTAATTCATGACTAACACAAAGCTATGTGGGTCTCTGGTGACCCCAAACTTTATGTGTAAATTTGTTCAAAGTGAAAGTCGTAACTTAATTACAGTCAGACAGCTAAAATTAATTTATCTGAACCTATATTAGTACCTATGTTTGATCTATATCCTAAAACGTCTCATTGTCAGCCTATATCCATCCATAGCTGGACATTTTCGAAAAGGAGGATTGTGCCATATTTGCTACGCTTCGGGTTGGCGATCGCAGGCTCCAATTTTAGAGAAAAAGACCACGTAAATAATAATATTATTAGCAACTGCATTGATTTTGATGTACTACCTTAAATCATTATTCCAACTAAGAAAACTTACACCTACATAATGCCTACTATTTATAGCAGAAACTTGGCTTCAAGCCACCACAAGGTCTATACAAAACAAAACATTCAAATTCTAATAAATCTATCCTACTGAACAAACATGCTTGCATTTTCAAAACATGAACTACTAAGCCTATTCGAGAAACTGCTGAATATACAAAAAGATTACTTTCTGGGAAAAATGACTTTCGATGCAATTTTTTATAAAAGTATTTATGACATACAATCAATCTTACTACTCCTATCCCTAGTTATAACTTACTAGTTGTTGCCCGCGACTTCGTCCGCGTCAATTTCTGTTATTATGATCACGATTATTTTTGCAACATTTTTCACTGATGCTTCGCTCCTATTGTCCGCGGACGAAGTCGCGGGCAACAGCTAGTTATTAGTTATTCATATTAATCGGGATCATAATAACAGAAATAGGAGCGGTCGAAGTCGCGGGCAACAGCTAGTTATTCATATTAATCGGGATCATAATAACAGAAATTGGAGCGGACGAAGTCGCGGGCAACTGCTAGTAGTTTATACAGACCATACTCTTGGAAAATTAACTTGTGACAATTCCAACTATTTACTCATGACTTATTATTACATATGACTTAAAGAATGATGGTATACAATGTTTTAAGTTTAATCTTGAGCGTTGATTTAGAATATCTGAGTCCATTTAGTAAATAAAATCACCACCATAGTAAGAAAAAAGTTAAAAGCAAAAAAAAAAACATTGGTACATACCGAAAAACAGAGGTCATCTGGGTGATCCGTGAAATAGTTGAAAAGTGATATTGCGTAGGGTTTTTCTGTTTCAAAGTCATCGAAGTTTGTGTCGGAATTGAAATCTGCGTCTTCTTCGGGCCACTTGACAGGCAGATCCTCATCCGCTCCCGGAGGCGGCGGAGGCGGTGGGACTGACGGCATCGGGGGTGATGACTCCCGTTCAGGAGAACTATCCCAGCTCAGTGGTTTTGATTCCTGTAACACATAAATTGGCTAAAATTATCATTAGAAATGATCATTAACAGTTACAACATGTTGCTACCGAATCACGCCAAAACTACTGAAAAGATCTGAATCTGAATTATTAGGTATGGAGGTTGGCATATAGTATAATTTAAATCCCGAAAAAAAATTACGGTTCTAGTGGAATGACCATGTTTGTTTTTCATAATTAAAAGGACCGTCATGATTGTGCAGTGGTCGTCTAGGGATCGAAAAATATCATAGTCTTTTCAACCATAAAAACATTCTCATAGGATAGAACTATTACTTTTTATCAGAGGATTTTAATGCGAACGAGGTCGCGAGTAACAGCCTGTATTACATAAATAAATGAATTGGAACTCATCTAGTATTCACCAACAGGAAACCAACTAATATTTCAATAACCTGGAATCAGTTATTTATTTATCAACTGGCCTTGTTATTTCATAGGGGCTGGCAGGTCATTCAGACTAAGACAAGCCATTTAGTTGAATGGCTAATAATAGTTATTCCTCATAACCACTATTATCAACTGAATCATAAACAAGTATAAAAATCATTGCATAATATCATTCCTGGAACTAATTAACAATCACATAAAATGTTTCAGTCTAGCACATGATCTAAAACTGGCACATAGTACTCAGACATACACATTGATGATGAACAAGTAATTAGAATCATGCAATTGCTAACCAAAGTAGAGGGCATGACCATGTTGATTAAGTGTTAGTATATGTAATGCAGTCTCCAGATAGATTTTTAACAAACTTTTAATAACCACATTAAATAAAAGAGTATTATTATCATTTAAGGTCTTATTATCAGTCAGTATACCTTTATAATAAAAACAGTTATTAATAATACTGGCAATAATTATAAAAATGGCTCAGTTGAACATTAGAGAAGAGAATTGTCAATAATATTGTGCATATTATTATGATGATAATATATTTTTAACATAAATATCAAAGCACAAAAAGGTACTGTTATCAACATATCTATATTATGTATGTAATAAAATGAAATACAATCAGTTCTGATTGTTTTGAAAGAACAGTTAGTCAGTTATCAAGACAACACCTAAATAAATCTCTTATTAGCCAGAATATTTAGTTCTATTATTAAAATTTATTTTTTGTACAAACAATTTATTGCATCATCTAACATTACTAAGGTGTGGGAAAGGTGGGTTGGGGGAGGCCTAAGCCCAGCAGTGGGCGTCGTTCGGCTGATATGATGATGAGGATGACAAAGGTGTTACAAACAATAAATATATTATCTGAATTTATAGTTCATTATACAGCCTTTTCAGGCACAGCAATAAAAATGGTAGTTAATAAGAGAGGATGACACCTATGCTATCAAATAAGAATGGGTAGTAAATGATAGCATAAAATAATACTTACAAAAGAATCTCCAAAGCCATTGCTGACTTTCTGTATGGGAACAGTTGTGTTAATAGTCATCGAGGAAATTGGGAAATTGGCTCCAAAAGTTGTTTTCAACAGAGCAGAGTTGTCTGGTGGCTTGGGCCTGGCTGGCTTCGCTCTTATAATAGTGGGTCCTTTGAAAACTGTTGCAGCCAGGCTACTAGTATGCATATCAAATAAATCTTTATTAAATACAGGTTTCTTCATAATTGGTAGTTTATTTATTACAACAGGCTGTGGTGAAAAAGGATCTATATTAGCTAAGTCATCAAATGTATCATCTTTGCCATGTTTCCTAGTATTCAGGAACAGATCAAAGTCATCTTCAAATCCACTTTCAGCCTGGGATGCATTACCACCATTGCTTGCATTATGGTGATTTGTGGAAGAGGTAGCATCTGATCCAAAGCTGTCCACACTGAGCCCATCACTACTAGACCTGGTTGTAAATGTTGGTGAGCTAGGCGGAGAGGAGAAGTCTATAAGAGTACCAATCTGAATATTCTTAGGCTCACATTTTGGAAATACTTTACTTGTATCCATTTCACTACTTAGGTCAGCAGAAAGGGATTGTTGATTAACTAAATTGTTCTGATTGCCCCCACTATTTTTCTTTCGAGACAAGAGGGATGTTAGAACTGTTGGTCTTCTCACAAAATGAGAAGGCTTCCCAGGCACATCTGGTTGCTTCTTATTATTGATTTTAGGGGGTGGTGGACGTGGAGGTGGCATTTTTTTGTGTACAAATGGTGCTGGTTCAAATAAATCTGCACCAAAAGGGTCATCATTCCAATTAGTTACAGGTGAATATCTATTAACTGCTGGCTTAGGCACACTTGGGGCCTGCCGAGTGGGGCCTTTCATTCCTGTGGACAACACGATCAAATGAAAACTTGAACTATATAACAAATACACCATTTATACGCACTTTTAGAAACTGTAAGCAAAGGATAGTTACAATGAGAATGACTCACTCTTGTCCAAGTCTAATTTAGCTACATCAAAATAAGTCCAATTTAATATCCTGTATAACCATAAAACTTCTAAATTCAAAAACGCTATTCACAATTGATTGTAGAAAAACGAAATAAACGTTTGCGCAACGAACTCTGCGATTCAACGCAATAATCTCGACAATTGAAAACAGCAACAAGCGCGCTGCATAACTCGCCTATCTACATCGTGTGACTGGTTGTTGGCCTGCTGGCACGGCGGCACAGTATCGATAGTGTTATTTAGATATCGATATCCACCCACCGATACGACAACAAGCGTCAGCAAAGCATCGCCGTGCGCGCATCTCGTTGTATCAGCGTGTACCAGGCACAGTGCAGAACGGCCTTGATTGTTCGTCGCACACATGATATATATTATAAGATTAAACTTAATTTTGTTTATTAAACCACGAAAAACGTTCTTGTAGCTACAATGGCAATCGTAATTGTTCACGAATTTGTATTTAGATTGCTTGCATTAAATTTATTTTGATTGGACACACGTACGTACCTTGTTTGAACAAATCCATATTTTTGTTTATTGTTCGTTGATATGTAGGTACCTATCTATTTCTTACACTAAGAACAGTTGTTTCAAGTTGCAATTTTATAAAATCTTACACAAACTTCTTAAAATGTAAAAGGAAAAAAGTAGGTAGGTATTAACTAAAATAACTATAACAGACTTTATCTAAATGTTTTCCATTCATTCCGTTTATTTTCCGTTGTCTTTAATTAATTAATTAATTGGCTTCTACTGTCAAATTCTGACCCGTCAGCGTCAGCCCGTCGGCTGTCATTTTTTTTGTTTGTTATTTCCTTTCAGTACCGGCTAAAGTCTGAGACCATGCTGCTATGTCATTAGTAGAAATTCTACATTCTTAATAAATACATAAAATATAAATACTTACTAACACATAATAACTTCACTTAAACTAACCTTATAGTATTTCTATTTTATTTACAAGATCTCGCCTCTCTCCCCCTTTTACTGTTTACTTTAATGAAGATGTCATCCCTGTTGGTAATGAGGCTAAGTTTTTAGGAATCATTTTAGATTCTACAAAATTGTAAATTATCTTTTCTCTCCCATTGCTATTATTCTATTAGGAAATGTTAAAAGGTGTTAAATTATTATTTATTCACAAACATCTTAAAAGCTAACAGATATAAAAAATCCAAAGCGCTTAAAAGACTAAGTTACATTCAATACAATAATAATACAATATTACGATGTCATTAGTTAGAATAAATCAAACTACACAATAAATGTCAAAAAAACTAAACAATGTCCAACAATATCCATGTCAAGTCAAAACGAATACAAATAGAAAGTAATAGTAATTGTAATATAATATGTCATAAAAGGAGTAAAATAAAATAATAAATTGTTTGCGTGATGTGCATGTCAAGATTATAATATTTACATACTTAAAAATAATCGGAATTGACTGCACAGGTGTCCGAAACTATCCGCAAATAGGTCAATTTCATGGTGCTGAGCAAGTATGTCCCCAATAACACGCAAAGCGCGGCGCCACCAGACCTGCTGAGTCCCACGGGATTGTAGGAACTAAGATGTTCAATTTCTCTAATGTCTGTGGACTGTCGATCCTCAGGTGAATTATCGAAAGGTAGTGTACTATTAAGAGCATAGCTCTTCGAAGCCTCAGAGACTCCATGCCAACCATACCCGAAACGAAAAGAGAGGGATACAAGTATGGATAGTATCCATAAAACTTTTTATAGACCCATCGTGCAAATTTACGTTGTATTTTTTCGATCATAAGTATATATTTCTCTTCGTAAGGATCCCATACTACTGCTCCATATTCAAGCTTACTGCGAACGTATGCAAAAAATAAGACATTTGCTACTGTTGGATTAGTAAACTGGGACGCGGTTCTGATAACAAATCCTAACATCCTGTGCGCCATCTTGCATGTACTTATTCAATCTAATATTAAACCTAAATCCTTAATGTCACATATTCTTTCCAAAGGAGCGTCAAATAAATTATAATTATGCATGATGGGTCTTAATTTGCGTGTGAAAGTAATAATTTTTCATTTGTGGGTATTAAAAGATAAATGGTTGTCTTGGCTCTATTGAGCCACAGCATCAATATCTCCTTGCAAAGCTACTACATTGGCTTCACTTTCAATACCCAGACTTAGCTTCAGATCATCTGCGAACAGCAGACATTCAGAGGCAGAGACCATTTCCGGTAAGTCATTATTAAATACCAAGAAAAGGGTTGGTCCCAACGTACTGCCCTGACTTACACCGGACCTTGTAAAGTACACATCAGAATAATAGCCATTTAATCGAACATACTGAGAGCGATCACTTAGGTAACAAGAGAAAAATTTAAGTAGCCTAGGCGTGAAACCAATTATGGCTAGTTTTTGCAATAATTTGTCGTTGTCAACCTGGTCGAAAGCCTTTTTAAAATCAAAGTAGGCTGTGTCCACTTGGACACCACGACCCATTTGAGACTGAACATAGTCCACGTGTGCGACTAAATTTGTAGTAGTGGAACAGGCTCGCCGGAATCCGTGTTGGCTATTGTGCAGCAAATGACCGATCTGGTTGGTTATGCGTTCGTTAAGGATTGCCTCAAACATTTTTGCAAAAACAGACAATACCGCGATCGGTCTCAAAGAAGATACGTCTGTTCCTCCATCACCTTTCGGTACGGGGGTGACCCTCGATAGTTTCCACCTCATAGGATATTTAGAATGACCTAGAGAGAGGTTCAACAATCCCTTGCAAGAAACACGGGAATCTCAATAAGCCCACCCGATGATCGAGGCTTTAAGCGTCTTACTGCTCTCTTCAGTTCGGCCTTCTCAACTGCCGCTATAGTGACGGATGTTGCATCCCAACAGCCATGAGCAGCTTGGGCAGCCTGGATATGGTCCAACAGGGGTATGTCATCATGAAACACTGAGGCAAAATATCCGGCAAAAGCGTCAGCTGCGGCTTGGCCTTCGACCTCAGTATCCATGTATGTATATTTATCTAACTTTCTTCTATCCTTTTTTCTATCTTTAACATACTCCCAGAACTTTGCCGGGTCGTCAATAATATTCTTTTGAACTAATTTAATATAATGCCGATATACGTTGTCAATCAATTTTTTGACCCGTTCTCGAAAATAAATAAACATAGCCTTATTAAATTGTTTGCCTTCTTGTTTAAACCTTATATAATGAAAATGTTTTTTTCTATAGTAGAATAATTGAACGGCACTGATACTCGTAACATCAGCAATTACAAGTCTAATTGAAATAGAAGTTTAGGATTTTTGTTTTCGTAAAAAGTGGGTCTCTAAAAAAATTAAATAAAAATAAACCGAGCATTATAAAAAATAAAAATAGTTGATAATAAAAGTACATACCTTGTTCTTGAACCTCCATATTATCACCACACTTAAACACTTGATTTGGCACACAGTGATTAACTTTCGATGACTCATACGTCGCGGTAATTAGACTCGAGATGCGCTCACTTCCGATGCACAAAAGTGAATGAAATCTTGTTTTTTTTTTGTGACGGACCTATCACTGAAACCTCATATGGAAGGCTTTAATCAGTTAAACCGGGCAGAGTGTGGCGAGCGCTGAAGGCGCTCAGCCTAGCCTCGCTCGCACCGGGGCCCATACTAGCGGGCGTGATCGGGCCAGTGTGGGGTGCTAAGGGCACCCTACCAAATGGCGAACCCACCAGTGGTGGCGTCGCCGGAACCGGAGATGCCGTGGCATGCCGGATCACGGTCGGGCTCCATTCTGGCGGGCCCGATCTGGGAGGGGGGATCGGACAGCGACTTCAAGGGCGCCTCTGTAGGCTCGGACCTCGGCTTGGGTCGCCGTCCGAGGGGGGGGGGGGCAGGTGAGAAGCGGCCAGGCACATGATTGTGTCGGCCGAAATGAAAGGCCCGCCTCCGACGGGTGCGGTGTGGAGAACTACTGTGTTGTGCAGTAATTGAAGTGCTTAAGGCGGTGTTGGCTGTTGTGACATACGCGGTGATCGGATCATCGGGGTCGTTCAGCACGTGCCTGGGCCGACGGCGTCGGAAGGCGACTGAAATCTTGACCTAATTACATTACTATTTATAGTTTTTGATAGCTTGGTTACTAGTGAATAACCTAGGGACATCATCGGACTGGGATTAGACAGTGACATTTTTGGATTTTTGGCCTATGGATGAATCACCGTGTGTGGGTATCAGTAATATTATTTGTAGTCCGTATCTCTTCCAAATTCTCCAATTCCAAAAAATTCCAATTTTCTCGATGGGTTTGTATCTGGCTGCCGAATTTTGTAATGCAGCCTTTAATTAAAGTTCGTGTACGTTTTAATTTAGTTAATTCACCCATTTCGGCGCCAATTATTAAATTCTAAAATAATTACATATTAATAAATACAATACAAATTTTGTAAGAAATGATTTTTATTTTCTGATTGACAAATTGAATGTCATAACAAACTAAGTGACGTCAGAGAGTACAAATATGTAAAGAGTATGGATATGAAACGGATCCGAACAAACTTTGCCTCCATTTTTTATCTCTTTAAAGATTAAATTCTTAAAAAATCCTGAAAGATGTCATTCATAATTTCTAATCAGGTAGCTGGATACCAATTTTCATCGACTTAGCTTCAAAACTGACGGAGTTTCATACAAAATTATGGGGCCCTTTTTATCCCTTTGGAGGCGGAATTTCCAAAATCCCATTCTTAGTGCTCACCTACACTATAAAAGGAAGCGTGGGGAAAATTTTCAGATTTTAAATCCCAGTAGTTTGGGCTGTGCGTTGATATGTCAGTCAGTCAGTCAGTCAGTCAGTCAGTCAGTCATTAAATCAGTTTTCACTTTTATATATTTAGATGAACCGTCGCATTTAATAATAACATTTCTTTCTAGTATAGGACTATCGGGATTTACAAACAATGTTTCTGATACAAGTAAGTTCCTTTGAGCCACTTTCTTCTTGGCGATTAAATAGTCAAACCCACAGAACATATATCCATGTTCTGTGGTCAAATCCAACATGTAAGCGAACAAACTCAAAATTAAATATTATTGCTCACCGGCCTAAATAAAATTAATAATGGCTATAGTATTAGTTCATAATCTACGTACAAAATAGACAATAGGCTATTTCAGTGGTTTTTAAAATCCATTTTATATTATTAAGTAGAGGTTAAAAACCCAGTAAAAGTATTTCTTTTAAATTCTGGTAGGTACCTACATATTTGCTGAAAAATATCAAATTGAAAAATGAAAATTGAAATAGCGCGCCAAAACGTAATTTTGATAATATGGCGCTGCAATGGGGTCGGTGACATCACCTGCCTGTGTTGTGATCTGTAGCACATAATAATATCATCTACTTACATTTGTTGCAAACAAATAACGAAAGTGCAATTGGATCTATATTTTAACAGTGACTTATGTAATAAAATGAGTTTCAAATGGTATGCAGTTCCAAAATGTACAAATACTTCCATAACAACTTCGGAAAACTAGTTGTTGTAAGTGTTCCAAAGAAAGTCTAAGTGCGCCGAAAGTGGTTGTAACTTTTTCAGGAGATCATAATAATATAGCGAATAGTACAAATATTTTCTTCTTGGAGACCATTTTGATGTAACGAAACATAATATTTATAATTTTTAATATTCATTGCTGTAAGGATGTAAATATTTTGTTATTGGTTTGAGGTATAGTAAATATAATACCTCTGTTTTTAACAGAATGCCTCTTGCAACTCACTATATATCCGCTATTTTCCATAATATTAGCTAAAAATTGTAGCTACAGTCTTATGATTTCAATAAACATTACCTACACATAAAGATCCCGACTAACTAATTTGTTTGTTACAGATTTTAAATGTATGGGCAGGTTACTGCTTTCTGCTTTACAAAGTCGTTGTCATGGTAAAAGAAATTGACAGAATTTGTAAAATATTGGAAATAAATCACACAAAAACAATGAATGCTATTAGTATAGGAAAATATTATCAAAACATTTTGAAAAGCTATTAAAACACAAGTAGGCATAGGCAAACGAAGTTATCAAGCAGGTGACGTCATCATAAACCCGACCAATCAGGAGCGTTTCGTGTCACGCGACAAACGCTTAAATTAATGCATTTTTATTTCTGAATTTATAAATAAATCGTTTATTAGTATATAAACTTGAAAAATGTTTGTCTCAGGCGGGACTCGAACCCGCATCTCCTTGCATGCCGGCCGGGCGGGCATTTAAGGGTGCAAACTCCTAACATTTGATGAAACAACGCTGGCTCACAGCGTAAGAATATGCTTGAAAAATTCGCGCCGTGTCGCAGTGTCTCGCTCGGTGGCCTAATGGTATGTGTTAGCGACGCGTTATGATGGTAGTTTAAGATTATATTTTATTGTTAATTAGAGGGTGATCCGGTGTCACGCCACATCCTGCGCATAGTTATACCAAGGCAGTCTGCACCCAATCGTACTCGGAGCGACACCGTATTGCGCCTCCCTTTATAAATACCTCGTGTCTTTGTGAAAGTGTACCATTTCTAATTAATATACGTTATTAAACCTAATTTGGCGTTATTTACATCACCACGAACCCTGACCATCTACAATCTGGTCATTCGGCCGGATCCGAATATAGTTCGATGTTTCAAACACCACCGTCAAAAATGGTACACACGCGTAGTGTAAGTAAAAAAATGGCGTCCGTTAACGAACATTCCGAGACAGTTGATAAGACTCATCCTAGTGGCAGTGTGAAATCCGTGGAAAAGTTACCAGCACCAACAACTAAGTGTTATTTGGAGCCCCACCCGATTACGGCACCAGCTGGACCGTCGAAACTTCAAGCAGATACCAAGCTGGAGGCACCACGTGATCTCAAATCAGTGGCATCGACTTCGTCTTCCATGCGAGCTAGGCGAAAAAGGTTGGAACTTGAGGCAGCGGAGCAGAAAGCTAGGATACAAATGGAATTAATAAACAAAAGGCTAGAAGCTGACATAGCCGACCTTAAAGATGAATACAGTCCAGCAGAAGGAAACGCGAGCATTGAATCTCGCACTGACGTCGAGAAATGGCTGGAAAACAGCCAGCATGAGATGGAAAAGGAGCCGGAGAACCCGCTAAATGGTAATCATCAGGGTGAACCGATTCCGCAAAGTGGTGCCATCGAGATGCTGGCGAGCGCTTTAAAGCAACTGGCCACTTCATCAGTTCATAGTCCTCATCCTAACCCACAACTACTTAGCCGTATGAGCGTACCTAAAGATTTGCCCGAGTTCTCTGGCGACCCGCTCGAGTGGCTGCACTTTAAGCAAGCTTACAACGAATCGACACAAATATGTGGATTCAGCGACAAAGAAAACATATGGAGACTTCGAAAATGTCTCCGCGGACGTGCAAAGGAAGCAGTATCCGCCTTATTGATTTGCACCTCATCACCTGGACAACTAATGTCCACATTAGAATTGCAGTTCGGAAACCCAGACTTCATATTGTCAAAGCTTACGCAAGATCTACAAAAATTGCAACCACTGCCAACTGATTATCAGTCGGAAATAGTATCCTTCGCAATTAAAATACAAAACTACGTAACAGCCGTACGCGCAGTGGGTCGCGACGAATACCTACGCGGCTATCACCTATCAAATATCATTCTAAGTAAGCTTCCCACTGTTCTAATTTCCAAATGGGCGGACTACAGTTACCCGAGATTGCAATATGAAGCTGATAAGTCAAGAATAGACATGGTCTCCGAATTCCTACATGAAGAGGCGCGAAAAATATCAACAACTACCAATATGAATATATTGCCTATAAGCTTTAATAGCCATAATAAAAACAAATTTAACAGGAACGCTTATAACTCTCATACAGTTTTAATGCAATACCCCGAAGAAGGAACAAACGCAAATTGCAGTTATTGTCGCAAAGGTGAACATGAGTTAACAAAATGTAAACAATTCCTTAAAGCGTTACGTAAAGATCGATGGAATCACGTCAAACGAAATGGCATATGTTTTAAATGCCTACTGTCTAAGCACAACAAAGAAACCTGTTCTGCGCCCGTCTGGGATAAAGACAATTGTAGCAAAGCGCATCACATGCTACTACACAACCCACCGCGCCGAGATGCGAAAGTAACTACAAGTCAAACGAAGACATCGGCAGCATTGGCACCGATATCATCAAATCCGTCATCACCAGCATCACCGGAAACAATCGCGCATATCAGTGTTACGGACAAAAAAGTGTTGTTAAAAGTAGTGCCGGTCGAAGTTAAAGGACCTAACGGTGTAATAAGTGCGTGTGCGTTATTAGACGACGGGTCTACGATTTCACTGATTAGCTCGCAGCTGGCGGAGCGCGCTGGGCTGCGCGGGCCCGCCGAGCCCATGCGCGTGCGCGGCGCCTGGGGCGACGATGCGCTCGTGTGCGCGTCGGCGGCGCTCACTCTGGACTTGTCTACTCGTAGGAAGGGAAGTGACAATAAATTATTTACAATTAATGTGCGAAGTGTCGAAAATTTAAATTTGCCTATCCAAGATATTTCTTTAGCTAAATGTCAAGAATATAATCACTTGAAAAATGTTAAAATAGACTGTAATAATTTATGTAAACCAGAGATTTTAATTGGCCAAGATAATTATCATTTGTTGATGCCGTTAGAGATTTGTATTGGGAAAAGTAATGAACCGTCCGCTACTCGCACCCCCCTCGGCTGGTGTGTGCACGGTATAGTGCATGTACCGCGTGCTGCCCCTTCTCCGTTTAACACATTGCTCATCACCGAAATGGCATCCGCCGACGACCGTGCACTTCAAGACCTTAGTGAACAGGTGCGGCGCTCTTTTTCCATCGACGCATTGGGAATATCAGGTAAACCCCGCCAGCATCAAGAGGAGGTGCGCGCCGTTACCCACCTAGAGGACAGCGCGCAACTCATCGACGGCAGGTGGCATGTCGCACTTCCATGGAGGAATCCTAACTGTAAGTTGCCTGATAATTACTATAATGCACTTTCCCGACTTAAGAGTGTCGAGAGAAAGATGTCGGCGAGCAAGGAGTATGCGAGTAAGTACAAGGAGCGTGTTGATCATTTACTTGAGAATGATTATGCAAAGCAGTTAAAGAATACTGAACGTTCATCCAAAACGTGGTATTTACCTCATTTCGGGGTAAATAATCCTAACAAAAAAAAGCTGCGCTTAGTTTTTGATGCAGCCGCTAAGTCGCCGACGCAAAGTAAGTCATTAAATGACTACCTATTGACTGGGCCAGATTTACTTAATTCATTATTTGGCATTATGTTACGTTTTAGAGTACATAAAGTGGGGGTCACGGGGGACATTAAAGATATGTTCTTGCGAATTAAAATTAAATCTGAAGACCAGGATGCTCTTAGGTTTCTATGGAGGGATCAAACTACAGGTGAGTTAAAAACGTACACAATGACGTCACTAATATTTGGAGCAAATTGCTCGCCTTTCATAGCGCAGTTCATTAAAAATAAAAATGCTCACACGCATGAGTCATCACAGCCGGCCGCTGCAACCGCGATATATAGGCAGCACTATGTAGATGACTATATAGATAGTCTACCGGACGACGCCGCGGCTATACATATGGTAAGGAATATAACGGATATTCACAAACAAGGTGGTTTCGAAATCCGCAACTGGACTAGCAACAGCCTAGCGGTCTTGAACAGTGTACCGGAAGACACATTGGGTGACGCGGCCGTAAAGTTTAAAATCGATGAGCAATACCAAGGCGAACGAACACTTGGGATGATTTGGTATCCCGTCCAAGACGAACTGGGCTTTGACGTCACATTAAAACGTATTCCTGATAGCATTTTAAAGTGTGGGCAGAGGCCGACTAAACGTCTAATGCTTACAGTAATTATGTCAATATTTGATACGTTCGGTTTTCTTTCTCCATTTACTATACAGGGTAAAATAATGCTTCAGGATACCTGGAAATATAACACCGGATGGGACGAAATGATACCCGATGATGTATACCAAAAATGGTGTAAGTGGATTGAGTTAATACAAGAAATTCCATGCATTAGGATTCCACGTTATTACCTACGCGCAGGAGTGGGCGGGACGGAAGAAGCGGCGGCTACGAGCGGGAAGGAGACCGATAGTGCATCGACAATGCAGTCGCTACGAGATGCTACGCGCCCTGCTACGAGCGTTGCTACGAAAGATGCTACGACCACTGAGGATGTTTATAAGAATTTACAACTACATGTTTTTGCCGATGCATCTTCGAAAGCAATGTGTGCTGTGGCTTATTGGAGGTGGGAATATAATGGAATTATACACGTCGCATTAATAGCTAGCAAAACTCGAGTTGCGCCATTGAAGGCCACCACAATACCTAAACTGGAACTCCAAGCAGCGTTGCTAGCGGCCCGACTGGCAGATACTATAACTCGGGAACATGAATTGAAGATAAACGAACGGTATTTTTGGTGTGACTCGACCACAGTGCTACATTGGATTAACAACAACTCGCGACATTATAAAACATTCGTAGCAAACCGGTTAGGCGAGATAGACGATTTGACGCGAGCTGTGGAGTGGAGATACGTACCTACAAAGTTGAATATAGCCGATGTCGGCACTAGGGAAACATACGATAAATCAGTTTTTAAAAACGAGTGGTTTGCGGGGCCGTCCTTCTTGCGAGGCGATAAATCCATATGGCCGCATCATGACATCAGCTTGCCGTCTCCAAATGATGTTGACCTGGAAATCGTTAACACGATTATATCAACCAGAGACGAAACCGTTTGTTTACCTATACCAAATGTAGACAAATTTTCATCTTGGCTAAGATTACTTAGGGCAACGGCTACAGTATTGAGATTCATAAACAAATGTAAAAAGGCTGTATCGGTAAGCACATTAATGGAAATGGAGCAAGCTGAGCTTCTTTTGATTAAACAGTCACAGATGGACAGTTTTGCTACCGACATAGCTGAAATAAAAAAAGGAAAAGGCATTAAAAGAAACAGTCGTCTACTTACCTTGTCACCATTCCTCGACGAACACGGCATACTTCGCTGCGGTGGCCGCATCGGTGCTGTGACTGGAGTCTCATCTGCCACACAAAATCCTGTAATATTAGATGGGAAACATGACATCGCCCGGCTGATAGTGAAACACTATCACGAGAAAGCTGCGCACGGGAACCAGGAGTCCGTCGTAAATAATCTGAGACAAAGATATTGGTTACTGAAAGTCAGGCCTACAGTTAAATATGTAGCTTCGAGATGTATGCTGTGTCGTCTCAGAAAGGCAAAACCAGAGATACCCAGGATGGGTGACTTACCTGCAGCGCGCATGGCTCATCATCAACGTCCATTTACGTATTGCGGCATTGATCTATTTGGGCCCATGACTGTAACAGTAGGACGGCGTCACGAGAAGAGGTATGGAGTTATATTTACGTGCCTCACTGTACGCGCTGTACACTTAGAATTAGTTCACTCAGTGAGCACTGATTCGATGATAATGGCACTTAGGCGCATGGCAGCGCGACGTGGGTGGCCACGACACATAATGTCCGACAACGGCACTAATCTGAGAGGAGCCGACACGGAACTGAAGCGTTCACTTAAAGAGTTGGACGAAGAAGTGCTTCAAAACGAAGCAGCCAACAACAAGACCGAATGGACCTTTATACCACCCGTGAGCCCACACTGGGGTGGGGCGTGGGAAAGGTTAATAAGGAGCATTAAGACTTCTCTCAAGGTTATTTTGAACGAACGTGCACCAAAAGACGAGACCCTGTGTACGCTGTTGATGGAGGTCGAGAACATAATTAACAGCAGACCTCTAACTCATGTATCAGTAGAACCTGGAAGCGATGAGACTTTAACCCCTAACCATTTTCTTTTAGGCACATCTTCTAACCTACCAACAGTGGGAACCTTCGACGACTCAGACCTTTACCTGCGGAAACAATGGCGTAAGTCACAGCAACTCGCAGATATGTTCTGGAGGCGTTGGCTTCGAGAAATTTTGCCAGATCTCGTGCCGAGGCAGAAATGGAATCGCGAGCATCCACCTCTGAAGGTAGGTGACTTAGTTTTGATCGTGGATCCTGGGGCACCACGTAACGTGTGGCCAAAGGCAGTAGTTCAGCAGGTATTCCCGGGAGCTGATGGCCGAGTAAGAGTGGTCGAGGTTAAGACTAGGACAGGTACACTGAAGAGGTCTGCAGCACGCGTCGCGAGAATTCCCTTAGTTAATGAGTGCTGATCCAGCACGGGGTGGGGTGTGTTAGCGACGCGTTATGATGGTAGTTTAAGATTATATTTTATTGTTAATTAGAGGGTGATCCGGTGTCACGCCACATCCTGCGCATAGTTATACCAAGGCAGTCTGCACCCAATCGTACTCGGAGCGACACCGTATTGCGCCTCCCTTTATAAATACCTCGTGTCTTTGTGAAAGTGTACCATTTCTAATTAATATACGTTATTAAACCTAATTTGGCGTTATTTACATCACCACGAACCCTGACCATCTACAGTATGGCTCCCGCCCGGCATGCAAGGAGATGCGGGTTCGAGTCCCGCCTGAGACAAAATTTTTAAAGTTTATATACTGATATTATAAGTGCAATTAAGTTGCTAAAATATCAAATAAAGTATATAAATAACTGTTTCATCTTAACTGACTTTCAAACATCTGCAAAGATGTTTCTTTTGGGTGTTAAGGGTGCAAACTCCTAACATTTGATGAAACAACGCTGGCTTACAGCGTAAGAATATGCTTGGAAAATTCGCGCCGTGTCGCAGTGCCTCGGTGGCCTAATGGTATGGCTCCCACCCGGCATGCGAGGAGATGCGGGTTCGAGTCCCGCCTGAGACAAAATTTTTCAAGTTTATATACTGATATTATAAGTGCAATTAAGTTGCTAAAATATCAAATAAAATCGTTTATTATTTTCAACTTCCGTAACTAAATAACCATTTTTAAACTCATAATATAAGCTGATAATAGTAATTCGCACTATATTTCGCGCATTGTCAAATAGCCTATTTGAGGTCAGATAGTAACTTAGATACTTATGCCTTTGGTGTCATAATAAAAAATATTTATATAGTTATTATCTATTATAATAGTAAGTTTATTTTTGTTGGCCGGCACTTTCAGAATTAGCCCAATAATGTATGGCGGCTGAGTGATCTCCTTTTCAGAGTTATCGGTCCTGTTTAATTATTACGTCCATGGTCCCCAAAGCTCTTTTTGGTTTTGCTCCTTTCGTGACTGGCTGAGTGAGATCGGAGATCATGTTGCTAAATGCCAATCCATCAGCATGTTGGTTGGTTGCCGGTTGCAAACCACATTATCACAATATAATGTATAAACAATAATTGTCACACAGGACTTTGATTAATTTTTTACGATACAAACTTAGAATAATAATCATTATCACAATATATTAACAATAATTGTCACACATGACTTTGATTAATTTTTTACGATACAAACTTAGAATAATAATATTATAAGGATACAAAGTTCATCTTTATTAATGTTTCCAAAACTGTTGAAGCTTTGAGAATGACAAAACTAACGAATGGCCATGATCTTAGCCAGTTCTGAAAAGAACAAATAAAATCCAAATCAGCTGACTGTCAATGTCATAATTTTGTATTTTTTGTGGAGTCTTTTTCCCAAGCATTTACTATTAACCTATTTACCATTCCCCTTTTTAATATTGCTCTCTTTGGGTTGGATTACTTGTTTGGTGATCGTGGTGATAACACTTATAAATAAACTAAACTTGTTTAGTGAGGGGGGAGTCTGCCTAGGACTAAACATGTATAAATAATTATACTTCTTGTCTTGGTCACAGTATTTTTTGTGTAGTGTAGTGAATATTGGCGCCTGTAAAATATTAAAATGTCTTTATTGGACTTGCCAGTTGAAGTACTAATTAACATACTTAAAACTTTAGAAATAGTAGACCTACGAAATGTAATGCTTACATGTAAGGCCCTAAAATATATTGTTCTAACTAATAACTCTATCTGGAGGACAGTATGTCAAAAAAAAATGAGTATACACAACAGTACAGAGAACAGGTAATCGTAGACAAACTCATACATGTTCTTAATCCCTCAACCCCCATGAGACAACCGGTTGTCGCGATAACAATTGATTTCAATTGTGTCTGGAATAACTCACGATCGAGGGATTAAAAGTAATACCTGTGCTAACTTTGGCTTTGCATGCTTTGTATTATTATTTTGTTGTATTTGTTTCATCATAGAAAATCTTTAATCTTCATCCTATGCTATGATTGTCCAAGGAGTTTTTTTAAGTTCTAAACATAGTTAACTAAACAATATTTGTATGTGTTGAACTGATATTACTACTTAAAACTTTGGTTCTTATAACATAATGAAAAATAAACATGCTCATCCCACAGAAAACCATGGATCATTTTGGGATAACCATTGATCCCTTTCAACTATAATCTATCCCTGTATCAAATTTCAAACAGATTTAGGCGGTCATTGAGTAACTACCATCCATGCCATCTTTGATAATAATTACATATTAGTAAGATTAAATTTTTTATTTACAAAGTGACTACTATTCTTATCTATTTTTATTCATTTATTTGATCTACCGTACAAAAATACCTTGTTGAGTTTATGTTTAATCAAGACTGGCATAATAATGATTACAGTTTAACAATGATCATCTAGTAAGCAGACTTTGACATTTGAATAGGTACCATGCTTATATACTGAATTTTAATACCGATATAATGTTGAATATTTCTGTTTTAGTAAACTCTCTACATTATCCTGTTACAACCAATTTAGAATTTCGAATAACTGGTGCAGTGGAATATATAACAGTAAGGTAAAGAGTTAAATTCAATATTGTTGTTTTTTTAATTTCGCTATCTAATTACTAATAACCACTAGATTAATATTTTTTGCAGATTATTGTCCATCATCACACAAATTACTTGCCATGGTTGAATTTTTATAATTCAGAACTACTTATATTCTCCGTGGGATCGGAACTACGTTGTTATTCAACAGACAGAAAAGGAATACCACTTTCTAAAAATGCTGTTTGGAAATTTGAAGTACCGAAAGCTAAAAGGAATGATGTACGCACAAATGATATATCTAGATTTATTATGTCAGGAAATCTAATAGTTTGTGGAAATAGGTATGAATTTCTTTCCACTCAAGATAACATAAAAATTTACTAGTAGTGGAACAATGGTCTGATTTGATTGGAAAACTCAAGATTTTTAACATTGTCATGATAAAAGCTAGAGACAGAAAGGTATGATAAAGTTAAAGGTCTACTCAGTATTAAAGGAATAATTGGGAAATTCATAGATTTAAATTAATTAACTTGTTTTCATAAGAAGTCATTTTGTTTTGATTGTAGAGATGGCAGTGTTTCTGTGTCTGTGTCAGAAGAAATGAAAGAGAAACCTAGACTTTTATATTACATTGAGGACTGTCAAGAGAATGGAGAAGTAGAAGTGTCTGCTGTTGAGTTGATCATGGACTCTGAGAAATCCTGTGTCATAACTGGCTCCACCAACAGCTCCAGTCTGCTATTTTGGCATTTTAATACTGATGGGCCTAAAGCAGAAAGAGACCCATCTGAATTTTGTAAGTATATGAAGTATCCACGTTTTTTAGGGTTCAGTAGCCGAGTGGCATAAAACGGAACCCTTATAGTTTCGTCAAGTCTGTCTGTCTGTCAGTCTGTCTGTCTGTCCGTCCGTCCGTCCGTATGTCACAGCCACTATCCTGTTGACCGCTTTACGAATCTCATAGAAAATATAAAAAAATATGAATATATATATTAAATTATTAATATATATATTTAAGGGAACAGGGAAGGATTTCCCATGTATGGAACTAAGGCAAACAAATTTTTTTTTTTATTCAATCGTATGCGTATGGGGTATCTATGGATAGGTCTTTTAAAATGACAGAGGTTCCTCAAACCATTTTTTAACATTTGGAAGATAAAGTCTAATATTTGGAAGATAGACGCTTCCAAAGTGGTAAAATAGGCGACCCCCTATAACTTTTAAACGAAGCTCGTAATTTTAAAAAAAAAATACATTATGTAGATCTTTACAAATACTTTTAACGAAAATTGGTTCGAACGAGATCAGACTGGTAGTGGTAGTGGCTTCTAAACATAGCACATTTTCAATAATCGCAAATATAACTTTGTCCCTGACAAACACTATAAAAAACAAAGTTATTTTTGCAGTCAACAAGTATTTTGGCTAAGTGGAAGTAAGTGGACCCCTAATTCAGTTTAAGTTGGTACGGAAAGCCCAATACGCAAGTCCGACTCGCACTTGGCCGGTTTTTTAATTTAGATTCCATGAATATACATTTAAAATAACTAACATTACTTTCAGTTGTCAAGGACTTGAAATTCTCTGATGAGGTGGGAATACGGTGCCTTAGCCTAAATCATCGAAAAAGTAAACTAGCTGTTGGTCTCAGTGGAAGCATTATGCCGCTTTTGGTTGATATTAATACGTAAGTGATTTTTGTTAACATTATATCCCTTATAAATTATATTGTTTGTTTTTTTTATTTCCTGATAGCTTTTGCCCGCGGCTTCGCTCGCGTTAAATTCGGGGTAACAATAAAATTTCACCCCCTCTTTTAACCGATTCCATACGGATGGCTCCCTAAAGGCGCCATGGGTATTTTTTGTGAATGGCGGGTGGCACCCTCATAAAATAGCAATTCTAAAGATTACCCCCTTTATTAAAGTGTCTTTATTTGTCTAACAGATTACGATTTCAGTGTTCGTTTCGGGATATTTCATGAAAAAACACACTTCAGAAGTTGTAAACCTTTTCAATACAAAGAGCAATATGACTAATATGGTAATTATATATCCGCTACTTAAAAATAATTAAGAAATAATTTTAATTACAATTATTGTTAAAGGTAAAGAGTGTTTTAATGTCTAAACTAGCTTCGTCCGCGTAGCATTAAACAATAATAAAAAGAAACGAATTGATAAATCAATTGTGCCCAACATATAGCAAAACGTTTACAACAACTGATAAAAATAAGTCACTTCCATTGCCGTATAAACACTTAATTAGTAGAAGTTATTGAACTTTAAATGATTTATACCGCTTACGTTCGCTGTTGAATTAAGATTATAAAAAAAACCGACGAAACAGCGATCAGTTATACTACATGGCGGGTGGCGCTCGAGAGGAGCCATGAAAGTTCATGGCGAATGGCGCCGCAGAGGAGCCACGAAACATTTGTTCGCCGCCAGGCTCTAGAGTCTAAAAAAACTACCGGGTTGGGGGTGGATTTCCAAAAAATTTAATGACGCATGATTTTTTTGTTTAGTCACAAGTAGTCCACATACCAATTTCTACCTTGAAAATTGCGGAATGCTCCATACAAACTCCGACCCCTCATTTCTCCACTTGAAAAATCACGTCAATTCGTCGCTCCGTTTTGCCGTGAAAGACGGACAAACAAACAGACACACTTTCCCATTTATAATATTAAGTATGGATGGAAAGTTGCTTAAATCGAATGGCCACTATAAAAATACAGTATTTATAAAATCCGTCCGAAATATTCTAATTTTTAACTCCAGTAAAGAAATTGTAAAAATATATTTTCTTCTCAGGAGTCAATTACTGATGACCGCTGGCATGGCAAGAAATCCTAGGCAGCTAACTCGTGACATTAAATGGCATGATCCAAATACAATAATGCTTGTAACACACTCTGGGAGACTACAACTTATTGATATGAGGTCACATGAAGTGGTAAGATATTAATATCATTCATTTATTTAATGCATAATTAGGTGCTTTTTATCTTCATGACATCAGTAAAACGAGTTATACTCCTGCAAATAAGAGAGAAGACAGAGAAAATAATTGGTTTTTCCCAAAATTTTATGCCTGTTTGGGGACAATTTAAGGTTACTGCTGCGAAAACGCAATGTTAGAGAGACGCATGAAAACAAATACTTCAAATTTATAAAGTTTGATGTATTCTTTGATCTTGCAAAAGCATCGCAAGAAAATTGGTTAGTCAGCACGTTTGTTTTGACGCAAGTCCATTAATTATTTTAGTGGAAAATATATTGTGACAAAACTGTTTGTATATAAGCTTAGCTCTCTCAACGAGGCTCTTGGTCTGAGGTCGTAAAGTTTTAACCCATAAAACCCAAATTAAAGAAATCAAGACCCATTTCGTTACATACAGAAATGTACCTGGTCACTTCTACCAGTCTACACCATGCTGTAACCACTACTTGGGCCAACTGCAGCCAAATGATCCACTCGCGAGGTAGCCGCTAGCAGGCCGAATGCCTTTCGCAGTCCGTACACGCCAAATCGGATACAGATACAGGAGGTGGCTTAAACGAAATGGCCCCAAAATAAATGGAATTCTTGTTTAACTGACTTTACTTTCGGTTAAACTGTCAAGGCTTTCACCTAATTCAACATTTGCATAAGCCATAATATTAAAGAAAGATTTATTTTTATGTATCAATCTCTCTCTCTCTCTCTCTCTCTCTCTCTCTCTCTCTCTCTCTCTCTCTCTCTCTCTCTCTCTCTCTCTCCAGGAATTCCGATTAGTGTGTATGTTTACAAGAACTTTTGTGCTTTTATCAGTATCGATTGTAATACTCATTTGATTAGTGTGTGGATAAGTGCGCATTCACCCGCAATGTAATGTTAGAATTTTTAAATAATACCTTATTTTTCCTTTTATAGGTTTATGATATGATGGATCCATTCCAATCGTCCTTGTACTGCATCAAATCAGACGGTGAACGAGCTATTGTCGTCGGCACTTCAGAATATTCGCGCTGTGTGTTGTTTGACACCAGACAGAGTGCTTGCCATGTCCAAGTAGGTATACCGTTAAGACGTCTATTACGAAAAAAAATATATAGGTAGTTATTTTATTATTATTATACAATATGTAAAAGATCGAAAATCAGAGGTCATTATGAGTTATATTTGGATTTGTAAACACTCCAACGGTAATAAGGTATAATGAAACAGTTCGACAAAGCATTGGAGAAGAAAGGAGAATGATTTAAATATACATATTTGTAAAACATTTCCTACTTTTCCATGCTGAGCAGCATAGAAAAGTTAAACGCTGGAATATTCGACAGTCCTCAAATTCGCACGTTGTTAAAAGATGAAAATTTTATTAATATTATGATTGATTCCCAAGGTGAAACATATAGGGATTTTGTGCCAGGATGGTCAAGATTTCTTAGATTACTTTAAAGCACTAAATTATGTAGAGATTGTGCAACAGATGTTGAAAAACTTCAAGATTTTAGGAACTAGTATGAACATAAAGTTACATTTTCGCCACTGTCACCTGGATACATATATTTCAAAATAATCTGGAAAATTATAGTGAGGAACAGGGAAAGCGCTTCAACAAAGCCCTGAAATGATGGAAAAACGATACCAGGGTAAATGGGATCATCACATGATGGCAGTTTACTGCTAGCCCTTAAAACGAAATAACCCCAAAAAAAAAAACTTACGAAAAAAGGTTTTTCTCTAACATAAAATATTAGTTTTAAATATTTTTATCTTTTTCTACTTCTATTTAAATTATTTAAGATCGTATCAAAACAATTTGTAGTTCTGGGTAATAAAAAATGATACTAAAATATGTAACTAGTTAATTTCTTACTGTGTAGAGTAAAAAGAAAATCAAGATTTAAAAAAAAATAGAGCCAATATTCCAAAATCATTCATAGTTTCATAAATTGTAGGCATAAAATTATTCGAAACCACATTAATATCTAGGGCAACAAAATCATTGTTGACCAGTGTAATAAGTAAGTATATTATGTATATTTACAAGAAAAAGTTAAGTAAGTTTATCGGTTGTCTAGTACCCCATATGTCAAGCTCCTTAATAGTAGCTTAATTTGAGACTAGATGGCTCTGTGTGGCCCAGCGTGGCATGTGTTAAATATGAATATATTATTATCGTAACTTTAAATAAACGAATTATTAGTTTGATTCTTACCTAAAGTAAATGTTGTTCTAAATTTTAAATGTTTGATATAACCAAACCTGAAACTCTTAGATAGTTTTTCTATGTCTTATTAGCAGTAGGTAGGTACTGACATTTCGTCTAAAATAGTTAAGTATACTTACAAATTACGAATAAGAGGGTTAACTTGCTCTGTACATTTGTTGCAGATGTATTTTACTCAGAGGAAGTCCTCTCCAGTATACAGTTTAGATTTCGATTCCACTAAGTTGATTGCTGCGGCAGATCGAAGCGTGGCAGTTCTGGACTTCAATATTAATACTCACAGGCAAAAACAGCGAGATTATTCTGAAAAATTTGAATTTGTAAATAGATGAATATGTTATTATAATAATGTTACCTAGATCTTAACCTATGTTGTTATTATTGTATACGTTGGATCCTGCCTGTCAAATCCATCAGCCAACCAGCTTAAATGGAGCTGTCGCTACCTTAAGTAAAATATGTTTTTAACTATATGTAGCTAGTTAAAATAAATATTTAACAGCTCGAAATCGTTTTTTAATGATGTATAAAGTATATCTTACTGTAAATAATGATAACTCGCATTGCATCGTCATCTAATGATTTTCTTAACACTATTCTTTTTTGTTTAAAAATGATGTATTAATTAAGTATACGATAATAGAATGTAACAAGTGCTGCTAAATGCAAAGTGGAAGGATTTTCGGACTTAAAAAATGCTATCAGCGCTAAATATGCGCTCACAAACAAGCTCTATTATAAATTACTGAACTGAACTTAGTGCCTGTCATCCTTAAGCGATAATGTAATATGATGTAAACATGTAATGTTAACTGTGCTAACGTGATCGACAACAATTTAGAAGGACTTTTTCAATAGAACCAATGAACGTTTTAGGCCGCAAATACGGAACGACGCGTCGTTCGACGGTGCGTGCATCGGGGCGTTTTTTTTACTTTTGGCGTGCACCCTCGACTACTAAACGTATGGAATTCTCTTTTGGTGTATTCGTACTAGCGTTTTCAGCGTATAGTTAAACTAGTTCCGTGCACGTTAAACGCGACGCTGCACGCTGCACGCTGGCTAGAACGCCCCGCAGCACGCGCCGCCGCGGTGCCGTTCCGTATTTGCGAGACATTTCCATTGAACTTCTCCGACTCCATTGGATTCTCGCGTAAAACTTCCGTAATTTTTGAAATTTATAAATCACCCATACATTTCAATGAGTTAGGTTAAGTTATTATGTGTGAATAAGTATTTATGATATTGTGTATAAGTATTTATTACAAATGATTAAATTCGCACTAAAGACATGGCAGTATGGTCTCAGACCTTAGACAGTTCTAAAAGGAGTAAAAAAACAGAGTTTTGCGCTGGTAACGAAAAGAGAAAGATGGACTTTATTTCGTAATTTTGTGTAATAAAGTGGTGGCATTGTTATTATAATGTGTCAGTGAGTAGGATAATTCAAATAAAAGTGAGAAACATGAGAGGCGCTCATATTTGACTCGGATCCACGTTCTCGCGTAAAACTCCTATGATCATTGCAATGTATAAACCACCCATACGTTTCAATTACTTAGGTTAGGTTAACTTATTGAGTGTAAGTAAGTATTTATGATATTTTATAAATGTAGAATTCCTACTATAATAATATGGCAGCATGGTCTTAACCCTTAGTCGGTTCCGAAAAGAAAAAATAAAGAAAAGTGAAAAAAAAACTTTTTGGCGGATGACATTGACATTTGACTGATCCGCGCACTGCTAGCCGACTGTTTGTTTCTGTTTATTCTAGCGAAATTCTAATTCTCAACATGGAAATAAAATTATAGGCCTAAGTTTCTGTGAAATAAACAAAACTGCGGTAACATCGTGATTTTTCTATGATGAAGTGAAACTGCTAAAAGTTTATGCATTATTAAAATCACCATAGTTTCAATTGTCATAACGTACATCTTACAGATATGTTTAGAAATAGACTTTTTAATGTTTTCAAGACCGTTTGTTTGCACGTAAATAGCAGGGTAGTTCTCAATAAAATCCGTAACATTGCACCAGTTGCATTAGGTTTCCTTACTACTGCGTCGTGTGAAGAGTCACAAAAGGAATACGAAATATTTTGGGATGACGATAGATTAGAACACGAGTTTTTGATTCGGCAAGCAACCACTGTCAATGTTAATGCAGCTACTCAACTCCTCACAGTTACTCTTGTCGCCATTCAAGATACCAGTGAAAGGTATAAAACCTTTCTATAGTATTAAATGTCTATTATCAACATGTAGCAATTTCAATAAATAATCATTAATGTATAATTAATTAGGTTACGAGAAGCATTATCAAAAGAGATATGCCTTGTGAAACAAGCACTTGAGTGGGGAGAGTCGGGTACTCCTCCCCACCACTGGGATCAACTAGTTGCAATACGGGGATCTTTATCAGACTTAAAGCATAATCTTAGGACATTATTGAGTAAGTAAACATTTTCTACCTGGAAAACAATAATTTCTATAAATTCTAAACAATATCTTGCTTTGCAGGTTACATGGATTATGCAGAGAAATTGGCCACTGTTGCTGCAGAAATATCATATTTGTCTGGCAATATTGCCGCTTCGGATGCCATCTGTGAAAGGATTGACCATGCCTGCAGGTAGAAAAACAATTATGTGACTCAAATACTTTTATTAAAGCATAATGTAATATTTAAATCTAGCATTTTATAAGTTTTCACTTTTTTTTCATTTCATATGATAGATTTAAATAACAAACAGATTTTATAAAATTAGGCATATTTTGCTTGATAATTCATATACATAATATAATCTTAATAATTAATTAAAAATCAACAAATAGTCACTTCTTTTGACCTTAACATTGTAATAAGTATATTAATATGTAACAAAAATCTAATTAGAAAGTAAACAAAATATATTTAATTACTATGTTCAAAGGTTATGTACATTGTATTGGCAGTAATGTCTTCAATCTCTCCATAGGACGTGCAACACTCAGAAACAGCTGACACATGAGCTCCAGCAAGAGAGTTTGGAGTTGCAACAACAGGCCATTGTCAGCTCGCCTGAACTCGAGCATAAACTAAAAGAAGAGTTAGCAAATGAAAAAAAGTCTAAAAAGAAGAAATCATAATACAATAAAAACAAATTAGATACAATTAAAACTTTACAGTTTGTATGTAAATATTATAGAAACCATTAAAAACTGCAGCAAATGAAAGATTTTTTTAAAATTAAACCCAGTGATAAAATTAATGTTGTTAATGAGGACATGTATACATTTATAACTTCCTTAGACTAAAGTTACCCTGAAATGGTACAGATTAATTAAGCTTGTCTATACAGTCTGAACATGGACTAATATTCTCCTACATCTTATGTGAAACTGCTTGTGATCAGTTTGGCAATACAATTACCTGTGTAGTATGAGTGCTTAAAATGTTGCGTCTTTGTTCAAATGCGTCTCGATGTCCACGCGACAGATGGGACAGTGCTTGTTGGTGCTCAGCCACTGGTCCACACATTCCATGTGAAACAGGTGCATACAAGGGAGTCTCCTATGAAGATGAAATTTTAATGTTTAAAATAAATTGTCAAAAGACTATCAACAAAACTCAATTAAAGATTTTCTACTGATGTTTCGATTAATCGGGATTAGTCCATAAAAAGCGCTGACTATCCAGCTCCTTATAAGATTTTAAATTTTCTTGTTGCCATTTTTAACTTATCATTTCACGGGATTTATGCAACAATTATTTTAAGGTAAGTCCCCGACGTTTCCGATCCGATTGCACGAATCATGTTCGCAGGCATACTACGAGGGCGGGTCAATAAGTCCGTGACTTTTTGAATTTCTGACCTCTTTACTGAAAAAGCAACACTACTCCTGTCAACAGGTATCTGTCAGTTGATTCCTATCAAAATTTGAACTTGCTGCGTCAGTTAGTTTGTGTTTGACAGCTATTTTTATCAGACTACCCAGTAATTTGGGGAAAAAATGGAAAAAGGTGAATTTCGTGTGCTTAATAAGCATTATTTTTTGCGAAAAAAAACCATTACCGAGACTAAGGCTAAGCTTGATAAATACTATGGGGACTCTGCACCATCGATTTCAATGGTAAAAAAGTGGTTTACTGAATTTCGTTGTGGCCGTAAAAGCACTGAAGATGCCGAACGTCCTGGACGCCCAGTTGAGGTCTCTACACCCGAAACAATCGAAAAAATTCACGATATGGTGTTGGCCGACCGAAGATTGAAAGTGCAAGAGATTGTGGAAGCCGTAGGGATCTCGCATGGCTCAGTGGTTTCAATATTAAAAGATCAATTGGGCATGAGAAAGCTTTCCGCAAGATGGGTGCCGCGTTTGCTCACAGTCGACCACAAACGCAATCGTGTAACAACTTCACAGGGAGGTTTGGCGTTGTTTAATCGCAATATGGAGTTTTTGCGCCGTTTTGTAACCGTGGACGAAACATGGATCCATCACAACACACCAGAGACCAAACAACAGTCAAAACAGTGGGTTTCTAAGGGTGAATCGGCGCCAAAGAAGGCCAAGGTCAGCCAATAAAGTTATGGCGACTGTTTTTTGGGATGCACGTGGGATAATCCACATTGACTACCTTCAAAAGGGAAGAACAATCAATGGGGAATATTATGCCAACTTATTAGACCGCTTCAATGACGATTTGAAAAAAAAACCGCCCTCATTTGGCCAAGAAAAAAGTTCTTTTCCACCAAGACAATGCAAGGGTGCACACATGTGCAGTTGCCATGGCAAAAATCCATGAATTAGGCTATGAATTGCTCCCTCATCCACCCTATTCTCCAGATTTGGCTCAGAGTGACTACTTTTTGTTCCCAAACCTGAAGAAATGGCTTGGTGGAAAAAGATTTGACTCCAATGATGAAGTCATCTCGCAATCAAAGGCCTATTTTGAGGACCTCGACAAATCATATTTTTTGGAAGGGATAAAAAAATTGGAGAAGCGTTGGACAAAGTGTACAGAGCTCAAGGGAGACTACATTGAAAAATAAAATGATTTTTTTTATCAAAAAATCTGTGTTTTATTCCAAAAGTCACGGACTTATTGACCCGCCCTCGTATAATGATTAAACTTTTATTTTCTATTAAATTTAAGGAAACAAACACCAAAGAAAATATTTTTAACGTACCAGATTCCAATAATTTTTCGTTTGCAAATGTGTGTAACTTGTTTGACGTTGGCACAAAGTTACGTCGTCTCTTTCAGTTTCACATGTCATTCTAATCAAGCTATATTTGAACCTGTCGGCTGCTTAGGATCTATATAACAATTATTGATTTCTATTGTGTCTGGAATTACCCGTATTCAAGGGGTTAAGGACTATAGTAGTCGCCTTAAGTAGTATGAATACATGCCTGCAGTGCGAGTGCACCTCGAAGATAGACAGGCATATGGTGCACTTCTCGTCCCGGTGGTGCGGCGCGGGCGCGGCGTACGCGTGCCGGTACGTGTTCCGCTCGATTACGGCGCGCGACGCGCCCCGCGCCGCGCGCCGCTCCGCCGCGTCCGCCGCCTCCGCCGCCCGCACCATCGCCGCGATGTGCGCCGCAGTCAGCCCGCCCTGCGAGCCCTAACGTATAAGCGTTATAATAAATCATAAATCCATACTAATGCGAAAGTATACGATTTTAAACTTTCTTGTTGGGTTTTTTTACACACTTACACACTTCACACTAATGGGGTTTAATGCAACTGACTGTCTGTCTGCCCGCGACCATAATTCGTGCAACCGGATCGAAACGTCGGGAAGGTAAATTACTATTTACCTTTAAATAACGTACTTTCTTTGCATTAAACCCCGTTAGTGTGAAGTGTACAAATGCGGAAGTAACTCTGTCTGTTTGTGTGTTACGCTTTTACGCCTAAACCACTGAACCGATTTTGATGAAATTCTGTACGAAGGCCGATTAAACCTTGGGGAAGAACATAGGCTACTTTTTAACCAACTTTAAAAAAAGGAAGATGATGTTTTTTTATTATTTTAGTATGAAAAACTGCGTCAGCTATGCGAGCTAAACAGCATACTTGTACGCTCAAGTATGAAAAACTGCGTCAGATATGCGAGCTAAACAGCATAACTTAGCTTAGGACTTGGTCTGCAACCTGCATAACGCATTTTGACTACCTCCGTGGCGAGTGGCGGACACACCGGTTTTCAAGGTGTCGCCTAATTTAGCTTAGCTTTTGGTCTGCAACCCGCATTTTCGTCAGATTTGGTATACAAGATGAAATTTTAACCACCTTCCAAATTTTAATACAACAATCTACGAGACAAAAAACAATTGACGTATTTTTTTTTGGTACAGCCCAGTACAAAACTTTGAAAATGTCCGCCAAAAATAAAAAATACTAAAATGAATGTGAAAATATTAGAAAAATAAAACCTGTTGAAATTTAAAACAAAAAATCAGTTCAAATAATAATAAGCATAAGCTACTAGTTATACCAGAGCATAGAGTATTTGAGGCTTGTAGATGAAAACAAAAAAATCGGTAAACAATGTCATTACAAAATTATTGTAAATCATTAAATAAACGTTTCTAAAATATTTGGCCAGATTGAAAACGACAGCCTATAAAGCAGATTCTTCTGCGGAATATCTTTGGATATCTTATCTCATGTGCGTTTGACATAGGTCATAGACAGTCCAGAACAGATACCACTATCGGTCAGAATGAGCGACGACAACGGCAGAATGCCGGTAGGTACGTGGCCGCTGCTCTGCCACCCCGACCGACCGCTCGCATACCCAAGGCACAGTACATTGGAAATGGTCAAACTATAATAATATTATCGCGGTTCTCAAAGCCCTGGAGAGCAACATCATCACATCCAGCCTTATTTACGAGTGTCACCTGGCCCTCGAGGACATTGCCATAAGGAACAGTGTCACTTTACAATGGATCAAAGGACACAGCGGCTCTCTGGGCAATGATGCCGAAGACCAACTCGCTAAAAAGGGATCGGATCTTACGGTTTTCGGCCCCAGGCCACACCTGCCTATCCCCTTCAACCAATACAGGTCATGGCTGCGACATCAAACCCTAGTCAAACACAACGACCGCTGGGCCAATATCAGCAACTGCAGACAGTCCAGAGAGGCCGTACCGGCTCTTTCACCGCGTCTGACTCGCAACTTAATCACCCTGAACAGAAGTGACCTTCGAAGTGTAGTGGGATCACTGACTGGACATATCCCCCTAAATAAACATCTCTTCACCATTGGTGCCACAGACAGCCCTCAATGTAGAGGCTGCCTGGAACAGGAAGAATCGGCTGCCCATGTGATTTTGGAATGCACAGGGGTAGCCACCCACCGGGCATCTATCCTCGGCACACCGAGTTCCCTTTCAGAAGCCTGTGAACGTCCTAAAAGACTTCTGTGCTGGAAGGAGTTGGGGTGGTTGGACTAACCACCCTAATCCCCCCTATGCATAATGGGCCAAGTGGAGCCTAAATGCGGAAAAGGGAGCCTGTTACCAATACCAATACCAATAATATTATCAATGCTCCGTTGGTTCAGGGAATCAGGCCAAGATCTCGGGGTCCTGGGTTTGATCCCCGGGTCGGGCAATAATGTTAACTTTAATTAAATTGTCACTAACACTTGTTGTAATCGTAGTACAGTAAAATCTATATATATATAAAAGAAAGTCGTGTTAGTAGTCGAGAACGGCTGGACAGAATTTATGATTTTGGTGTTTTTGGATTTGTCTTGGAACTGCTAAGGAACTGTTTTTCTTCATACATTTATTCCTACCTTGAAATATTTGATAACAATGACATTTAAAACGTCAAAATTAAATACTATTCAGAGGCGATACGAAGCTCGCGGAGTCTGCTAGTTTTAAAGAAAATATGATTTCACAAATACCGATGGCTGGATGGAGATATGCAGGTGCGGCGGGTGCATCTGCAGGTAGTGGTGCATGTGGTGGTGCACGTGCTGCCCGTCGCTGCAACAAACAAACAAGCAAAGTTAAAGGTGCGCAGTTTTTAAAATGAGTTTTTATTTAAAGCTATTGTACGGATTTATTCAGCGGTTCTTATTGTTTTATCTATTTGCTGCTAATCACTACATAGTATAAAACAAAGTCGCTTTCTCTGTCCCTATGTCCCTATGTATGCTTAAATCTTTAAAACTACGCAACGGATTTTGATGCGTTTTTTTTTAATAGATAGAGTGATTGAAGAGGAAGGTTTATATGCATAATAACATTTAGTATCAGCATTGCACCCGTGCGAAGCCGGGGCGGGTCGCTAGTAATCTTATATAGGGTATCAAGGAGCAGAGTCTTCTGATTCAGAAATTAAGAATAAACGGCGACTCTAGTAGCCAGTAGATGTAAGACCAAAAATGTTAAGTTGAAACGATAAATAAACATTTCAGTTCATTGTATATTCAAAGATTTACAGCAGTGTCATGTACTGAGATTAAGGAGTGCATTACCTAAATGTAGTAAAAATTATTTAAATAATATTTCTATTAACAATACCAGAAACGTGAGCGTCATCCTAGTGGAATTAACGAGTTTATCGAATTGAGTTTGAAATAAAACGTTTAATAAAGCTCTTGTATGTAAGTAAACAACAAAATATTGTTTTTAAACAAAGTATCTTTAATTTTTCACTTTAAAAGGGGCACTACCTTTTACAAAAACAGTTATATTCACATACTATTACGTTACAAAGTTATATATAAATAACGTTTTTTTTTCATTACTTTTGTATTGATATCTATATTTTTTTCTAATGTAATTATTAGTCCGGAACTAACGGGTTTCGAGCAAACTGGCTATAAAATACAGTCGCACAAAAAAACTGCAAGTTTATCACAAGGTTCTTTTTTTGATTAACTGCAGTATAAGCCTTTTTAAGTACAGATCTGGACATAGGCCTATCACATAGAACGCTACAACAAGCGAGCGACTATACTTAGTGTTCTGCAATAGGTACCTTAAAAACCTCAAGTATTATTCGCCTCCTCCATCCATATGATCGCTAAAATAGAAAGGATATAATATGGCTATCACGCTCTTGGCTGGTTTAAATTACTCTAAAGGCAAACGCGATGCAACGAAAAAAATATTGGTAATCTTTACGAATTTACGTAGAAAGAATCAGTAAGTGATAAGATTACATAATCTTATCACTTACTAATAATGTCATACTTTACTATCGTCATTGTTGATTGTATACAAACATTGACTTTACAAAAACAATAACAAATAGTATCGCCACTGTGCAGAAGACAGATATTTTTGTTTCTTGTATTCGTTAATCCGTCCTCAACACGTGAGCAATTGTTACAAACTAATAAACATGTGTGCATGATATAGTAAGAAAACTTGTTCGTGCGGATTTCTAGGATTGCCACTCCTGCTTAACTCGAAGCCCTTCTGTATCTTTCAGATACTCTAAGGAATTGGTATAACTAAGGGAGACAGCTGGCGACAAATGTCGAAATTATTATCTTACTGATATTACTAATGCAAAAATTGGATGGATATTTGTAACTAAATCAAGGCAGAACGGGTAAACGGTTCGGGGTAAAATTTGGCACAGCTATAGATTATATTCTGGTATAACACTTTAGTAGTGAAGTATGGAAGTAACTTCAACTTCAACTATATTAAACTATATTTTAACTTTGTAAAAATTAACGGTTCGATACGATAATTTCGAATTCAAAATTCAATAGCAGTTTTACCCCTAGGTTAAATAGTGGTGCTAGAGAATACTTACAGGACCATAGGAGCGGGTGCGGCGCCCGTGCCGATGCTTTGGTTGCTGCGATTGGAGCGCAAGTCACGGGGTTCGAATTCATCTGGAAACTGAAAAATTTTATAACATTTAATAAAATTTAGACCTCCTCATTTGATTTCAGAGAGTTTGATTTTTAAAATATTTTTTTCTTTTAAATTATTATAAATTAAAATAAAGCGTAAAACATTTTTTTAACTATTTTTGTAGTCATTACTAATTTATTATGGAGTGAAAATATGCAAATATTTTATGTAAAATGGTATATACGACAGTTCAGA
Organism: Anania crocealis; assembly: GCA_949315895.1. Classification (NCBI taxonomy): domain Eukaryota; kingdom Metazoa; phylum Arthropoda; class Insecta; order Lepidoptera; family Crambidae; genus Anania; species Anania crocealis. The sequence goes on from OX438869.1 coordinate 8,294,424, forward strand.
CCTTACTTGTCACATTGATATTTTTTACGTAAATAATTTATTTATTAATAGGATAAAAAAACTTCTGGTACCGTTGTAGGAGGAGGTGGCATGGTGTAAGTGGGCGGGAAGTGTCCGAACCCTGCCCCCATTTCGCCCATGGTACTACGCCGCTGCAGCTCCTAGAATAAAAGTTAAGTTACTAAGACTTTTACAAAATGGTGTTAGTAGACACGCATTATTTTTGAAAAACTTATCCAACAACACCTTAAACAAAAATCCTGTTAGATAAATTAAAAAAAAAAAAACATTTTAGGTAGGGGAGGTGTCCTTCAAAGGATATAAAACTATTTCCATACCAAAATTTATCTAAATGAGTTAAGATATTATTGATTCCTCACACAACTTCCATCCCCCTTTCTTCTCGTTTGGGTGATGATTTCCCAGGTTTAATCTAGCCTAGCCTGTGACCTTTCCTGGAACTCAAACTATCTAAGCACAACACTTCATGTTAATTGGTTCAGCTGTTTAAGTATGAAGAGATAACAGACAGATGGACACAATTTCACATTTTTAACAATTATCCTTTTTCATTGCAACATAATAATGTATGACAATGTGTTCTATCTTTATACACTTTTTATCTACTTAATCTGATACCACAATCATATTGACGTTATAATCATCATTATTCTTTACTTTACGTTTACTTAGTTTAAATGATGATATTCTTACAATACTTGACCCAAATAAGTAGGAGTTATTGACATTATAATAGGTAAAATCAGTTTTATTTCTGCAAATAGGCCTTTGGAGGCGCTTTTACGCAAATTTTAAGCAATAAAATGTCAAAATTCTACTACTTACAAGCATGTGATGTTGTCGATGCCACAACCGCTCGTGCACGATGTACGGCGGAGCGATAGACATGACGTCGCGCCGCCGGTCGCCCACTGCAAGGTACGTTAAGGTGCGTTAGTCATGGCAAGTCAAATGCAGCAATATTTGCGATTGCATTGCTCTTAAGAGGAGTCCTAACAATATTTTATATATTTCATATCTGTGATTTTTTTGCAGCAAATCTTCATAACAATAATATAAAATATTATGTTGAATTTAGGTTTGAATAACAAATTGCCTTATGAAGAAAGATAATTGAGAAATTGCGGCAAAAGTTTTATTACTTGACCGCACGCAGCGGGAACCCGTCTATTGTTTTAAGTGACGTCTGTTTTTGTGTAGTACTGCACGCTATTTTCGTTTGAAAGTGGTTTGAGCCGGAGACCCCCACCGTACCAGCTCTCGGCGCGGCAGAGATAATAGTTGTAGTTGCTGTTGTACTTTTTAATGTCATGAAAACTATCCAATAACTATACTAGGTATACGGGGATTTTTCTTCCATATAAGCTTACATTAATTATAACTTAATAAAAAAATATATCTACAGGAAAATAGTCAAGCTACTCACTGTGCGCAGGCGGCGCCGGTGTGTGGTACATGTGGTAGACTGGAGGCGCGTGTGTGTGCGTGTTGGGCTGGCTGACGTGCGTGTAGCCGTGCGTGGCGTGCGCCGCGGGGGCCCCGTGCTGCTGGTGTGCCCCGTGGCCCCCGTGCGAGCCGTGGCCCCCGTGCGAGCCGTGGCCCGCGTGCGCCGCCGGGGCCCCGTGCGGCGGATGCGTGCAGCAGCAACCGCGACACGAGACGAGGCAATTACCGCGGGCTCTATAAACAATGCAATGCAATAACCAGAGTAGTAGTTAACATTTCACTTTTCTTTATGAACACGTATTTTTATATATAAAAATATGTTTATATAGTAATTTTTCTTAAATAACAACTCATTAGTTCTGACTATCTAGTTATTTTAGAAAGATTACCGCAAATGTACCGCTTAACGGTAAACGTCGAAACATTAAATTTGTTAGTACATGTAACTTGCTGTGATGATGTGTTCATTGTTCATTAATTAAAATAGATAAAAATAACCTACCTTAACAAAATTTTGCTTTAGATTTTGAACACCAATAGTAGCAGTAGACGTCGCAAGTAATTATAATCAAATTCAAATATTTATTGATTTCAAAGCAAATAAATTAAAATCTTATGCTTTTTATACAATTAGTGTTCATTGTTTAAATGGTTTAAAATTTATACTACTCTGCACTCACCTTCGGACGAGATGTGCGTGCGGAGGCTGCTGCGGCATGTAGGGCGGCGAGTCGGCCGGACAATATAAGGGGCGAAGTTGTGGCGCGCTACGGTCGTCGGCTAGCGGCCCGCTTGCATACTCGGTCAATGACCGGTCTGGAGACGCAGTCAGATCTATCACTGCGCGCTAGGGGATAATTGTTTATATATTTAAAATTAAATTAGAGTTCACCATTCCATTCCAGCCAATGGTTTACGTTTATATCAATTACCATTATCATATCTGCTCTTACATATTACATATTTTAATGTTTTACATACAACAAGTTATTGGTGTTAACTTACTCTGGTAGTCAATATAAGGTCAACTAATAACTTTATCTTAAGTAATTTTCATTTAGAGAATGACTAACAATGAGACAAGCTTAATGAAATTTAAAAATTTCACCTCTAAGAGCCCTTTCACACGAGCGATTTTAATCGGCGATTCCTCGGCGGAGCGACATCGCAGCGAGCACGCGGCGGCTCGCAGCGGCTCGCGTCGTTGCGCGCAACGATAACGCCGCGAGTTCTTAACCGCCGCGCGCGATACCGCCGCGTTCGTTGCGAGTACGCTGCGAACTCGCGCTTGGTATTCGGTATCGACGGTAACGGCTTTCGTCATTTACAAAATGTACTCAGACGAGGAGCCAAGTAATATATTAAACCCTTTTTTAGCATTCAGTAATCTTTAATATCTTATTTGCATGCAAAATCAGTTTGTTAATTATCTGAAACACAAATAGTATGATACGAATGACTGCAAAACGGTGTCAGAATGAGGGTAGATTGCTACTAACAAATAATTGTGCGAAGTCTGCAGGTACTCGCCGCGTGCTCGCTGTGATCTCGCTCCGCCGAGGAATCGCCGATTAAAATCGCTCGTGTGAAAGGGCTCAAAGAATTTTATTGCATACAACCTCTAACTTGAGTAAATATTTTTATTATTAACACAAATTGATTTAATACAATTTGTTCTTACTGGATTGGTGTCATCTCCCAGCACTTGGACATCATCATCTGAACTGGAATCAGATACCCAGTCTAACTGTAGATCAGGGGCTGACAGCACTCCTACTGTTGGCACTGGATTGGTTTGGACTTCCTGTGGGATTTTTGTTTTCAGCAATTAGTTCATTTGTAAGAGAACATTTACAACAATTCATTATCAACATACAATTTAAATGATTATTTACCTGATCACAATTACTACTAGTTCCTGCTTCTGTTTGTGTCGTCCGTCCCATACTAGTGCCAGGTTGGGGTGATTTTTCTTTAGCTCTCCTGTCTCCACCGGCATTCATATCACAACACCTAACATCTTGTCTCTCAGATTTCACAATGACATTCTGAGAACTCTCTGCACTTTCATTTGAGTGATCATTTGATATGCCTAATTCTACCTTTACTCGGGTCTGATCTGTAGCCTCTATTTTAACTATACCACTAGATATGGGTACAGAGATACTCTCCTCTGAATTTTGTGCAGGAGGTGGCTCTGATTCTTGCTTTATACTCATACCTTGTGCTTCTGGCTCCTCTTTAACTTGTGACAAAGGTGCGTTTGGTGTACTAGCTACGTTATGTTCTGAACACTGTCTGTAAGCTCTATGATGATGATGGTGGTGATGATGATGAGATCCATTTTGATGGTTTAAGTGATTAGGACTATGCCTTTGACATTCACTAACAATTGAGTGATTATGGGCGTAAGTACTTCCTTGATTTGTTCTACAACCACAACTAGCTCTGTTTGCACAGTTACAATTAAAGTTTTCTTGTTTTACATGTGTGTTTGCAAAACAACTGTGATGAGGCCTATGATTAGTGTGATGACTATGCCTTCTACTACAATTATGGTGTTCTGGTGCCACAGTATTACTATCTAAGTTGACATCTCCTGTTGCCTGAGTAGTGGCTTCACTGTGGTCATGTGGCTCCCTTTTGATGTTGACCCTCGGAGTAGTTGCAGTAGAATTACTACTATTAACTCTAGAAGCAGGTACATCAACATTAGAGGTGTTAGGTCGGTGACCAGCACCATTGTCACATTGCTTTTTTCTGGGGATAGATATGTTGTCCTCCTCTTCTGAGGAAACTTCAATTAAACTTGTGTTAGTACCTTCATTTTCTTTAGATTGTCTCCTTCGTGGTGATATGTTTAATTTACGACTAGGTCTCTCCAATGCATGAGGTTGATTACTTCTTAAGTGATTTCTGCTTGTTGAATTGATATGGTTATTATGTACTGCTTGAGGATCAAAGTCCATTGCAGTGGAAGAGCTATTTTCTTCTTGTGGCAATGTATAAGGGTGTGGCACATAGTTCCTGTCATCACTTAGGACTATAACATTGTTAGCATGATACGGGGCAAAAACATATTCAAGGCCAGGTTGAACACCAGTTCCATAGTGTTGATAATTAGGGTAGAAGTATCCTCTCTGGTTAATGGGCTTAGGTTGGTATCTAATATTAACATCAGGAAATCTTTGACCATTAAGATTTCCACTATCTAAGTTGCTTCTACCCAGAACATAATCCAAAGAACTTGAACTATCTGGTAGAGGTTGGTATTCTTCAGGAACAGGAGTATGAGCTGACCCTGGTGGGGCAATAGATGTCATGTTGAGTTCATAAGGTTGAGTGGGTGTAGTTGAATTTACATAGTTGGAGGATAAAGGTTTAGACGTATTCTCGCCTACAGCAGAAGTAGCTTCTGAAGATGTCGGTAGTACTTCCACTTCATCATCACTCTCAGCAAAAAGAGCTTCACAATCCATTTCCTCTGAAAAATAATTAATATTATAAAAAACAGTTCGCAAGTTGTTTGTCCCTAACTACATTTTAAAAAAAATACCATTTCTAGGAGGATTTTCAGAAGCAGATGATGTATAAACAGTGTCCAGAATAGCTGCTAGGGAAGATGGACCGGGTATATCCCACGAAGATGACGATTGGTCCCCTTCGTATCCCTTTTCTGTCATTGTAATTGTTAGTATTTTATTGTCATAATGTTCAAAACAATAGGAAATACCACAAGGGGACTTCTTGTATGCAGTCAATAAACATGGAGTTTATGTTTCACAATGTACGCCTTAATGAAAGCTAATAAATGACTATTTCACGCATTGAATACACATAGTAAAGTACTATTTTATCCACAGGAAGAAATGAAAACACTGAAATTCCACATGCAATCGAGAAAATGCGACATTCATGACCGAAATTTACAACAAAATTATGTTACCATTTTAGTTTTTTTTTTGTTTATTTCATATTTGTTGTTCCTTTCGGAACCGGGTAAGGTCGGCGACCATACTGCCATGTCATTAGTGGAAAATGGCTGGGGGCTTACCATCAGCTTATAGCAAGCCACTCAATTTCCAGGCAGTTCAACAGTAGGGCTGCTTTTGCCCTGCTAAAAATCATACCATAACCGCTGAAAAGCTGAACGACTTTAGCACCGCTAAACCAAAAGGTGAACTGCTAAGCTTGTCTATGGTCTGTTTGTCTGCAGATTGCATGAACGAGACAGAGCTATACTGGTTCAGATAAATCTGTCTCTTTTTAGTTGAAAACGTTCAAATACACAAATACATGATTTATTCCAAATTACCGGTTTTTGAAAAACTTTATACTTATTGGATTTTAAAGAGAAAAAGTCGATCTAAATGTTGCTATTTTGCAGGAGATTACTTAAAATACTCAATTCTAGTAAAATTACCTTCTTGGCGATAGTAATTAATGTACAGTGTTGGGTTATTGAAAATGTGCATAGACATTTTAACGTGATCATGATTGGAACGGTTCTGCCTGCATTTTTGGCGGTAACATTCAAAAATTGAAGAAATATTCCATTTTCCCGGAGTAGTACGTACGTTCGACTATTTTATATTTACAGTTAAACATTGAGTTAAACCACATGAGTAAATATTTATTCATGTGGTTAAACCATATTTTCACAATGTCATACTTGTGTGTAAGTATTGAATAAAGTAAAGTGGAATTGTAAGTAATTTTATTAAAATATTAGTATAAAAAAGTGATCATCCATTGACTTTCAGTGAAAACCAACAAAAAAAAAACGCCTAGTTTCTCACACCCAATTGTATAACCTTTGGGAATAACAGTTAACAAATCTTTAACAGCTGGAGACCACTCCAAGCGAATGGAAAGGGTGGCAGAAATTTTAATTCTGCGGGCGATGTAGTCATAAAATTAGGGTTTGAATGAAGTTTCTGGTTCAGTTACACTGTGTAGTAAAAGACTACTACTACTTTTTACATGGGTATTATAATAATCTATTCTATTTTAGTACTGACTGGGTAGACTAAATGCAAAAATAAAACATAAAATAATTAATGATTCAAGGAGAGGAAGAGGAAACAGAAAATTATATTACATATTAGGTATTCTCTACCAGTCGAGCATTTGGTTAAGTAGACATGTTTTGTAGAATTTTTGCAGTAAAAAAAACAAACACATGATTTCATATATGTAATATAATTACAAAAAAATATATTTCAAACCCATATTAATCCCTCGATCGTGAGTTATTCCAGACACAATTGAAATCAATTGTTATCGCGGCACGCGCATGCCTCCTGGGGGTTGAGGGATTAAAATAAAAAAGACATAGGTACTTAATATAACAGTACTTCAGTTTAAACCCTAAATTTAAAATCTAACAAAACAACCATAACTTTCTAGGTATATGTATTAACTGGTCGGCTACCGAAGTTGTGGAATCGAGTCATAAGACAATTTATTTGTGTCTGGAATTACAAGGGGTTAAAAAATACATCAATACATAAGCTTATTGGTGAACCTCTTCGTCTGTGAGATAAATTTGCTTGATCTGTGAGATAATTGATTGGCTGCATTGCAAAATGTTATGTAGGATTACAAATGCTTTTGCAATAAGGCTAGCTACCTGAGGTTGGTAATGAACCATTGAATAAGAGTCTGTAGAACACCTATAATTGATCTCTCTCTGTCATTAAGAGTTTTTACATGTCTCTGTATAGGTATAATAGGCTTCAGAAAAATCTAATTCTGCTTTAACAATTGTTGTCATCATAAATTTGAGCAGTGAATATCTAGAATCACCTACAATAAAAGGAAATATTCATTAATTTTATCGTAAGATTGCTGCAAATATGTTATATAAGAACTAAAACTTAGTTGTGTTTTACACCCAGGCAATATTTAAACAAACAAAATCAGCAACATATTCATAACACAAGGGTTTTAGGTGCTATAACCTGTAAAATATGTTTCTTTATCTTTTCTTTTTACTCAATTGAACGGAAAGGACATATCTTTAAAGTTAAACTAAAATGTGTATTGTATGTTTACCTAAAAGCCATACAGATGCTATAGTGCTCAGTTCATTCAAGTGAGACTACAAAGGATGATTAGACCATATTTTATTGTAAATTAAATGAATCATAGCCATCATTTACACTTATAATTTCCATGTATTTGTTACAAATCTGAAAAAAGTATTACACATAAATATTAGTAAGAAAGAAGAGTTATAAAATTTGAAAGTACAGTTTTTTCAATATATTCTATTGTATATACCTAATACATCACAAAACCATGCTAACAATTTTGTCGAAATTGTATTTTCATTTTGGTAAATGATGATATAAACATTTTATACAAAATACTAACTCAAAGACCTTCAGGTTTCTTTACACTGTAATTAGGTTCCTTAATCTATAATGAAACATGTAAATTTTCACAAAACTGCTGAAAAAAGTCTGAGAAACGCATAAAATATGTCGAAAAAGTTAGTCTCCTAGTAACTTCTTCAAGATGGCTAGGATGACATTAGCTTAGCTCAAAAGGACGTTTACCTGCTGTCAAATTGAGTGTCATGGTATGAAAAGATTGAAAAGTTCATAGTAAAAAAATGGTGAACGGTTTAGAAACGTCGACGTAAATTGGCCTGCCACAGGCCTGCTAAAAACGATGTCATAGTACAAAAGAGCAATGCAGTCCAATAGCAGTCCTGCTTTAAGAGCTAATGGTAAGGCCCCTGATGGTAAAAAAATTATTATCCCCAGGGTGGTAACGAGTGCTCCGTCACTACAATCCCCCTCGCTGCCTCGGCGGCGGCCATGTCCTCTAATCGTAATCTTGAGGGAGGACAACACCAGCTTGACGTAAGGGGTGGGGTTGAGGTCCTTCGGGGCCAAGAGACCTCTGACGCGACAAGATGCTCTAAGTCCGCGAAGGCCAGTTCAGCTGGCGATCCCTCCACTGGAGGAGGAAACCAACCTAACGAGCCCATCAGAGAAGCGGTCGAGACTGCTGCAGGACTCCCTGTAGCACGACTCCCGCTTTCTCGGACAACTACCGGAGTGACAACACAGGGCAGATCCTGTCGCCATGGCGGTCGAGATAGACTCAGAGAGTAACTCCCACTGCGAGTCCATCACCGATGTGGACTATCTGCCTGACGACCCGGACGGTCACTTCCAGTCTAGAGGATGCAATAGCTATGTCGAGGATAGTTACCTCGACTGCTCCTCTAGTGACTTGAGTTCTCCCGTGATCATGGCGCTTGCAACAGTGCCGAAATATCGGGAACTCATAAAAAAAATGGTTGCCTGTAAAGTCGGTTTTACGGGCGAAGATTTTACGTGACAACGTCTTTTTCTCGGTAGAATATTTATTGATATGAATATAATTAAATTGCACAATAGGAACAAGGAATTGAATGAAAATAAGAATTGCACAAATTTTAACTATAGAAATATATTTTGTTTACTAAAACATTGTACATGTAAACTTAAACTTAACTAATTCCTATTTGAGTGATTTTGTTGAGGATAGGACGATGATAGGAGAAATATGAAATGAAAGGAAGTGTTTCTGCTGTAATGTGTCTTGCGAAAGTCAAGTCTTTTTCCAACGCCAAGAACGTTCGAGAAAGACAAAGACAGAGACACAAGCATGCGCCGATTCAATGCGCCTAATTCTCTAGTGCTGCGCGCGCGGCAGACCGATCATAGTTGAGTGGGAGAGAGACGCAAGGCATTCGGCGGGCCTCTCTCTCGTTCGGTGACTCATCGTAACGTTACCGAGCGTTACACTTTTTCATAAGTGACTCCCAGCCGCAACCTAATTTAAGACGTTGTCACGTCAAAACTAAGGTACATGGTATAAACCCCATATCAATCAACTCTAGTAATAGTGACCATGGAAGTTTAAATCAGTTTATTCCATAATGTTTAAATTTCTAATAGGTAAATTTTTTGACATTAATTTCTTGTTTTATTTCTTTTGCTCCGATTCGGTCCTAAACGAGTCTACTACGACTTCAACTTAACGATCCACTGTAACTCTCCTATTGCACAATAGTAAAGAACATGCCTAATTAAATAAAGATAAATAGCATGGGCTAGCAGGTGATTATTAGTGCTTAATCCGTTTTAGATAGTTTTTAATACAATAAGTATTTATCAATCCAGTAAGGCTATCCAAGATGATAATTTTATGGACACCGTATTAGAAAAGGAGGCACTTCCACTTTCGAACCTCTCTCTTGGCTTGTTTTTTTTTAGATACTGCGCAGTCGCTTAAGTGTAGGTTCATGTTTAGATTCACTGACCTCTATATAAACTTGTATTATAGAGGTCAGTGTTTAGATTAGACTAAACCATAAACGTAGAATATAATAGACAGACAAAGCCTGCGAGACAGAAGAAAACCTCTTATGGAAATCTAGCAAGATAGAAAAAGAAAACTAATCTTTTCGTTTTGTGATCAGTCTTAATTGACAGAGAGACATCCAGTGGCATATGCGATATAAGCTTCAACATTTTATGTAATTATCCAGTACATCGTAGATTATCTAAAGTAAATACAAATTTATTTAACAATGGTCACATGTTCTGTGAGTACCTGTGGAGTCAACCACAAAAATAATCCAGAAAATTGCCCATTTCACAGGTAAATACGTAGAAAGTCGTCATCGTAAAAACGCGTTATTTTTGTTCAAATCAAATCAAATAATTTATTTGATTTATTATACACATAATTATATTTAAAGTGCAGGCTGTGATCGGCCATTTTGGCAAACAAATATAAAAGAATAATTCATAATTAATATAAAATTTACATGACAAGAATAACATTCGTGATAAAAAGTTTAAACAAAGGCAAGAGAAACATGTCAAATCAGATTAATAATAAAAACGTAACATATCAACATCAATAATTAAGAATCATCATATAGTATAATATCAGGCAGCCAAAGGGATGTCAGAGATTTGGATTGAATGTCATTTGAATTGTAAGAATTCGTTAATTGAATAAAATGAGTTACTTGTCAAAACTGTAAATAGTCTTTTTTTAAATATTGGAAGATCATCACACTCTCTAATACAGTTCGAAATTTTATTATAAATTTTTGGCGCCATAGCTAAGACGCTATGTCCATAAAGAGCTGTCTTGTATCGGATATGATCAACAGTATATAGTGTCCATCGGTTGCGAAGACCACGAACCACTTTAAATAAGGTATTGTTTTGCTTGATGAAAAGAGCCAACTCTAATCTAAATATATAAAAGTGAAAACTGATTTAATGACTGACTGACTGACTGACAGACATATCAACGTACAGCCCAAACTACTGGGATTTAAAATCTGAAAATTTTCACCACGCTTCCTTTTATAGTGTAGGTGAGCACTAAGAAAGGGATTTTGGAAATTCCGCCTGTACGGGGGTAAAAAGGGCCCCACAAGTTTGTATGAAACTCCGTCAGTTTTGAAGCTAAGTCGATGAAAATTGGTATCCAGCTACCTGATTAGAAATTATGAATGACGTCTTTCAGGATTTTTGAGAATTTAGTCTTTAAAGAGATAAAAAGTGGAGGCAAAGTTTGTTCGGATCCGTTTCAAATCCATACTCTTTACATATTTGTACTCTCTGATGTCACTTAGTTTGTTATGACATTCAATGTGTCAATCAAAAAATAAATATCATTGCTTGCAAATAGAAGGGTATTATTTTAGAATTTAATAAGAATTGGTGCCGAAATGGATGTATTAACTAAGTTAAAACGTACACGAAGTTCAATTAAAGGCTGCATTAAACAATTCGGCAGCCAGATACAAAACCTACGAGAAATTTCTGACTATGAATTAAAATTAGTAAGTGACCAGCTGGTGACCAGTCACAAATGTACAAAATTACCAAGAATAAATTGGGAAGAGATACGACTACAAATAATGGTATTACTAATAAGATGACCCACACTTGGAAAATGAGATTGTAGAAAAAAATAACCTTCAGGGAACTACAACACGGCTTAATCTAAAACTGCAGAATTTGAATTCAATAGCACGAAACAATTCCATGTATGCAGAAGGGACCGAGGAGCAAAGGTCGGTCAGAACACAAACAAACTTTAGCACATCTAAATTGAACTCAGTACTATTAGACAAGGATGAAACATTCAAAAACATCATTAAATGGTTGGATACTTACTTAAAACTGGAATATCTATATAAGGAAATACACGTTTCTATTATCTTTGAGCCCAGAATTACATCAGAAAACGTATTATATTATATTTATGTGCTCCACGGGATCCTTGTGAGTCAGAATTTGAGGAGTTAGTTAAAATTCAGTTTAAATTATCAACAACTCAAAATTGGACAGATTACTAGAAGATTTATCAAAAGTGTTTGACGAAACTCTTGTTTGCATATCAAACTATAAAGCTCAATAAGAGCTTCTAGAAAATGTGACAGCCGCGACGTATTCCATACGCCATGAACGACAAAATAGGAGGCTATGTAACGAAAACTTTTGATAAAACTTGGAAATTCCTATTAGGTGTCTTATCTATATTCGGGTCCATATTTAGAAAATAAATATCAGTACTTACAAATATAATGGTATTATTTAGAACTAACTAATTTCTAGGGTTCCGTACCCAAACGGTAAAAACGGAACCCTATTACTAAAACTTTGCTGTGTCCGTCTGTCCGTGTGCCTGTCACCAGGCCATCTCAAGAACCGCGATAGCTAGACAACTGAAATTTTCATAAATTATGTATTTTTGTTACCACAATAACAAAAAATACCAATAAAAAAAAGAATATTAAAGGGGGCTCCCATACATCAAACGCGATTTTTGTCCTTTTTTGCTCGATATTAATAATGCCAACAGGTAGGCACTTGAAATATTCACAAAACACTCAGTTATATTTGTAACTTTAACAACAAATAACAGAATGAAAATAAAATGAATATTTAATCCCATACAAAAAAATGACATTATTTTGCCTTTTTTTGCTCGATATTAATAAATGGTAACAGGTAAGCACTATATTAACTAAATGAATGTAGGTACCTACTGTTGTTTACGTAATCAATGGTACGGAAACCTTCGTGCGCGAGTCCGACTCGCACTTGGCCGATTTTTGTATACGGTAGAGAAAAATGTTGGGATTTCGAATAAAATTGGTGAGTGAATTTATTTATTTTTGTACAACCAAGACTACATATACGCCTAATTCCATTACATGCAATATGCATGCAAAACTTAAGGTAGGTTAAAATGGAATAAGTAGGTAAATGAAATATCGAATCTTTTAAACTACACTGTTGTACCTTATGACATTATTAACTATATTAAGCAGTTCGAAAATACTTCCTAAACTGGGCATAGACCCGTATCTCAGGCAGAATAAGGTAACAGGTGTGTTGCAACAACACGAAGCAGCTGACTGGTGGATTAAATCAATATAGACTGGTAAACCATTTGACAAGCTTCCATTTAGTAGGTAATTTGATAAACTTCCATTTAGTAACGATTTTTTTTTTCTAGGTTGCACAGCTTTTGAGGGCCTGGCAAAGTTTGTTCAGTGAAACTGCCTATCGAACGCATCCAAATTATCTTTTTATTAAATTTTCTCCATATTTTAAAAAAGACACTTCTAAAACATGACAATAGAACGAAACTTTGTCTATCGATCATAAAGGGAGAATGACATAGGACTGTCTTTTCCAGAGCTCTACATCGATGCTGGTACTACACCGTCTAGGTCCGTCGTCCACCGTCCGATCTAGGTCTTTTATCCAAACGTAGTATGCAAGCAAATTGTCTTTGTGAAATCGCATTTACAACGCTTATGAATCGAGAAATGGATTTACCTACTTGGTTGGAAATTAAGAATGTGGTTTTTTACACAGGACCACTTCTTCCAGGGCTCTAGGCAGTGTTGATCATATTCGAATAAAGCCTTGCAAGCTGCTTTGAATGGTTTTGTTGTACTACAGCATTAAATCTTCAAATTATATTAGACTTCAAATTTCATGTAAATGCAAACAGATGTGGTGCGATCTTGCTTGGACCACGGTACGTTGAAAGAACCAACACCGGATCCCTTCAAACAATAGCATAATTCGGCCCCATTCATCTAACTATTGTATCAGCATAACGGACCCCGGTATGCCGACAACGACGTACCGGCTCCCACTAAGTACCCAACACCACCTCGCCCGTGATGGGCACCCCCGGCACTGTAGGCAAAGAAAGTGGAGGCAATGGGGTTTAGTCATGACGAAAACTTTGTAACAGATCAAATTCCACGCGCGCGAAGCCGCGGGTATCAGCTAGTTGGTGTATAAATTAACGTTCCGAACACCAAGATACCGAACCCGTAACACTCCATTATTGGACATTCCTCGCCATCATACTAATTACTTCCAGAACTCGGTGCTACTTCGTCGTATTGCTGAGACAAATAATAATCGATTTAAGTCTATCAATCTTTTTAAAGACACTAAATTCAGATTTAAGTGTCAAATAATTGAGGCGCTGAAGAAATAATTGTGCTTACTGTACTAAATACAAGTAGTTAAAACAAGTTTTGGTTTACCAGAACTGCATTGTTATAAAAATAAAAAAAATAAATGTGTAATTATGTTGTTCGTTTTAATGTCACTCAAAATGTTTACTACCATAGAACTTACTGATTATTCAGAGAAAAATCTGTTATTGGCCATAGTCTATAGTTTTATACTAGGCGTAAGTAATTGTTATGTATGTGCTGTTGATTTTCTCAATAAATAAATAAATAAATATTTAATTGTAGAACTGACTGAATGGCTCCTAAACAATAAACTTGTCATGAATATTGAAAAAAGCAAAATCATGGAATTTAGGCAGAGAACTGACCGAACTTTAACTAACCCAATAAAACATAATGGACGCAATATTGAACTAGTCACTACCTTTTAGCCTTTTCATAGATAGCAACTTGAAATGGCAAAGTCACATTGACTTTGAGTGTAAGAAAATTTCTCAGTCCTCTTATAGCCTTTACCAGTTGTCAAAAAAAGTAAGTCTACCTACATTACTCACATCCTATCACGGTTTTGTAGCTTCTAGGTTAAGGTCGCAATATTTTTTTGCGGCAATGCCACAAATTGGGACAAAGTGTTCAGGTCTCAAAAAAAATGTATTCGCGCCATGTGTGGCCTAAAAAGAACTGATAGCTACAGAACATACTTCCAGAATCTAAAAATTCTAACTTTGCCCTGTATGTATATACTAGCTGATACCCGCGGCTTCGCGCGCGTGGTATTTGATCTGTTACAAAGTTTTCGTCATGACTAAACCCCATTGCCTCCATTTTCTTTGCCTACAGTGCCGGGGGTGCCCATCACGGGCGAGGTGGTGTTGGGTACTTAGTGGGAGCCGGTACGTCGTTGTCGGCATACCGGGGTCCGTTATGCTGATACAATAGTTAGATGAATGGGGCCGAATTATGCTATTGTTTGAAGGGATCCGGTGTTGGTTCTTTCAACGTACCGTGGTCCAAGCAAGATCGCACCACATCTGTTTGCATTTACATGAAATTTGAAGTCTAATATAATTTGAAGATTTAATGCTGTAGTACAACAAAACCATTCAAAGCAGCTTGCAAGGCTTTATTCGAATATGATCAACACTGCCTAGAGCCCTGGAAGAAGTGGTCCTGTGTAAAAAAACACATTCTTAATTTCCAACCAAGTAGGTAAATCCATTTCTCGATTCATAAGCGTTGTAAATGCGATTTCACAAAGACAATTTGCTTGCATACTACGTTTGGATAAAAGACCTAGATCGGACGGTGGACGACGGACCTAGACGGTGTAGTACCAGCATCGATGTAGAGCTCTGGAAAAGACAGTCCTATGTCATTCTCCCTTTATGATCGATAGACAAAGTTTCGTTCTATTGTCATGTTTTAGAAGTGTCTTTTTTAAAATATGGAGAAAATTTAATAAAAAGATAATTTGGATGCGTTCGATAGGCAGTTTCACTGAACAAACTTTGCCAGGCCCTCAAAAGCTGTGCAACCTAGAAAAAAAAATCGTTACTAAATGGAAGTTTATCAAATTACCTACTAAATGGAAGCTTGTCAAATGGTTTACCAGTCTATATTGATTTAATCCACCAGTCAGCTGCTTCGTGTTGTTGCAACACACCTGTTACCTTATTCTGCCTGAGATACGGGTTTATGCCCAGTTTAGGAAGTATTTTCGAACTGCTTAATATAGTTAATAATGTCATAAGGTACAACAGTGTAGTTTAAAAGATTCGATATTTCATTTACCTACTTATTCCATTTTAACCTACCTTAAGTTTTGCATGCATATTGCATGTAATGGAATTAGGCGTATATGTAGTCTTGGTTGTACAAAAATAAATAAATTCACTCACCAATTTTATTCGAAATCCCAACATTTTTCTCTACCGTATACAAAAATCGGCCAAGTGCGAGTCGGACTCGCGCACGAAGGTTTCCGTACCATTGATTACGTAAACAACAGTAGGTACCTACATTCATTTAGTTAATATAGTGCTTACCTGTTACCATTTATTAATATCGAGCAAAAAAAGGCAAAATAATGTCATTTTTTTGTATGGGATTAAATATTCATTTTATTTTCATTCTGTTATTTGTTGTTAAAGTTACAAATATAACTGAGTGTTTTGTGAATATTTCAAGTGCCTACCTGTTGGCATTATTAATATCGAGCAAAAAAGGACAAAAATCGCGTTTGATGTATGGGAGCCCCCTTTAATATTAATATTATTTTGTTTTTGGTATTTTTTGTTATTGCCCTAACAAAAATACATAATTTGTGAAAATTTCAGCTGTCTAGCTATCGCGGTTCTTGAGGTACAGCCTGGTGACAGGATGACGGACAGACGGACACAGCAAAGTCTTTAAACATGGAGCAAAAAAGGACAAAAATCGCGTTTAATGTATGGGAGCCCCCTTTAATATTCATTTTTTTTTTTGGTATTTTTTGTTATTGTGGTAACAAAAATATGTCGCAGAGTAAGCAGCGCCATCTAGCAACAGATACAAGAAACCACCTTTTTTATTTTTGTTAATCTGTGGGAGCGAAATGTCAAGTTGTTACTTGGGTGAAATCGACTGGCTGCAAGGCTATGGTTGGTCCAATCATTCGGTTATGTCAAACGTCAGTTTGACACATGACGGATACGTTGGTTTAAACAAATGAGATACGAACATTTACGAACTCACTTCACTTAATTGTTGGCAGCCTTTGCAGCAAGTCGCGCCCACCGCATTTCGTACCCATTTGCATCGTGTCTAATAAAGAGTGATTTGTTAAGATTTTGATTGTTATCGCGTTATTAAAACCTAAGGAAACGATCACCGACTTTATTTTCACGTCCGGCCAATGGACGAAGAACATTCAGACCACGTTTCACCCCGGGATCTTACATCAGAAGTGGGATTGAATCTGCACAGCCCACACGGAAACATGATGAGTCAAGACGATGAAAAATGGCGTATGCTATTGGAACAGCAGAATCGGAACTTCTTAGCGCTGGTGCAAGCTATGAAAACCCCGTCTTGTGACAGTGATATCCGGTTGCCTGAATTTGATCCAGACAAGGGAAATGTGGACGCACGTGCTTGGATCAATACGGCAGACATGTGTGTTCCTGATCAAGAGCTGCAGGGTGCCCCGTTGATGATGGCATTAAGCCGTGCACTAAAGGGACAAGCATCAGCCTGGTTTTCTCAAGTTTCTTACCATGGCATGTGCTGGACCGACTTCAAGGACCTTTTCATCTCAAGGTACGATTGCCCTGAAACAGCAGCGGCTTTTCTAATTAACCTACATGGCACTAAACCAAAAGACGGCGAATGTTTGGCAGCGTATGCTGCCACGCTAATGACGTCGCTCATGTCACAGTGGAAGAATATGACCGTAGAGCAGATAGCCGTATCCGTTACTTTAGCCCACATGTCGCAGTTTGATTCTCGAGTGCAGCGAATGTCGTTCACGCATGACATTAGTAACAGACACCGCCTACAGCAAGAGTTGAAGGCAATATCTTTCTTGAAGAGGAAATCATCTGGTTCGTCTAACGCAGACGCCCCTGAAGCAAAACGACCCCCTGAATCTGTAGTGAAATGCTACAATTGTGGCAAACTGGGACATAAAGCGCCACAATGCCGCCATAGAAGAGATTTTTCAAGACAGACAAGCAGGACTGCGAACTCATCGAATGAAGCCCAACGCACATACAGCCAGAACAAGAGCCTACCAGTGAAGCCAACCATCACCTGTTTCCAGTGCAAGGGAGAAGGCCACTACGCATCGAACTGCCCCGACCGACGAGGCTCCAGTGGAAGCAGCAGAAGTGGAGGCGGAGCAAGCAGTTCGAGTCCGGCGACGGAGAAGCGTGTGGACGTGTGCACTATCGGTGCACCTGTTGGAGTACTACGACACTCTGGTGAGCAGTATGAGTTTTATTATGATTCTGGAGCAGAGTGCTCCCTAATAAAAGAGTCTGTAGCTTCTAAATTTAGTGGCAAAAGAATTAGTAAGATTGTAAATATGATTGGTATTGGTCAGACGTCTGTTAATAGTACAATGCAGATATTATCAACTGTTGAAATTTATAATATTTTGTTAGAGATATTATTTCATGTTTTGCCAGATTCCTACTTGCGTTATAACATTATGATAGGTCGTGAATTACTAGAACAAGGTTTAGCAGTTCATATGACGTCAAACAAGTTAATGTTTGAGCGAGCTATTGTTGTTAATGCATGTGACATTACAAACCCTACTAATTGTGACTTTGACACTCTTGACACAGACGTACCCCCTGAATATAAAGCCGATTTACTTGAAATTCTTAAAGAATTTAAAACGTCGTTTGTTAATGGTATTCCTACTACTAGAGCAAATGTGACACCTATGCAAATACGTCTCAAAGACCCTAGTAAGACTGTTTATAGACGTCCATACCGTCTCAGTCCTGAAGAGCGAAAGGTTGTGCGTGACAGGGTGGATGAGTTGCTCAATGCTGGTATCATCCGACCAAGTTCCTCTCCTAATGCGAGTCCCATACTTCTGGTAAAGAAGAAAGACGGTGATGATCGAAGGTGTACTGACTATCGCGAAATTAATGATAATACCATCCCTGACAGATTCCCCCTTCCCCTTATTTCCGACCAGATAGCCAGACTGCATGGTGGATGCTATTTTACGATCCTCGACATGGCCTCTGGCTTCCACCAGGTCCCCATGCACCCAGATTCAATTGAGACTACGGCATTCATTACTCCTGAGGGCCAGTACGAGTATTTGACTATGCCCTTTGGTCTCCGAAATGCACCATCAGTTTTTCAGCGTGCGGTTATGGAGGCTTTAGGTGACTTGGCAAACTCGTATGTGGTCGTCTATATGGATGACCTACTCATCGTGGCTCATACAGCTCAAGAAGCGCTCGAGAGACTTAGGACTGTTCTCAAAGTTCTAACCGAAAAAGGGTTTTCACTGAAATTCAAAAAATGTTCCTTTCTAAAAACAAAAGTGGAGTACTTAGGGTACGAAGTTAGTCAGGGTGAAATCAGGCCGAATTCCAAAAAGATCGAAGCTCTTACAGCACTTCCCCCACCAGAAACCGTCACCCAGCTACGCCAATTTATTGGCTTAGCTTCTTATTTCCGGCAATTTGTGCCTCAATTCTCCCAAAAAATGGCTCCACTATACGCGCTTACTTCTGGCAATGGTAAACTTCTATGGAAACCTGCTCATGAAGAAGTTAGGCATCTAATTATTCAAGCCCTTACTAATGAACCAGTTTTGACTATCTATGACCCTGAGCGTGAGACTGAGCTGCATACCGATGCAAGTGCAGTTGGATACGGTGCAGTTCTGTTACAAAAGGTAGATGGCAAACTGCACGCTATAGCTTACTATAGCAGACGCACGATGACTGCAGAATCAAGATATCATTCATATGAACTTGAAACTCTCGCAGTCGTCAATGCTGTCAAATATTTTCGTCATTATTTGTATGGCAAAAGGTTCACCGTTGTAACTGATTGCAACTCCCTAAAGGCAGCTCGTACAAAGCTTGATCTGACACCAAGAGTACACCGTTGGTGGGCTTTCTTACAAGCATTTAATTTTGACATTGTGCATAGAGAAGGGAAGAAAATGTGCCATGCGGACTTTTTCTCTCGTAACCCGTTGCCAGTCTCACAACCCAATAATCTCAATAAGATTCCGAACAGACAAGTTAATTTCGCAGAGTTAAGTGACAATTGGTTACTTGCTGAACAAGAGCAAGATCCAGAAATTTCTCAACTGAAATCTGACTTGGCTGACGATAAGTTAAATGAGAATGTGGCCAAAACTTACGAACTAAGATCTAGCATTTTGTACCGGAAAATTCAAAGAAATGGTAAGACTCGATGCTTACCTATTGTACCTAGGTCGCTTCGGTGGTCTATAATTAGTAATGTACACACGGGTTTGATGCACTTGGGATGGGAGAAAACTATGGAGAAGGTTTATGAGCTCTACTGGTTTGAAAATATCGCAAAGTATGTTCGAAAATTTGTTGACAATTGTGTCACTTGTAAAATTTCGAAAGGGCACTCTGGCAAAATCCATGCAGAGCTCCATCCTATCCCAAAGGTAGCAATCCCCTGGCATAACGTACACGTTGATGCAACTGGGAAATTAAGCGGAAAAAATGATAAGAAAGAGTACGTGTTCGTGCTTATCGATGCGTTCACAAAATTTGTACTTCTATTTCACACTCACAACATTGATACCGCGAGCAGCATCAAAGCTATAAAAAATAGTGTTTCGCTATTTGGGGCTCCGTCGAGATTGATTGCAGACCAAGGTCGCTGTTTTGCGAGTCGAGAGTTTCGCGAATTTTGCGATACGACAAACATAAAGCTGCACTTAATCGCGACAGGAAGTTCCCGGGCTAATGGTCAGGTAGAGCGTATTATGAGCACGCTTAAAAGTATGCTCACTGCTGTTGAAACAACAAATCAGTCCTGGCAAGATGCTCTTCCTGAAGTTCAGTTGGCTCTAAATTGTTCTCAACATCGCGTGACAAAATCTAGTCCCCTAGAACTTTTGATAGGTAGGGTCGCTCGTCCCCTTGATATTTTAATGTGTGACGACAATGAACAGACTATTGACTTGGAACAAGTACGTTCCGAAGCCGTAATTAACATGGATAAGAGTGCCGAATATAACAAAACACGTTTTGACAGTACTAAAGCTAAATTTGACAACTTCTTAGTAGGTGACTTTGTTCTGTTGAAGAATGAGGAACGGAATCAAGTTAAGCTTGATCCCAAATATAAAGGCCCGTTTCGGGTTATTGAGGTACTTGAAGGTGACAGATACACTCTAAAAGCATTAACTTCTAACCGAACTTACAAGTATGCACATGACAGACTTAGAAAAATGCCTAATGGTTTTCCATTGATTGATATTGACGATGAAAGTGGTGTAGAGACAAACGAGCAATTATGAAAATTTGATTTGATTTAATGTTTTTTTGATTTTTATGTGATTTCATTGAATGTTTTAATTGGTTTAAAGAACATCGGTCAAATTTCATAGAAGCTGGACCTGACACTCATTATTGATGGGCACTTTTAATTTTGTATGATTTTGTTAGAAAACATCATTGTAAATATGAAAGTGGCAAAATATTTCATCAAAAACTTCACTAATTGGAAATATAAATATTTTTATATTTTTAGGTTAGGATAATATTCAATAATTTTTAAAACATAATACCTAAGGTTTTGAGTTAAATTATGGTTCTTAGACAAGAAGTAGCAGATATCACAGTCCATTAAACAAAATGCGGGTCAAAAGAAATAAACACAGAACAAAATATTGCACAGTACGTATCAAAGAAAACGCAAAGATCGACTGCAAGACAACTCGGACATCGGTAAAGACATCTGTCATTTTAAAAACTGACGTTCCATTACTCGCTTTCAAATGTCATTTGAAACAATAATATTATTTCCCGAATTTAAATGATAAAAACGTAAGTAATATTTTTTAAGTGAAATTATATTGTGCTATTTCTAAATAAGAACGCATAATAAAACTTCAAACACGGTCGGACACGTTCAAAAGCTACAATAATGTTATCCCAACCAAAAAAATAAATTCGGAATATTATTTTATTTCTCAAAAACCACAAGTTCTTTTGATGTATAAATAATTCATAAAATATAATTAAAAATTACTTATTTTTTAAAATACAAGTCATTAATGCCCACGTTCAGGTACGATTTGGCCATCGTTCTTTCTGTTTTCATTGAGAGTATCCGCCGGATGGAGGCGATGAATTTGAGAGTATCCGCCAGTTGGAGGCGATGATTTTGAGGGTATCCGCCGGATGGAGGCGATGAATTTGAGAGTATCCGCCAGTTGGAGGCGATGAATTTGAGAGTATCCGCTGAATAGAGGCGATGAGTTTTGTGTGTGATTGTAAATGAATACAGAAAGTTTGAGTCTAAGTTAATCAATTGGAACATACTTGCTCGGTTGTTTCAAATTAGGTACTTAAATAGTGTTAGTATACCTAGAATGTTGATTAAAATACTAAGTGAATTTTTTTGTGTTTTCTTTTTATTTCTCACTTAGTAAAAGTTCGACAAAAGATTTCTTTGTACTTTTTCCTGCCTTTGTCAGGCCTGGCCGAGGCGATGGACGTTTACTGCGGTTATCGTTTTATTTTCAGATTGCTCACACGAGGACGTGTGATTCGTCAGAATGGCCGTGTCGCAGAGTAAGCAGCGCCATCTAGCAACAGATACAAGAAACCACCTTTTTTATTTTTGTTAATCTGTGGGAGCGAAATGTCAAGTTGTTACTTGGGTGGAATCGACTGGCTGCAAGGCTATGGTTGGTCCAATCATTCGGTTATGTCAAACGTCAGTTTGACACATGACGGATACGTTGGTTTAAACAAATGAGATACGAACATTTACGAACTCACTTCACTTAATTGTTGGCAGCCTTTGCAGCAAGTCGCGCCCACCGCATTTCGTACCCATTTGCATCGTGTCTAATAAAGAGTGATTTGTTAAGATTTTGATTGTTATCGCGTTATTAAAACCTAAGGAAACGATCACCGACTTTATTTTCACGTCCGGCCAATGGACGAAGAACATTCAGACCACGTTTCACCCCGGGATCTTACAAATACATAATTTGTGAAAATTTCAGTTGTCTAGCTATCGCGGTTCTTGAGATGGCCTGGTGACAGGCACACGGACAGACGGACACAGCAAAGTCTTAGTAATAGGGTTCCGTTTTTACCGTTTGGGTACGGAACCCTAGAAATTAGTTAGTTCTAAATAATACCATTATATTTGTAAGTACTGATATTTATTTTCTAAATATGGACCTAAATATAGATAAGACACCCAATAGGAATTTCCAAGTTTTATCAAAAGTTTTCGTTACATAGCCTCCTATTTTGTCGTTCATGGCGTATGGAATACGTCGCGGCTGTCACATTTTCTAGAAGCTCTTATTGAGCTTTATAGTTTGATATGCAAACAAGAGTTTCGTCAAACACTTTTGATAAATCTTCTAGTAATCTGTCCAATTTTGAGTTGTTGATAATTTAAACTGAATTTTAACTAACTCCTCAAATTCTGACTCACAAGGATCCCGTGGAGCACATAAATATAATATAATACGTTTTCTGATGTAATTCTGGGCTCAAAGATAATAGAAACGTGTATTTCCTTATATAGATATTCCAGTTTTAAGTAAGTATCCAACCATTTAATGATGTTTTTGAATGTTTCATCCTTGTCTAATAGTACTGAGTTCAATTTAGATGTGCTAAAGTTTGTTTGTGTTCTGACCGACCTTTGCTCCTCGGTCCCTTCTGCATACATGGAATTGTTTCGTGCTATTGAATTCAAATTCTGCAGTTTTAGATTAAGCCGTGTTGTAGTTCCCTGAAGGTTATTTTTTTCTACAATCTCATTTTCCAAGTGTGGGTCATCTTATTAGTAATACCATTATTTGTAGTCGTATCTCTTCCCAATTTATTCTTGGTAATTTTGTACATTTGTGACTGGTCACCAGCTGGTCACTTACTAATTTTAATTCATAGTCAGAAATTTCTCGTAGGTTTTGTATCTGGCTGCCGAATTGTTTAATGCAGCCTTTAATTGAACTTCGTGTACGTTTTAACTTAGTTAATACATCCATTTCGGCACCAATTCTTATTAAATTCTAAAATAATACCCTTCTATTTGCAAGCAATGATATTTATTTTTTGATTGACACATTGAATGTCATAACAAACTAAGTGACATCAGAGAGTACAAATATGTAAAGAGTATGGATTTGAAACGGATCCGAACAAACTTTGCCTCCACTTTTTATCTCTTTAAAGACTAAATTCTCAAAAATCCTGAAAGACGTCATTCATAATTTCTAATCAGGTAGCTGGATACCAATTTTCATCGACTTGGCTTCAAACTGACGGAGTTTCATACAAACTTGTGGGGCCCTTTTTACCCCCTTACAGGCGGAATTTCCAAAATCCCTTTCTTAGTGCTCACCTACACTATAAAAGGAAGCGTGGTAAAAATTTTCAGATTTTAAATCCCAGTAGTTTGGGCTGTACGTTGATATGTCTGTCAGTCAGTCAGTCAGTCAGTCAGTCAGTCATTAAATCAGTTTTCACTTTTATATATTTAGATTTAAATCCCAGTAGTTTGGGCTGTACGTTGATATGTCTGTCAGTCAGTCAGTCAGTCATTAAATCAGTTTTCACTTTTATATATTTAGATTGGGGAGTGTCGATCTTACTGTTGGCTATATCATAAAGAAGCCCCATATCCAACACAATGCGTCTCTGCTCCAAGGTTAAAAGTTCATGTTCAGAACAGCCGTCTTAGTAGGAATTTAAAGAATTACGGCATCGAAAATTAAGATGGTTAATAAAAATTTTTTGAATTCGCTCCATTCGGTATTTGTATGTGGTATACTGAGGGGACCAGACCGGGCTGGCATATTCCAATATACTTCTCACGTATGCGGAGTATACTAATTTAATCACAGATATTTTTGAGAATGGTTTACACATACGAAGCACAAATCCCAAGTTCTTATATGCTTTCATCGTTACATTGTTGATGTGATCTGAGAGTGTCATTTTTTGATCAAAATGTACGCCCAAGTCTGTTACACTTTGTTTTCTGGTGATTGGTGTCCCATTAAAGTGATAATTTTTGGGCAATCAGCTTCGGCTTTCGCGTAAATGTAATACATTCACATTTAGCTGCATTGACTGTTATGTTATTCCTTTCATAATACTCATATAACCTGTCCAAATCATTTTGCATTAAAAGACAGTTCTGTAACGTATTAATTTTGCAGAATATCTTTTTATCATCAGCATACATGAGAAACCTAGAACCCCTCAAGCATGAACCTATATCATACAGATACGCGTTTTAAAAAAGTGGGCCTAAATGAGAGCCTTGGGGCACGCCTGTAGGGATGTTAACGTAGTTAGAGCGATAACCACCCATTACTACAGTTTGAGAGCGATTTGATAGATACGATTTAACCCACCGAAGTAAATCCCCATGAATTCCAAGTACCTGGAGCTTGTTGAGCAGGATCACGTGATCCACACGATCGAAAGCTTTTTCAAAATCAGTGTAGATCACGTCAACCTGCCCCCCTCGCTCCATATTTTTTAACACAAAATCTGTGAAACATGTTAGGTTAGTGGTAGTGGAGCGCCCCTTCAAAAAGCCATGCTGATGCTCGGGAATCGAACGAGATAAGGTGGGGTATATCTCGCTATATACAATTTTCTCAAGCAGCTTTGCTGGAATGTTTAGTATAGATATCCCTCTGTAATTTTTGACTTCCATTCGAGACCCCTTCTTATGCACAGGCACTACATGAGCGCATTTCCATTTGTGAGGAAAGATACCTTCGCGCAAGGAACGATTAAATATCAATGTGAGCGGGAGTGCTAGTGATTTTGCGCATCGCGACCAAAACTGAGCCGGGAGGCCATCACTACCAGCGCCCTTATTCGTATCTAAGGAGTTTAACGCCCTTTCCTTGTTATGACATATATATCAAAAAAACTCAGGATGCTATAAAAACTAATCCCAAATGTTTTTGGTCTTTTGTAAAAACGCAAAAAAATAGACTTTCAAATTACCCTAGTGTTATGAAATATGAAGACAAAGTTTTAGATAATATGTAATCCATTAAATGATTTTTTTCGTAAAAACTTTAGGGAAACATTAAACAGCTTTTCTAATATCTCTTC
The DNA here is from genome assembly GCA_949315895.1 of Anania crocealis. Lineage (NCBI taxonomy): Eukaryota > Metazoa > Arthropoda > Insecta > Lepidoptera > Crambidae > Anania > Anania crocealis. Next base: position 8,320,263 of record OX438869.1, read on the forward strand.
AGACATAAATGCGTCCCAGGATGTTGTTCACTCGATCGAGGTTACACCGACAGACATACATAAGATCCTAAGCAAGCTGGACATCTCAAAGGGTGCCGGCAGTGATAACATTCCACCTCTTTTTTTCTCGCGGTGCTCTAAAGCATTGGCTGTACCTCGACACCTCCTACGTAAAGTATCGTAACCAACAAAAATGCCATTTTGCGTTTTTACTGAAAAATAGCCCATATACTCGTAGTAGTACTCTATGCATTCAAAGTGGAAAAACACCGAAAAACCGATGTTGAAAAGGATTTCTCAGACGTAAGTAGTTGTAACTTTCGTACGACATCGAAGTAAAATGTTGTCCTTCGCCACAGTTTACGCGGTGTAGTAATACCAACCTAAAACGTCGTAAAGGTTACTTACAACAGTATACGTTGCTTACCGTGCAATAACAAATGTCGTATATGTTACATACAACAATTAACGTGGTTAATTGTGCATAAAAAATATTGTAAGTAATACATACAACATTTTACGTTGTCATTGAAAGAGTAATAGATGTTGTATGTAGTAATTACAATGTTGTACTTCGGAAGTACCTTACATAACTATTATGAACAAAATAAAATAAATGTGAATATAAATAAATGCCAAGTTATTACATTTACTCGTAAAACAAAACCAACACAATTTAATTACAAATTTAATGGTACAAATATTAAGAGGAAGAATGTAATACGTGATTTAGGAGTTCTTTTAGATGAGAAATTTATTTTATCCAATCATATAGACAACATTACTGACAAAGCTTTCAAAAATCTTGGTTTTGTTTTGCGAGAATGTAAACCATTTAATGATATTAAATCGATCCAAACGGTATACTACGCGTACGTTCGTAGCATTTTGGAATATGCATGTCCTGTGTGGAGCCCTAGGTATGCTATCTACAAAGCTCAACTAGAACGAATACAAAAGATATTTGTTAATCATCTAAACTATAGACGTCGCTTAACAGTGTCATCATACGAGGAGAACTGCTATCGGAACGGTATGTTGACCTTAGAACAAAGACGTATAGTTCTCGAAGCAAGCTTGCTTTACGATATAGTTCACAGTCTTGTAGATTGTCCAGAGCTGGTGGCGGGTGTAGCGTACTGTACTCCGGTGCGACGCACGCGTCACACAACATTACTGAGTGTGCCGTCTCGTACTACTAACTATGCTAGCAACGCCCCGCTTTCAAGAATACCGCGGATGTACAATAAGCTGCTAGGTCATATTGACCTTTTTGCCTCATCTAAATCTGTTTTTAAAGCCCATATAGTTGATTTACTACAAGAACAAAACAAACCTGTTAATTTACAAAATTTATCAAATAATTAAACACAAAATAAAATAAAATAAACTTACTAAAATTAAAACTGTATAAATTAAAAATATTGTAATACTGGCTGATGCCCGCGGCTTCGCGCGAGGTAACATAAAACGCAAAATATAAGTGTATTTGAATAAACACTCGGAAACGTACATATTATAGAACTTATGTACATATTATTTACGTGTCGGCTATGATAAGTGTTTCTTGCATAGTCTTTAATAGACATTATGATAGATAAGTAGGAATTAGTAAATTTAAATTTAGAATAGAATAGTTAATTGTAATATTTAAAATTAGGAAACTAACATTAATTATTATAGTCCCTAAGTATGCATGTTTTAATTAGTTACTTCCAGTTACACAAGAACATTTATATACATATGATACCTATATAAACAAAGAATACACCTTCCCTTTTATTAAGTAGTTCCGTTTTCTACATGAGCTTTAAATGCAATTTATTATATGTATTGTTATATAGAACTTTGGTTATTGTTATTTGGGTCCTTGGTTTAATTTAATTTAGTTTAAAGTATTTATTAAATCAGCGAAAGCAGTTCTTGTTTTACCTATATTAGCAATATTATGCGACTTACAAATGGTATGTTATGTGAAACCTAGTAATTGGCCTTATTTCTAGTACAATATTATTCTGTTTACACATTATTATAACGCTGTATGGTTTCTTAATAAAAAAAAAAAAAAAAAAAAAAAAGTTGATGTTCTAAATTCTATCGTATGTTAACTTGCTATATTTTACGTTGCTATTTTTGCTTAAACTTATGTGGTATGTCTAAATTATTATTAAAATCGTGTCTTCCAAAAATAATTTAAATGTATATTTTGACTGCCTGGCATTAGTGACCAATAATCCAATGTCTTAAACGCAGAGAGATCCTAGTAATCAATAAAACTAAGACATGTTACCAATTCGTTTGTTATAAGAATCTCCTTAGCAAATAAGCTAACGGTTCATATAACGAACGAATTAGGAATGAATTTTCTGCCAAAAATGATAGATAGTAGCATTTTAATAATAAATTAGACGTTTGTGACATTGCAACACATCTTAATACCACAAATCTTAAGACACCGTATCCTTTTCCTTATTTATAGTGTCGATTACTTGGATTACGATTGTGATAATGATTATTGCTAAATAACATTAAAAAATAAAATTTACTAGCGTTCCATATTTCACTGCAACTCTCACCAGCATATATTTTTGCTGCTCTACTCATCGTATACAAAAATTACTGTCAGATCTTTCCAACAATACTCTTAAACGTCGTCAAACAAGGAAATATAATTGTTATTTAAATAAATCGTTTTTGTAAATGGATAGATGATAAGAGAAAGTCTTTAGATAATTTAAAAATATATAATATGTCCAGAAAAGAAAAATAACATCCAAATGGAAGGATGGACCCCGCCCATGTTGCTGCCGATAGAAATGTTTCAAAAATTAAGCGCAGAAATTAGAAAGAAGTGCTGAAGCACTGTTTTTCTATTTATCTAGTTAACAAATTATATCTTGATGGAGATCTAACTTTTCATAAAATATTTTAAATGTATAAAGTGTGGCTTCAGTCACATAGTAAGAAAACAAAAGGTAAACGGAACATCAATATCGCGATATTGATAATGAAATCTTTAAGCTCAGTTTGTTGTCCCTAAAAAGATTAATGCAATCAGTGTCACATTTTTAAGAATATGTCTAGTTAGTTTAACTGAACAAGCAATTGCGGATCATAAAAATCATTTCTTAACTAGTAGTTATTTCAACAACTCATGAAATCGGACAAAACTAAAAGCTTATCTTCTGAAGGTAAGGATACCGATGTTTATTTGGTTTTCAAATGAATCATTATGCACCTCACGGCCAACTAAGTATTTTATATTACAAGCAAAAGTTGTCGGTTTTTTTTACGTTGTCCATCCTTTTTTTGGAAGTCGGTTGAAAAGGGCTAATATTTGGTACTAAAAATAAGCTAGATGTGATTTCTGCGAGGTATCAAGCAGTCTTTCTGATTTTAGATTAAGAAATACATGACAAGGGTTCCAGAGAATTGAGGTTTTAGTATTTTAGGTCTATATTGCTCAGAAACTTAATTTTACTATAATTCAAGCAGAATGGGACAACGTTTACGCTGTAATAGAACGTTTGTCACGGAATAACCTTATGTTTACACCTCTGAAGTGTTTGAGCTTGGTAAAATGGGCTAGATGGGATGGAAAGCCACACAACGTCATTGAAATGAAGCATATTTATTTCTTTATCTATAAACAACTATTAAACGGGCACATTGTACAAAAAAAAAGAGTCAGTCGTGTAGACCAATATAAAAGAAGATCGGTCTAAGTAGAAAATCCTTCTTAATTCGTACTATTGACAAACAGTATTTCTGACTATTGGCCATTAACAATAACAATATCAATAACATTAACAATATCCAAAAACGCCAAAGAAATAGCATTGCGAGATTGTGTCCTCTCTATCCTTACCAGTTACTTTACACAAAGGCAAAATTTGATGACCTAACAAGTTTCTTAGACATGGCGCTATTCCTACCTCATTTGTTTCCAGTCAAATTATAATTTGTTTCATTGAGTATTCTATTTTATTTGTTTCTACAGAAGAGTGAATTAGGTTTTTATGTGTCTAGACTCTAGATACTAGAAATTTCATCAGCTAGCAATAGAAGATATTAACCGTTTGTACATACTTGTGAGAGTGTGCATTTTCTATATTTTTTTATGAAAAATCAATTCTAAAATATCTAAAGTAATGTTTTTACTATTACAAAGTGAAAAAATTCGACTTTAATAATTTTTTTTTATTTTCCAACCTACAATTAGCTCATACGCAATAATATACACTCAAATTTTTAATCAAAGTATATAGTAATTGTCACATACAGGGTAATAAGGCTTACATATTTCACTATATAATGTTGTAACTATCATATACAACATAGCAGGTAATCTTCATTTCGTAGTTAAGTATGGCAAGTATGAGATACAACAACTGAATATATCTAGATTCCGCAGAATAATGTTGTAAGTATGAGATACAATTACTAGGACAGCCTTTGTTTCGCCGTAAAGTGTTGTAAGAACCATATCTCTGAAAATACGTATCTTTCAACATAGTCAAGCCAAAATGCGTCAAAACGTCATTCTGCCAGGCTCATGAAAATTACTTCGGCTGCGTGAAGTTTCATTAAATAAGTTATGACTTTAACATACAAATCGTAAAAATATAGAAAACAAATATTATTATATTTATTGAAATAAATCATTCTCGACCTTTGTAAAATGAGTATGTGATTCGTGCGTTTGCTAAACGTACGGACAGTCGCATGCGCATCTGACAGCTCCTTGTCATTGACAGATCAATAACCAAAACAACGAAACTCGATTATTATTGAAGTGAAATTAAATGAGTTTTAATAATGAAACAATGAATGTATTAACTAAACGTGAGTATTTAGAGATTAGTGCGCAGCTCAGAAATCACAACGTGACAATACTATAAATTAAACTCATATTCCAAATTTCATAAAAAATGGACCAGAAATGCAGTATTTAGGATAGTTTGAACCTTTAAAACACTCTCCTGTAAAATTGCAGTTTTTGGGATACGATACTTTACGTAGGAGGCATCGACCTATTGCTTTAATTTTCAATAGATGTCTACGTGAGGGTTGCCTTCCTGATATCTGGAAAATTGCACATGTGGTGCCCGTTCACAAAAAAGGTTCTACCTCTTCCGTCTTGAACTATCGCCCTATATCAATACTCAATGTGTTAAGTAAGTCGCTTGAAAGAGTGGTACATAACCATGTTTATCCTTTCGTATGTGCAATGATTCCGATTGAGCAGCATGGTTTCTTTAAGAATCGTTCAACTCTGACCAACTTGGCAATCTTTTCTGAGGATGTTCTGCATGGTATGGACAAAGGTCATCAAATTGATGTGATTTACACGGACTTTGAAAAGGCCTTCGATCGTGTTGATCATATCACACTTATCAGAATGCTTTTTGAGTTGGGTATACGGAGTAACCTCCTTAGATGGTTTGAGTCATATCTACGTAACAGATGTCAAGCTGTGGTGGTTGGGGGATATCGTTCAGATTATGCAAATGTCTTGTCAGGCGTTCCTCAAGGATCAATACTGGGCCCGCTGTTATATGCTTGCTATTTATACGACATAAATAAATGTTTTAAGTATTCCAAATTTTTAATGTAGGTATGCTGATGATACAAAAATATATTTAAAGGTAAAAGATATTCAAGATTGCATCTGCTTACAAGAGGATTTGAATAGACTTAGTTTATTCTTCAACGATAATAGAATAAGCATTAATGTCGATAAATGCTCCTTCTTATCGTTCACTCGCAAAAGAAATCCCACTTTATACAACTATAGTATTGATAATCTTACTATCAAACAATCATCAACGGTAAAAGATTTGGGCGTGCTACTGGATTCAAAATTGACTTTTGCGGAACATCTTGAGGCTGTGTTATCTCGAGCTTTCCGTAATCTTGGTTTCATTTTGAGGGTAAGTAGACCCTTTTCTGATGTAAGTTGTTTAAAGTACCTTTACTTTACATATGTCCGAAGTGTTTTGGAGTACTGTAGCAGTATTTGGAATCCACAATATAATACATACAAAAATAAGTTAGAAAAAATTCAACAAAAATTCTTTAAGCATCTGGGTTACCGCAGTCAGCAGAGGTACTCTGATTATAAAAGCGCATGTGAAACCTTTAATATTATGTCACTGAAAGATCGCCGCTGTCTTTTAGACATGACCTTTTTGCATAAAATCTGCAACAATAAAATAGATAGTCCTGAGCTCACTTCTAGAATACTTATGATCGGTGCTCCGCGCACTAGAACCAGACACACTAAGCTTTTTGTCAGTTCGTTGACACACAGTAGGTATGCTCATAATTCGATTGTATCTAGAATGCACCGTACGTATAACAAGAGAATGACCTCAATCGATTTATTTTGCACTACTAAACATTCGTTTAGGAGGGAGATCCAAAAATTATTAACGAGTTAAGGATACCCACTTTCACCCGAACGCACTCACACACACACACACACACACACACACACACACACACACACACACACACACACACACACACACACACACACACACATTTATTTAGATTTTAACTTTTTGGCCCTTTGACTGTATCATGTTCCAGTAATAAATTGGAAATCCGTAATTGGCTGTAAGTACGATCTGTATAAGTGTTTTGTATTAGTTTTTTTAAGAGCTGTGGATTTTGTTGGAATATAAAATAAATATAAAATAAAAAAAATCCACTCGCGATATATCAATCTGAATATTAGATACTACATCGTTACATACTGGCTGTACCAGTACGGGGGTATTAATATTACTATTACTAGGCTCGCCAAATACACTCTGAAATAATGTACTAAAAGCTTTACACTTATTTTCCCCATCCGTGTACTCAACACCGTCTAAATATAGTTTTTTAGGATAGGCGGATCCACCGCGCACAGCTTTTACGAATGTCCAAAATGTTTTTGGGTGGTATTTAATATTATTTTCACAATTGGAGGTAAATCTCTTGAAACATTCACGCTGTATTCGGCGTTCCCTAGACCGTAATAACGCAAACTCATCGTAATCCAGACTGTTACCATACCTCTTCCATCGCGAGTGAGCTTTGGTTTTTTCTTTAATTATGTTTATCCCTCAACCCCCAGGAGGCACGCGCGTGCCGCGATAACAATTGATTTCAATTGTGTCTGGAATAACTCACGATCGAGGGATTAACGAAGGCGAGTACCACCTGGGATACGATCGCCTACGATACTTACAACAGAAAGGAATGTACAAGTAAGAATAAGAAAGAAATAATAAGAAATATTTATTGAGTCCAAAAAGTACAAAGTTACAGGCTTAGTTACTGTTATAGTACAACAATATCATGACATAATATTTGCTTAAAATTATTAAAATACATAATCATATTTTACTTATACCTATACTATGTCAATGAAATAACGCAAAACCCCCCAAGCGGTAGCTCAGCCCACGAAACCGAACAATTTGAACCCTCATACAAACTGATCAGCTGACCGAGTCAACTTGCACGAAAATCCCAATTTTATTCCCGGCATATTGGGACTGCTCTAAAACAAAACCTGCTCAGCTTCACGGGCCAAGCCACCACCCAAGAGCTAGGCTCCGCGCCACTTCACTAACAAGTTTCATAACTTATTACTATTAATATACAACAGTAGCACTGGACTCCACACTGGGATTTCCTGTGTTGTGGAGACCAGTCTTCCCATTTTAATTAAATCAATCTTTATTTTTATACATTTTTAATGCTTATTTACATGTTTACATACAGATTCACAAAATTAATTCTTAAAGTAAGTACGCAGTTCGTAACTTTGCAAAATTTGCGTCCTAGGGTAAGAAGTTTATAGGCTGTACTTATTAGAAGAGTGAACCAACTAGTATTGAAATAATAGCATAAAGCAACAAGAGCAATAAAAAAAAAGGTAAAGGAATTTTATACTGTTTTCAAGTTCACGCAAATATTTATGATATCGTACATTTTATCGACAGCCTCGTCAATAGTGCCCGTACACAAAAGAGATTGCCAGTCCTGATTAAGAAAAAAACTGTTTAAATTGTCGTAACAAGCTTTTTTAAAATTTCGCCTTTGCGTCGATGCCTTCCTTAAAGGGGCGATACTCAGATCCAAGATGGTGAAATTAAATGATGGATGAGCACGGTCCTCCTTCAGGAACGGCATGGACATTGGAGTCAAATTCAAAGGGAGATTAGAAAATACTAAATCTAATGTGTTACCAGCGTAATTAGTTAAAACGTTATATTGAGTTAATCCGAAAAATGTAAAAGCTTCTATCATTTGCGCGCCGGCTTCCTGAACTTCTATTGACCCACTTTTTAAGACAGAGTATCCGTTCATATTCCAGGAAAAGCACGTCAAATTAAAATCGCCTATTACCACAAAGTTGTATTTAGGACAAAGCTCGGCTATATTCTTGAACATTTCATTCGTAGTGTTTAAATCGGAGGGCATTTGTCGCTGAGTTGGGGGTATATAAGCTATAAGAAAATGTATGTCGGAACTTGAAGCGCAGGCTCGCCCCGGTATGGTAACGCATAACAGCTCTGTGGGTGAGCAGGAACCAAGGTCACGAGAAATTGCACCCAGCGAGCGCCGCGTCAACATCAATACCCCACCACCTGTACTTTTCCCGCTACCACTTAAATTACGATCAGCCCTAAATACGTCGTATCTATCATCGCAAAGTTCTCCATCAAAAATTCCGCTGTGTAGCCAGGTCTCCGTCAATATTATGATGTCATAGTCATTAGACAAAATGCTAAGTCGTAGCTCAACACATTTAGTCCTGAGACCACGAACGTTCTGATAATAAATGTTTAAATTATTGTTTGCCATTGCGAAATATTATACATTTTACGTTTATGTAGGTACATCGGTTATCTAAAGCATTCGATGCTAATCAAATATTTATTCGAGTGAGGGTGCCTTTTATGCTCACAAAGCGTAAGTATAATAATTGTGCCCGAAAGAACGTATTGAACTGAGATTAACACATCCGACTCGAACACGATGTTTCTACGCTTAACCTTACACACACTCACAAAAACACCACACTCTATTACACAGACAGGAATATATGTATTATAATGTAAGTTACGGAAACCATGGCTATCACAGCAGTCAAATTTAGGTCCCAGTGAATCATACAAAGATATCATTCGCAAATCACGATGTCCGCTCTGGGCAGAAATAAGAGGTAATGTTGATAATTTATCTAGCAGGTAGAACGCAAACAAAGTAATAGGATGGTATCGACATAATTTAAAACATAGAGCAAACTCGAGTACAACACATTCCCCAAAATAGTGTGTACACGTGATACCGTTGCGTCGGTAAGTGTAAATAGTATTGTAAAGTTATTAAATTGTGCGGATAAAATAATATACTACAAAACAATCTGTGTAATATGTACGACTGAGTCATTTTATAAAAATCCATCTCGGTATGAAAGTTAATAATTAATGGGTATAAACAAGAAATAATTGTGCTTTTCACATAACAAAAAGTAATGAAACACAATACAGAATGCATAAAACATTTTAAGTAAAATTTAATTAATATTAGAGATATTATAATATTACTGCAAACGAGTGTTGTGAAATAATATAAGTATTGCACATGCATTGTGCGCGCGCGCGTTATTACAGAGTCGCAAGTCATTCTAGCTAATGAGCAACAATTGTATAGAAACAAAGAATAATTGTTAACAGATAAACAACTCCAACAAGACTCGAAGTGACAATTTGACACGATAAATAATTCCAGTGTAACAGGAATATCCAAATAAAAATACAACATATAAAATGCATCATAGATATTGAAAGTAATACTATACCACGTAAGTATAATCTGATTAAAGTAAACAATATTTTCTAAAAGAGATTTTAGGTTAATGTTTACATCAGTAAGTATACTTAATCTAAAAGTTATTAAACGTTGTTAAGCCATTTTTACAAGATCTTCCTCGCTGTTTATCGGTATGGCCGGAGTAAGGTCGTTCTTTCTCGTGTAAATTCTTCCGTTTTTTACCCATACAAATTGGTACTGTTTAGTTTTAGCTATTTCCTTGCATTTTCTCAATAGTTGTTTGTTTGAGTAAGTGAGATGCTCATTAATGTAAATTGGGCAAGAGCTTTCCGTGAAACCTAGATTCTGCGTCGTCAAGCGGGTTTTGCGGGCGCTAGAGAGAATGTCATCCTTAAGCAATCGTGTCTTCATTTTCACAATAATGACCCTTGGTCGGCCACTTATTTATATAGCCGTACAATCATCAGCAAACAAAATCATCGGGTTGGTGATACATTTAGCAATATCATTAATATATCGCACGTCCTCTAAAAGACTGTCACAACACAAAAAAACGTGTTTCGAGAAAAAGCGGTTTTAAGTTTTTTTTTAACTTCGTGACAATCTTATCATCACTCGGTAGAGAGATTTTTTTAATCGTTTTATATTTATTTTATAGAAAATTAATTAAGCTCACTTCAGAAAATTTTAGGTGGGAAAAAGGTTGCAAAAATATGGGTTTTTCCTTAAATTTATGAAAAATGGCCCTTAATATGTCACTTTTTTGGATAAGGGTGTTGTACTTTATGAAATAATACAATATATGTAAATGAAATTATTTATTATTATAACTCTAGATAATCAACTCAAATAAACAATTAACGACCATTTGGATCAGCGATAGTAAACGCTGCTTCTGAGCCATGGGTCGCGGGTTCGATCCCCGCACAGTGCAAATATTTGTGTGCATGAACATGTCTGTTTGTACTGGTCTGGGTGTTTTCTATGTATTATAAGTATGTATTTACAAAAACAAAAAAGTATTTATGTAAAGTTTATCGGTTGTCTAGTACCCCATACGATAGGGTACTTAATAGTAGCTTAATTTGGGACTAGATGGCTCTGTGTGGCCCAGTGAGGCATGTCTTAATATTTATTTTAAAAAAAAACATGGTAAATGCTTAAAACATAACAAATATAATCAACTTTATATTTATAATTCTAATAGGAACATAAAAAATGGATGTGGAAGTACTGGATGAGGCACTAGTCGACTTGAAGGTAGGATCCTTCACAGAATCATCATCGTCTTCTGAAAAGGGCTCGCAAGCGCCAGTGATATGTTAAGATTTATTTGCAGGAGTATTGTAACTGCAATGTGCATTCGGTTCAGGATCTTGTGAAGATTCAGAATTGTCAACTGGTTTCTCTGAAATAAGCAACAAAAAGCGGGGTCTAAAAAGACAGATAACAGGTTTAAAACAATTATTAACAACAAACTTACCCAAACATTCGTTTAAATTTTCTACAAATAAAAATTCTGTTAATACTATGTTGCTTAGTAAAAATCAGTTAAAGCTCACTAACTATATAATTCAATCATTATAATAATCAGTTACTATAGGGGGTGAGTTTTTAATGAGCATCCAAATTTTTAAACAGTACTGATGAGTCACCTTATGGTAAGTAAACAAAAAAATATTTTATCCAACTTACCTACGCAATTTTGATCACACTCAATATTCATGGAATCCTTAATTCCTGTAGCCATAACTTCATTTTCTACAACAAAAGAAAACCATTTTGTCATGCAATAGGTACTTGTTTATGTTATTTATGAAGTACAAAAATGTATCAAAGCTCACTTACAAAATAGACCAGTTATTATGTTAGTTAGTATAACTAAACAAAAACATGTTTTCTCCAACTTACCTACACAATTGTCATCACAATTTCCTTTATTTTCAAGATCACGAGAACTTATTAATTGTAGTAACTTTATAGCTCGGCTTTTCTTTAATTAGCTACTCATCTTTAAATTCTAAAACATTATTTAACCAAGAAATGGTAATGTCTGACAATAACACTTTGTAATTAATCCCTCAACCCCCAGGAGGCACTCGGGTGCTACGATAACAATTGATTTCAATTGTGTCTGGAATAACTCACGATCGAGGGATACAGTAAAACTAAAAGAAGTTTGAATACAAAACGGCCATAACCTACAATATTACATAATACCAAGCACCTATAACTTAAAACTTTTAAAACTGGAATGGATAAAACAGGCATAACCTATTTTGTGACTTATTTTATAATTAGTTTCCACAAATTTTTGCTACATAATAAGAAAAAAGTGACACAACCTAAAATGCACCTGTTTTGTCGACAAAAAATACACAAATAACTATATTTTTTAGTAAAATATCGCCATAAACTGTAATGTAACACCTTTTTGGATAAAATTTTGAACTTTTAATAAATCATCAATGAACTAAACTGTAGTATAACGTTTTATGACAGTTTTACACTCTTTATATTTATGCAATTTGAATTAAACTTACCCAAAAAATAGCCCCAAGACAGGTTATGACAGTTTTCACGAGCACTAATACACGTCCACACTTCGTAAGTATCGATACGGCTCTGTTCGTGAGTGAGTCATGCAAATTCCTGCTCCCGTGAAAACTGACACTTGCGCCATCTAGTATCTTGTTTTCATACTACATATACGGCTGTTTTTTCCATAAATAGAAAATCGAAAACGGAATGAAACTACATTCATAACTAAAAACACACTTTTTCTGTGTTATGACAGTCTTTTAGAGGACGTGCGATATATCAAGAAGAGAAGCGGTCCCAATACACTTCCTTGTGGAACTCCCGACGTGACTTCCCTTGGGGTTGATCGAAAATAGGTTTCCTGTTTCGTTTTAGGACATATTCTACTTAAGCATGTAATCTGTGCTCTATCGGTTAAGTAAGATCTAATTAGATCCAGAGTATTGCCTCTAACCTCTAAAGTTTGCTTAGAAGGGTTTGATGGTCCACGAAATCAAACGCTTTTGACAAATCCATAAAAAATGCGTAAACTGGCTGTCTTGTGTCGACTCTAGGGTAAACAAAACGTAAAAGCTCGTATACTGCCAGATTAATCGATATATTTTTACGGAATCCCTTTTGTTCATGCGCTAAGAGTGAATGGCCCTCAAAGTAGTTGTAGGGCACATTTAACTGCCCACTATTAAAGTGTAAGAAGTGAGGGCGGTTATGCCGCAAAGTAGGTGCATAATCTCGAGATAAAAACAGTGTGTTTGACAGTAAACATTATTTTCCAAACGACGAACCGCAATTATTATCGATAGTCTAAAAATGTTAAAGGTACGTCACTAGTTAAGACACACATTGACAAATCAAAACTGGTCACGCATTATCGTTGGGCTGTCAGTCGATCTACTTGTATCCTAAATCAATGGATTAGACTGTACCTGTAGTGAGTTTTTGGCGGGAGTTCGTGAGATACGTTTGGAGTCCGTTTATTTTATCGAATTTTTATTGTTTATAGTGATTTTTGGGTCGTAAAAGTGGTGTTATTTTGCGAAACAAAGTGTCGTGCGAGTGAACAATACACAGTTCGGTGAAATAACATGGTGTATGGGTCGTAAACAAGAAAAGTGGACCGTGAATTTTGCGCGGGAACGCCAACAGTTCACCTCTTTCTTGGGGACTTCTCTACATTCCTTCAATCTTTTGTCTCTCTCCAAAAACTCCATCGAAGCATTAAAACGTCTAACATCAACGTTTTAATGCAAAATAAACACAATAATACTAACGAATTGGCTGTATGGACAAGTATCTGAGGCCGTTAAACTTTAAAAAAAAACATGTACCTGTAGTCAGTCAGCTGATACGGGCGGGAGTTCGTAAGATACGTTTGGAGTCCGTTTATTTTATCGAATTTTTATTGTTTATAGTGATTTTTGGGTCGTAAAAGTGGTGTTATTTTGCGAAACAAAGTGTCGTGCGAGTGAACAATACACAGTTTGGTGAAATAAGATGGTGTATGGGTCGTAAACAAGAAAAGTGGACCGTGAATTTTGCGCGGGAACGCCAACAGTTCACCTCTTTCTTGGGGACTTCTCTACATTCCTTCAATCTTTTGTCTCTCTCCAAAAACTCCATCGAAGCATTAAAACGTCTAACATCAACGTTTTAATGCAAAAATAAAGAAAATATTACTAAAGAATTGGCTGTATGGGCATAGTTCCCTTTGCCTACCCAGAATGGGTGAAGAAAACAACAACAACAACAATCAGCTGATACGTAGTATCCTCTTAGTAGTCTGTGGTCAGCTGCTGACATGTAAAATTTACGTCATGAAGTAACTTGTAACAAATAATTGATGCGAAAATTACAAAATGTCCATAATAATAATAATGATGATGAATGATTGATGAGGCACGTAATATATAATAATTCACGTTAATTATAAACATGCAGCAGACTGTAATAGCTTAGAGTTAAGTTTACAAAACTTTATTGTCACAAACTTTAGCATTCGTCTAATTTATGCAACTAAAACAGCTGCCTTATCTTTGTTTCAGTGAAACTTGTGCTTGATTAGAGGTAACGTTTCTGTCTGTACCTGAATAGCGACCACTGCGATCAGTCGTGTTCATGCGCTTGTATCAAGTGCTGGTTAATAATATTAAAACCATGTCTTCAAAATATTTACCATTGTTTTTGGAAGGAGAAGTAGTCCAAGGCTTTGGGAGAGGTTCAAAGGATCTAGGTTGCCCTACAGGTATTTTTTTTTAGCTTTTAAATATTAAAATTTTATTAATACATCCAAAATTACATTATTTTCCAAAAAAGTTAAGTTTTTAAAGGTAGTTAATAAATTAAAATCTATACACATGATTTAAAATAAATTAGTTTGAAGCAATATTATAATATCTATCTGTATGTGTGAACTATGTAAATTAAAAAAGTAACAGCCTATAATCATCCCACTGAAGGGAAAAGGCCTCCATCATTGAATTCAAGTTACCACTGCAATGATGGCAACTGGCATAATCACCAAGCTTGCCAAATGCGGGTTGTTGATCACAAATCCGAGCAACGTTAGAATATTCGAAACTATTAGTTGCCCGACTCGGGGATCGAACCTGGGACCCGGGATCTTGGCCCGGTATTTAAACCACTAGACCAACGGGGCGTTAAAATATGATAACACTATAATGTAAATTATAATGTTATCATATTTTAAAAATTGTGAGACAATATTAGTGAACAAAATCAATCAATTGGCAATAGTCAAGTTTAATGAAATTTTCATTCATTTAAATAAGCATTGGTCAAAAAATATTTCTCTTCCCTTCAACAGATGATCAATAGCGGCTTAATCAACATTTTTCATTTTCATTTCATTTCATTTATTCAAAACACCTAATAATTGACATGATTTTGGTGAATAGTATTTTAAATCCTGTTAGGTTTCTCTAGATACTATCAGTCTTCATATTAAAAGTAATTAAAGCATCAGGAAATTCAACCAACAGTTCTTATATAATTCTATACACGTAGGTATAGACATAAAATAATGTTAGCTAAATTGTTTCCGAGCGAGCATGCACTGAGATAATTAAAATTTTATAATTTATTTATTATATAATTTGGTTTAATGACATTATCATCCATAGAATGTGACATGGATTGAACTAGTAGTATGTACACAACCGATTGCATTCTTCATTTGCATTTTTATTAATCTAATACCGTAAACATGAATGACTTGATAACTTAAAAATAATAGTAATAAAGAGGTTTTATGTAAACATAACCTTGTCTTAAATTTGTAATAAGAAAAAAGTGCAATAATAATATATTTATTAGTTCTTACCAGTAATGTCATTACCTTTATATTATGTATATGTAAAAATTCTGCTGTTAGCTGTAAAATATACCTAGTATGTATGACAAAATTGGTTTTATGAAACCTTACTAATCCTCCTCAAATAAAGGATAACGATTTACATTAATCTTTACGACTGTGGATTTTTTTAATGTTGATAATTAGTTAGATAAGAAGAATAGATGATTTTTGATCTGAGTTGTTAGGCAGGTTCTTAACAACACCATTATCTATTGGTTTTATGTATAATAAGCAGGTATTTAATTCAATGCAAATAACCTTGATCAGAATTCAGTCTTAACTAAACTGTGTTTTCTAATATGAGCTGAAGTAGGTTGATAATGATATCATATTATGATGAAATACTTTTTAGCTTGACTCATTACTAGTGCATTGACATTAATTTATCAGAAAAGCATGTACAGTATGTACTTAAACACTTTTTGGTTTTACAAACCTTATGTCATTTTTTTAAGAATCAACATTATTCAGAAGTGTATACATACTCCCTATGATACATACCCATCATTGCTGTGGTAACTTGAATACAATGATGGAGGCTTTTTCCCTGCAGTGGGATAGTTATAAGCTTTTACTAGGACTACTAGTATACATACTTTTGCAGCTGACTGTACCTACTAGAGTTAAATATTTTTTTATTTATTCTCAATAAGTAAAATATCATGTTTAGCAACATTTTATTCTAATTGCCATCTCTAAGGAAGATATAAAAAGATGGTAAAATATAAATTTCTATATTAATAAAAGAATGTACAATAAATACTTTTTCTTTAATGTTATAATGGCAATAAGAATTTTCTGAATGGATTGCCAAATAAATTAATAGTACCAGGTCCTTCAAGATTTTTTAATTTTTACAGCATATTAATTCACATAAGTTTCCTTTCTATACAGTTTGTAAACTAACTATAAAAGTGATATTGAAAGGAGAATAAATGCTGGTAACAGAGTGAATGGTGCGCTGCACGCCTTTGTGAATAGCCAGAAGATTTCTATGAAAGCTCGTCTGGCTGTGCATAGAGGGGTGTTGGTTCCAACACTCATGTACGGAAGTGAAAGTTGGGTATGGCAGAAAAAGCATGAAAGTAGAATAAATGCAGTAGAAATGAGAGCGCTAAGAAGTATGTTAGGAGTGAAATTGAGTGACAGGATAAGAAATAGTGTGATAAGAGAACGTTGTGGTGTGAAAGAAGATATTGTCACAAGGATTGAGAAAGGGATGCTTAGATGGTTTGGGCATGTAGAGAGGATGAATGAGAGAAGAATGACTAGACAGATCTACAAGACGAGTGTGAAAGGGAACGTTGGAAGAGGAAGGCCTAGACGAACTTATCACGATCAAATCGGGGATGTTCTGAAGAAAGGTCAGGTCAAGAGTACTCTAAACCGACGAGCATGCATGAAAAGATTGATGAATGTGGAAGAAGCGAAAGATGTATGCCAGGATCGTAGTAAGTGGAAGGCCTTGGTCTCTGCCTACCCCGTTGGGAAGGAGGCGTGATAATATGTATATATGTATGTATTGTAAACTATATCATCATCATCACCAGCCTATAATAGTCAACTGCTCATCAAAAGAAGGAATTTGCCATAATTGCCGCGCTTGGCAGGCGGGTTGGCGATCGCACTTTGGCCAGTGGTGTAGAGAAGACGTTGATGCCCGTCTTTTTCTGGCAGCACTCCTTTTGTCGCCTTTCACGGCACCCATGGGAAAAGAAGGGGTGGTGCTATTCTTTTAATATGCACTACATGACACACTGTAAACTGCATTAAACTTTAATTGTTAGTAGTATACTCGTATAAAGTAAGTACATTGAAGTACTCTTGTGCAAGTATTTGTTAAATATAAACAAAATGTTCGCTATACTAACCGAGTAATGATAACCCAATTATCATACTCAGATACCAACTAGTTGCTTAAAGCCATGTATGTAAATATAATTGCGAAAAAATATTTTATTTATTAGGCACAATTAAAATTGTAAGTAATGATAATACGACTTATTATGTACCTACTTACAATCTAACAGTGTAATCGTAAGTCGTAAGGCAATAGAAAAAGCACTTATGCCTATAAATGTTTCATTGATTAAAACATAAAGTCTTAGCCATAACGTGATAAAAATTTACTCGTAAATTTTACGCTAAAAAGGTATGCAAGTAATCACATAGAACAAACATTGACGTTAGAATTTATGACCGACGCGTTCAAATATAAAGCGAACTCCAACTCTTACTAGAGACTTATTCACACAACTTGCGCCAAAAATCTGTTTTACCATCCTAGTATTGAGAATCACAAAAAAAATTAAGCTAAAATTACTTTTTAAAAATCGTACTTACACGTATTACGAAACAATGAATAAACAATGATATTTAAATCCAAAAAAGCTTGTGTGCTTCAAGCTGGAATCCTCATATTTGAAATCTCAATAAAAACGAAATTTGACAATGATAAAAAACAGTCCTGAAATAATCATATGTAGTAGTCAAGTAAAAAAATAGTCGCATTTTAGTTTCGGCGTTATAGCTATAGGTTAGTGAGGATTGTGGCTTGAACGTCAAGCTGTAATCCTCACATCTGGTGCAAGCAAACGGTAAAGTCTATCGAATTGGTTTAGGTTCCAAAAAATAGTCATGAAATAGTCTTAACGACATGCCAAATCTCAGAAATAGTCCATAAGAGATTCCAGAGATATAAAGGTACCTCTGGTGAGGATTAAGCTTGAACATTTGAAAATTTCAAATTTCTCCGAAACGCCTACGATTTTTGGTTTCAAGTTTGTGCCAAAAAATAGTCACGAAAATATAGTCGTATGAAGCGAAAATAAATTTGAGCTGATTTAATTTAAAAATATAAAGTTTTTTATTTTCCCTACATTTCTATGGAGGTACAGTCGTGTACAAAATGTTTTACTTGTGAAATATTCCGGTTAAAATATATATAGCAGCTGCTATAATTAAACAAAAAAAACAAACATTTATAATTGTATTCTTATTTATTATAATCGAAAGCTTGCAAATACGTACATAACTTGTTTAAATCTGAAATCAGTACATATATATTTATTACATTGTACTTATTTGTTCTTAAATATACCAAATCATAAATTTTTCCTGTTTTAAAGGCAATTTTAGTCGTAAAAGTATCACACACGCCGTAATCCTCACCAGGGTGGTGAGGATTACCTTTATATCTTTGGAATCTCTTATGGAATATTTCTGAGATTTGGCATGTCGTTGAGACTATTTCATGACTATTCTTTGGAACCTAAACCAATTCGATAGACTTTACCGTTTGCTTGCACCAGAAGTGAGGATTACAGCTTGACGTTCAAGCCATAATCCTCACTAACCTATAGCTATAACGCCGAAACTAAAATGCGACAAACAAACAAAGGACAAAGCTTATCAAAAACCTTGAATGTTAAAAAGGATGAAATATGTAGCAATTTTGTGTCGGTGCATAAGAAATTGTACCGACCCTTATGTTTTCTCTGGGGTCGATGGTCAGTGTCTAGTGGATGAGTCATGAGTCCACAAGCAAAGTAAGCAACTGCTTATCCCATCGCGGCGTGGGCGTCACCAAAAAACACCAAAACATCAATTCAACAGCGCATTCAATTTCTATAAAATTCACCAGTCGCATTTAAAATACTACTCGATTGCGTTTGAACGAGGCGTTGCTTATAGTTTCTTGTCGCACTGGCGGTGGTCTAGCTGAACCTAAACATCAACTGCAGATTTTTCCAGTGTGGACTTTGACCACCATCCAATATCTCATGGCGGAGGAGGGACCTCCGCCATGAGATATTGGTTTTTAAATTTTTTTGCGTTCCGCTATGTTATAAAAAAAGGGACCTTATTACTAAGACTACCCCCCGTCCGGCCGTCTGTCTGTATGTCACCAGGCCATATCTCATAAACCGTGATCGCTAGACAGTTGAAATTTTTACAGATGATGTAGGTATTTATTTTGCCGATTTTCGCTCTATTAACGGCAACAGGTTGAAATATTCACAGCATAGGTTTTTAATTTTATATTCACTATAAAAAAATATAATTAAATTTAATTGCACTTGATCGTTTTTTATTACTGTCAAACTTTTAAGGGTATTTTCATTAAAATATAAATGGTCCTCTTAGGTTGCCCACGTCGTCAGACATTTTGTAGGACCGATAATTGGGCCGATTTTTCTATAGTAGGCAGCAGCATACACAATCATGACCGATTTTTTGTAGGACGTCTGCGTTGCCCCATTGCTATCAGTACGTTCTATTTTTCTCCTATAAAAAAATCGGTCACCGATTATCGGACAAGGGCGAGCAGCCTTACTTATAACTTCAGCACGAAAAACGAAATCATTCAACTCCGTCTAAAGCTATGCCTGGTCAAACATTATCAAATTGAGAGACATTTTGACGAACTAGGTCGTGTTAAAATATTTCCTCAATATCAAAACTAGATTTAAGCTTGATCAGTAGGTAGGTATAGCATGACCCCCCTATCAGTGTTGTTTTGCTATACACCAATTAAATACACGGCAAGGAAAGTTTGACAGCTCTTAAAAAGTGTGTCAATTACTTGATGTTCTCAGCTAGCTTCTTCACTCATTCTTTCTTAACTCATTTTAACTTGGCGCGCCTTGAGCGCACAAATTGGAGTTATCTACTTAGCTTAAATGCATATAAGTACACTAATCACTAAAGTAACGGACCAAACCAAGTAGTTACATTTTTGTGACTGACTTTATAAGAAAGTTAGAAGTTAGTTCGGCCCGTAAAAGATTGCCAGTTTTCTTAACTCTTCCGCGGTGTTGCACGCGCAGCGACGATATGGCATCATTCTTTTTAGACTTTATTATTCTGTTTAATTAATAACTAAAGTGGTTTATATAATTTTCGTTGTTGAATTCGATTTTTAATGTTTTAAGATTACGACATTTAATCTCATTTACCATTGATAAATATTGTCTACTCCGTAGCTCAGTTTTAGCTCTCAGGATATGAATTGACCTACTTAGGCATTCCAAAAAAAATCAGTACCTAACATTTTATCTTCAAAATGCAAATAAGTGAATAAAAAAGAAAAACATTTAATTCGGTTACAGCAAACTATCCTCGAAGTGTAGTTCAGGGTCTTCCAGAGGGGCTTCTCCCTGGCGTCTATTACGGCTGGGCGCAAGTTGACAAGGGACCGATTCACAAGATGGTAGCCAACATTGGTTGGTGCCCAATGTACCAGAATAAGGAAATGTCTGTGGTGAGTATGTTTGTCCAATATAAGAATTGTAGTTAAGTAGGTACCCACGCCTTTACATATATTTTAGTTTTAATGATGAAAATGCATTGTTTCAGGAAACTCACATTTTTTCACACAAATTCGATGATGATTTCTATGGATCTAATCTTAAAGTAGGTATTCTTGGATATTTAAGAGGAGAGATGAATTTCCCATCTTTAGATGATTTAATACAACAAATCAAGAAAGATATAGCCGACGCCGATGAATATTTAAAACAACCAGATGCCAAGCAAATATTAAGCCACAGTTTTTTTTCAGCATCATGATCGTGTTGTGCCCTTATGGCTCAAATAGGCAAATGTTATTTGTAATAATTTTATAATAATTATGTAAGTACTTAATTGTTATAATTTTTATGTAACCATAATGTATAACATCTGGGCAGTTTTTTATTATTTTTATTAATGAGAATAAATAGACTTAGAAAAATGAATGAATTACCTATGCTGTGACGCGCTCGGATGTATTATTTTGCTTCGACCGAATGAATGAACCTTACACAGATACGTCCGTGTAGTGATGTACAAACCTCGAGGCGTGGAGTTCTGCTTTTTAAAGCCTCGAGGCGAATTGGCAGGACTCGGTGAGCTTGGTAGGCTCGTAGTCCCGAGCCTAGCCGAGACGGGAGTTCTCTGAGCCATGCTACGAGGCTTTTAAAGAGTTCGAGCCTTCAAAAGAGCTCGAGCCTTGAAATGAACGCAAGCCTTCACAATAAAAACTCAAATTTATGTTTCTGACTTTAATTTGACGTAAATAAATAATAAATTAAAACAGTGGTGTAGTACATGATTCAAGTTACAAGTTACAGAGCTCGAATCTTTTGACAAATTGATCGACGACTGCGAGTTTACGTGAGCCTATGAGCGTAATATAAGAGCTCGAGTCTATTTTTGAAAAAGGCTCGTGTTCTGAAAAAGCTTCGAAATCGATCGAGGTCCCAAAAAGGCTCGAGCCCTGAAAAGGACTCCCGAGTTGTCGAGCGTTATAAAAATGAGGCGAGCCCTGTAAACGGCACCGAGCTCTAGCCAAAAGGACTCGGAGGCCTCGAGCCTTGTACATACGTCCGTGTGCGTCATAGCGTGTCTCAAAATGATTAGGTAGCTGAATCAGTATTTTACATTTATTATTCCTAAGATATTTTTTTTTATAAAAATATTTAAATAAACTCTGCCAAGATATTATACTGTGGTTACGTAACGTGAGCTTCGTTTGTCAGGAAGTTCCAAATGCACAAAGTGTATAACAATTTTATATTTTTTTAAATGACAATTCGTTTTTATTCTTTGAACTGGCAGTTCAATAAAATACTTATTACAGATATAATAATTGATTTGTATTTTTATAAAATAAATATTTTATCAATTTGTCTTTTTAGATAATATTATTTTCTTATTTATGGTTATATCTTTGAAATTTTTTTTTTTAAATTAAGTTATAATTTACCTAAAGAGAATCATAAAGTTGCGTTTTGTAGAGTTGCGCACCAAAATGAAGCGTTTTTCTAAAGTTAACGGCAAGGCAACGTTGTTATAAATGCGTCATTAGCGGTAATTACCGAAGGGCAGCCGAACGAGGAGCCCACACACAGACTAATAACTAAGAGGATAAGCCGTAATGTGTGCCTAAACCAGCAGATTATCTAGACACGTAAAGTTATACGCCAAATGATTGATTTTTCCGGAAATTTTGAGGTGACAGACGGGTGTGTGTGTCTATATTTCGAGTTTTTCTATTGCATCGAAAACTAATTGGATTTTCACAATAAATTGAAAGTTTTAATAATGTTCCACTATGCTAATTTTAAGTGTCTTGACGAGACATACCTACATTGAACACTCACAATATCTTAATATCTTCTTAATATACATATATAAATTACGTGTCACGGTGTTTGTCCGCGATGGACTAAATTACTAATTATAATAAAACCTAAATTACTTAACCGATTTTAATCAAATTTGTACACCTTGTGCAGTTTGATCCAACTTGAAAGATAGGATAGCTTACATTTCAATTTATAGTCGCAATATAATTATTGCTAATTATTTGTTTCTTGACTCTTTAGGACTTGGTAAAGATAAAAACTTGGTAAAAATAATGGTAAAGGTAAATAAATTATTCTGAGGCGATACGAAGTTCG
This sequence comes from Anania crocealis, assembly GCA_949315895.1. NCBI lineage: Eukaryota > Metazoa > Arthropoda > Insecta > Lepidoptera > Crambidae > Anania > Anania crocealis. The sequence continues at coordinate 8,343,459 of OX438869.1, forward strand.
CGGGGTCAACTAGTAAAAGTATAAATCTTCTGCACGAGTGTTAGTCACCTCACTTCTCCTAAACGACTGGACCGATTGAGATGAAATTTTGTTTGCATATTTGAAAAGTTAACTCATTCATGATTATACTACACCAAGGGGTTTTTCTGGATGGTTTGAAAACACGATTGGACCCGGCAGGTGGCGCTGTTTTTCAGTATTCATAGCCTTCTTAGGTCATTGTATTCTATTGAAAAAATGTCTTACCAACAATTGTTTACCCTGTTACTAAGCTACAGATTAAGCGTTCAGGTTTTTATATATATTTTACTACGATACTAATGAATATAACCACCTTACCTAGTTACCCACACATTTGTTTTAGAATAAATTTATAAAATTAAATTATTCATTTTAGTTGCTTCGAGATTTCTTCCATATGCCTTGTATTTAATGAGTTTCCGATGATTATGAAGTACACTCGACAGCACATCAAGTTAAACAGTTGAACTGCGATAACAGCTTTTATTACGTAGGGCATAAAGGCGGTCTCAAGGTCAACATGTATAGTCTGATGTGCCGTCATAAAAGCTGTTGTCGCAGTTCAACTGTTTAACTTGATGTGCTGTCGAGTGTACATAGATTATTATGGCGTTAGCGACTAATTCACTGAAAATCAGCGTCGCAGTATGCCTTCGACTGTTACGACTAATGCTGAGTGGGGGCCTTTTTGGCACGTTCATTGTCATTATTTTTTGTAAATTTAATCTTTTTTCGAAGTGCCAAATAAACAAATATTTTAAATATTCTAATTCGACTTTATAAACAACTAAATAAAAGTTTGCTGTGATTAAATAAATACTAGAGGTAATTTGCTAATTTGTAAATTGATTTTGTTTAGAAGTAATAAAATTAAATCAATTGGGGGCAGCACATAGCTCTATTAGTTTCCTTAAAATATCAGTATATAAACTTGAAAAATTATGTCTCAGGCGGGACTCGAACCCGCATCTCCTCGCATGCCGGGCGGGAAATTTTCCAAGTTTATATACTAATATTATAATTGCAATTAAGTTCCTAAAATATCAAATAAACTTCCCCTAAAAGTATGTAACAATGAGAAATGTCCAATTTGCACTAAAATTAACTTTTTTTAAATGTATGAAGAGAACAATAATATTACATCACAATTTTTGTATGTTAAGAAAATAAACAATATTTTAGGTAGGTACTATGAATTTTTAATTTTCATATTTTCGTTATTGTAAGCAAACCCAACATGGCGGAATAGTAAATACCTCTATACACCGTGAAATTTTAGTGGTTGTTTTCCCGCAACAGAACGATTTACCTTTAGTAGCACCATCGAATCGTGCGAGTTATTTTTTGAAAATAAAGATATCGTTGTTCTCAACTAATCAAAAAAATAATCATCAACTCAAAAGCGTGAGATACGATAGTATCTTTACAAAATGTGACGTGTTTGGGTACTGCTTGCCGCACGAAATCAATGTTCAAAGCAAGCAAGTAATACAGCATAAACTGCACCGCGCGAGGGGCAATGACCCCGGCCGGTGACCGGCTGCGGCGCGGCTGCCATTGGTTCGAGGTTGCTTTCGAGTTTCGTTTATCACAATCGTGAAACTGCTACTTTTTTATTTGAATAAAAAAAAACTGCAAAAATCAATTGTACTACTAAGATAGAATCATTTTACTGCGGGAAAACAACCACTAAAATTTCACGGTGTATATGCAATAGGTACTTTACCAAATCCATATTTAAATCCAATTCCGCTCCATGTTGCCATTACTTCAATATGAGTATCAAATGAAATGAAAGGGCTGGCTAAGACTATCAGACTCAAAAAATGAAGTGATGTCACTAAATCTAGGATATGACGGATTTATAAAGATAGTGAACTAAATTTTTATCATCTTTATCAGGGGTATTAAAAAAAAAGGACTTGCTGAGAATATAAATTCAAGTAAGTAAACTTCGTTGAAGGTCTAAAACAAAACAAGCTTTCATTAAAATTCACTACTTAGCTTAGCTAGGTAAAAAAAAAACTTTTTCTTTAAAAATTATAATATCAATATTTATCTTGAAAAATGATGTCTCAGGTGGAACTCGAACCCGCATCACCATGCATACCGAGTGCGGAGCTATACCATCGAGCCACCGAGTCACTGCGTGCGTGCACATAGTGCGACAAAAAAATAGAAACCGTTTGAATTTTATGAATAGTTTGTGCAATTTAGTTATTAATGTGCGCGTTATCCTAGAAAAATGATCAAAAATTTTGTTCCTCTGAGACTTCGATCAAAAATTGTTCATTAAAACTTAGAGGATGAGAGAAAAAGTTAAACAGAACGACTTTTTCATCATCTTTAAATTTTTTAGGCATTCAGTATCGTATTTATAATAGTCCATTTGAAGTAAAAAATGTAAACCAAGTTTTCACCCGAAAATATTTTTCGCAACCTAGTTTTTAATTTTTATAGTTATATAACATGTTCAATGCTCTAGTGTAATAATAATAAAAATTAGACATGCTAGACTGGGCCACACAGAGCCATTTTTTTTTCTATTTATTCGAAGGCTTGATCGCAAAGCGATCATGTCGCCTCGTTGTGTAAATAACACAAAGCCAATAGTCCCAAATAAAGCTACTAGCTTGGAGTGTAGGGTACTAGACAACCGACAAATTTACTTACAGGATGAGTTTTTCATTATCTTTTTTTTCTTTTTAGGGATTACAAACAAATGCTTTACATAGTTAACTTATTGCTAAACTTAAGTAATAAAATTAGTAACACATCCCACTACGTAATCCACGTGTAGGTGTATGGATTTAAAAAGCGTAAACATAAAACAGCAATGATTTTTTTTTTAATTTTTTTTTTCTTTTAGCTCAACATTGATACTACAATTATTGCAACACAAGTACAGTTTTGATACAGCTTTGAAAATGAGAAAGAAACATAAAATTTTGCAATTCTGTGTTAATTTAGGATATCTATAATAAGTTTTTTAAATTTTGAAGGACTCTGGGAAAAATCGAGTTCATTGAAGTTCTCGTTGAAATCGGACATCAATCTATGTAGTGGGGCTCGTTTGCCCGCATTGGTTTTACAGCAGTTTACATGAAAGGTCTTCAGTCTGCGCGTGCTTCTTAGCATGGCACATCTAGGGACGCAATAATTGATCAAGTTACGGAGGCTTATGCAATCAAATTTGTTGTTTACCAAATTATAAAGAAACATAACGGACAGGAGCGACCGTCTGGATTCAAGGCTCAGGAACCTAAATTTAGTAAGAAGCTGCTCATAAGTGACCCGAGAGCTACAACACTTAAAATTGACTCTGCGCAAGAATTTACGCTGGACCCCTTCAATGGACTCGGTGTACTTTTTGTAAAATGGGTTCCAAACTGGTACCGCGTACTCCAGCTGGGACCTAACAAGGGAACGGTATAGGGAGAAAAAAGTTTTTTGTTTTTTAAAATTTTTCTTTTGGAGTGGTGGGATCTACCTCCTAGTGGTTCACCCTGGGCAACGGCATCTAATTCTAATCAATGATGACGGCTAACAGATCTGCGGTAAAGGCTAGGCTAAATTAGTTCGTAAGAGGCCTGCCGGAGTCCAGTGCCAAATAGTTTTTCTGTGTTCCGCTGGTGTGTGCGAGAACCAGTGCCTCTGGGTAAGCTCGCTCCTTCTTAGGCTTCTTCTTCTGCTTAACCGTATAGTTAGTATGAAGTCAAGAGCAAGCCCATTGTTTACATATAAAAAAAAAAGGATTTTGAAAATTATTTCCGCTCATTAACACCGGCCTAGGTACCTTCACCACACTACCCGCACTAACACTGAATGAGCAAGCACTATTTCATGCATTTAGTCGTCGGTCGGAGCGCAGCGAACTGGCGAAATGCGTCGAGGTTTTTCATATAGATACCTATACCGGTGTTGGACCGGGTACTAATAAATTGCATTATCTGCATGCATTTTTGTAGGGAAAGCGGGCTTTTTTCCTGCATGAAATAGTGCTTGCTCATTCAGTGTTAAGTGCGGGTAGTGTGAAGGTACCTAGACCGGTGTTAACGAGCGGAAATCATTACCAAAATAGTTTTTGAAAATCCATACATATAAATTTAGTGTTGCTTGAGGAGTAATTTGTTTATATAAAGGAACTAGCTGACCCGGCAAACGTTGTTTTGCCATAAAAATGATTAAATTACTAAAATGGCTAACAAAAAATAGGGGTTGGTGGTAAAAGGGTAAAAATTTAGGGTTGTATATATTTTATAAAAGTTTTAATATTTTACTACCCTACCCCTACCCTACCCCCACCCCTACAAAAAAGACGATAATTGATCAGTTAACGAGCGGGATGAAAAATGATTAAATTACTAAAATGGCTATTAAAAAATAGGGGTTGGTGATAAAAGGGTAAAAATTTAGGATTGTATGTATTTTTGTATGTTGTATCATAAAAAAATAGAAATTAAAAATTTTGTCTAAAAAATAAAAATAAAAATTTAGGGTTGGACTACACCTAACATTATCCCCGACAAAATTGTGAATCTAAACCATTCCCAGATCCCCTTGAACACACACAAAAAAATTCATCAAAATCGGTCCAGTCGTTTGAGAGAAGTTCAGTGACATACACACTCACAGAAGAATTATATATATTTGTGTAAGTTATTATTGTCGAAAATGTTATTAAGTATAAAAACATTTTGTACAAGCACAAGATTTTACTTTACTTACTCTAAAAATATCTTAGTCTCCAAACCAATATTTATAGTTCATATTTAACGAAATTAACCATAGTAAGACTTTAATAAAGTGCTGTTTTAGTGGAATCATATTTTGTTTTTATTTACTCATTGTATTTTTCCCATTATGTAATGCTAAAGACAAAATGAATTATTTTGTCGGTAATCTAAACTTAAGTTAGTGAAGCGTAGATTATAAATAAGTAAATGTGGACAACATCAGTTATTATTACTCCAGGAAGATGCATAAGTTATCATCTTCCAGGAGTAATAATAACTGATGTTGTATCATTGATAACTAAGCAGATATTTACTATAGTATAAATATAGTAGTTACTGCTACGATGACTATTCTACTGCACACAGCATGTCAGTCCCTGAAGCCTTTAAGAGGACTACTAGAGCTAAGTGTTGCCCCCCAATTGATTTAATTTTATAACTACTAAACAAAATCAATTCTCAAAAAACTAGTACAGTATAATTCTAGCAAATTTACCTCTATTATTTATTGAATAGCAGTAAACTTTTCATTTAGTTGTTTACAAAGACAAATTTTTCGCTAACGCCAATAGCGGCCGCTTTTAGCAATAATCTTGTACAATACGAAAGAATGCGAGCATGAACAGTTTCCAGTGATTCAATAAATACTAGAGGTAATTTGCTAAGTTAATACTGTTCTAGTTTTTTGAGAAATGATTTTGTTAGATGTAATAAAATTAAATCATTTGGGGGCAGCACTTAGCTCTAGTAGTCCCCTTAGAGATAATTCAAAATCCCATTTTGACAAGTTTTATTTAGAAAACCATTGATGTGAAAGAAAAAAAAATATACACAATCAGTGGCAGAAAAACATCTTCGACAACTGAGCACCACTGAATATTTGGGTGCTCTTTACCTTTGGGTAATGTACGTAAGGTTTAATTGTCTTAACAGTAGCTATGACATAAATGAAATTGGCTGCTTATATTTAAACTTTGAGATTTAACATTTTTTTAGAAATGTGTATCTAATTAGTTCTTTTATCAATGAGAATACCCTAAAAAGTGGGAAGAAACTGTAATAGTACAAGTAACCTAAGTTAAATAATAGCCAAATTCCCTTTGAAAAAGCCTTTATTTGTAATGCTTTACTGGATCCATTAATTTAATGAATTTGTAAAATATAACACCTTCATACACTCTTGGAAACAAATGCAAATCTTAAATTACGGTTTGGGCTCTCTCTCCAGGATTAACTTAATGTTGTTTTCTCCTAAACGAACATCCTGAAAAAAAAAAGATATAAATGCCAATGTTAATAGTCTCATTAGTAACAAAGAAAATAAATGTTGTCCATACAATAAGAGGAGGGAATGGCGCTCTGATTGAGTAAGAAACTAGAGCCCTCTTAAGTTGGAAAGAAAAGCTGTTTTTCAACTTTGACCTGTCCAGTAGTTAAATCTGAGATCTCAGAGCATTGACAGTCTGTGTCTATTACATTCAACCACTGCATGGTTTATTTTATTTTAAGACTAGCGGACCCGACAGACGTTGTCCTGTTTAACTATGAATATTGATTACGAAATGGTTTATTAAATAAAAAAATGTTACCTAATGTTTGTATGTTGTTTATTATTATTATGCTTTATGATATACGCCCCGTTGGTCTAGTGGTTTAAATACCAGGCCAAGATCTCGGGGTCCCAGGTTCGATCCTCGGGTCGGGCAACAAAAAGTTTCGAATTTTCGAACGTTGCTCAGGTTTGTGATCACCAACCCGCATTTGGCAAGCGTGGTGATTATGCCAGTTCCCATCATTGCAGTGGTAACTTGAATTCAATGATGGAGGCCTTTTCCCTGCAGTGGGATGATTATAGGCTGTTACTACTTTATGATATACAACATTCTTTGTTGTTTTTTTTTCTGGCAGGTACATTTAAATAGTTTTGTTGGTATTCCGACACGGTAAGAGGCGACATAATATTACAGGCCATGTGCAAAATTCAGTTCGTTTTACCCCCTATTTGTCGATATTAGCAGCACGCATTCTGTCAATGTTATGTCATATGCCATACATTAAAAAAAGTTTAAATAGCCAAAAGCAATAAGGTTAGGTAAACAAATAATTTAGTATGGTGATTAAGTTTTCTTAAATTTTCTAATTTTCTGCATAATTTTCTTATTTTTTTCTTTCATAAGAACATTCTCCTGACAATAACAAACAAAACAAAAAAAGAATTAGCGAAATCGGTCCAGCCATTCACACGTGATGAGATGACCAAGGGAAATAGGGATTCATTTTTATATATATAGATTTAACTAGACAAGCCTATTGTTGAGGTTGTCCTACTCAAATAAATTTACCCTTTACCAATAGAATTGTTCATAAAGAATACTGTTCATCGATTATCAGAAGCATTAACTAACTCCAGGCTGTTCCTTTCCACCGAAAAATGATTCAAATAAACAATGGCAGGCCTGCCAAGTTATGTGTCAAATTTCTTCTAGAATTACTGATTTTACAATATAACTCAGAAAATGGTCATCATACTGACGTGTGTCTAGTCTGTATGATTAAATAAAGGAGATTGCCCAAATACTAAACTGGATTAAATATTGGAAATACAAATAATAGGAAAACTTCTGAAAGTGTTCAAGAAATTAAAAATAGTGCAGAAGAGGTGAAATACAAAAGCCTAGTTAAATAAATTCAAATAAAGAACTTGTGTTTCAATATTACTCGTCATTACTTATATTTGTTCCAGATCTTAAAGTTTCTCACCTTAGCTAAACATAATGTTATTGTTTATTTAACTGATAAAGTGCACAAGAGCTCTTGCACAACCTATGCAATATTTATGCTTTTTTGAAGTTACATTGGCATTAAACATTATTGTGAAATTATTACAATAAAATTATATTTGATGCATTCTGTAAGTTTTTACTTAAAGCTTGATATTTTCACACTAGCCCAATATATTCTAAGTACTTGAAAATTTTAAGATAGTTTTGTTAGAAAAAATAACTTTTAGGATCATTGTAATAGCAACCTTTATGTCCATAGAAACTGTGTTGATACTGGAAGTAAAATACAAAATATGCACTGTTCTGATAACCACCATAAATAAATTGCTATCAGGTATACACGAAATGACATACCTTCGGTTAATCTAGCACGACCTCCGGTGGGTTGGCAAAGGATTGTTGAGCATCCTGCGCATACGACCACTCTCTGTGCGTGACTGAATACCGTAGTGATTTTATAACAGCCTGGGCATTTTACATCCATAAAATATGAATTGGGATGTGGGACCAGCCTCTTCAATTTGTGTTTCCTCCTCTCAGATGCGGGGGACGGGTGCAGCAAGTCAATTGCGAGCTGAAAACAATGATTGATAAGGTTATATTTTACCATCGATGTGCGATCATAAACGATTTTAGTTTTGGAGAGCTAGGTTCTTCATTAAACTTATGATTATCATAATGACATTGGATTGTCAGACAGAAATGTGGATTGTTAGCTCTCGCGGTTTGAGAACAATTTCTTCGACATGTCAAATACTGCCATGTGTAGTGTCTGTGTATCATCTCGCTAGATGCGTAATTTTACAGTCATACAAATTATTGTGTAAGGGCCGTGCACATATATACTAGAAAATACTTGGTAAACACTAATCTTTATCACAGAAATGTATCACTGCTTGGATATTTCCCAAATTTAATAAAATTACACACCGGCATGGTTACAGCTTTGATGCAGAACCGGAAAAGGATACTAGCAGAATGGTCCAAAGACAAGAGAGAGATTTTGACCATAACTTAAAAATGTCGATGCGTGCGTGTGTAATTTTTTTATAAGGGTTTGGTAGCGTTCATTAAAATAAAATTCCATCACGAAGATGTAGGTAAATAAAGAGGTGAAGAAAACGACGAAAGCGATGTAAAAATATCAAAGATTAAAAAATAATTCGATAATGACCTACTAAGTCTAAGATTCAAGCCGATTGTTTGCCTCTACCTTACTGTTTGACTTTGCTAGAAATTATTTCAGTCGTATGTACTCCTCAGTTCTTTTAGAATAAAATTTGCATCAAAAAAACTTTTTACGTATTCCTTCTTTATAAGAATATTGCAGGTCGATAGTCGACTATTCGATAGTCTATCCATAGTTGACGTCATATCAATAGTATCGATAGCCTATCGATACTGACGATACTATCGACAGTATCGATAGCTTAGATCCAGGTAATACTATTGCATGAAGGCAATACTATAGGCGATAGTATCGATAGTATTGTTGGTCACGAAGAATAAACTATCGATAGTATCGATACTATCGATAGTATTGTTCCTCTTAAATATAAAACTATCGATAATATCGTTAGAATCGATAGTTTTAAACTATCGATAGTCGTTTTAATTTCGATACTATTGTTAATAAATTATTGGTATAATGGTCACTATTGAATGCCAAGTAACAGGAAAAAAAATAGTTTTCAACTCGGAGCACGTAATTTAATGTGTAAAATAATTACATCTAGTATACTTTTTGATAGTTGGCAACAGTGGTGTAGGATTTTTACGGTAGTCGCAGACGTTAGTTACTAAAACTTCATTACTTTTCTAGCTGTAATGCTGTATAATTTAGTTTAACCTAAAACTCTAGGTAATACTATCGAAAAATAAGGAACTATCGATTGCTTAAAACTATCGATACTATCAATACTATCGATAGTTTACTCGCCATGAACAGTAGTAGTTTGGTGATATCTAGCCATAATATTATCGATGCCAGAGACTTAAAAATAAATTTTAAAAAACAGTGCACCCATAGATCATGGAGACTAGAAGAAAGGAGACTATCCATCTGCATTATCAATTAATGTCCGTCAAAAGGAGCAAATTGGCACTATATCACTAATTTATAGAGTAACATTTTTTAAAATTTTTTTTTTATTTTTTTTTTATTAAGAAACCATACAGCGTTATAATAATGTGTAAACAGAATAATATTTTACTACAAATAAGGCCAATTACTAGGTTTCATATAACATACCATTTGTAAGTCGCATAATATTGCTAATATAGGTAAAACAAGAACTGCTTTCGCTGTTTTAATAAATACTTTAAACTAAATTAAATTAAACCAAGGACCCAAATAACAATAACCAAAGTTCTATATAATAATACATATAATAAATTGCATTTAAAGCTCATGTAGAAAACGGAACTACTTAATAAAAGGGAAGGTGTATTCTTTGTTTATATAGGTATCATATGTATATAAATGTTCTTGTGTAACTGGAAGTAACTAATTAAAACATGCATACTTAGGGACTATAATAATTAATGATAGTTTCCTAATTTTAAATATTACAATTAACTATTCTATTCTAAATTTAAATTTACTAATTCCTACTTATCTATCATAATGTCTATTAGAGACTATGCAAGAAACACTTATCATAGCCGACACGTAAATAATATGTACATAAGTTCTATAATATGTACGTTTCCGAGTGTTTATTCAAATACACTTATATTTTGCGTTTTATGTTACCTCGCGCGAAGCCGCGGGCATCAGCCAGTATTACAATATTTTTAATTTATACAGTTTTAATTTTAGTAAGTTTATTTTATTTTATTTTGTGTTTAATTATTTGATAAATTTTGTAAATTAACAGGTTTGTTTTGTTCTTGTAGTAAATCAACTATATGGGCTTTAAAAACAGATTTAGATGAGGCAAAAAGGTCAATATGACCTAGCAGCTTATTGTACATCCGCGGTATTCTTGAAAGCGGGGCGTTGCTAGCATAGTTAGTAGTACGAGACGGCACACTCAGTAATGTTGTGTGACGCGTGCGTCGCACCGGAGTACAGTACGCTACACCCGCCACCAGCTCTGGACAATCTACAAGACTGTGAACTATATCGTAAAGCAAGCTTGCTTCCAGAACTATACGTCTTTGTTCTAAGGTCAACATACCGTTCCGATAGCAGTTCTCCTCGTATGATGAAACTGTTAAGCGACGTCTATAGTTTAGATGATTAACAAATATCTTTTGTATTCGTTCTAGTTGAGCTTTGTAGATAGCATACCTAGGGCTCCACACAGGACATGCGTATTCCAAAATGCTACGAACGTACGCGTAGTATACCGTTTGGATCGATTTAATATCATTAAATGGTTTACATTCTCGCAAAACAAAACCAAGATTTTTGAAAGCTTTGTCAGTAATGTTGTCTATATGATTGGATAAAATAAATTTCTCATCTAAAAGAACTCCTAAATCACGTATTACATTCTTCCTCTTAATATTTATACCATTAAATTTGTAATTAAATTGTGTTGGTTTTGTTTTACGAGTAAATGTAATAACTTGGCATTTATTTATATTCACATTTATTTTATTTTGTTCATAATAGGTATCTAAATCAGTTTGCAAAGCAAGACAATCAGTAACGTTGTTTATTTTGAGAAACACTTTTTTATCATCGGCATACATGAGGTGTTTGGCAATTTCAAAACAGTATACAATGTCGTACAAATAAGCGATGTAGAATAATGGTCCCAAATGAGAACCCTGAGGCACCCCAGTCAATACATCTATATAATCTGATTTGAATCCACCCATTACAACGGCTTGCGAGCGTTTACTTAAATAGGATTCTATCCATCTCAATAGATCTCCATGAATTCCTAAGGCCTGAAGCTTCTGTAACAGAATGAGGTGATCCACACGGTCGAACGCTTTTTCGAAATCCGTGTAGATGACGTCAACTTGGCCTCCTCTGTCCATGTTTGTTAAAACATAATCAGCAAAACACGTGAGATTGGTTACAGTTGATCGTTTCCTTAGGAAACCATGTTGACTATCAGGGAGACCCTTACGAATGACCGGATAGATAGCGTTGTAGATGATCTTTTCAAATATCTTGCCCACTGTAGAGAGTATTGAGATTCCTCGATAGTTATCTATTTTAGTCTTTGATCCCTTCTTATGCACTGGCACAATGTGAGCTTGCTTCCATAAGTTGGGAAATACGCATTCTTTTAAAGATAATTGAAAAAGAAAGGTTATCGGTTCAGCCAAGGACTCTGAACATCTTGAAAAAAATAATGGTGGAATTCCATCACTACCAGCTCCTTTAGTAGCATCTAGTGAATTCAATTCCTTTTGAACAATGTCAATAGAAATGTTTAATGTTGACAGTGAATCGCAGTTATTATAGACTAAAGATGAAGTGCTAGTTCCAGTAGAGGGTACGCCAAACACACTTTGGAAAAACAAATTAAATGCATCGCAAATATCCTTACCATTACAATGACACCTATCATTGAAAAAGAATTTTTTGGGATAACTCGATGTACCTCGCATGGACTTAAGGTACGTTCAAAGACTACAAAATACTTTAGGGTTGTTTTTAATAGAACTCTCGGTTTTAGTAATGTAATTTTTATAACATTTATCTTGAACTCTATGCTGTCTTTTTCTAAGTAAAGAAAACTAGTCATAATCCAATAAATTACCATATTTTTTCCAACGCTTAGGAACTTGTGATTTTTCTTTTATAATTTTTATTAATGCGGGACTAAACCATATCGGATACTTGCTAGTTTTGGTTACAGTTTTTGAAGGAATAAATTTTTCAATAACCTCGTTCATGTAATTATAGAAAAGAGCTACTGCACTTTCCGTTGTATCAAGTTTATACAAATTTTGCCTCGGTACGGAGGATTCATCAAGATATGATAGGGCATGGTCAGTTAAAAATATTGTAAATACTGGATTTGCTCGATCAAGTTTTGTGAGACGCATGAAATTTCTGTCTATTTCTAGGGCTAAATTTGAAAAAACTAAGTCTAAAGTATTGCCTGAGTTATTCCGTATTGGGTAAGTCCAAGTAGGCTTAATTGATTTAATAATTCAACACCCGCATTTTGAGTTTCCATAGTATCTAACTTAATATGTGTAGGACCGTGAATATCCCACTGAATACAGGGGAGGTTGAAGTCGCCTATAATCAAGTAATTGTCTTTAGGATACTCTTGAAACATTTTTTGAGTTAAATTTATCACAACATCCACATTATTAGGTATGCAGGCAGAGTCGGGGGGTATATATAAGGCCATGATATGTAAATTTGTGTTACTATTAAGAGTTTTAGCTGATATGGTAATAATAAGTAACTCTGTATAAAAACTAGTTGAAATATCAACTCTGCAAGCATTTAACTTACGATGCACTAGAATCATCACACCGCCGCCAGTTTTTTTCTTTGACTCGGTAAGATCACGATCGAAACGAAATACGTCATACCGACTATCACTCACTTCACCGTCTAAAATACCGGAATACAACCAAGACTCAGTTATCACAACAATATCGTAATTATTACAAAGTAAGCTTTGACGGAATTCTATACATTTTGAGCGTAAACCTCTAGTATTTTGATAGAAAATATTTAACTTATCGTTAGCCATTTGGAATACCGAAACCTTCATTACTATTTACACCATACGTATTGCATACTAATAACTCCAAACTTATTGAGTTTATATTAATTAAACACGTAAATGACTGAGAACTCGTTAATTGATAGCCAACAAAACTATATTTAAAATGCAGGTATACTGAGATAGTGATTGACATAAACATCGCGGTTGTACTGTCCGTATTATACGTGCTATGTTGGTGAATCAATAAACATAAACGATGCACACTAATTAATAGGGCACATAAAGTGTATAATAGTGTTAGAATATAATATAGGAATGATTTAAAATTGTAAGTAGTTTTTGTGCTATTTCCATAGTTCTTTTTTGAGATTATACACACTGATATAAAATCATTACGAGCAGAGAACAAATTATTTTTAACATTTTTGAGACGAATTTGTCGTGACATAAATTTATAATTACATATAAATAACAATACACAAACATAATATACAATGTGAAGCGAAACTTCCACGGTTTTTGTTGAGATTATGTAAAAATATATATTTGGACCAAGACATAATATACGTTTACAAAATTTAGCATGTATGAAACGATCAAAATAGGATGAACATTGGCTATTTATCATTTTATATACCTTGGATGTTAAACAAAATGGTGTTAAACAAATTAACGAGCAAGCCCGAAGTAATGAACTGCAGCTTCGATAACACAAAAGGTGTCCCAATGCCAACCGAAGCATTCGTACACAAACTATCACAGAGTAATTACTATAATAGAAGGTTGTAGCAGTTCTTACCTTACTTCTTATAGGGCCTATTACAAAAAAATAAAAAACAATATTTAATGACAATATCACATCTTCTTCAAATCGTCTTCTGAGCTTATGAGAAGTGCAGGTGCAGTGTCGCATTTTCGAGCGTATATTCTTCCATTCTTCGTCCATACAAACTGTACTTTCTTTGATTTGGCTTCCTCCTTGCATTTCTTTAGTAACATTTTGTTGAAAAAGTAAGGTGCTCAGAGACATAAATAGGTCTCGGATCTCCGTGGATGTTAATATCTTTTGTAGTAAGCCGTAGCTTTCGAGTTCTGGATAGGATGTTATCTTTAATCAGACGGCTACTCATTTTCACAATTATAACTCGTGGGCGACCTTGTACTTTGGTTCTGGGGGACACCCTATTCGCATGTATGATGTCGTTGACTGTAATATTTGTATCATACTTTTGCAACAACATGAAAGCAACCTCCACAGCATTTTCATTTGTAGTTTCTGGTATCCCTTTAATTTCTAAATTTAATAGTCTGTCCCTTTGGTCGTTTGTGTTTAAGTGGCAATTAATTTATTATTTTGTTCTTTTAACTCATCCAATCTATTTTTAAAATCATCAATTTTAATGATGTCAGGTTTAAATCAGTCTATTTTCTGTTTTAAGTTATCATGTTGATCAGAAATGAACTGCACAGAGGTTTGCACACAGTCAAAGTTTTTTTCTAAAACTTCCTGTTTGGATTGAAGATGCTGGACCGATTGTTTTATTTCAGTGTACTCTTTGCGAATATTGTTGATTTCTGAATGCATATCTAGTGAGGTCTGAGTTAGCTTTGATAGGTCCTCTTTAATAACATTATTTAAGTTATAGTTGATATTTGTTATTTTTTTTTTTTTTTTTTTTTTTTTTTTATTTTTTTTACTTTGGCACAGTAACAAAATACAAATCAGTACAAAATGTTAATATTAAGTTCAGTTTATAATACTAAATTTGCATTTCGATAACAACTGAGCACAACATTCTAATTTAGTATTTCAATGTATAGTTCTCTATGACGTAGTACAAAAATTTGGTATCATCTAGAAGCAAATTAAATGTTTATGGAACAACTAATGGTTTAAACAAAAAGAAGTAAATTAATTATGTTATCGGAACACCTAATGGTTTTTATAAACATTTTCAGACTTTGATGACATATATCCAGGTTTTCACATTTACATATACAATTATATTTTCTGCACATGCGTAGCAATGGACTATTTTGTGACACATTATTCCTAGTCAGCTGTATGTGAAAAAGGTGCTGTCTACGGTCAGACCTTGTTGCGCATCTCAATGAAACATAGCTCAAGACATCAGAATCCAAGTTAGAGTTTAGTATTTTATGTAATGTGGAGAGATCACAAAGATTTCGCCTCAAAAGAAGGGAATCTAACTTAAACTCCATCAGTCTCTCATTGTATGTTGTCAAAACTTTACTCAGACCCAATTTGTAGGCCAGGGTACGAACAAAACGTTTCTGAACCGACTCAAGCCTATCCACATGGTTTCTATAACTGGGTGACCATATGGTGCAACAGTACTCTAGAACGCTTCTAACAAGAGAATTATACAAAACAACAAAGCTTTGTCTCCTCTTGAAAGGTCTCGTTACTCTATTAATAAAACCCATGGTTCTCTTTGCTTTTAAGACAATAGAGTCATAGTGTACTCTGAAAGAGAGCTTAGAGTCGAACCAAACACCCAAGTCCCGCACAACACTGACATGCTCCAGTGGAATATCTTGAATTGTATATGGAAATAATATTGTATTTTTCTTTTTTGTAAATTTGATTATGTGACATTTCTTTACATTTAAGGACATATTATTGCTAATGCACCAGTGAGTAAGTGTATTAATATCAGATTGAAGGTCAATGCAATCCTTAACAGATTTTACATCCCTAAATATCTTCAAATCGTCTGCAAAAGCCAAACATTCACTTTTGAACGAATCCAACAAGTCGTTTATGAACATTAAAAACAATAACGGACCCAAATTTGAACCTTGAGGAACACCAGATTCAGCTATGTAGGGAGTTGATTCATAACCGCAAACAGTTACAATTTGAGAACGGTTTCGCAAATACGATTGAAGCCATCGCAAAAGGGAGCCATGGATACCCAAATGTTCAGCTTTGATACATAGTATGTTATGGTCAACGCGATCAAAGGCCTTGGCAAAATCTGTATATATCGCATCTACCTGTCCCGATTGATTAAAAACACCAGCCAAATAGTGTGTATAACTCAATAGATTAGTTGTGGTTGACCGAGACTTTACAAAGCCATGCTGCTTAGGGCTGACAGATAGCTTGAAGTGTGCATAGATATGTTTATATACTAATCTCTCAAATATCTTTGCAAAGCAACTCAATATGCTAATAGGTCTATAATTTGACACACATCTCCTATCTCCGGACTTGTATATAGGTACAATTTTTGAGATTTTCCATAGGTCAGGAAAGTCACCACTGTTAAGAGATTTTTCAAAAATGATATGTAACGGTTAATCAGAGCATTTTTATTTTTTATTTTTTTATTTTTTTATTTTACTTTATTGAGAAACTCAACAGCTTTATTACAATTTAGGAAACTTAATACTATAATTGTCTATGTGGATACTTAAGCCAATTACAGAGTTTCATGACAATTTCATTTTGATGTACAATATAAGCAGCAAATTTTAAAGAAAATCGATGTTAGTAATTAATTCAGAGATGGTCGAACGTGCAAGCAAAAAACTATTGTGGTTTTCTTACACTTTCGGTCATGTATATGAATGAAAATATTCACAGTACACAAGTCTTACTTTTTCCTATTCTATTCTATTTGTTACACAATACAGCAAGTAAAAAATATGTGATAAGGAGATAATTTTAGATGTAATCAGAAAAAAAAACTTTTCTCTAATTCGGTTATTTATATGTACGAGAAATTATGTGTATTTTTCATTCTGCGCGTCCATTAACAGCACATTTAATTGCTTCCTCAATGTACACTTACTTAGTCTGAAAATGTCAATATGCTTAAATTTCTTGTTATAAAGTTTAGGTAAACGTGTCATCACCGCGTTGCCGGCGTAATTGGTACGATGTCCAGGAACACTGAATAAATACGTCTGGTGCGATATTTAGGCGTGCAAAAATTTATTTTGATAAAAGGTACGACACATCAAGATTACTATGTAGTATATCGTGTAATAGGCATAAGTCAAGCACTTCACGACGAGATTCAAGGGTTAAAAGGTTAAAATGTCGACAGTCGTCCGAATATCCCCTGCGACGTCTCGATGATTTAAAATTAAGATACTTAACAAATGATTTTTGAATTTTTTCTATACTTTTTATATATTTTGCATATTGGGGATACCAGATAGGACTCCCATATTCCAAAATGCTGCAACAATATTCATAGTACACAGACTTAATGCTTTGTATGTTCTTAAAAGGTTTACAAATCCTCTTTATAAATCCTAAAATACGATAGGCTTTATTAACAATGTAATCAACATGGTGGGAAAATATCAGTTTCGAATCCAAAATAATACCCAGGTCTTTAACTGCAGAAGTTCTCTCAATAAGCTTTCCACTAAGATAGTAAGGGAATTTGAATGATTGTTTTTTACGGCTAAAACTAATGCATTGACACTTATCGATGTTAAGCATCTGAACATCGATGCACTAATATAGGTGGAATCCCATCTGGTCCTGCACCTTTCGTGATGTCAATTGACTTAATGCAAGATTTAATATCATTAGACTCGAATCGAATTGAAGCTAAAGTTTTATTTGATTGCTCAAAGTTCGGAGTATATGTTGCCGGACCTGAATTGCCATAGACCGATGAGAAAAAACTTGAGAATAAATTGGCAATATCTGTACCACCCTCAGCAGAGTGACCCTCACAAAACAATTTATCAGGATAACCATTAGTAATTGTTTTGGACTTTGTGTATCTCCAAAACGATTTTATATCATTAGTTAAGTGTTCCTCGGTAATTTTGGAATCCAAATCTTTTTTCCAGCTCTCGAGTTGTTGCATAATTGTTTCAGTAAATGTCTGGAAATCCACAGCAACATCATCGTCATGTTTTCTTTTTCGGAACGTCACATTAACTTTTGACAAGTCGGAATCCGAATCGCATCGTTTAGATGGCGACCGCAACATGTTGGAGAGCTTCTTCTGTATGACTTATTAGTCTGTGATCAATACCTGCGCGAGCGGCTGAGTAGAAATCTTGTCAAACGACGTCACTTGTTGAAGGAGCGAGATAGATATATATTCTTGTTCCGTTTTCCGAGTCGATTAGTGGTGGCGATGTCACTGGGAATGCAAATCACGACAGCAGAATCTACACTTTATTACTTAAGGCGGAAGTCACTTATTACAAAAACAATGACAAATTAATTTTTAAAGGAATTAGCAGAGATCAAAGGCACGTCTACTAGCTACGAGCGCCTCGGACGAAAAAGATTTTGATACAAAGATTTCATAATTGTAATAAAAAACTCATAAAAACGCGTGTAACGGGCAAAAAATAATAATTTATTATACGAGTATTATTAAATATTTAGATTGTTGAATAAATTTAAAATTTACAAATATATAAAAAAAAAATTCAACAAAAAAACCGTAGATTCTAACTTCAGTATCAAAGTAATAGGTAAAATTATATTATACATAATGGGGCGAAAAAAATTGTCCCCCATACAAGATGGTTCTCCTTTCTTCTAGTCTGATTAAATTCTCTTTGGTCTCTATGCCATAGATTAATAGATTACTGTTGTCAGTTGTGTTGTGTTGTGTCTTGGTTGTTTTTGTGAGGAGTTTTGCGCGGGAAACGAAAAGAGAAAGATGGACTTTGTTTCGTAATTTTGTGAAATTATCCTCTAAGCGGCATTTATTGTGATAAAGTGTTGGCATTGTTATAATAATGTGTCAGTGAGTAGATAAATCAAATGAAAGTGTGAAACAAGGAAAGGCGCTCCTATTTGACTCTGATCCACGTTCTCGCGTATAACTCCTGTAATCATTGAAATGTATGAACCACCCATGCATTTTAATGAGTTAGGTTAGTTTAGGTTTAGGTTAAGTTAGGCTATTGTAAGTATTTATGATATTGTATGTATTATAAATTGACATTATAACTAAAGACTAGGCTGTATGGACTCGTCCGAAGCCGTTAAAATTATATGAAAAAAAAAGCGGTTGTGTTTGTTTGTGAGTGAGTGTGACTTCTGGTGACTTCTCTCTCTTTTGGTGCCTTGAAAACTGTGCTTGAAAATTAAGTATTTTGAACTATTTTGTTTATCTGTGAATTAATTCCTGTAAACCAAGCATTTTGCAGTTCATTTCTTGTATTATTCTAAACTCATAATGGCTGACGAAGAATACGAAGCTGAAGACGCAGGAGCTGACTATGATGACATAGCTGAAGAAGATGACAACATCGAAGAAACTGAGGAACAAGAAGAAGATGGCTATAACGTTCAGTGCCTGGCACCTGGGCAGGCTGGAGGTGGTGTCGAAAAGTCCAAACGCATTACGACCCGGTACATGACGAAGTATGAACGGGCCAGAGTTTTAGGTGAGGTTATGTGGTACTTCCTACATATTTTTACGGGACATGTGACATAGTTTTTTGGATTTGTTGATCTATTCAATGTACGCTCATTTTATCTGGTATCTGGTTTTGTATTTCGTATTGGTATCTGGCAAACAGATGTCCTTTTTATTGAACCTAATTAAAGGACACAAAAATACTTATTATTTAATTTCTATAAAATTTTAACTTAGCCTTCGCATTTGAAAACAGCGACTGATCACCGATATTCGTTGCTTAACTAGTACTACCACAACTTCCTTGACTTTTGAACGTGTTACCGAAGCAATCGTCACAAGTGACTTCATTTCTTTCTGTTCCAGGAACCCGAGCACTGCAAATTGCTATGTGTGCTCCAGTGATGGTTGAGTTGGAAGGAGAGACCGACCCCTTACAGATAGCTATGAAGGAGCTGAAACAGCATAAGATTCCCATCATCATCAGACGATACCTCCCTGACCACTCTTATGAAGACTGGGGTATTGATGAGCTCATTAATATTGACCATTAGATGTAACCATATAAGTTAAGAATTGATGTAATATTATTGTAAATCTAAGTAGCTATTAAACAATTAAGAATATAATGTCTTTATATAATATCATTTCAATACTCAACTTATTTTTATATTGTTTAGGTACCTTAAAGGTCTTATAGATGGCTAGGATAAATAAAAACAAAACATAACTTCTAAGCATTCATGAACGCCTGTTCAGGATCCATTGCATTGCTGAGACTGTAAATGATCCAGATGTGAGGCATGTTTGCACTGTTATGTACTAGCTGTGAAAAACCTATGGCTTACCTTTCATGCCCCCTTCATAAATACATACATGTGCTGTACATGTACTTGGGTATTATTTTGATATGAAGTTTTTCTAAAACTGATCTCTTAAGATTATTTATTGAAACGAAATGATGACAGGGCATTTTTTTACAAAATCAAATACTTTTAATTAAATATTAATTATTATTACAATGAAGACAGGCCCCTAATTCGCGTAACCAAATCGTATCACAATCTTAATTGATTATTGAATTGCAGGGTTTTGACAGTTCTAGTATGGGCTAAATGTCAAAATCGTCCAATTCAATCACGATCGAACTGCGATTGAAATAGCTGAATAAGGCCCTATGATATTTTCGCAGCTATTTGAAATGAAACAAGATAAAAAATTGCTTGAGATAACAAAAATAAATAAAAAAAGACGTGTGGCACTCGGAGACTGCCGCGGTAAAGCTATTGCATAGCATTTTTTATCAACTTATGCAATTATAAAACTAAAAAGTATCACCGCTGTGCCGGTCGGAGTGGGGGGTGTTAGGTTATTTTCGTTACGGAATTTCTGAATTCGGTCTCCACGCTCAAGGCCCGCGATAGAAGCTATGCAATAGCTAAAAAAAAAGTGAAATCGACTCCTAAAAAGGACTCTTTCTGCCATGTATCTTAGTTTTCTCTCTCACTAGATGTAGGAGTCCATTAAACATAATTAGTCCATGTTTGATTTAGAATGACGTCACAGCTAACCATGCATTGATATCGAAACTAAACGCGAGAGCAAAATTTCATTGCTGTTGCCAGGATAAACAAAAGCCTGTAATAGGTATACTTGCAATTTTCACTACAAGAATCTCCGCCATATTTTCCTTTCAACTCTAATTCAACAAACCTATACATACCTAATGGTTACCTGGAAAAGATCGCTACCTGCGATAAGACTGCCAAAATTGCACAACTCTGATTGTGTATTTAGTGTTACATTTAATTAGTTTGACGTGCAATAAAGAGTAACTCATCCATCAACCTAAATAACCTTATTGTAAATCTTGACAAAACTCATTTTTAAAATTTTAATGACACATTATTTCAGACTATGAATATTTATTTCGAAGGACAAAAACTTAAAAGTACAGACACTTTAAAATTTCTAGGTATCTATATGTGTATATATAAAAATGAAAACTGATTTAATGACTGACTGACAGACATATCAACGCACAGCCCAAACTACTGGGATTTAAAATCTGAAAAATTTCACCGTGCTTCCTTTTATAGTGTAAGTGAGCACTAAGAAAGGAATTTTGGAAATTCCGCCTCTAAGGGGGTTAAAAGGGCCCCATAAGTTTGTATGAAACTCCCTCAGTTTTGAAGCTAAGTCGATGAAAATTGGTATCCAGCTACCTGATTAGAAATTAAGAATTACGTCTTTCAGGATTTTTGAAAATTTAATTCTTAAGGGGATAAAAAATGGGGGCAAAGGTTGTTCGGTTCCGCATCATATCCATACTCTTTACATATTTGTACTCTCAGACTTTACTTAGTTTGTTATGACATTCAATGTGTCAATCAGAAAATAAGTAGGTAATTTCTTACAAACAGAATGGTATTATTTTAGAAATTAATAATTGGCGCCGAAATGGATGAATTAACTAAATTAAAACATGTGGAATTTTAATTAAAGGCTGCATTACAAAATTTGGCAGCCAGATACAAACCCTACGAGAAATTTCTGATTATGAATTGAAATAAGCGAGTGACCAGTTGGTGACCAGTGACAAATGAACAATATTACCAAGATTAATTTGGAAGAGATACGACTACAAATAATATTACTGATGACCCACAGTTGGAATCTGAGATTGAAGAAAAAAATAACCTTCAGGATATTACAACACAGCTTAAACTAAAACTGCAGAGTTTCAATTCGATGGCGCGAAACAATTCCATGTATGCAGAAGGTACTGAGGAGCAAAGGTCGGTCACAAGCAAATCTAAGGACATCTAAATTGAACTCAGTACCATTAGACAAGGACGAAACATTAAAAAACATCATTAAACGGTTGGATACTTACTTAAAACTGAACAGATGTGATGCTATTATCGATACAAGGAAATACACGTTTCTAACATCTTTGAGCCCAGAATTACATCATAAAACGTCTTATATTATATTTATGTACTCCACGGGATCCTTGTGAGTTAAAATTTGAGGAGTTAGTTAAAATTCAGTTAGTAAATTATCAACAACTCAAAATTGGACAGATTATGAAGATTTAACAATGGTGTTTGACGGAAATCTTGTTTGCATATCAAACTACAACTCAAAATTGGACAGATTATGAAGATTTATCAATGGTGTTTGACGGAACTCTTGTTTGCATATCAAACTATAAAGCTCAATTAGTGCTTCAAGAAAATGTGACACCAATTTTCATTTAGCCGCGACGTATTCCATACGCCTTGAAGGACAAAGTTGACGAAGAAAATATAAGGAGGCTTTGTAACGAAAAGACAAAACTTGGAAATTCCTATTGGATGTCTTATCTATATTTAGGTACATATTCAGTAAATAAATATCGGTACTTACTATAAGAATGGTATTATTTAGAACTTAATCATTTTTAGGGTTCCGTACCCAAAGGGTAAAAACGGAACCCTATTACTAAGACTTCGCTGTCTGTCCGTCTGTCTGTCACCAGGCTGTATCTCAAGAGCCGCGATAGCTAGACAGTTGAAACTTTCACAAATTATGTATTTTTGCTACCGCAATAACAACATATACTAAAAACAAAATAAAACAAATATTTAAGGGGGGCTCCCATACAACCAACGCGATTTTTTTGTCCTTTTTTGTTCGTTATTAATAGTAGCAACAGGTAGGCACTTGAAATATTCACAAAACACTCAGTTCTATTTTTAACTTTAATAATAAATAATTAAATTAATATTTGAGGGAGGTTCCCATACAAAAAAAAAACAATTTTTTGCCTATTTTTGCTTGATATCAATAAATGATAACAGGTAGGCACTATATTAACTAAATTAATGTAGGTTGTTTTCGTAGTCAATGGTACGGAACCCTTCGAGCGCGAGTCTGACTTGCACTTGGCCGATTTTTGTTTATACGATAGAGACAAATGTTGGGAAATCGAAAAAAGTGTATAGAATTACACTGTTGAGTACCTTATTTATTTATTTATTTTTATTTATTCAGGACAATAAACAATTGTACAATCTAGATTACAAACTATGTTACATCAATATTACTTATTGTACAACCAGCACCATTATCCCCTTCTTACTAATAAACATATATTGCCTCTGATTTTATACTAACTTTTGAGTTATACTTATAGAGAAATTATGTAGGTTCAAATGGAATTATTTAAATGAACAAGTTATGAGAGAATAATAAAAACAGATAATGACGGAGTCCATAAATTATAAATTTGTAAGTATTTTCTTTTTAAATTATCTAGAGCAACTGTTGGTACTAAGATGATACCTACAGTTACTCAAAGCAGTCCCAGTTAACAAAACATTACATAATTTTAGTCTTTACAAACAGGACGCATTGATAGTTGTATATTTTATTTATTTTATTTTTATTTTGTTTTATGACATTATCAACTATATTAAGCAGTACAAAAATACTTCCTAAACTGGGCATAGACCCGTATCTCAGGCAGAAAAAGGTAACAGGTGTGTTGCAACAACACTAAGCAGCTGACTGGTGGATTAAATCAATATAGACTGGTAGACCATTTCACAAGCTTCCATTTAGAAGATAATTTGATAAACTTCCATTTAGTAACGATTTATTTTTTCTAGGAGGCCTCGAGGCGCTTTTAAAGGCCTGGCAAAGTTTGTTTAGTGAAACTGCCTTTCTAACGCATCCAAATTATCTTTTTATTTAATATCCTCCATATTTAAAAAAATACACTTTTAAAACATGAAAATAAAACGCTATGAAAAAAAATCACCTCACTTCATAATTCCGTGTTGTTTAACTTAGGATTAGCTACCACCACCCACCCACTAATGACCAAGCAGCAGTAATTAATGATGTTTTGCTGACATCATTTGAAGTTGAAGAAATATAACAATGTATAGACACAGTGGTCAGTTACAGACGAATCAGTTCTCTATCCTGTCAAGTTTCTGAACACTATTTATCCTACTGATCATCCTTTACCATTTATGCCTCCCACACCCACATCCCACATGAAAGTTTAGTGAAACTACGTCAGCTTTTTGGTATAAATTTTGTAAAGTTATAAGGATTTTTTAATAATTTAATATTTGAGGGGGTGAAATCGGTGGAAAATTGTGTGGTTAATTATTTGTGTTTAACATCATATTGAGGTACTTGAAACTTCGTCTATCGATCATGAAAGGAGAATGACATAGGACTGCCTTTTCCAGAGCTCTACATCGATGCTGGTACTACACCGTCTAGCGGCCGGTCCTAATTACCTATCTATCTTCAGTTTTGGCATATCGGAGATAGAAAACAACTTCTGTCTTTGTTTTCCTTGGACGGGAAAATCAGAGATAGAAACTGTTTCCTATCTCTGAAATGTCAAAACTGGCGATAGATGGATTATTGGGACCGGCCGTAAGTCGTCGTCCACTGTCTGATCTAGGTCTTTTATCCAAACGATAGTATGCAAGCAAATTGTCTTTGTAAAATCGCCTTTTTAACGCTTATGGATCGAGAAAAATGGATTTACCTACTTGTTTGGAACCACTTCTTCCAGGGCTCTACGCCAGTGTTGACCATATTCGAATTAAACCTTGCAAGCTGCTTTGAATGTTTTGATATACTGCAGTATTGACAGTTTTCGAATGATATTGTACTTCAGATTTCATGTAAATGCAAACAGATGTGGTGTGAGCTCGCTTGGACCACGGTACGCTAGGAGAACCAACACCGGATCCCTAAAACGATAGTTTAAATCGGCCCCTTTCATCCAACTATTGTATCAACGGGCCCCGAACGACGTATCGGCTCCCACTAAGTGCCCACCACCACCTCGCCCGAGATGGGCACCCTCGGCACCGTAGGCAAAGGAAGTGGAGGAAAAGAGTGAAGGAGAGGGGGGTGAGCCGTGACGAAAACTTTGTAACAGATAAAAACCCACGCGCGCGAAGCCGCGGGCATCAGCTAGTATGGTATATAGATAGACCAAAAACTAAACTGGAAAAATCAAATAGAAGTCGTTTGCAAAAAAAAATAGATTTTCGTACGCCCTTTACAAACTGCGCCAAGTAGCCACAAAAAATACAGCGTATTTCGCTTATGTTGAGTCCGTTCTGCGAGGACTTAAAATTTGGGGGCAATAGCACTGATGTCAATGCCTTACATTTATTGCCCAAAAAACAGATCGTATACAATGTGGCACCGCTCCTGATGAGCCTCGTAGGCCGCTATTAATTTCTACGAAAATTCTACCCCTCCCATGTTTTAAAAATACATCTTTGAAATTGCTAAGTTTGTTAAACAAAATATGCATTACTTCAAGCAGGCCAAAGAGGTGTACACACGAAATACCAGAAATGGCAATAGACTGGTTTCCGAAATCATACCAAAGAGTGCTCGTTACAAAAAAATTGCTACTGGATGTGTATGGTCATATAATATACAATAAAATACCGCAGTCTATAAAATATTTACCATTTAGTTGATTTAAAGGTGCCCTCTGCAAGTGGCTTTGCTTTTACAGTGTGAACGAATACCTAAATCTTATGTGACAATGTTATTACTTATTTAAAATTCTGACATTCTCATAAATTTTAAATTGATAATAATAATGTGTAGATGCTTTATTTAATTTTATAATGTAATAGTTTGACATAATAATAACTTGTATTTGCATGCTAATTAATATACTTAGCTGAAAAAGCTGAACCATGCTATTATATTGACTACCACAAAGTACCCTTTTTCAAAAGCAAATAAATAATATCATTTAATTTTATTTCATGTTATAGGGTTAAATAAAACCGGCCAAGTGCGAGTTGGACTTGCGCACGAAGGGTTCCGTACGAAAAAGGCCAAAAAACGGGTTTGTTGTATGATAGCCCCCCTTAAATATTTATTTTATTTTGTTTTTACTATTTGTTGTTATTGCGGTAACAGAAATACATAATTTGTGAAAATTTCAACTGCCTAGCTATCGCAGTTCTTGAGATACAGCCTGGTGACAGAGCGACGGACAGACGGACAGACAGCGAAGTCTTAGTAATAGGGTCCCGTTTTTACCCTTTGAGTACGGAACCCTAAAAAAAGTTAACATAAAATTAAAATGTGTTTTTGTTATTTTTTTTACAATCTCATCATCATTCAGCTAGTGAGGTACATTAGACAGCATAAGCCTCTCTTACGGCCGGTCCCAATAATCTATCTATCTTCAGTTTTGGCATATCGGGGATAGAAAACATCTTCTGTTTCTGATTTTGCCGTCCAGAGAAACAAGAAGAAGAAGAAGTTGTTTTCTATCTCCGATATGCTAAAACTGAAGATAGATAGGTTTTTAGGACCGGCCGTTAAAGATCTTCACACCGATCTGCGCCACCCTCATACCACGACTTCCCGCGATGCGCAGTCGTTATTCTAGAAAATTTCCGCCCCAACGCCATCGCTTCTTCTATGTGTTCCGCCCACTATGTGTCACATAAGCAAGATTTCTAGATGTCGCACTTAGTTTTCCTATGGATTTTCTCGTTTAGGGAAATACCAAGCATCGCTCTCTCCTTTGCCCGCTGTGCTACCTTGAGTCTTCTTATGAGACTTATATTAAGCGACCAATTTCAAGTATTACAATCTAATAATGCTTTATTTTATTATGCAGATAACTTTTTATACTAACCTATATAAAGTTAATTACTTATTAAATGAGTAGTTATATAATACAACCACTATTAGGTACTAAGATTACAATATCGTAATCATTAAATTAGGATCCTTTATTCGTAATGTAAATGACATGGATATTGGATAGTTTAATTTTTTTTTATTTGCAGTAATTTTCAAGCATTCACGTCTTCACGATTCTTAAAACACTACCTGCCGGTATAATTATTACGGCAGCAAAACAAACATTTAATAGTAAAATGTTTTTGGAACTTTTAATATGATAATATGGCTTAATAATAAAACAGTACCAGTAGTCGTATCAATTACAATTAAAATCAATTCAATCATTTAACCGTGACAAATCAGAGTTTAGGTAATCGACAGCAGAGCGCTTTGGCTTAGTGTGACTTGCATGCACGCATACATTCACGCGAGCTAGCGAGCAATACAGAGTAATGTAACGGCAGAGCATGCTGTATGGCATTTTAATTTTATTCTAACAAATATGGTGTAGGTAATTAGGTAGATATATTTTACATTTTTTTTTTCAATTGTAGTAGGTAGGTGTAAGTTAAAAGTGCTATTGGTCATATATTGGATATAAAATAATAAATCTAACATGAAAATTTAAGTTTTATTAATTAGTATAAAGCTGCGTACAGACTATGTAACATATTATATAACTTGTGTTTTATAACACGTCCACATTATGTTACGATGTTATTTAACATTGCAACATAAAACAATCCTGTACACATTAGAATAACAATGCAATATAACAATGTTATATAACGATTGTCCTTTTTCGTTCTTCATTGCCGCCACCCGCTACCCGCCGCTGCGCCTGCGCTCGCGCGACCGAGTACACGTGACTTAGTTACATAACAGTGTTGTACATATCAAAAATATGTTATTATAACATCTTTTATAATATTCAGTGTCCACTTTATCTGAAACATGTTATATAGCAATGTTGTGTAATATGTTATGTTATATAGTTTGTACGCAGCTTAACGAATACGACACATTATATTAATAGTAAAAAGATCGACTACAGAAAAAAATAACAAATGGACAGTAGACCTCATGAAACATGAAATATAAAAAAACGCAACATGACAAACTTCTACTTATTAAAAAATATCCGCAAGATTGTACGTCATTGCCCGAAAAATATTGATCATTTAATTTTCACCGATCTGTGATAGTCAAAACTGATAATAAATTAAACTTAAGATGACATTGATAATACAATAGAAAAATAATACCATGAAAGAAAAATAATACCATGAATCAAAAATAATCATCTTGTTAGAAATATTGAAAAAACCCATTTTATTAAATTAAATAGCTTAAAATACCAGACAAATTAATTACGTTCCGAAGGACAACCACTTCAGTAACGAACGCACGCACAAAAGTAACGGTATTTATCGGCCTATGGATTGACCAGAACTAGATTGGAAGACTCAAGTGGATAAAATATGCAACAAAATGAATAGATTCTCCTTTATGCACTGTATAAATTAACTTAAGTTGCTACTAAAAGCTCAGATAATCAAAGACTAAAAGTAATATTATTCAGGAACTTGGCTCCCATGTATACATATAATAAATAAATGTGGATAACATCACATACGTACATTGTTTTTATCCCAATGCAATGTGAGTAAGTAACTAATAGCTACGACTAGAGAAAATGTAGAAAAATAACTTTTTTTTGTTTTTTTTATAATCAATGGGTCTTGCTCTTGCTCTTGACTACATACTTAAGAGGAAACACTTCGGGCGAGAGAATTGAAAAATAGGTACCTAGGTATTTGTAAAATCTATTGCTGTCGCGCAGTGCCAAACGCATTCACCGCAGAGTGTGATAGAGACAACTGCTTCTTGGACCGAAAATACCTACTAAATTTTAAATTAAATTTCATTTATTCAAGTTACTGAGACTCATTTTGTTAGTATAAATGTGTACTAAAAACACACCAAATCAACGTTTCGTAGTCCCCCGATTTCTTTTCCAAAACTAGACCGATTTAAATACTTTTTTCATTAAAAATTAAAGAAAGGCTTTGGCCGTGTTAGTATGCTTTCTTTTTTTTCTAAAATTTAGCCAAATTTGTTTTCTGGGTGTTTAAACATAGCGGATAACCTGGCAAATTATTTCGATTTTTGTGGGCTCATATCTTTTTTATTAATTAATTTATGAAAAAACAGAAAACATAGAAACATGCTAATAGTGGCCATAGATTTTTATGATAAAAAATATTGCTCTACTGGCATTATCCAGGAAGGAAACAGGGGACTACGTTTGTATGAAAAAACGGCCGTTGTATTTCCTCTTAACTATACGGTTTAGAAGAAGTCTAAGATGGAGCGAGCTTACCCAGTCAGTGGCACTGGTTCTCCCACACACCAGCGGAACACAGAAAAACTGTTTGGCGCTGGTCTCCGGCAGGATGGTGGTAGCATCCAGGCAGCTAGCGTTGCCAGGCGTCTGGCAACGCTAGCTGCGGATAAAGCCGGACATAGGTAGGCTTTTTGATATCGTGTCCGGCCAATATAAACGGTGTCCGGCCTGTCCGGCTATTGTGAGGTTTTTTACATTTCGCAAACGAGCGAGCGCCGAGCCGATATCGGTCAAATAATTTACTACAAGAATGTATGATAATAATTAAAAAGCTTGATTTTACATACAATTTTTTCGGACCTATTAATACTGAGACCCAAAATCCTCAATAATGTAGGGTGTCCAGCCTTTCTACCCAAATATCAGGCCAAACTGGCAGGTCTGTCCGGCTATTAGGTTTGGCGACCTTGCAACCCTACAGGCAGCCTCTTACGAAGCCTACCACCGCAGAGGGATCTGTTAGCCGTGATCATTGGTTTGGAGTTATTCCGGTTGGATCCCCTAATCTGATCCCTTGCTGGTTATTATTATTATTTAAAACTGTTATATAGTTATAAAATAACATTTTTATTTGCTTTTAGTGTTTCATTCAATCATCACAGGTATTTGGTATTTTAATTAGATAAACCTAGTATCACCTAATCTAATAATATAAAACAATTGAACATCTTAATCACCTAGCATAAACAGAACTTATAATAGGAATATTATTTAGGCAAATCTTAGTAATATAGAAAAATTACGACCTTAAGCACTTACCATGAACCCGCGACCTCTTGCATTGAAACCGACATGTTGACCACTACGCCAATCCTTATTACCGGACATAATTAAAATTATATGCATTTGAATTAAAACTTCTACATTATATTTTGTTGCCGACTGTCCTGAATAATGTGTTAAAACTAATAGGGTATCCGACCGGAATAAAATATTTTAATTTATTTCTGATCCAGTGCACAGGGGATCAGACCGGAATAGAAAAAAATATAAAATAAAACGGATCCCCCGGGGTATCAGATATGGGGGATCCGACCGGAATAACTCTTGGTTTGAGAACCAAAGATGCCGTTGCCCGGCTGGACCACTAGGAGATAGATCCCACTACCCCATTTTCTACAATGAACCGTCCCGGAATCGGACTTCGGAGCTGGTGACACCTTGAAAACCGGTGTGTACGGTGTGTACGCCACTCCGCCACAGAGGTCGTATATACTTTGGAAAGTCGGAGTATTTGGTTTAAATTATCCTATTTTCCCTACCTGAAACGCGTTCGTAATTTATGCTTCTTTACTTGGCTTTTTACAATGCTTAGCAAAATGTTCAATAACATTGTACCTACCTTAGAGAGATGACAGTACCTATACCAATAATTAGTGTTTGTGAGAATCAATTGGTTTATTTATAGCTAAATTTGTCGATTGTAAGTAACTAGTATAAGGAGGATTCGTCCCGCAACGGTCACACTCCCATTTATCTCCTATTAGATACTTAGTAAGTTAAAATGTTAATTTTTTTGCATGGGACCTTTGATTGATTAAGTTAAGTTATATTTTTTTCCAGATTTAATTATTTTTCTTTACATATCTATTATGTAGTTTTGTTTTTACATAACAATTTCATAAGTAAAGGTTAATTTTATTAGTGCCTAACTATCTATAAAATATTCGTTTATTTCGAATGTATGCAAAAAAAAACATATAGCTCAAGTCACATATGTTTTTTTTGCCTACATTCGAATTAAACATGAATTAACCTATGAGACTAGACTAGAAAGTGTATGCAAGCAGACTGCAATTTCTTTGACAAGGCCAGTTTGTCAAGGATGTCGACTTTAAAGATGGCTAGACGATCAGTACCTAAGTACTAACTGTATAAGCCAAATACAATTTTACATATTTTGCAACCTCCAAGATCGAGTGGCGTAGGTAACGTACGGTCGGCCAAGAAAGTGCCTACCAGTTTTGTCAAAATTTCATGTGTAATAATAATAAAATAGCGATAACTTTGTTATTCTATGTTTGTGTGAATGATTTTCAACCTTAGAGTGATAGACAACTATCTTGGCCGACCGTACACACCGTTTTTTGAGATGCCGTTAGCAGGGTCAGTACCGGGTTGATCCCGTCCATTTATTTTATATATGGTTAGGGAATAATCAAATAGATCATGTTAAGAAAAAAATGCAATTGAACATTTTGAAATCCTCCTATCATCTTATTGTTAGGAATGATGTAGCTCACTGCAAAGCAGACAGGCAGTTTAGTTAAACAATGGATAATATGTCACGATTTACACCTACGATACCGGGCATCTGTAAATAGACTCGAATGTAAACTATTTACGTAACGTTGGCTACGTGGGCCCGACCTAGGCTGCTGCATGCGTGCATTCAGTTCCAAATAAACGCGTGCGCTGCAGTCTCAATAGCGTGACAGGTTGAAATATCGAACTAAACGGTGAGATGAGCCCTTGCCGCTCGCCAAGACCGACTGTATTACAAAACTACATTTTGCCGACTGACCAGCACTTGGCAATCACTATATACCTACTTGGAATATTACCTTAGTAATAAGAGTAGAATAGATATATAGATAAAACACTTTATTGCTCACATGAATGTATCAATGAATTTTGTTTAAATTCAGATTGTATTATATCGATAACACTCCGTAGGTACCTAACCAGGTATACTTTTTTATTTTAGATAATGCAGATGTTAGTATACAAGAATGTTAGTTTAAACAATGAAATTTTAATCACCTTCCAAATTTTAATACTACAATCTACAGGACAAAAAACAAATGATGTATTTTTAACCGACTTCCAAAAAAGGTTCTTAATTCGACTGTAAGTATATATAAATTTTTTTATGTTTGTTACCTCAGAATTTTGGACTGGTTGAACGGATTTTAAAAATTCTTTTTTTGTTTGAAAGCTGGTGCTTCCCGTGTGGTCTCATTTTAACGAAGTCATGATCTGATGGTGGAATCTGGGGAAATCGAGGGAAACCCTCAAATTTTATAAGCACGTATTACGTTTTTGCATATCTTTCTTAAGGTTTTTCAGTATTTGCGTCTGGTACTCATCATTTTATGTTGATAAGCTGATGATGGAAGGTACAACTCCTTAACGGTTAGGAGTAGGAGGATTATTCTTTAAATATCATAGTCGCGTATAGTCAGATAGTATAGTTCCTTCAGGTTATTCACGTGAGCTGATGATGGAAGGTCAAACTCCTAAGCAGTTAGGAGTTAGAGGATGATTCTTAAGATTCTATAGCGATGAGGGAGAGAGTTGAGAGTTTCTCAAACAATTCATACATTTCAGTCGTCATCACTATTTATGTAGGTTACTGTTACCGGCGAACAGAGGATTAATAATTGTGTAATTTATTTAACAATAAAAAGATAAAAATATTTTTTTTTAAATAAAAAATTGAACCGACTTAAAAAAAAACTAAGAAGTACAAAATAACACAAGAACAATGTTTTATTTTAAAACCTATTTACGTACTTACAATATTATTTTAACTACTAACAACTTAACAGATTGAAGTCGGTGCCGAGCCCAAACAATACAAAAATAATACTACAAACGAAACAAATCAAATGTGGAATTTAATCAAAAATTGCTATTTTGGCGAGCGGCAATCTATTCAGTAGTGATTCATACTCCTATTCTATTTGGCTCGTCAACGACTTCGATCTGTTTAGTTGTTAGTAGTTAAAATAATATTGTAAGTACGTACATAGGTTTTAAAATAAAACATTGTTCTTATGTTATTTTGTAAGTACTTTTTAGTGTTTTTTTAAGTTGGTTCTTTTTTTTATTTTTCTTTTGGTATAGCCCAGTACAAAAATGTCAAGATATAGCAACTAGAAAATGTCCGCCAAAATTCAAAAATTTTTGTTTTGGCGAGCGGCAATCTATTCAGTAGTTTTCTCAGGCCTGGTTTCTCCTCCTGCAAAGCATACTTGATTCAGACATACAATTTCTAAACCCTAGTAAATATCTTATGCAATGCCATTTCAGGGAGCTCCACACCCCAAACTTACCCTGGGTGCCGCGAGGCTCTGCAGACGGCATTCGTGATATGGGTGTCAAAGATGTCATATTGTGACACATAAATAAATATGAAAATTAATTGAAAATTACCTAATTAAAGCATAATAAGCATATTTTTGTTGGTCAGCTGTGTCCCTAAGCTTTGTTATAATGACATCGAATATTGTTAAATGTACAGGTTGCAATCTTGTGATCAGTGAAGTTTTGGCTTTTGTGAAGAATAAGCTGGATGTAATGGACGAGGACAGTCTAAGTCGTATTTGTGTAACGGCATTTACGCCAGAGGAAATACTTTGTGCAAAGAAGTTGTTGTATGACTCCTTACAATCAGAAAAGAGAATTAAGACCCGTAAAGGCGATAAGAAAACTCAACGAGACATAGATGACATAATCACGCTCTTTAAACGGACAGATCCTGACTGTATTCCAGTCTTTGTGGCTCGTGATCTTCAGAAACTACCACCAATTACTTTTGATCATGTTGATGTGACGCGTCTTCTTAAGGACTTGCTGATACTAAAAGAAGAATTGAAGTTAGTCAAAGAGCGTTATATCACAGTGGATACATTTGGAATGCTTAAAAAAGACGTTGAGGACCTAAAATTGTCGCATTCTATAAATCTCGATGACTGCTTGAATGTAAACACAAAAAGGGGAACCTATCATTTAAAGAACTGCGATAACGTAAGTGGATTGCATGATATCTCAGATTCTAGCCTCAATAATAATAATATATCATTACCTGGCCCTGGAAATCCATTTGAATCATCTATAAATTCATACATACAAGTACCAAAGTCTAATGTGGATAGGAATATTGAACAAAATGCCATACATGATTCGTGTGCGCAATCAACACAGCGAATGTCGAGTCAGGTGTTTGATGCTCCACCCTTGATGATTTGTGATGAACCTAGCTTGACAAAACTTGTGCATACTAGTTCGCCTATGTCTATCAATACTAGTGCGCATGCTGAAACACCTTTGTTGCCGTTGGATACGGATACTGCACTTGTAGAAGCTCAAGTGTGCA
Organism: Anania crocealis; assembly: GCA_949315895.1. Taxonomy (NCBI): domain Eukaryota; kingdom Metazoa; phylum Arthropoda; class Insecta; order Lepidoptera; family Crambidae; genus Anania; species Anania crocealis. The sequence continues at coordinate 8,378,227 of OX438869.1, forward strand.
TACAAGATTCTCAAACGTCTATAGCAGATAAGCTCAAGGCACCGGGACAGTGGAAACCTGAATTTCTTTCCGAAGAGTGGAAACTAGTTCAGCGTAAAAGGCTACGAAACAGAATTGTAGGAAGAAAGGGTACATTGGCCACCGAATCAAACGTTAACTTTAAGGCAGCTGATGTCAAAATACCACTGTTTATTTATAATGTTGACAAATGTACAGTGGAGAGTGATATAACTGCTCATGTATATAATAAAACCCAACTTAATGTCTCATTGCATAAATTAAACTTAAAAATTGATAGAGGCTATAACGCCTTCAAAGTTTTAGTACCCAGAAACAAATTGCATATTTTTCTTAATGAGACATTTTGGCCGGAAGGGGTGCTATTCCGTCGTTTTATAGATTTTTCAAAGTCCCAGCAAAATGATAAAGAAAACAACATTAATCATGGATAATACACGTTCATCTTCAAACTGCACACTCCTAAGTTTTAATTGTAAAGGTGTCTCACGTTCACTAGACTGTGTGAGGACATTGTGTAAATCAGCGGACATCATCGCTCTCCAGGAAATATGGCTGCTACAGCAAGACATACCACTACTGGGAACAATTGATACAGCCTTTGCTTATACCGGCAACACAGCTGTGGACTTATCGGCAGGAGTTATACGCGGTCGTCCCTACGGGGGTGTAGCTCTTTTATGGCGAAAAGATCGATTTCCTTGTGTTTCTCTGTTACAGTGTAAATGTGTTCGCCTTCTAGCTGTTAAAATTACTATGAGTGATAGATCTATGATTGTCTTTTCTGTATACATGCCTAACGACGAGCGCCTAAACCTAATTGAATTTACGGAATGCTTAGGCGAAATAAATGCGATTATTGATAGTGAAGATGTGGACTTAATATATATTTTGGGTGATTTTAATGCTCATCCTGGTATGCCTTTCTATAATGAACTCAAGAGTTTTTGTATTGAACAGCAAATGTACATAATGGATACTGAAATGTTGCCAAATCACTCATATACTTATATCAGCGATAGTCACGGATGCAGACGATGGCTCGACCACTGTGTGACTACAACAGCCGCAAAAGAAACAGTAGTAAGTGCTAAGATTCATTACGATGTATATTGGTCGGATCATTTTCCAATTGAAATAGTTTGTAATTTAAATAAGAATATTCCAAAAATTGTAATTAATAACATAGACGGTCACGATATTAATTTATTGAATAGTATATTATGGGGTGAAAGGGAACAGTCGCAAATCAAGGATTATTATGATATATGTAATAACAAATTAAGAAACATTGATTTCCCAAAGGAATTTAGATTTTGTTGTGATAATTTATGCAATGACATAAATCATAGGCAAACCATAGATATTATGTATAACTCAATTGTCACAATACTTAAGGAGGCTTCGGTTTCTAGTTGTAGTAAAAAGGGGCGAAGCGGAAAGCATTATGTAGTAGGTTGGAACAAACACGTTAGAGAGGCACATCAAAGGGCTAGGCATTGCTTTAAGGAATGGTATTTACACGGTAAGCCAGGTTCAGGGATACTTTACGAGGAAATGTACTATTCCAGAAAATATTTTAAAGCAAAACTCAAATTCTGTCAAAACCATAAAGATCAAATTAAGATGGACTTAATTGCCTCACATCACAGAAATAAAAATTTTGCAGAGTTGTGGAAGTCAATTAATAAATTAAATCCAAAAGTATGTCTTCCCGTTTGCGTCGATAATGCTAGTAAACCTAACGAAATAGCTA